>CM048916.1:10911918-11511918 GCA_026686955.1 Epinephelus cyanopodus | reverse complement strand
AGCACTTTGGCACTCTAAACTTTAACTAGCACACCTGCACTTTGTAACCAGATTGACATTTCTGTAGTCGCCCAAGTCTTTGCCTGTTGTGTGCTTTGTGGTGTACTATTGTTGTCCTTATGTTGTTCTTCTCTGTGTATGTTATGTTCTTTTGTTGGATTTTGTTAATCATCAATTGCAAATTTATAGTAGCCAAAATAAATTTCCAAATAAAGTTTGAATAATTTGCTCATCATTAATTTATTCATTCATTATCATACTGTCCCTGCTGACATTGGGCGAGAGGCAGGGTTGCACCTCTGACAGGTCACCAGACTATCACACGGCTGACAAATAGAGACAGACAACCATTCAGGCTCACGGTCACTCTTACGGGCAATTTAGAGTCACCTGGACTGATGGAGGAAACAGGAGTACCCGGAAAAAACCCACACTGACACGGAGAATATGCAGACTCCACACAGAGGGGTCCCCAGCCAGCCAGCAGGCAGGATTGTACCCAGAGCATTATTAATTATCATTTCATTGTTTGTTAACAGTAAAATAACTATTGACTAGTGATGGTTATTATAAAGTGTTACCAGTTAATATTCAGGAGAGCTGCCGGAGATCTGCAGACAAAATGCTTACAAATCGTATCATGACTTACCACTGCTGCTTTGTTTCATGTCCATGTTTGTTTTATAGAGTGCAGAGTAGCTGTTGCTGCTGAAGTGAAAATACAGAGCTCTGTCTCCTTCTGCTGCTGCTGCTGCTGCTAATGCTTCTCCCTTTATTATAGATCCAGTGCCCCAAACCACACCTACGGCTATCTGCATATCAGATGTCACGGTGAAAATGAAACTGAATCTTTACATCTGTTGCTCACTATTCAGGTTAAGCACAATATGCATGAGCTTTGTGCTGTGTGTAAAAGTTATCACCTCATACATCCGAATATATTTTTGTTTTTTTCCATCACCAAAAAGGTTTGACATTTTGTCAGCATTCGAAGGGTTAGCTAATTAATATCTTTGCCTTTAGCAAACATTTCTATTCATGTCTCAGTCCTGTTTTGTACATTTTAAAGCAATTTCGGACCATCATTCCCACATTTGTGAAAGAAAAGCAAAAAAGGAATGGATTGGAATCATAAAGGAAATATACCCTAACCCTAATTTCTGGAGGAATAAAAAATACTAATAAGAAGACTAATAAATAAAGCCCTCTCTCTGATCCTCTCTCTTTGTACTGTCAACCAAAAGGCAAATAACAACCAACAGATGTGTTTTATATCTAATAAGAAGAAGTCACACCATTTGATCTTACACTCTTACCTGAACCTGGCTCTTTTTTTGAAAAAACAATCATATCCATGATGAATTTACACCACTTTAACCCACAAATAAATTACATTTAAATGCTCAGCCATTTCTGTTTGAATGATTTTTGAATGATGAAAGGGAAATGAATGCAGAGAGTTTTGATGTCATATTAAATAGCAATCACATAATTAGAGATGAGAAATTAGAAAGTGCTTTTCATCAAGGATCCACGACAAGAGGTACAGATATACACACAGTAGTAATTACAATACAGTTACAGGGGGCAGTCACATTTTAGCAGACCCCTGCCAAAATGTGACTGCCCCCTGTATCTCAGGAATACAAGCGGTGAAGTTGACCAAATTAACTGTGCCTGCATCTGCTGACTTCTAGTATTAATCCAGAACATTATATGAATGTCATCCCTTGTATTCCTGAGTTACAGGGTGCAGTCACATTTCGGCAGACCCCTGCCAAAATGTGACTGCACCCTGTAACTCAGGAATACAAGGAGTGACATCGACCAAATTAACTGTGCCTGCATCTGCTGACATCCCGTATTAATCCAGAACATTATATGAATGTCACCCCTTGTTTTCCTGAGTTACAGGGTGCAGTTACATTTCAGCAGACCCCTGCCAAAATGTGACTGCCCCCTGTAACTCAGGAATACAAAGGGTGAAATTGACCAAATTAACTGTGCCTGCATCTGGTGACTTCTAGTATTAATCCAGAAAATGCTGTGAATGTCACCCCTTGTTTTCCTGAGTTACAGGGTGCAGTCACATTTCAGCAGACCCCTGCCAAAATGTGACTGCACCCTGTAACTCAGGAATACAAGGGGTGACGTTGACCAAATTAACTGTGCCTGCATCTGCTGACTGCTAGTATTAATCCAGAACATTATATGAATGTCACCCCTTGTATTCCTGAGTTACAGGTTCAGTCACATTTCAGCAGACCCCTGCCAAAATGTGACTGCGCCCTGTAACTCAGGAATACAAGGGGTGACATCGACCAAATTAACTGTGCCTGCATCTGGTGACTTCTAGTATTAATCCAGAAAATTATCTGAATGTCACCCCTTGTTTTCCTGAGTTACAGGGTGCAGTCACATTTCAGCAGACCCCTGCCAAAATGTGACTGCCCCCTGTAACTCAGGAATACAAAGGGTGAAATTGACCAAATTAACTGTGCCTGCATCTGGTGACTTCTAGTATTAATCCAGAAAATGCTGTGAATGTCACCCCTTGTTTTCCTGAGTTACAGGGTGCAGTCACATTTCAGCAGACCCCTGCCAAAATGTGACTGCACCCTGTAACTCAGGAATACAAGGGGTGACGTTGACCAAATTAACTGTGCCTGCATCTGCTGACTTCTAGTATTAATCCAGAAAATTATCTGAATGTCACTCCTTGTATTCCTGAGTTACAGGGTGCAGTCACATTTTGGCAGGGTCTGCCGAAATGTGACTGCAGCCTGTAACTCAGGAATACAAGGGGTGACATCGACCAAATTAACTGTGCCTGCATCTGGTGACTTCTAGTATTAATCCAGAACATTATATGAATGTCACCCCTTGTTTTCCTGAGTTACAGGGTGCAGTTACATTTCAGCAGACCCCTGCCAAAATGTGACTGCACCCTTAAACTCAGGAATACAAGGGGTGACATTGACCAAATTAACTGTGCCTGCATCTGGTGACGTCTAGTATTAATCCAGAAAATGCTGTGAATGTCACCCCTTGTATTCCTGAGTTACAGGGTGCGGTCACATTTCAGCAGACCCCTGCCAAAATGTGGCTGCAGCCTGTAACTCAGGAATACAAGGAGTGACATTGACCAAATTAACTGTGCCTGCATCTGCTGACTTCTAGTATTAATCCAGAAAATGCTGTGAATGTCACCCCTTGTTTTCCTGAGTTACAGGGTGCAGTCACATTGGTAACACTTTACAATAAGGTACACAAAATTAGAGTAGTTACTGAGGAACTAATGAGGGACTAATGAGGAACTAATGAATAGTTACTGAGGAACTAAGGTACGCAAAATTAGAGTAGTTACTGAGGAACTAATGAGTAACTAATGAGGAACTAATAAGTAACTAATGAGGAACTAACTATTAGTTAATGGTCCATTCCTCAGTAACTCATGATCAAATTTTTGAGGAGTAGTTACTGAGGAACTAATGAATAGTTACTGAGGAACAAATAGTAACTAATGAGTAACTAATGAGGAACTAAGGTACACAAAATTAGAGTAGTTACTGAGGAACTAATGAGTAACTAATGAGGAACAAACTATTAGTTAATGGTCAGTTCCTGAGTAACCACTGATCAAATTTCAGAGGAGTAGTTACTGAGGAACTAATGATCAACTAACTATTAGTTAATGGTCAGTTCTTCAGTAACTCATGATCAAATTTCAGAGGAGTACTTACTGAGGAACTAATGAGGAACTAACTATTAGTTAATGGTCAGTTCCTCAGTAACCACTGATCAAATTTCAGAGGAGTAGTTACTGAGAACCTAATGAGGAACTAACTATTAGTTAATGGTCAGTTCTTCAGTAACTCATGATCAAATTTCAGAGGAGTAGTTACTGAGGAACTAATGATCAACTAACTATTAGTTAATGGTCAGTTCTTCAGTAACTCATGATCAAATTTCAGAGGAGTAGTTACCGAGGAACTCACTTTACTTTAGTGTACACAAAAAGAGTAACTAATGAGTAGGTAATGATTACTGAATCATTAGCTACTCATTTTGATGTCTCACTTTACTTTAGTGTACACAAAAAGAGTAACTAATGAGTAGGAAATGATTCAGTAATCATTAGTTACTCATTTTGATGCCTCATTTTACTTTAGGGTACACAAAAAGGGTAGCTAATGATTAAGTAATAGTTAGTTCCTCATTAGTTCCTCAGTAACTACTGAAATTTGATCGGAAGTTACTGAATCACTGACCATTAACAAATAGTTCCTCATTCATTCCAAATTTGTTTCATAGTAACTACTTTAAATTTTGTGCACCTCAAACAACTGTACTGTGAACAACGGTGTGATCAGTATACAGTACTTTAAACGCAGCCCCCATGATAAATTCTTTAAGCTTAGCCTACCTAAAATGTGACACACTATCATATTTATTTCTAAGGCATCATCGTATAGAATAACATGGATGATCATATTAATGTGTATGTGGTCTGAAGATAATGAATAAAACCCTTCTCAAGAATCCTGCTGTCTGTGATTTCATTTGTTAAGGAACTAATTGTAAAGATGATGATGAAGTAATGAAAGACTACTCATTATGTGTCACTTTAGAACATAACGGGACGGGTTACACAGTAATGATTCTGTACTGATGAAGTAAATAGTTGACTAATTATCAAGTCGTGATTAACCTGTCTATGAAATTTGATCATGAGTTACTGAAGAACTGACCATTAACTAATAGTTAGTTCCTCAGTAACTACTCCTCTGAAATTTGATCATGAGTTTCTCAAGAACTGACCATTAACTAATAGTTAGTGCATCATTAGTTACTCATTAGTTCCTCAGTAACTACTCTAATTTTGTGTACCTTAGTTCCTCATTAGTTACTTATTCGTTCCTCAGTAACTTCTCATTAGTTCCTCAGTAACTACTCCTCAGAAATTTGGTCATGAGTTACTGAGGAACTGACCATTAACTAGTAGTTAGTTCCTCATTAGTTACTCATTAGTTCCTCAGTAACTACTCTAATTTTGCGTACCTTAGTTCCTCAGTAACTACTCATTAGTTCCTCATTAGTCCCTCATTAGTTACTCATTAGTTCCTCAGTAACTACTCTAATTTTGTGTACCTTATTGTAAAGTGTTACCGAGTTAACCACAAATCAATGGGGATGAAAGAGAGTGACACAGATGGAATAAGAAAGTAGAGGAAGGACAGCTGGAACAGAGACAAAGTGAAAAAACAGAGAAGAAGAAGAGAAATGTTGAGGAGGATGTGATGAGGATGAAGAAGCAGGGCAGGGGGTGTGGGTGGTGGGGGTGGAGAGGACTTACGGGTCTGAGCGAAGCCACTGAAGAATAATGCCTGTTGTACAGTACAGGACCGAACCTTGTCTCCGTGGTAACCGGCTGAGAAATAAGAGGAGAAAAAAAAAAGACTTTTACATTTCCCAAATGACACAAATTAAGACGAGTCTCTATTTCCATATGAGACTGTAAAAGACCCTCTTGTCATTCCTATATTTCCTGCCTCCTTTTCCATTTAGGTTTCCAGACACACTGCACTTTGCACAAGCATTAGTGAAGAAAACTTTCTCCGTTAAACAGAAATCACAAAACAGTGTCATTTATTTTAATCCAAAACCAAGCAGAAACTGCCTCTCATCTGACACATCTGAAAAACACATTTCACTGACAACTGAACCACATTAGAGGCTGATGCAAGTTTCAAATTTCCAAAAGAGCTTGGCCTCATTTCAAGATAAACAACACTAATAAAATAAAAATTAAAATCATTTGAAGCACTTTTTGAAAGAGGGTTGCAAAATATTTCACAACATCGACACACAATTTAAACCATAGAAAATAAACAGTCGGCCTAATTAAACCTCACTGGCAATAGTAGGGCTGCAACTAACGATTATTTTGATAGTCGATTAATCTGTCGACTATTTTAATAACTAATCGATTAATCGGATAAACGAAGAAACTTTTTTTTTTTGCTTATTCCAAAAATATTTTTATTTTCCAAACACCTGAGCTTACTTCTGGTGCTTCCCCTGAACAGCAGCACGACACAACAATATAAAATAAATAAAAATAAATAAAAATTAAATAAATCAAACCGCACACTGATTCCAACAGGTACGGGAGGAACTAGTGCAAAATAAAAGCAGATCAGCAGCACAAGATAAAATAAAGATCTATGCCTTGAGCTTGTAGATTATGGAATTATGAACATGTGTGCAAATCTACCAATATATATTCTTTCACATGAATGTTAACAAATCTTGCAACATTATTAGCCAACGTTAATCTATTCCAACCACTCGGACGCAACAATAGTTACTGTCTACCACCTCCGGTTTTAGGCCGGCTATCAAGCTGTGTATTATTCCCACAATTTCCAGCCAACAATATATTTTTTTAATGTATTATATTCTTTACATGATCGCTCCGGTAACATAGCGGCCACGAGAGGGTTAAACTAAGATGGCGGCGCCCAGTCACCCATCCACTACCACGATAACTTGTTTATTTCTCGCCTCTTTACTAACTACGGCAGTTTTTAAATATATCGGCATGACTTAAGGGCCGTCCACACCAAGAAAGATAACTGTAACGTTAACTATAACGATAACAATGGCAGCATCCACACCAATGAACGATATCGTCGTGTTGCTAGGTTACCCCAAACACACACTGCTCGGTGCGGTCGGCAGGGGAGCATGGTGATGGATAAAATGGATACTGATGACCTGTTATTGCTGTATGTTGCGAGAAAGAAAAAGGAAACCAATTTGCCGCTTGCTCCACTTGTCTGTCTGTCTGTCTGTCTGTCAGCTCCATCTGTCATGAGACAAACATGAATGAAGACGTGCAGTTTATTGTGTTTCACCAGCGACGAGCTGTCATTACGCGCGACAATTACGCACGGCTGCGCGCTCTTTATAACTCACTGTGTGAACCTATGTTGCATAATAAAGATTTGCCCCCCTCAGTAACTTCATCCTGGCGCCTGAATTTTATGAATGGAGGGGAAAAGAGGAGACGCATTCCCCTGCAAAATGTATTTTATTGCAGTTATTTACCCGGTATTTGCAAAACAAAATCACTGAAGTTAAGATTCTGTCACAAAGCTATATTGTTACGGATCTTTGCACATGTTTAAGTGGTTGTATGGAAATCCTGGAGCTTTCTTAGTGGGTATACGTGACATGATGAACGTCTCGACCTGTCATTTCGGATGGATTTTGATTGGCTGTCAGTGTTTCTATCGTTCATCAAATCGCTCTGAAAGTGATCCAAACGATATCGCCACCACTATCGTTGTCGTTATAGTTGAAGTGTGGACGCTGCCAAACACTTGAGTTTACAACGATTTTTAAAACTGTATATTTATAGTTATAGCCCTTTACCCTGTGTCTGCTGAAGTGCCACTGCCTTCATCCAGGCTAACAAACACATGTTTTCTCTTCAGATGCTCACGCATCATCGATGTACTCCCGTGCCATGCAAAACGAGCGTTGAAAATGTTGCATTGAACGCCCTCCTTTTCAGTCTTGGTGAAGTTTTCCCACACCATTGATGTTTTAGGTCGGGATTTGGGTTGGGTTGTGTCCATGTTTTTCTCCACCGCTGCCTCGGCCATGGTTGTTTCTTTTCTGTGCGTTCTGCTGATGTTTACACGCCGGTATCCACGGACATATATAAAGACCCGACGAATCGATCACAGAATTAGTTGGCAACGATTTTTTTCGTCACGACGAATCGACATAATCGATTCGTTGTTGCAGCCTTAGGCAATAGCAATAACAGAACAGCATATAGAAAATAAATAACAGCTGAGGAGAAGTTTGCCATGGGCCAGGTGCAATGGCAGGGTACAAACTGCTGAGGGGCCTCATGGCAAATAAGAGCTGCTGGGCCTCCATTAAACGCTCATTCCTCACACGCTCTGTGGAGTTCATACAGTTTTTCAACACTGCAATACTACCTGGTGGCAGGTTTGCTGTGTGGTTATTCTATTAATCACAAGTTAATTTAGTAATATGCTGCATGCAAGCACAAACTTGCAACTATATTTTATCACAGGGACCGTTTTCCAGACACTGGTTTCAGGTCAGGGAGCTTTTGGATTTTGCAACCTGGACCCAATTTTCCCATGTTAAGTAAGTGATGGAGACAACACGTTTTGAAATATGTCTAGTACTGAGAGACACTGCAGCGCAAAACAGGCTGCAATGTAATCCCTACTGGCAACTGTGCACTGTCAATTAACGTCCATTAAAGACTCTGATTGTTGTTTGAAGCTTCGGAAATGACCCTACAGAGAAATGAAATGTGTGTCATTATCTTTCAGTTCACTGGTCTGTTTGTTATTGTGATAACGCCTTGCTCAAGGAGTCCGCTTGTTCTGGCGATGGAAACGTTACTGAGAGTTGGAGAGAGGAGTGCCAGGAAGATTTTGTTGTGTTTGAGTATTATGCGGGCACACATGACACTAAGGCACACGGGGGCCATAAACACTACTGAGTAATATCAGAAGGTGCCGTGATAAAATTAAATCAAGTTATATCAGCCTGTGACTTCAGTTTTTCACCTTTGAATCCAGCCCTCACTGGGCTGATAACTTTGGTTTCCATTGCGTGTTATGTCATTTTCTTCTAAACAAAGTAGGCTACACAACGTAACGTTACATCAGTAACAGTTACAGACTTTCAACCTGAAAAATCACAATCTGATGGGTGATTTAAGTATCCCCTACATATTTTTCAGCAGTGTGTTAATGTAACAGGGTCAATTAGCCTATGTAACGTTAAGGGATAATGTATAATGAGCCGGTGAATACTGAGAAAATAACTCCCTTCTGAAGATGAAACATTATCAGTTATAAATAATGTTGTCTGCCTCCGCGAAGTGCATTAATAAAACCGATCGGATCCGACAACTTTTGGTGAATGTTTTGTACTCACCCAGGCGGAGTGGACTGAACCGAGGCATAAAACTCGCGTAAAATGTCATTACTGCCGAGTGTGTATTCAAATCTGTGTTCTTTTGTTTTTGGCAGAGAAAGTCCAGTACAGTACAGTACGGTATAGTACAGTAGCCCATTTTGTGGTCTTTCTTGTATTGATCTCATCTTTCTCATCCTCTGTCACTTAAAGCTCTTCACGTGTCAGTTCCTTGTGCCGTTTTTCGCTTGATTTTTTTCTTTCCTTCTCCATTTCTTTTTCTTCAGCGGCATCCCATTCCTCAAAATCCTTGTAGCTATTCTCCAATAAGTTAGAAGACATGTTAAAATCAGCCATTTCTGTTTATTTTTTTCCCAGGAAGTTGTTTGACAGCTGCACTGTTGCAGGGCAGCGTCCCTAGCAACGCTGGGTTACATAGCAACTGTGTAATGAAGGGGTGTGGTTTGTGACGTCACGTTCGATTCGGTCGATTTTTCCTTTGTGACGTCACATTTCACTAAAACGAAATCACTAAGTACAAGACCTCAGCAGCTCAGCCGGTACGATACTCCCTTCTCTTTTACAGGTTGCAGTTTGGCTTAATCAGGAGGAAAGCAGGACACGCGAGAGGACTCGTCAGAATCTGGGAACAACAACTATAGCCAAGTGACCAGGTTGCAGTTTGGCTTAATCAGGAGGAAAGCAGGACACGCGAGAGGACTCATCAGAATCTCCATAAGGTAGGAACAACAACTATTTATATAAGTTATAATATAAGTTTATATAAGTTGAACCACACGGCCACTCATCTCTGTGACACCAGAGGCGTCCACCTTGGACGTGCACCTTGGTCGCCTCTGGTGGACGCCGGCCGACCGGATTAGCTCCGGGCTTCAGAGCCTTCAAGGTGGACGCCTCTGGTGTCACAGAGATGAGCGGCCATACAGTGAAACTGTTCACCAACCAGCTCAGCTCGAGGCCTCAGAGCCGTCCAAGGTGGACGCCTCTGGTGTCACAGAGATGAGCGGCCATATGGTGCAACTTTGTTCACCAAAATAATCAAGTATATATGCCTCTGATCCTGTAGAGGAGAGTGGCAGAACAGCTTGGTTCTGGGGACTTAAGCTGTCCAAGCTGCACGCCTCTGAACCCAGATGAGCGGCCAAACAGTGAAAATCTGCTCACCACACGGCCACTCTGTGGCCCAGAGCAAATTTGTTCACCACACGGCCACTCTGAGGCCCAGAGCTGAGCCGGTCGGTCGCCCGCTGTCTTCAGTGGGGTCATGCAGCTTGCACGGCTTAAAAACCCGGAGCCAAGCTACTCTGCTCTCCTCCATAGGATCAGAGGCATATATACTTGATTATTTTGGTGAACAAAGTTTCACTGTATGGCCACTCATCTCTGTGATACCAGAGGCGTCCACCTTTGACGTGCACCTTGGTCGCCTCTGGTGGACGCCGGCCGACCGGATTAGCTCCGGGCTTCAGAGCCTTCAAGGTAGACGCCTCTGGTGTCACAGAGATGAGCGGCCATACAGTGCATCTTTGTTCACCAAAATAATCAAGTATATTATGCCTCTGGTCGTGTGGAGGAGAGTGGCAGACCAGCTTGGCTCCGGGTTTTTAAGCCGTCCAAGCTGCATGTCTCTGACCCCACTGAAGACAGCGGGCGACCGGTCAGCTCTGGGCCTCAGAGCCAGACCCCTAGAGCTCAGGCGGAGGGCTCTGAGGCCCAGAGCTGAGCCGGTCGCCCGCTGTCTTCAGTGGGGTCAGAGACATGCAGCTTGGACGGCTTAAAAACCCGGAGCGACTCTGCTCTCCTCCACAGGATCAGAGGCATATATACTTGATTATTTTGGTGAACAAAGTTGCACCGTATGGCCACTAATCTCTGTGACACCAGAGGCGTCCACCTTGGACGGCTCTGAGGCTTGGAGCCAAGCCGGTTGGCCGCTGCCTTCAGTGGGGTCAAAGGCATGCAGATTGGACGGCTTAAAAACCCGGAACCAAGCTGGTCTGCCACTCTCCTCCATAGGACCAGAGGCATACTTGAAGTTTCACTGTATGGCCACTCATCTCTGTGACATCAGAGGCGTCCACCTTAGATGGCTCTGAGACCTCGAGCTGAGCTGGTTGGTGAACAGTTTCACTGTATGGCCGCTCATCTCCGTGACACCAGAGGCGTCCACCTTGAAGGCTCTGAAGCCCGGAGCTAATCCGGTCGGCCGGCGTCCACCAGAGGCGACCAAGGTGCACGTCCAAGGTGGACGCCTCTGGTGTCACGGAGATGAGCGGCCATACAGTGCAACTTTGTTCACCAAAATAATCAAGTATATATGCCTCTGGTTGTGTGGAGGAGAGTGGCAGAACAGCTTGGTTCCGGGTTTTTAAGCCGTCCAAGCTGCACGCCTCTGACCCCACTGAAGACAGCGGCCGACCGGCTTAACTCCAGGCGTCAGAGCCAGACCCCTAGAGCTCAGGCGGAGGGCTCTGAGGCCCAGAGCTGAGCCGGTCGCCCGTCCAAGGTGGACGCCTCTGGTGTCACGGAGATGAGCGGCCATACAGTGAAACTGTTCACCAACCAGCTCAGCTCGAGGCCTCAGAGCCGTCCAAGGTGGACGCCTCTGGTGTCACAGAGATGAGCGGCCATATGGTGCAACTTTGTTCACCAAAATAATCAAGTATATGCCTCTGATCCTGTGGAGGAGAGTGGCAGAACAGCTTGGTTCTGGGGACTTAAGCTGTCCAAGCTGCACGCCTCTGAACCCAGATGAGCGGCCAAACAGTGAAAATTTGCTCACCACATGGCCACTCTGTGGCCCAGAGCAAATTTGTTCACCACACGGCCACTCTGAGGCCCAGAGCTGAGCCGGTCGGTCGCCCGCTGTCTTCAGTGGGGTCAGAGACATGCAGCTTGCACGGCTTAAAAACCCGGAGCCAAGCTACTCTGCTCTCCTCCATAGGATCAGAGGCATATATACTTGATTATTTTGGTGAACAAAGTTTCACTGTATGGCCACTCATCTCTGTGATACCAGAGGCGTCCACCTTTGACGTGCACCTTGGTCGCCTCTGGTGGACGCCGGCCGACCGGATTAGCTCCGGGCTTCAGAGCCTTCAAGGTAGACGCCTCTGGTGTCACAGAGATGAGCGGCCATACAGTGCATCTTTGTTCACCAAAATAATCAAGTATATTATGCCTCTGGTCGTGTGGAGGAGAGTGGCAGACCAGCTTGGCTCCGGGTTTTTAAGCCGTCCAAGCTGCATGTCTCTGACCCCACTGAAGACAGGGCGACCGGTCAGCTCTGGGCCTCAGAGCCAGACCCCTAGAGCTCAGGCGGAGGGCTCTGAGGCCCAGAGCTGAGCCGGTCGCCCGCTGTCTTCAGTGGGGTCAGAGACATGCAGCTTGGACGGCTTAAAAACCCGGAGCGACTCTGCTCTCCTCCACAGGATCAGAGGCATATATACTTGATTATTTTGGTGAACAAAGTTGCACCGTATGGCCACTAATCTCTGTGACACCAGAGGCGTCCACCTTGGACGGCTCTGAGGCTTGGAGCCAAGCCGGTTGGCCGCTGCCTTCAGTGGGGTCAAAGGCATGCAGATTGGACGGCTTAAAAACCCGGAACCAAGCTGGTCTGCCACTCTCCTCCATAGGACCAGAGGCATACTTGAAGTTTCACTGTATGGCCACTCATCTCTGTGACATCAGAGGCGTCCACCTTAGATGGCTCTGAGACCTCGAGCTGAGCTGGTTGGTGAACAGTTTCACTGTATGGCCGCTCATCTCCGTGACACCAGAGGCGTCCACCTTGAAGGCTCTGAAGCCCGGAGCTAATCCGGTCGGCCGGCGTCCACCAGAGGCGACCAAGGTGCACGTCCAAGGTGGACGCCTCTGGTGTCACGGAGATGAGCGGCCATACAGTGCAACTTTGTTCACCAAAATAATGAAGTATATATGCCTCTGGTTGTGTGGAGGAGAGTGGCAGAACAGCTTGGTTCCGGGTTTTTAAGCCGTCCAAGCTGCACGCCTCTGACCCCACTGAAGACAGCGGCCAACCGGCTTAACTCCAGGCGTCAGAGCCAGACCCCTAGAGCTCAGGCGGAGGGCTCTGAGGCCCAGAGCTGAGCCGGTCGCCCGTCCAAGGTGGACGCCTCTGGTGTCACGGAGATGAGCGGCCATACAGTGAAACTGTTCACCAACCAGCTCAGCTCGAGGCCTCAGAGCCGTCCAAGGTGGACGCCTCTGGTGTCACGGAGATGAGCGGCCATATGGTGCAACTTTGTTCACCAAAATAATCAAGTATATATGCCTCTGATCCTGTGGAGGAGAGTGGCAGAACAGCTTGGTTCTGGGGACTTAAGCTGTCCAAGCTGCACGCCTCTGAACCCAGATGAGCGGCCAAACAGTGAAAATCTGCTCACCACACGGCCACTCTGTGGCCCAGAGCAAATTTGTTCGCCACACGGCCACTCTGAGGCCCAGAGCTGAGCCGGTCGGTCGCCCGCTGTCTTCAGTGGGGTCAGAGACATGCAGCTTGCACGGCTTAAAAACCCGGAGCCAAGCTACTCTGCTCTCCTCCATAGGATCAGAGGCATATATACTTGATTATTTTGGTGAACAAAGTTTCACTGTATGGCCACTCATCTCTGTGATACCAGAGGCGTCCACCTTTGACGTGCACCTTGGTCGCCTCTGGTGGACGCCGGCCGACCGGATTAGCTCCGGGCTTCAGAGCCTTCAAGGTAGACGCCTCTGGTGTCACAGAGATGAGCGGCCATACAGTGCATCTTTGTTCACCAAAATAATCAAGTATATTATGCCTCTGGTCGTGTGGAGGAGAGTGGCAGACCAGCTTGGCTCCGGGTTTTTAAGCCGTCCAAGCTGCATGTCTCTGACCCCACTGAAGACAGCGGGCGACCGGTCAGCTCTGGGCCTCAGAGCCAGACCCCTAGAGCTCAGGCGGAGGGCTCTGAGGCCCAGAGCTGAGCCGGTCGCCCGCTGTCTTCAGTGGGGTCAGAGACATGCAGCTTGGACGGCTTAAAAACCCGGAGCGACTCTGCTCTCCTCCACAGGATCAGAGGCATATAACTTGATTATTTTGGTGAACAAAGTTGCACCGTATGGCCACTAATCTCTGTGACACCAGAGGCGTCCACCTTGGACGGCTCTGAGGCTTGGAGCCAAGCCGGTTGGCCGCTGCCTTCAGTGGGGTCAAAGGCATGCAGATTGGACGGCTTAAAAACCCGGAACCAAGCTGGTCTGCCACTCTCCTCCATAGGACCAGAGGCATACTTGAAGTTTCACTGTATGGCCACTCATCTCTGTGACATCAGAGGCGTCCACCTTAGATGGCTCTGAGACCTCGAGCTGAGCTGGTTGGTGAACAGTTTCACTGTATGGCCGCTCATCTCCGTGACACCAGAGGCGTCCACCTTGAAGGCTCTGAAGCCCGGAGCTAATCCGGTCGGCCGGCGTCCACCAGAGGCGACCAAGGTGCACGTCCAAGGTGGACGCCTCTGGTGTCACGGAGATGAGCGGCCATACAGTGCAACTTTGTTCACCAAAATAATCAAGTATATATGCCTCTGGTTGTGTGGAGGAGAGTGGCAGAACAGCTTGGTTCCGGGTTTTTAAGCCGTCCAAGCTGCACGCCTCTGACCCCACTGAAGACAGCGGCCGACCGGCTTAACTCCAGGCGTCAGAGCCAGACCCCTAGAGCTCAGGCGGAGGGCTCTGAGGCCCAGAGCTGAGCCGGTCGCCCGTCCAAGGTGGACGCCTCTGGTGTCACGGAGATGAGCGGCCATACAGTGAAACTGTTCACCAACCAGCTCAGCTCGAGGCCTCAGAGCCGTCCAAGGTGGACGCCTCTGGTGTCACGGAGATGAGCGGCCATATGGTGCAACTTTGTTCACCAAAATAATCAAGTATATATGCCTCTGATCCTGTGGAGGAGAGTGGCAGAACAGCTTGGTTCTGGGGACTTAAGCTGTCCAAGCTGCACGCCTCTGAACCCAGATGAGCGGCCAAACAGTGAAAATCTGCTCACCACACGGCCACTCTGTGGCCCAGAGCAAATTTGTTCGCCACACGGCCACTCTGAGGCCCAGAGCTGAGCCGGTCGGTCGCCCGCTGTCTTCAGTGGGGTCAGAGACATGCAGCTTGCACGGCTTAAAAACCCGGAGCCAAGCTACTCTGCTCTCCTCCATAGGATCAGAGGCATATATACTTGATTATTTTGGTGAACAAAGTTTCACTGTATGGCCACTCATCTCTGTGATACCAGAGGCGTCCACCTTTGACGTGCACCTTGGTCGCCTCTGGTGGACGCCGGCCAACCGGATTAGCTCCGGGCTTCAGAGCCTTCAAGGTAGACGCCTCTGGTGTCACAGATGAGCGGCCATACAGTGCATCTTTGTTCACCAAAATAATCAAGTATATTATGCCTCTGGTCGTGTGGAGGAGAGTGGCAGACCAGCTTGGCTCCGGGTTTTTAAGCCGTCCAAGCTGCATGTCTCTGACCCCACTGAAGACAGCGGGCGACCGGTCAGCTCTGGGCCTCAGAGCCAGACCCCTAGAGCTCAGGCGGAGGGCTCTGAGGCCCAGAGCTGAGCCGGTCGCCCGCTGTCTTCAGTGGGGTCAGAGACATGCAGCTTGGACGGCTTAAAAACCCGGAGCCAAGCGACTCTGCTCTCCTCCACAGGATCAGAGGCATATATACTTGATTATTTTGGTGAACAAAGTTGCACCGTATGGCCACTAATCTCTGTGACACCAGAGGCGTCCACCTTGGACGGCTCTGAGGCTTGGAGCCAAGCCGGTTGGCCGCTGCCTTCAGTGGGGTCAAAGGCATGCAGATTGGACGGCTTAAAACCCGGAACCAAGCTGGTCTGCCACTCTCCTCCATAGGACCAGAGGCATACTTGATTATTTTGGTGAACAAAGTTTCACTGTATGGCCACTCATCTCTGTGACATCAGAGGCGTCCACCTTAGATGGCTCTGAGACCTCGAGCTGAGCTGGTTGGTGAACAGTTTCACTGTATGGCCGCTCATCTCCGTGACACCAGAGGCGTCCACCTTGAAGGCTCTGAAGCCCAGAGCTAATCCGGTCGGCCGGCGTCCACCAGAGGCGACCAAGGTGCACGTCCAAGGTGGACGCCTCTGGTGTCACGGAGATGAGCGGCCATACAGTGCAACTTTGTTCACCAAAATAATCAAGTATATATGCCTCTGGTTGTTGTGTGGAGGAGAGTGGCAGAACAGCTTGGTTCCGGGTTTTTAAGCCGTCCAAGCTGCACGCCTCTGACCCCACTGAAGACAGCGGCCGACCGGCTTAACTCCAGGCGTCAGAGCCAGACCCCTAGAGCTCAGGCGGAGGGCTCTGAGGCCCAGAGCTGAGCCGGTCGCCCGTCCAAGGTGGACGCCTCTGGTGTCACGGAGATGAGCGGCCATACAGTGAAACTGTTCACCAACCAGCTCAGCTCGAGGCCTCAGAGCCGTCCAAGGTGGACGCCTCTGGTGTCACGGAGATGAGCGGCCATATGGTGCAACTTTGTTCACCAAAATAATCAAGTATATATGCCTCTGATCCTGTAGAGGAGAGTGGCAGAACAGCTTGGTTCTGGGGACTTAAGCTGTCCAAGCTGCACGCCTCTGAACCCAGATGAGCGGCCAAACAGTGAAAATCTGCTCACCACACGGCCACTCTGTGGCCCAGAGCAAATTTGTTCACCACACGGCCACTCTGAGGCCCAGAGCTGAGCCGGTCGGTCGCCCGCTGTCTTCAGTGGGGTCAGAGACATGCAGCTTGCACGGCTTAAAAACCCGGAGCCAAGCTACTCTGCTCTCCTCCATAGGATCAGAGGCATATATACTTGATTATTTTGGTGAACAAAGTTTCACTGTATGGCCACTCATCTCTGTGATACCAGAGGCGTCCACCTTTGACGTGCACCTTGGTCGCCTCTGGTGGACGCCGGCCGACCGGATTAGCTCCGGGCTTCAGAGCCTTCAAGGTAGACGCCTCTGGTGTCACAGAGATGAGCGGCCATACAGTGCATCTTTGTTCACCAAAATAATCAAGTATATTATGCCTCTGGTCGTGTGGAGGAGAGTGGCAGACCAGCTTGGCTCCGGGTTTTTAAGCCGTCCAAGCTGCATGTCTCTGACCCCACTGAAGACAGCGGGCGACCGGTCAGCTCTGGGCCTCAGAGCCAGACCCCTAGAGCTCAGGCGGAGGGCTCTGAGGCCCAGAGCTGAGCCGGTCGCCCGCTGTCTTCAGTGGGGTCAGAGACATGCAGCTTGGACGGCTTAAAAACCCGGAGCCAAGCGACTCTGCTCTCCTCCACAGGATCAGAGGCATATATACTTGATTATTTTGGTGAACAAAGTTGCACCGTATGGCCACTAATCTCTGTGACACCAGAGGCGTCCACCTTGGACGGCTCTGAGGCTTGGAGCCAAGCCGGTTGGCCGCTGCCTTCAGTGGGGTCAAAGGCATGCAGATTGGACGGCTTAAAAACCCGGAACCAAGCTGGTCTGCCACTCTCCTCCATAGGACCAGAGGCATACTTGAAGTTTCACTGTATGGCCACTCATCTCTGTGACATCAGAGGCGTCCACCTTAGATGGCTCTGAGACCTCGAGCTGAGCTGGTTGGTGACAGTTTCACTGTATGGCGCTCATCTCCGTGACACCAGAGGCGTCCACCTTGAAGGCTCTGAAGCCCGGAGCTAATCCGGTCGGCCGGCGTCCACCAGAGGCGACCAAGGTGCACGTCCAAGGTGGACGCCTCTGGTGTCACGGAGATGAGCGGCCATACAGTGCAACTTTGTTCACCAAAATAATCAAGTATATATGCCTCTGGTCGTGTGGAGGAGAGTGGCAGAACAGCTTGGTTCCGGGTTTTTAAGCCGTCCAAGCTGCACGCCTCTGACCACTGAACACAGCGGCCGACCGGCTTAACTCCAGGCGTCAGAGCCAGACCCTAGAGCTCAGGCGGAGGGCTCTGAGGCCCAGAGCTGAGCCGGTCGCCCGTCCAAGGTGGACGCCTCTGGTGTCACGGAGATGAGCGGCCATACAGTGAAACTGTTCACCAACCAGCTCAGCTCGAGGCCTCAGAGCCGTCCAAGGTGGACGCCTCTGGTGTCACGGAGATGAGCGGCCATATGGTGCAACTTTGTTCACCAAAATAATCAAGTATATATGCCTCTGATCCTGTAGAGGAGAGTGGCAGAACAGCTTGGTTCTGGGGACTTAAGCTGTCCAAGCTGCACGCCTCTGAACCCAGATGAGCGGCCAAACAGTGAAAATCTGCTCACCACACGGCCACTCTGTGGCCCAGAGCAAATTTGTTCACCACACGGCCACTCTGAGGCCCAGAGCTGAGCCGGTCGGTCGCCCGCTGTCTTCAGTGGGGTCAGAGACATGCAGCTTGCACGGCTTAAAAACCCGGAGCCAAGCTACTCTGCTCTCCTCCACAGGATCAGAGGCATATATACTTGATATTTTGGTGAACAAAGTTTCACTGTATGGCCACTCATCTCTGTGATACCAGAGGCGTCCACCTTTGACGTGCACCTTGGTCGCCTCTGGTGGACGCCGGCCGACCGGATTAGCTCCGGGCTTCAGGCCTTCAAGGTAGACGCCTCTGGTGTCACAGAGATGAGCGGCCATACAGTGCATCTTTGTTCACCAAAATAATCAAGTATATTATGCCTCTGGTCGTGTGGAGGAGAGTGGCAGACCAGCTTGGCTCCGGGTTTTTAAGCCGTCCAAGCTGCATGTCTCTGACCCCACTGAAGACAGCGGGCGACCGGTCAGCTCTGGGCCTCAGAGCCAGACCCCTAGAGCTCAGGCGGAGGGCTCTGAGGCCCAGAGCTGAGCCGGTCGCCCGCTGTCTTCAGTGGGGTCAGAGACATGCAGCTTGGACGGCTTAAAAACCCGGAGCCAAGCGACTCTGCTCTCCTCCACAGGATCAGAGGCATATATACTTGATTATTTTGGTGAACAAAGTTGCACCGTATGGCCACTAATCTCTGTGACACCAGAGGCGTCCACCTTGGACGGCTCTGAGGCTTGGAGCCAAGCCGGTTGGCCGCTGCCTTCAGTGGGGGTCAAAGGCATGCAGATTGGACGGCTTAAAAACCGGAACCAAGCTGGTCTGCCACTCTCCTCCATAGGACCAGAGGCATACTTGAAGTTTCACTGTATGGCCACTCATCTCTGTGACATCAGAGGCGTCCACCTTAGATGGCTCTGAGACCTCGAGCTGAGCTGGTTGGTGAACAGTTTCACTGTATGACCGCTCATCTCCGTGACACCAGAGGCGTCCACCTGAAGGCTCTGAAGCCCGGAGCTAATCCGGTCGGCCGGCGTCCACCAGAGGCGACCAAGGTGCACGTCCAAGGTGGACGCCTCTGGTGTCACGGAGATGAGCGGCCATACAGTGCAACTTTGTTCACCAAAATAATCAAGTATATATGCCTCTGGTCGTGTGGAGGAGAGTGGCAGAACAGCTTGGTTCCGGGTTTTTAAGCCGTCCAAGCTGCACGCCTCTGACCCCACTGAAGACAGCGGCCGACCGGCTTAACTCCAGGCGTCAGAGCCAGACCCCTAGAGCTCAGGCGGAGGGCTCTGAGGCCCAGAGCTGAGCCGGTCGCCCGTCCAAGGTGGACGCCTCTGGTGTCACGGAGATGAGCGGCCATACAGTGAAACTGTTCACCAACCAGCTCAGCTCGAGGCCTCAGAGCCGTCCAAGGTGGACGCCTCTGGTGTCACGGAGATGAGCGGCCATATGGTGCAACTTTTTGTTCACCAAAATAATCAAGTATATATGCCTCTGATCCTGTGGAGGAGAGTGGCAGAACAGCTTGGTTCTGGGGACTTAAGCTGTCCAAGCTGCACGCCTCTGAACCCAGATGAGCGGCCAAACAGTGAAAATCTGCTCACCACACGGCCACTCTGTGGCCCAGAGCAAATTTGTTCACCACACGGCCACTCTGAGGCCCAGAGCTGAGCCGGTCGGTCGCCCGCTGTCTTCAGTGGGGTCAGAGACATGCAGCTTGCACGGCTTAAAAACCCGGAGCCAAGCTACTCTGCTCTCCTCCACAGGATCAGAGGCATATATACTTGATTATTTTGGTGAACAAAGTTTCACTGTATGGCCACTCATCTCTGTGATACCAGAGGCGTCCACCTTTGACGTGCACCTTGGTCGCCTCTGGTGGACGCCGGCCGACCGGATTAGCTCCGGGCTTCAGAGCCTTCAAGGTAGACGCCTCTGGTGTCACAGAGATGAGCGGCCATACAGTGCATCTTTGTTCACCAAAATAATCAAGTATATTATGCCTCTGGTCGTGTGGAGGAGAGTGGCAGACCAGCTTGGCTCCGGGTTTTTAAGCCGTCCAAGCTGCATGTCTCTGACCCCACTGAAGACAGCGGGCGACCGGTCAGCTCTGGGCCTCAGAGCCAGACCCCTAGAGCTCAGGCGGAGGGCTCTGAGGCCCAGAGCTGAGCCGGTCGCCCGCTGTCTTCAGTGGGGTCAGAGACATGCAGCTTGGACGGCTTAAAAACCCGGAGCCAAGCGACTCTGCTCTCCTCCACAGGATCAGAGGCATATATACTTGATTATTTTGGTGAACAAAGTTGCACCGTATGGCCACTAATCTCTGTGACACCAGAGGCGTCCACCTTGGACGGCTCTGAGGCTTGGAGCCAAGCCGGTTGGCCGCTGCCTTCAGTGGGGTCAAAGGCATGCAGATTGGACGGCTTAAAAAACCCGGAACCAAGCTGGTCTGCCACTCTCCTCCATAGGACCAGAGGCATACTTGAAGTTTCACTGTATGGCCACTCATCTCTGTGACATCAGAGGCGTCACCTTAGATGGCTCTGAGACTCGAGCTGAGCTGGTTGGTGAACAGTTTCACTGTATGACCGCTCATCTCCGTGACACCAGAGGCGTCCACCTTGAAGGCTCTGAAGCCCGGAGCTAATCCGGTCGGCCGGCGTCCACCAGAGGCGACCAAGGTGCACGTCCAAGGTGGACGCCTCTGGTGTCACGGAGATGAGCGGCCATACAGTGCAACTTTGTTCACCAAAATAATCAAGTATATATGCCTCTGGTCGTGTGGAGGAGAGTGGCAGAACAGCTTGGTTCCGGGTTTTTAAGCCGTCCAAGCTGCACGCCTCTGACCCCACTGAAGACAGCGGCCGACCGGCTTAACTCCAGGCGTCAGAGCCAGACCCCTAGAGCTCAGGCGGAGGGCTCTGAGGCCCAGAGCTGAGCCGGTCGCCCGTCCAAGGTGGACGCTCTGGTGTCACGGAGATGAGCGGCCATACAGTGAAACTGTTCACCAACCAGCTCAGCTCGAGGCCTCAGAGCCGTCCAAGGTGGACGCCTCTGGTGTCACGGAGATGAGCGGCCATATGGTGCAACTTTGTTCACCAAAATAATCAAGTATATATGCCTCTGATCCTGTGGAGGAGAGTGGCAGAACAGCTTGGTTCTGGGGACTTAAGCTGTCCAAGCTGCACGCCTCTGAACCCAGATGAGCGGCCAAACAGTGAAAATCTGCTCACCACACGGCCACTCTGTGGCCCAGAGCAAATTTGTTCACCACACGGCCACTCTGAGGCCCAGAGCTGAGCCGGTCGGTCGCCCGCTGTCTTCAGTGGGGTCAGAGACATGCAGCTTGCACGGCTTAAAAACCCGGAGCCAAGCTACTCTGCTCTCCTCCATAGGATCAGAGGCATATATACTTGATTATTTTGGTGAACAAAGTTTCACTGTATGGCCACTCATCTCTGTGATACCAGAGGCGTCCACCTTTGACGTGCACCTTGGTCGCCTCTGGTGGACGCCGGCCGACCGGATTAGCTCCGGGCTTCAGAGCCTTCAAGGTAGACGCCTCTGGTGTCACAGAGATGAGCGGCCATACAGTGCATCTTTGTTCACCAAAATAATCAAGTATATTATGCCTCTGGTCGTGTGGAGGAGAGTGGCAGACCAGCTTGGCTCCGGGTTTTTAAGCCGTCCAAGCTGCATGTCTCTGACCCCACTGAAGACAGCGGGCGACCGGTCAGCTCTGGGCCTCAGAGCCAGACCCCTAGAGCTCAGGCGGAGGGCTCTGAGGCCCAGAGCTGAGCCGGTCGCCCGCTGTCTTCAGTGGGGTCAGAGACATGCAGCTTGGACGGCTTAAAAACCCGGAGCCAAGCGACTCTGCTCTCCTCCACAGGATCAGAGGCTATATACTTGATTATTTTGGTGAACAAAGTTGCACCGTATGGCCACTAATCTCTGTGACACCAGAGGCGTCCACCTTGGACGGCTCTGAGGCTTGGAGCCAAGCCGGTTGGCCGCTGCCTTCAGTGGGGTCAAAGGCATGCAGATTGGATGGCTTAAAAACCCGGAACCAAGCTGGTCTGCCACTCTCCTCCATAGGACCAGAGGCATACTTGAAGTTTCACTGTATGGCCACTCATCTCTGTGACATCAGAGGCGTCCACCTTAGATGGCTCTGAGACCTCGAGCTGAGCTGGTTGGTGAACAGTTTCACTGTATGGCCGCTCATCTCCGTGACACCAGAGGCGTCCACCTTGAAGGCTCTGAAGCCCGGAGCTAATCCGGTCGGCCAGCGTCCACCAGAGGCGACCAAGGTGCACGTCCAAGGTGGACGCCTCTGGTGTCACGGAGATGAGCGGCCATACAGTGCAACTTTGTTCACCAAAATAATCAAGTATATATGCCTCTGGTCGTGTGGAGGAGAGTGGCAGAACAGCTTGGTTCCGGGTTTTTAAGCCGTCCAAGCTGCACGCCTCTGACCCCACTGAACACAGCGGCCGACCGGCTTAACTCCAGGCGTCAGAGCCAGACCCCTAGAGCTCAGGCGGAGGGCTCTGAGGCCCAGAGCTGAGCCGGTCGCCCGTCCAAGGTGGACGCCTCTGGTGTCACGGAGATGAGCGGCCATACAGTGAAACTGTTCACCAACCAGCTCAGCTCGAGGCCTCAGAGCCGTCCAAGGTGGACGCCTCTGGTGTCACGGAGATGAGCGGCCATATGGTGCAACTTTGTTCACCAAAATAATCAAGTATATATGCCTCTGATCCTGTAGAGGAGAGTGGCAGAACAGCTTGGTTCTGGGGACTTAAGCTGTCCAAGCTGCACGCCTCTGAACCCAGATGAGCGGCCAAACAGTGAAAATCTGCTCACCACACGGCCACTCTGTGGCCCAGAGCAAATTTGTTCACCACACGGCCACTCTGAGGCCCAGAGCTGAGCCGGTCGGTCGCCCGCTGTCTTCAGTGGGGTCAGAGACATGCAGCTTGCACGGCTTAAAAACCCGGAGCCAAGCTACTCTGCTCTCCTCCACAGGATCAGAGGCATATATACTTGATTATTTTGGTGAACAAAGTTTCACTGTATGGCCACTCATCTCTGTGATACCAGAGGCGTCCACCTTTGACGTGCACCTTGGTCGCCTCTGGTGGACGCCGGCCGACCGGATTAGCTCCGGGCTTCAGAGCCTTCAAGGTAGACGCCTCTGGTGTCACAGAGATGAGCGGCCATACAGTGCATCTTTGTTCACCAAAATAATCAAGTATATTATGCCTCTGGTCGTGTGGAGGAGAGTGGCAGACCAGCTTGGCTCCGGGTTTTTAAGCCGTCCAAGCTGCATGTCTCTGACCCCACTGAAGACAGCGGGCGACCGGTCAGCTCTGGGCCTCAGAGCCAGACCCCTAGAGCTCAGGCGGAGGGCTCTGAGGCCCAGAGCTGAGCCGGTCGCCCGCTGTCTTCAGTGGGGTCAGAGACATGCAGCTTGGACGGCTTAAAAACCCGGAGCCAAGCGACTCTGCTCTCCTCCACAGGATCAGAGGCATATATACTTGATTATTTTGGTGAACAAGTTGCACCGTATGGCCACTAATCTCTGTGACACCAGAGGCGTCCACCTTGGACGGCTCTGAGGCTTGGAGCCAAGCCGGTTGGCCGCTGCCTTCAGTGGGGTCAAAGGCATGCAGATTGGACGGCTTAAAAACCCGGAACCAAGCTGGTCTGCCACTCTCCTCCATAGGACCAGAGGCATACTTGATTATTTTGGTGAACAAAGTTTCACTGTATGGCCACTCATCTCTGTGACATCAGAGGCGTCCACCTTAGATGGCTCTGAGACCTCGAGCTGAGCTGGTTGGTGAACAGTTTCACTGTATGGCCGCTCATCTCCGTGACACCAGAGGCGTCCACCTTGAAGGCTCTGAAGCCCGGAGCTAATCCGGTCGGCCGGCGTCCACCAGAGGCGACCAAGGTGCACGTCCAAGGTGGACGCCTCTGGTGTCACGGAGATGAGCGGCCATACAGTGCAACTTTGTTCACCAAAATAATCAAGTATATATGCCTCTGGTTGTGTGGAGGAGAGTGGCAGAACAGCTTGGTTCCGGGTTTTTAAGCCGTCCAAGCTGCACGCCTCTGACCCCACTGAAGACAGCGGCCGAATGGCTTAACTCCAGGCGTCAGAGCCAGACCCCTAGAGCTCAGGCGGAGGGCTCTGAGGCCCAGAGCTGAGCCGGTCGCCCGTCCAAGGTGGACGCCTCTGGTGTCACGGAGATGAGCGGCCATACAGTGAAACTGTTCACCAACCAGCTCAGCTCGAGGCCTCAGAGCCGTCCAAGGTGGACGCCTCTGGTGTCACGGAGATGAGCGGCCATATGGTGCAACTTTGTTCACCAAAATAATCAAGTATATATGCCTCTGATCCTGTGGAGGAGAGTGGCAGAACAGCTTGGTTCTGGGGACTTAAGCTGTCCAAGCTGCACGCCTCTGAACCCAGATGAGCGGCCAAACAGTGAAAATCTGCTCACCACACGGCCACTCTGTGGCCCAGAGCAAATTTGTTCACCACACGGCCACTCTGAGGCCCAGAGCTGAGCCGGTCGGTCGCCCGCTGTCTTCAGTGGGGTCAGAGACATGCAGCTTGCACGGCTTAAAAACCCGGAGCCAAGCTACTCTGCTCTCCTCCATCGGATCAGAGGCATATATACTTGATTATTGTTGTTGTTTACGCCAGAGAAGAACAGTAAGAAAAATTTAATGAGCAAAAATCAGTCATAAGATACCCAAGGTTTGGAAACAGGAAAGATGGCAACATACACTATAAAGTTGAGATGTGGAAATCCAACACAGTCTTCATTTTATTGATTTTTATTGATATTTTAAAATGATCATTAAATATGTTAACGTATTTTTTTAGGTCTTTAGCACATGGGGCAAAGTAGAACATAGCCTCCACATTGATAGGCATTAGGATTGGGTGCAGTGTGAGCCAGGCAGAAGGCAGGGCCAGGGACCTAGTCTTGCTGAGCCCTGGCATCGCAGACTGGCTCAAGGGACTTGGAATGCTGTCTCTCTGGAACTAGAGTTGGAGCAGGAGATTAAGTGGTACCAACCAAGTGAGTTGGGCTTGACTCTACACATAGTATTTGTTCTGGAATCAACCTCCTAGAGGGAGGCTGGACTCTCACCTGTTTTAGAGTTGCCCAGGGTAAGAGGTGATATTTAGGTGTAGGGATACTCAGGAACCCCCAGCGGACCGCTTTAATAAGATTGCAAGTCTGAGAGGAGGTCGCTGAATGTTGTTTGAGCCTATTCACCGAGCAGCACTTTGGAGTACCTGGCCCTCTTTGAGTCTCTAAAGGGTGTCGTGGAAGGGGTGCTGACCTGCGACTCATAATTTCTCCTGGAGGACTACAACACTCACATTGTCATTGATGGGGAAACCTGGAGGGGGGTGATTGGGAGGAACGGCCTGCATGATCTGAACCCGAGTGGTGTTATTTTATTGGACTTCTGTGCTTGTCATGGATTGGGCATAATTAAGACTATCTTTGATCACTGGGAGGTTCAGACGTGTACCTGGTACCAGAACACCCACTGTCAAAGATTGATGATCAGCTTTGTGGCTGCATCATCAGATCTGCAGCCCTATGTGTCTGACACAAAAACTGAAGACAGTCAACTTATCACCACCTGGTGGTGAGTTGAATCAGATGGCGGGAGAGCCTGTCGGACAGACTTGGTAAAACCAATTGTGTAATGAGGGTGAACTGGAAAGTCTGACTGAGGCCTGGAGGCAGCTGTGAAAAGCTATTATCAGAAGGGCAGTACCTGTCCTGGCAGCAACTTGAGAACCCAGGGTGGACACCTGTGGTGAAGGAGGCCATCAGGGTAAAGAAGGAGGCCTTTGAGGCTTTATTGGCCCAGTGGTCTCCTGAGACAGTAGACGGGTACCGGGTGGCCAGAAGGGCTGCAGCTGTGGTGGTCGTGGAAGCAAATACCCGGGAGTGGTACTTTTGGTTGACCTCAAGAAAGCTCTGGGTATTTCTGCTGGGGGACTTCAGCACTCACATGGCCAATAATAGAGAATCCTGGACGGGGGTGATTGGGAGGAATAGCCTGTCTGATCTGAACCTTAGTTGCGGTTTGTTCTTAACTTATGTGCCAGTCATGGATTGGCCGTAATGAAAACCATGTTCAAGCAGTAAGTGTACTTGGTAGCAGAACACCCTCGACTAAAGACTGGTGATTGGCCTTATGGCTGCAACATTAGATCTGCATGTTTTGAAAACAACAGGTAAAGAGAGGAGAAGAGCCAAAAAAAATATCACAACCTGGTGGTGAGCTGAATCTGATCAGGCTTGTTCATGAAACATAGAAAGGTCACCTGCATTCAACTTCCAAGGGTCCATCAAGTCATACCTCAATGTGACATCCTGCCCATGGACATCGCTTAACCCTTTAAGACCGGCAGGAGCGCCCGCGATCCCATTTGCATATTGATTTTTAAATGCCGGTAGAATTGCAACCAAATAAGATAGAGCAATAATTCCTTTTGCATTTAAAACCAGAGGAGTTACTCTAACTTACCATGCGTTCATCATGTCCCAGAGCACTGTTCCCTTGCACTGATAGGTTTGTAGAAAAACAGTAAAAACCGCACAGAAGAAAAACATTATAATCCTGATTGCGGGTATTCACAGCACTTCCAATGTTGGACTAAACGTCATCACGTTGTGAGCATGAACTGTCACTTGATTTTCTTGCACGTCTTTCTCGCGACACTACCCGCAGCAACAAGGAGGGACGTCATTTCCTGGGAAATTACTTTCTTTCTTTCGCGGTCAATATTTCTCCTAGCTTGTAGCCATACACTCGCTCTCGCTCTCGTTTTGCATTTTGGCCTTTCACAACACTTAGACACACACACAGACATCACCCTCACACTCATCACCACCACTCACCAGACACACACACACCACATCACTCACCACACACTCACACACATAATGTTCATGGAACCGCAACAACCGCGCCAGCAGCTTTTCTCCTAGCGTGAAGCTTTGGAGCTAATTACAGCGTCAGAGGAAGATTCGGTCCAATCATCTGATCCCGATTCTGCCGACAGCGGGGATGAAGCCGACTTCATCGAAGGGAGAGATCCTTCTTATGACATGTATGTATATATTCATGAAATATTGTATGTTTATGAGTTAGAGTAAAGTAAAGAAATATATATGTAACACAACTGAAAGCATTTGGCACTAAATACGCATCATTACTGTATTACTCTCATGTTGAACACATCTAACACACTATGTAACTTATGTGTACAGAGTTGATGATGAAGATGAGGAGGAGGAAGTTGGGGTCTCCTCGCCCTGCATCCAGGAGGGAGGCAGAGGGAGAGGCAGAGGGAGAGGAAGGAGACACTCTCCATCAAACAGACACTCCAGGTCAGAGAACATTCATGAAATATTGTTTTTTTATGAGTTAGAGTAAAGTAAAGAAAATATATATGTAACACAACTGAAAGCATTTGGCACTAAATACGCATCATTATTGTATTACTCTCATGTTGAACACATCTAACACACTATGTAACTTATGTGTACAGAGTTGATGATGATGATGAAGAGGAGGAGGAGGAGGAATTTGGGGTCTCGTCGCCCTGCACCCAGGAGGGAGGCAGAGAGAGAGGCAGAGGGAGAGGCAGAGGGAGAGGAAGGAGTCGGTCTCCAGTAAACAGAGGCTCCAGGTCAGAGACACTCCCTGGTGATGCAGCTGGCTGGAGAAGCGAACAGGCGCCTGACATCTTGCCGCATCCCAGACCACACTTTCTGCCCAAAAGGAGGCCAGGTGTGCAGCCACCTCTGTTACAGTATGTGGACAATCCCTCTCCTTCTGAGCTGTTTGGGATGTATTTTGACCGGGCTGCCATTAAAAAAATGTGTGCCAACACCAACAGAAATGCAGCAAAAAATATTGCTGCTGGCAAAAAATTCAAATGGACTGAGCTTCGAGAGTCCGAAATGTATCAGTACATTGGGATCACTCTGTACATGGGGATTCTCAAGCTGCCAAAGTTAAGGGATTTTTGGCGTGACAGTTCTATTTTCCATGTGCTGTATCCTCAGAAGGTCATGTCAAGAGACCGGTTCCTTGCCATCACGTGGAACATTCACATGAGTGACCCTGAGAAAGATGCCTCCAGTGACAGCATAAAAGGCACAGATGAGTATGACTGTCTGCACAGAATACGCCCCCTGTATGACAGTTTACGTGTAGCCTGCAAAGCTGTGTACCACCCCCAGCAAAACCTGTCTGTGGATGAGCGCATGGTTGCCACCAAAGCCAGGATTGCCATGAAGCAGTACATAAAGAATAAGCTAACAAAATGGGGGATAAAACGTTTTGTGCTGTCTGACAACACAGGCTACACTGTGGACTTCAGCATCTACACAGGGAGGTCCACTCTGGCAACTGGGAAGGGGCTGTCATTTGATGCTGTGATGTCTCTCGTGAACAAAAACTTCCTGGGATCTGGATATCACATATACTGTGATAATTTCTACACCAGCCCAGCACTGTTTCGTCACCTTCATGACCTGGGGTTTGGAGCCTGTGGGACATTTCGGGCAACAAGAATTGGAGTCCCAAAAACAAATGTCAATGCCCTGACAAAAAAATCTCCACGAGGTACAATCAGATGGATCAGAGAGGGAGCTCTCCTCTACATCAAATGGATGGACACAAGGGAGGTAAGTGTGTGCTCCACTCTGCACACTGCCTTCTCAGGGGACACCGTAAAAAGAGTGACCAAGGTTGGTGGAAGACACACAGCAGTCCAGGTGCCAGTGCCGTCAGCTGTGAAAGATTACAACAGCTTCATGGGAGGAGTTGAACTGTCAGACCAGCTGATTGGCTCTTATTCCTTGGGGAGAAAGAGCAAAAAGTGGTATTTGACAGTGCTGCATCATTTCATTGACATAGCTGTGACAAACAGCTATTTACTCCACAAGGAGCTGTGTGGCACACTGGAGCAGCAGCCAATGACACACCAGGCCTTCCAGGAGCAGTTGATAGGTGAGCTGTGTGGAGTGCCATCACAACGAGTCCCAGAGAGCTATCAGCACATCCCTGTTGCCATCGTTGAGGGGGTATCTGGCTCAAAAAAAGCCAGGGGGCGCAGGAAGTGCAAGCTGTGCGGGAAGTGTACTCCCTGTCTGTGTGAGGCATGTAAAATTCCTCTGTGTGTCATTGTGGACAGGAACTGTCACAAGATCTTTCCCCTACCTTGTCTCGACTTGGCTCTCAGCAAGAGCTACAAACAAAGCTCTCTGATCTAAACGCAGCCTGCTGAAGTAGCCAGACTGATAACACAAAACCCGAAGAAACGGAAACCCCTTTTACACTGCCAGATTTTCTGCGAATGTTGGGCCATTTTGCCGGCAAGCTGTGAGTGTTTAGACACACAGAGCCGGATTGGCGAGTTGATCCGAGGTGCCCAATTTTGCACCTTGTCGGGTAGTCATATTGGCAGAACCCTTAGTTTAAACAGACCGAGGTGGCCTTCTGCAATGGGAGGGGCTGTTGATGACTTGTGGGAAGAGCTGCTGATGCCACTGGCGGTGGATAAACAGGAAACAGCTGATAGCAGGAATTAGCGAGCAGCTAGTAGGGAGAGGGAAATACAAACTTGACAGACACTGTAAAGATGAGCAACTGGGGAGACAAGGAATTACCGCCCTCCTTGTCCTCGCAAATGAAGGGGCCATTAACCGTCAGATGACGGGAACAGTGAAGAACGGGCCAACTTACGAGAGAATCGGCAAAGGACTGACTAGCCGCGGCTTCCCTCCCATGTCACTGTTTACATCACACGCTGAGCTACACATTTTGCTACTTTCTCACGCCCCCCATTGCCGCGAAAAAGGCACATTCTGTATAAACAAAAGTAGGAAGGTGGCATTTTGCTGCACCCCCCCCCAATTTTGTTTTTATACTGTCAATGCTGAAAGAAGACTGATTGGGCTTTCCTGCAAATTTGCACAATTCCTATCTGAAAAGCGCTTGAGAAAGACAACAAAATTTATTTAGCACTGAGCTTCTAACTCTGCAAGGTGACTAAGCAACTTGTTTCCTTGGATCAGCACCATTGAAACATGGCACAGTAGAGACTGCAATGAAAACCCTTCTTCTAAACCAGGTTTATCCATAATGGACAACCCCTAGCTAACAAAAGCAGCACATCACAGCACCAGTCCTCCCCAAATCCATTGACTGGTAAAGTAACAACTTGGCATAGCATGATTACAAGAGTACAAGTGAAGCAAGGCTGTTAAACCCTGTCAACTGTGATTGATTTAATGCTGTTTCTGAACTCAAAGTTCCTGCTTCTTCTCCTCTGTCCTGACCGACCACATGTGGCGAGCCTCCCCCACTTATTGTCGTTTTTTTGTTTGCCAATTTCTGTTTTGTTTCACATACAGACCTCCTTGTATAATTCTCTGTCACTCACACGCACACACACACACACACACACACACACACACACACACACACACACACACACGCACAACAGCCTCTCTGAGCTGAGAGAAAGCAACTACCCCAAGCAAAGGAGTTTAAGAATCTCAGAGTCTTGTTCTCAAGTAAGAGTAAAATCAAATGTGAGATGGGCAGGCAGTTTGGTGCAATGTTAGCAGTAATGTGGGCACTCAAGAGGGAGCTGAGGCTCAAGGCAAAGCTTTCTAATATACCTGCCTTTCTGCGTTCTGAGCCTCACCTATGGTCATGAGCTTTGAGTAGTGAATGAAACAATGAGATTATCTATACAAGCAACCGAAATGAGTTTGCTTTGTAGGGTGGCTGGGCCCAGCCTTAGAGATAGGGTGAGAAGTTCAGACATCCAGAGGAAGCTTGGAGTAGAGACGCTGTTCCTAAAGGGGGGGCCAGTTAAGATGATTTGGCATCTGATCAGGATGACTCCTGGGTGCCTCCTCTAACAAACTGGGCACATCCAACTGGTAGGAGGCTTCAGGGGTAGACCCAGAGCACGCTGGAGAGATTATATATCTCATCTGGAATGGGAACGCTGGAAAGCGTTGCTGGGAAAAGGGACGTCTGGTGTACGTTGCTTAGCCTGCTGCCCCGGCCTCGGATGAATGGATGAAAATGGACAAAATATTTTTTAATGGGCTGCAAAAAAATGAAAAGAATAAAGTCAAACCATAAAAAAGAGTGGTATTGAGTTCTTTCATTTTTAGAAAATTATTCTTATTTTAAAAAATATTTCCATATCTGCATTATTTAAAACACGATTAAAGCATAAAAACAACCCATTTAAGGTATGCTTTTGTTAGGCTGTAACATGGGCTAAAACAAAGCAAAAAAGTTCTGAGGATATGTCAAAATTAGGAAGGTATCTGGGGCCAGATTCATAAAACTCCTTACGCATGAAGGCATAAATGTGCATAGACATTCTTTTTGTCAGAATTATAAAGCCATGTGTACATCTGACTCTGTAGGCTATTTAAATCTTGATTTATGTGGTCTTGGGTGCACAGGCATGAGCCTCCTCTCCACACCCACAGATTGCCATAAATGGATGCAAAAATGCCCTTAAGCATCCATTTGCATATCAATACTTGGGACTGACCTGTTAATTAGAAATAGGGTAGGGAAAGTGCAATTTCTCCCACTGTGTCGCATCAGCGAGGTTCTCCAACAGTGTCAGTGCAACTATAATCATGGCTGTATCAATTTGTGGCATGTGTACCACTAATTCATCACGTTTCTGCAAACCATTGTCCTGGTAAAATCTCAATCCTCATGATTACTACATGTCAGACAGAGGACCACTTATTCATATAGCGCTAATGTTCAAACAGGCTTTACAAAGTGTCTCACAGGATATTTTTATTACACCTTTGACTGAATTTTTCAGAGCACTGTGTAACCTTCAAAATGTATAAAACAATCAGTGAAAATGGCAACAAACTAAAAACAATAGTATCGGTCTCTCAACTAATTTTTAATATCCTTCTTATCATCACAGCTGCAGCCATCTCAACCAAAACTGTATCTATGCCTGGTCTATGCATCATTTTTCTGCATCTGGCACCTGGTGTTTACAATGATAACTTTACAAGAAGAGAAGAGATAAATGGACACTTAGGAAAGATTATTGTACATGCAGCCAAAAGAAATGACCTGGAAAGAGCGAATCAAAGACCTCTGGTAAAGAGCATCCTCTCTACCCTAGAGGAGTGAAGCTCTGTCTGGAAATCTATATAAACCCATGAAAACACATTCAGAGTATGATCACATGCAGACATTTGAGGGATGGAGATCTCAGCTCTCTTCATTGGCCTGATGCTGTCTCTGGGTTTTTGTCAGCTCAACTCAGCTCTTGCTTTGAATGGTTCTTGGGATGGCATTAAACAAAGGGTTGGGTTTACACAGGATAAGACTGGTGCTGGGTTTGCAACTGATGCTTCGTCTGTAAAATGTACACTTCAGGGTACCACTCGTGTACCTGCCTTCTCAATGGATGGTGACTATGTTGTTGGTGGGGTTTTCGCCATACATCATTACATGCACACATTAAAGCATAACTACACCACCATGCCTGAGCCACTAAGGTGCACAGGGAGGTGAGTAAGAGGGAGAGGTGGGGGATAAGAGGATGTTAAACTGTGTAGAGATAGAAATGTTTGATTTGTATTATGAGCTTACAATCATGTTGCAAAGATTTTGGTGATACAGAAAACCTGATAAAAATGTATTATTTCACAATCAGTGCCAATTCAGTATTTGGCTATATAAATTGCAGATATTATACTCACAAAAACAGAAGGTGTGAAAATAAGCACTCTGTGTTTTTAAACTGAAAATATAGGTGTGTCTCACAACTGTTTTCTAAATATTTAACTGGGTAACACTTTACAATAAGGTACACAAAATTAGAGTAGTTACTGAGGAACTAATGAGGGACTAATGAGGAACTAATGAGTAGTTACTGAGGAACTAAGGTACGCAAAATTAGAGTAGTTACTGAGGAACTAATGAGTAACTAATGAGGGACTAATGAGGAACTAATGAGGAACTAACTATTAGTTAATGGTCCATTCCATTAATGGTCCATTCCACTAATCAAATTTTTGAGGAGTAGTTACTGAGGAACTAATGAATAGTTACTGAGGAACGAATAGTAACTAATGAGTAACTAATGAGGAACTAAGGTACACAAAATTAGAATAGTTACTGAGGAACTAATGAGTAACTAATGAGGAACTAACTATTAGTTAATGGTCAGTTCCTCAGTAACCACTGATCAAATTTCAGAGGAGTAGTTACTGAGGAACTAATGATGAACTAACTATTAGTTAATGGTCATTTCTTCAGTAACTCGTGATCAAATTTCAGAGGAGTAGTTACTGAGAACCTAATGAGGAACTAACTATTAGTTAATGGTCAGTTCTTCAGTAACCCATGATCCAAACTAATGAGGAACTAACTATTAGTTAATGGTCAGTTCTTCAGTAACCCATGATCCAATTTCAGAGGAGTAGTTACTGAGAAACTAATGAGAAACTAACTTGTCACGGACCAGTCAAGGATGCCAGGACCCAGATGCAGAGTTCACAAAAAAATAGTTTTTATTACCAGAAGTCAGGAAGTAGTCCACAGGAAATAAACAAGCAAAGTAGCAACAGAAAATCACCCGAAGGGAAAAAACACTCACTGAAAGTACAACTAAAAATCACCATTAACTGGGAAAAAACTAGCAAAATCAAAAGATAACTCAAAGCGGTGGCGAGGCACCCAAAACTCACAACCAATGTGCAAAGACAGGAGCCAAAACACAAGACGAGAGGCTGGGGATCACAGGAAACACGAGTGAAAACGCTGAGACACCAAGGAATCATCTGGCACAGAAGACAAGGGGAGTGTGGCTGATAAGGCCAGCCAATTAGGGCAGAACGAGCTGCAGGTGTGCCAGGCGCTCTGTGCTCCTGATGATCGCCCCGCCTCTCGGTGCTCACTCTGCAGAGACATGGAGAGGAAAGTCAGGCAGCAGCAGAAACAAAAAAACAAAAATAAGCAAATCTCAAACCACAACATAACTATTAGTTAATGGTCAGTTCTTCAGTAACTCATGATCAAATTTCAGAGGAGTAGTTACTGAGGAACTAATGATCAACTAACTATTAGTTAATGGTCAGTTCTTCAGTAACTCATGATCAAATTTCAGAGGAGTAGTTACTGAGAAACTAATGAGGAACTAACTATTAGTTAATGGTCAGTTCTTCAGTAACTCATGATCAAATTTCAGAGGAGTAGTTACTGAGAAACTAATGAGGAACTAACTATTAGTTAATGGTCAGTTCTTCAGTAACTCATGATCAAATTTCAGAGGAGTACTTACTGAGGAACTAATGAGGAACTAACTATTAGTTAATAGTCTGTTCTTCAGTAACCACCGATCAAATTTCAGAGGAGTAGTTACTGAGAAACTAATGAGGAACTAACGATTAGTTAATGGTCAGTTCCTCAGTCACCACTGATCAAATTTCAGAGGAGTAGTTACTGAGAAACTAATGAGGAACTAACTATTAGTTAATGGTCAGTTCTTCAGTAACCCATGATCCAATTTCAGAGGAGTAGTTACTGAGGAACTAATGATCAACTAACTATTAGTTAATGGTCAGTTCTTCAGTAACTCATGATCAAATTTCAGAGGAGTACTTACTGAGGAACTAATGAGGAAGTAACTATTAGTTAATAGTCTGTTCTTCAGTAACGCATGATCAAATTTCAGAGGAGTACTTACTGAGGAACTAATGAGGAACTAACTATTAGTTAATGTTCAGTTCTTCTTTAACTCATGATCAAATTTCATGGGAAAAGTTACTGAGGAACTAATGAGGGACTAATGATGAACTAACTATTAGTTAATGGTCAGTTCTTGAGTAACTCATGATCAAATTTCAGAGGAGTAGTTACTGAGGAACTAATGAGGAACTAACTATTAGTTAATGGTCAGTTCTTCAGTAACTCATGATCAAATTTCATAGACGGTTAATCACGACTTGATAATTAGTCAACTATTTACTTCATCAGTACAGAATCATTACTGTGTAACCCGTCCATTAGTGAACCTTTTTATGTCCTAAAGTGACACACAATGAGTTTTCATTACTTCATCATCATGTTTACAATTAGTTCCTTAACAAATGAAATCACAGCAGCAGGATTCTTGCAAAGAGTTTAATTCATTATTTTCAGACCACATACACATTAATATGATCATCCATGTTATTCTGTACAAGGTGCTGACACACCAAACCGACATCAAAGAACTAGCGGCAACAAAAGCCAGCTGTTGCGTTGTCTACTCGCCTCACGTCGTCTCACGTCACCCTTTGTCAGTTGCATTTGAACCCACAACAAAGACTCCACCCAAAGCTTGAAACGGTTACTCATCTATTTTGGCACTGCCTCATTGTCAAAAGACTCTGGAGTTATATTTGTAATTTTATTGCGAACAATATTAAAAAATAATTTAAGCTGTTTGGAGATGTGCTATTTGGACTTTTTGACTTTAACAGAAATACGGCAAAACCCACTGAAAGATTTGTTATTAATCTCATCTTACTTTTGGCAAGATTTCACATTCACAAATGTAAGTTTACACATAGAAAACCCTCTTTTGTTGCTTTCGTTACATCAATTCCATTAAATCTTCCCTAATCAAAAGTCAATCAAAACCATTAATATTTGATATCATTTTAATATTTTCTTGTAAACTCTTATCCGCCCCAGCATATGTGATATATGACATCTGTGGTAATGTTGAAGATCTTCATTCTGTAAACTTCCTCTCATAAATAAAGTTGTGGAAAAAAAAAAAGACTACATCCGACGGTCAAGTAGCACGTAGGTTCTGCGCCTGTGTGAAAGGAAATAACGCAAAAAGGGAAACCGGAAGTCCGTTGAATGTATGAGATCAACAAAGTAGCGCGGAGTGACAGAGTGATACATCCTGTCAGCCGAGGGCTTTCCTATCTGCAGCCGAGCAGCGCAGCACCTCCACGGACTATTACATCCAGACGGTCCCTGTTTCCTCCGCAGGCCCCACTTCACCCAGCTTCACTCAGCTGCCCGACAAACTCGCTACTTCTTCCCATTTAACCTGAATAACAAACCAGGGCTCGGTGCTTCAGTTGGATCCAAACGGAGAGCCGGGGCTAACATTAGCTGGGAAGCTAGCGGATGCTAACTGGCTGCTTCCCTCCGGTCATGCTGCGGCTCACGCTCCGCTAGCCGCTCCCAGCTAGCTCCGGTTTGTTATTCAGGTTAATGTGGGAAGAAGCAGCGGGTCTGTGGGCAGCTGAGTGAAGTGGAGCCTGAGGAGGAAGCACCGGTTAGCCCCGGTTTTACTACAGGCAGATTCACTCGCTACAGTGAAGAGGATTTAACACCTGAACAGCAAGTCAGAGGGATCTCTCTCACCGACAAGCTCCGCTGCAGATTCAACATGCTCAATCAGCCGAAAATTTGGAATGAATTATGAACTAACTATTAGTTAATGGTCAGTTCTTCAGTAAGTCCTGATCAAATTTCAGAGGAGTAGTTACCGAGGAAATAACTATTAGTTAATCATGACCTACCATTTTTGTGTACCCTAAAGTAAAGTGAGACATCAAAATGAGTAGGTAGTGATTCAGTAATCATTAGCTACTCATTAGTTACTCTTTTTGTGTACCCTAAAGTAAAGTGAGGCATCAAAATGAGTAACTAATGAGTAGGTAATGATTCAGTAATCATTAGCTACTCATTTTGATGCCTCACTTTACTTTAGGGTACACAAAAAGGGTAACTAATGAGTAGGTAATGATTCAGTAATCATTAGTTACTAATTTTGATGCCTCACTTTAGGGTACACAAAAAGAGTAACTAATGAGTAGTTAATGATTCAGTAATCATTAGCTACTCATTTTGATGCCTCACTTTACTTTAGGGTACACAAAAAGAGTAACTAATGAGTAGTTAATGATTCAGTAATCATTAGCTACTCATTTTTGATGCCTCACTTTACTTTAGGGTACACAAAAAGAGTAACTAATGAGTAGGTAATGATTCAGTAATCATTAGTTACTCATTTTGATGCCTCACTTTACTTTAGGGTACACAAAAAGGGTAGCTAATGATTGAGTAATAGTTAGTTCCTCATTAGTTCCTCAGTAACTACTGAAATTTGATCGGAAGTTACTGAATCACTGACCATTAACAAATAGTTCCTCATTCATTCCAAATTTGTTTCATAGTAACTACTTTAAATTTTGTGCACCTCAAACAACTGTACTGTGAACAACGGTGTGATCAGTATACAGTACTTTAAACGCAGCCCCCATGATAAATTCTTTAAGCTTAGCCTACCTAAAATGTGACACACTATCATATTTATTTCTAAGGCATCATCATACAGAATAACATGGATGATCATATTAATGTGTATGTGGTCTGAAGATAATGAATAAAACCCTTCTCAAGAATCCTGCTGTCTGTGATTTCATTTGTTAAGGAACTAATTGTAAAGATGATGATGAAGTAATGAAAGACTACTTATTATGTGTCACTTTAGAACATAAAAAGGTTCACTAATGGACGGGTTACACAGTAATGATTCTGTACTGATGAAGTAACTAGTTGACTAATTATTAAGTCGTGATTAACCTGTCTATGAAATTTGATCATGGGTTACTGAAGAACTGACCATTAACTAATCGTTAGTTCATCATTAGTTACTCATTAGTTCCTCAGTAACTACTCCTCAGAAATTTGATCATGAGTTACTGAGGAACTGACCATTAACTACTAGTTAGTTCCTCATTAGTTACTCATTAGTTCCTCAGTAACTACTCATTAGTTCCTCATTAGTCGCTCATTAGTTCCTCATTAGTCACTCATTAGTTCCTCATTAGTTACTCATTAGTTCCTCAGTAACTACTCTAATTTTGCGTACCTTAGTTCCTCAGTAACTACTCATTAGTTCCTCAGTAACTACTCTAATTTTGTGTACCTTATTGTAAAGTGTTACCGACATTGACCAAATTAACTGTGCCTGCATCTGCTGACTTCTAGTATTAATTCAGAAAATTATCTGAATGTCACCCCTTGTTTTCCTGAGTTACAGGGTGCAGTCACATTTCAGCAGACCCCTGCCAAAATGTGACTGCAGCCTGTAACTCAGGAATACAAGGAGTGACATTGACCAAATTAACTGTGCCTGCATCTGGTGACTTCTAGTATTAATCCAGAACATTATATGAATATCACCCCTTGTTTTCTTGAGTTACAGGGTGCAGTCACATTTCAGCAGACCCCTGCCAAAATGTGACTGCAGCCTGTAACTCAGGAATACAAGGAGTGACATTGACCAAATTAACTGTGCCTGCATCTGGTGACTTCTAGTATTAATCCAGAAAATGCTGTGAATGTCACCCCTTGTTTTCCTGAGTCACAGGGTGCAGTCACATTTTGGCAGGGGTCTGCCGAAATGTGACTGAGATCACAAGTATGTTCAGTTTTATTTTAATTTTATTTTTTGTGTATAAGTTGCTTTTATTCAGTAGCATACAGCAGGTAGCTGGCAGGAAATGATGGGACAAAGAGAGGGAGGATGACATGCAACAAAGGTCTCTAAGCCAACTGGACTTGGTAAGTAACACAGGCTTTCACTCATTTAAACTTGCCAGAATATGGCATTTATTAAAGTTGTTAAAAAGGAAATGTACAGACACAGAACTTCATCCTGTAAAAGTTGGGTAACATTAGTAAAACTCATCATCCGTCCTCTAACGTGCCCTGACATCCTTCGCTCTTGAAGACAAACAAAACTTTGTATTTTTATGTTCATGACAATCTGCACCAACTTGTTTTCAAGCATAAAATAAGTTTAACCTTGACATGTCTTGTCATGAAATGTATTGACAAATCACTGACAAATCATTTTAAAAGAAAAAGAAAATGAAAGTAAACTCTAGGCATTGGTGTAAAACACCATGATCTAATGAGTGACTCAACCATACTATTGTGCATCAGTAAAGCAAATGTGCACAGCAACAGATCAGTGAATCATCATCTAAACAAAAGGAGAACATAGAAGACACAAACTGTAACTAACTTCTATCATGTGACACTTTTTAAATGAAAGGAAGTTAACTGGTGTCTGATAAAAATGAACTGAAATATAGGACATTAATGGAAATGTGCTAATCACATCTAGCTAGTAATGTTTTTGAACAAACTTAATACTAAAACAGTAATGTGCACTAAGTAGAACACCCGCTCAGCTATAATTTTAAGCTCCATTAATTAAATAGATGATTAGAAGTTCCTAAAAGGTTGACATGAATTTGATCAACACCCAACCAGTTATAAGATTACACAAGGAGATGAACTGCTCCTTTCAGCTTGATGTCTAGCCATATTGTTAAACTTTTCAGACAATCTTTGTTGTTCGTTTCTCAGCTCTCTTTCATGATTTGCTTTTAATTCATTCATCCTGTTTGCCATATCACTTTCTCTCTCCTCTCTTTCTCTCTGTCTCTCTGCTGCTCTCTCTTCCCTTTCCCTCCTTCTCTCCTCATTCATCTCCTCCTTTGCCTTCTTCATCTCCTCCTCTAACAGTTTTCTCTCCCTCTCCCTCTCAGCCTGGAGTTGTTCATTAATTCTCCTCATCTGCTCTTCATATTTCTCCTGTATTTTCCTCTCCACTTCCTCTCTTTCTCTGCGTATCTGCTCTTCTTTCTCTTTCAGGATGCGTTGTTTCTCCTCTTCGATTTTCCTCTCGGCCTCTTGGAACATCTCGTTGGTGTAATGGCTGCCTCCGTTCCTCTGGGCTATATTTCTGATCTTCTGGAGCAGCTCAGCGACCTGAGAACGATCTTTATTCTTATTATTGAAGACATGGTACTGGCCATTACATCTGGCCACGAGTTCCTGCAGGTCAGGACTTTCAACCAAGAAGTCCTCAATAGTCGTGTCTTCAAGAAGGTCACCATGAGTAAAGAGAACCATGCTGTATCTGTCTGAAGCCTGGCCGAAGATTTCTTGAATCTTCTGCACCGTCTGCTTTTCCTCTTCAGTGAATCTGCCCAGCCTGATGACCACCAGGAACACGTGGGGTCCAGGAGCAGCGAAGGAGATGCACTGGCCTACATCTTTAGTTGTTTTGTCCATGCCGAACCTGGTGTCAAACAGACCGGGGGTGTCGATAACAGCAACCTGTTGCCCGTCCATCCCAGTTGTGCCCTTGGAGCAGTCAACAGTCATAGACTTTGCGCTGAACTTTGATTCAAAGCACTGTCGTCCCAGGATGGTGTTTCCAGTGGCACTCTTCCCAATTCCAGTCTTCCCCACCATCACTATCCTCAGCTCTTTGTCATTTCTGAGGGTTTCTGTATAGAAGAACGATTAACATTACATAAGTATCGACAATGGGCATTTATATTATTCTATAGAATTGATCTAAATCAGAGTGTAAATGTATAGATATAACTGGGTGGAGTTAGAATATAAAAGAATGACTATTATAATAATATGAGGCCTGAACTTTTGGTAAGTATGCATTTTTAATTTCTCCAAGCTATCTGGGATCAGTAGGAAGTATGAAAAACGTTTTCAGCATCTCCTTTTAAATCTCAAATTGGTCAAAGTTGTTTCCATATCAAACTACAAACATTATTAATCATAAATAAACAAGTTTCAATCATAAAATGTGATCAGGTTTTGGACCTTGTCCACTTTTGTATTCGGACTGGCTGCAGACTGACTTTGCAGAGATGGCTGTCATCTTGTTTTTACATGGATAAATTTAATTGTGGTCTTACCACCACTAGATGGCACAAAAAGTGTCCATGAACCAGGACATCATGTCCAAGTTAAGCTGAATTAAGTATGAGGTCAAGTAAACTCAAAATGTGATGTTTTCATATGAGGACAGAGGGTCTCAGGAGGATATAATAACTATAATGATTTTATATTAGATACATAGTATCTGAGATTATGAGTTTTCACCATGATTTAAGGTCTGACTCATTTTTACCTGAAGTAAATTAATTTAAATGAGGCAAAGATTGGATGTAAAATATGTGATGCCCATTAATGTGAGAGAAAGTTGGAATTTGTAAAGTGTTAAGACAGTAAATGATTGGTAATACTTACTATAAAAACCATCAGTAATGGTAAATCACGTTAACTAAATGTTGGTTAATAGTTGCTTTACTCTTAACAAACAATGAAATGATAATTAATAATGTTTGGTAATTATTGGCAATGTCATAATTTATGTTATTTAAACAATTCATTTTTCCTATATATATATTACATATTATATTAAGTAGTTGTTAATGATTACCAAATGATTTTTAAACCTTAAAAAATAATTTAAATAAAAGCACCACACAGAAAAACGGACCACATGTTCATTAACAGTTTGTTTATGGTTAATAGTTGGTTTTTAAACTGTCCATAAACATCATTGGATTGTCACAGCTCAAGTTTCTCAGGGTATTTTTTTTATGTCATTCATCTATGTTGTTTCCCATTTTACTTTGAAACTCACATCGCCTCTTGTTTCAGATCCCTTCACTTCCTGCCCCTGTGTGTTTTCATTTATCCATTTCTTATTATACTGTCCCTGCTGACATTGAGCGAGAGGCAGGGTGCACCTCTGACAGGTCACCAGACTATCACACGGCTGACAAATAGAGACAGACAACCATTCAGGCTCACGGTCACTCTTACGGGCAATTTAGAGTCACATGGACTGAGGGAGGAAACAGGAGTACCCGGAAAAAACCCACACTGACACGGAGAATATGCAGACTCCACACAGAGGGGTCCCCAGCCAGCCAGCAGGCAGGATTGTACCCAGAGCATTATTAATTATCATTTCATTGTTTGTTAACAGTAAAATAACTATTGACTAGTGATGGTTATTATAAAGTGCTACTAATATTCAGGAGAGCTGCTGGAGAGCTGCAGACAAAATGCTTACAAATCGTATCATGACTTACCACTGCTGCTTTGTTTCATGTCCATGTTTGTTTTATAGAGTGCAGAGTAGCTGTTGCTGCTGAAGTGAAAATACAGAGCTCTGTCTCCTTCTGCTGCTGCTGCTGCTGTTAATGCTTCCCCTTTTATTATAGATCCAGGGCCCCAAACCACACCCATGGCTGTCTGCATATCAGACGTCACGGTGAAAGTGAAACTGAATCTTGATATCTGCTGCTCACTATTCAGGTTAAGCACAATATGCATGAGCTTTGTGCTGTGTGTAAAAGTTATCACATCATACATCCGAACATATTTTTGTTTTTTTCCATCACCAAAAAGGTTTGACATTTTGTCAGCATTCATAGGGTTAGCTAATTAATATCTTTGCCTTTGGCACACATTTCTATTCATGTCTCAATCCTCACTACTACTTCTGCTTTCTGTTTTACCCGAGCCCATTATACCTTAGAAAGTCCCTACACTTCCCTCAAAAAGTACACCATTTTCACTGTTGCAGTCTTAAAGACGTAACAGAATGTAGCAAGTTAATGAACGAAAAACAACCACAAGCTGACACTGAGTTAGTCCTGTGCTAATCCCACTCCTTTTATAGCATACAAAAGCACCATTATGGAGCCTCCTCTTCCCACAGGAAGTCTGGCTGTCTCTCCCTCCCTCACTCACTTACAAGAAATCAGAACAGTTCTTTGAAAGGCTGCAGCAGCTTCCCCACCAAATGAGAGACTTCACGGTTGACACTAGCCCAACTGTTCTAATGATTTGTCTGCCTCTGTTTCTAAAAAATACTCACATGCCCACATTAAAAGAGATACAGTTGGCTGAATAAAATCCACAGTATTTGCTCTGTGTAAAAAGTTCTCCTGAAGCTGCATTGAGGCTTTGGGCCAAATAATATGGCTATCTTCCAAAGTGCTGGTCTTTTTAGAATGAAATTTGGCGTATGGCCCACTGAATAATAGCCCACAGTATAATAATTTGAATTAGTCATATCAGTCGACATATTACAAACAGACTATTCTATGAGTGATATATGATGTCAGAGAGAGAGGGAGATAGAATCCTAGTCTGTTAAACCAGGATGACCGGTAAAAGGGGAAGTGTGTATAAGCAGAGACCCGTCAGTGTTTTTTTTTTTTTCAGGGTGTTTAAGTTCATGAAAAAGAAGGAGAAGAAAAAGAAGATGTGCCACATGATGAGCTGAGAGCTTTAGGGTTCAAAAGTCTTATGGTCTGATGGACGAAGCTGACCCTGAGCCTGATGGTTCAGGACTGGATGCTGCAGCACCATGTGCTGGACAGAGCAGGGGGAGCAGTTTTTGGCTGGGGTGATCGGGGTCTCTGATAATCCTGTTGTTCTTCCTCTTGCACCACTGGTAGTGGTCCTACCATAGGCTGTATAAAAATAAGTGCTGGCCAGGTTTCATCACCTTCTGTAAAGCCTCACAGAGGGGCCCTGATTTTCCAAGGAAACATGATACTATATACAGATGCCCAAAGGTTTTGCCCACTGAGACATTTAAAAAGTGCTTTATACATTAAGATTATTATGATTATTATTATTATTATTTATTGATTGGTGGCATGTGTGAAACACTATTTCATCTTTATGTGGAGCTTAAAAATGACAAATGTGAATCTGAGTTGCTAATATCTGCCTCACACAAGTTTATAATACATTTAATACACAGAACACTTTATTACTTTTGATACTATAAAATCAAAATGTCACCCTTACCAAAATAGTAAGTGACTTTCAGATGTTTTTCAGATAGTGGATGAGTGCAGTTCAGGAAGGCAGAGACCTCGATGTTACATTCATGTTTCTGTGACCTTCAAAAGACAGGAAAATGGCTGTGTGCCAACCAACCTCAGCCTCCCTAATTTCTCAGGAACAAGGCTGGCAGGAAACAGGTAAAGTTTCATATGAAGAAGTGTGTCCAACTTAGGATGAAGATGCAACCTTTGAAGTGGTGGTTGAACAGTTTATAATTAATTGACAAAGGTTTGGTCTTAATATCACAACTTTATTTCTTGTTCGGTTTGGCACATGAACACAACAAAAGGATCAATGAATTCATTTGTCACATGAAATCATATGAGTTGCAATTCCAGTGAAATGCAATGATGTCAGGTCCTTTAGTCTGTGCACAAAGACTGAAAACTTTTAATGAGTCATTTGATGTAAAGCATAGTTTCAAGTATGAAATTATCTTTAAAATGTTAATGATATGCAAACATTTTACACTGTGAAATACTAAGTAAAACACTGTATAGCTCCTTGGCTGTTTACGTTATATGAAAAAAAGCATGCAAAAAGAACACTAGATGGCAACATAAGAGTATGATATGATGAACAACTTAGCTCTACTTTGACACATAATATTAACTTTATGACAAGTGACTCAGGTAATGAAAAGGCAAATTGTGATTATGGTTCTGCAGATGAAATGTTTGGGTTTTTGTTTTTTTTTTGTTTTTTTTTCTGGAGTGCTCCTCTCTAGTTACACTGCCTGAACCACTCAAAATCTGAACAACTTCCCAAGCGCCTTTCCAAATTCCGAAATTCCAGCAACTACCAGTTTACCAGCTTTCACTATGTGATGAAATGGATTGTCATCCTCAGCTTCATTTCTGGCCTCATTTTCATGCCTGGTCTGCAACTCCTCTCTTGCCTGGCTCAGCTGTTTCTCATGCTGCTCCTTCATTTTCGCCATCATGTCTTCCATCTGCCTTTCTTTCTCCTCTCTTTCTCTCTGTCTCTCTGCTGCTCTCTCCTCCCTCTCCCTCCTTCTCTCCTCATTCATCTCCTCCCTATCCTTCCTCCTCTCCTCATCTCTCTGTATTCTCTCCCTCTCCCTCTCAGCCTGGATTTGCTCATTCATTCTCCTCATCTGTTCATCATATTGTGCCCTCATTGTCTTCTCTATTTCTTCTCTTTCTCTGCGTATCTGCTCTTCTTTCTCTTTCAGGATGCGTTGTTTTTCCTCTTCGATCTTCCTCTCGGCCTCCTGGAACATCTCGTTGGTGTAGTGGCTGCCTCCGTTCCTCTGGGCTATATTTCTGATCTTCTGAAGCAGCTCAGTGACCTGAGAATGATCGTTTGTCTTATTATTGAAGACATGGTATTGGCCATTACATCTGGCCACAAGTTCCTGCAGGTCAGGGCTTTCAGCCAAGAAGGCCTCAATCGGGGCTTCAAGAGAGTCACCATGAGTAAAGAGAACCATGCTGTATCTGTCTGCAGCCTGGCCGAAGATTTCTTGAATCCTCTGCACCGTCTGCTTTTCCTCTTCAGTGTATCTGCCCAGCCTGATGACCACCAGGAACACGTGGGGTCCAGGAGCTGCATAAGAGATGCACTGGCATACATCTTTAGTTGTTTTGTCCATGCCGAACCTGGTGTCAAACAGACCGGGGTGTCGATAACAGCAACCTCTTGCCCGTCCACCACAGCTTTGCCCTTGGAGCAGTCAACAGTCATAGACTTTGCACTGAACTTTGATTCAAAGTACTGTCGCCCCAGGATGGTGTTTCCAGTGGCACTCTTCCCAATTCCAGTCTTCCCCACCATCACTATCCTCAGCTCCCTGTTATTCTGAATGCCATATCCTGTGCAGAAGAATGAGTCACAGTGAATAACAATCTTCATCAGGTTGTACATACATTGCACTTAATGCAGTTCATACAAAGATGAGAGAAGAGAAATACCTTCTATCTTCTCCTCTCAATATATCTTGCATACACTATTCAGTTCAAGTCAGTGTGTCTATGGCTACAGACACAGGAAAAGATGTTGGGAGTATTTGAAGCGAGTAGTCTGCATCTGAGCTCGTCTCAGTTCACCATTTACAGGAAGCAGGCAGCAGGTCTTCTAATCAACACCCTTTTCAGCTAAACGTGGAAGTGCAATGCGGAAACCTCCCCATCTATCCTGACTGACACACAGAGTGCCCCAAGGCCAAGTCCTAAAAACTAGAAATGAGTTAGCATTTTCGCTCTCCGGTTCCCTCGTCTCAAACACAATGGGTTTGGTTAGATGTCTGAAACAACGCTGAGGTTAACACAAGCTTAAAGGACATCTGTGTTTTAAAATACATCAGTAAATACACCTCTCATTAAAGTTAAAGCTTTCACGTGTCTTAAAAAGAGGTGGTTGCTAACAAGTGGCTAAATGTGACTATAGAACGTCATCACAGGATGCTCAGAGCAGAGGATCCTAGCTGCCACTGTACCCTGGACAACTTGAGGTCATGCAAATTCAATCAAAATCAGCTATTTAACCAATATCTTATGACAAGGAAATGAGCAAGGCTCTGTGTTTTTATGCCAAAGATTTTTCACACTTAGCATTATGGGAATTAAAGCAGAAGAATCCCACATGCAGAGTGAGAAACACACAAGTGCCATGAAAACATGCAAACAAATGCAAAGTGTTTTTCTCTTTCTGTTTTACCCTTGTCTCCACAACCTCTAGAAGGGGTTTTTATTTGTTTGTTTTTTTTGCTTTCAACATTTAAATTAGATACAAATAACCATGTTTTATGTTACAATAAACATTTAGGCAAAATTGTCCCTCACTCTAAGTCACTGATGTTGGTTCACAATTTGTTTTTGTTGTGGTTATTGTAAAACTGGTCTTAAATTTCATTCTGAGTGACGCTGAAATATGCCTTTAACTGTAGGAGCCCTGTATAAAACACTCTGTGGTCAGATTAGGATCTTAGAGCAAAAGGTTAGGTCTAAAATACAAAATTATGTAATTGTAGTTCTACCCAGTGTAAGTCTGCAGAGGTGTTAGTCTATAGGAGCCACTGAAGTGCATTACATAGCATCTGACTTACCACTATCAAAACAAACTGTATGTTAAAACATGGATACAGTGTCATGACTTACCATAGTTGCTGTTCATGTGTGGGTTGTAGTTGTTGCCCATGTATGGGTTGTAATATTGGTTGGCCATGTTGAGATTAGAGAGTACGGAGCAGATTGTGCTGCTGCAGCGAAGACAGAGTTCAGCCTGTGTGTGGAACAGCTTCTTTAAAGTGACACGAAGCCACACCCAGAGATAGCTTCCCCCAGTGAAAGTGAAACTAAAGCGTTCAGTGGCTACAGAAGGATTTTTTTTTATAGAAGGAGTAGGCTGTTTCCTACATAAGACAATGCATCTAATTCTGGATTAACAAAGAGAACAAGAGCAGCTTTATCTGAATAATGCCTCACCTCAGTCCTATCTATATGAATAACAAGAGACAAGACAAAGATATTAAAGCGACAAAACAACAATCAACACTTTAACCAACACACTACAACTGAGACAATCCACAGAAAATCATCACAAAGAAGAGTAAATGAATAGCGTAGGGCCATCTGAAACATGCAATTTAACTTAAAGCAACCAAACCATTTATAAACATGTGAAATTATGTGTAGGGATTGTGTATTTAAAAGCAAGTTATTCCAGTCTTAAGGAACCTTATACAAAGTAATGTATTAAACCTTGAGCCATCCTGGAGCTGGAGAGCTTGCTTGAGAAAAAAAGATGATAATTAGCTATGCATACAGTCATGATAGTTATTTATTGTTTTTTCTTCTGACCACATGCTGACTTGTCATCACAGTGTTTTCCCTGACTTCTTCTTTAGAATGCAATATGGGTGATACATACAGTGGGCCATATCAATATCAATTGTTACAGTTTATGTAAAATGATATGCCATTTAAAAAAGTCATAAAAAGTCGTAGTGTGTGCACTTGTCCTGTGCAGCTTTCAATCATGTGCTCACTCCCTAAAATGATACTCACTCATCAAAACTTTGAGAACCTATGATCTGAGATTTTTCAAAATGCTCTAGCTCTGGTCAAGATTAGCTGTTGAGTTTTTAAAAAATCTCCTCTAGGGAGAATTTTCTACCCTGGTAAGGAAGGGACTTTTCTCCCCGTGTGTATCCACTGCTGCTTCATTTCCGGGAAGTCCCTGTGTTTACGCTACACTGCAAACCTTGCTCTCTCCTCCCTGAGCATTTCAAGGAAACAGCAGTACTTCTTGCAGACACTGTTGCACAAAGCAGCCTAAAGCTCCTCCTTCCGTTCAGTACTTAGGATAAATTGTAGCTCTTCACCCATCAGGTGAAAGTGAAACAGTATGGTAACAGTTTCTTTTTGAATGCCTGCACACTATTCTTGGAGCTGAAGCTGAAGCTCTCTGAGACCATAAACGTCTACAGCCACTCCTTTTACAGAGTGGGTCAAACTGAATGCATGTTCTCTATTTTACACTCACTTTTGCAAAACCGTGGTCTTTACATTGCTACAGTATTTTGCCTTTCTGCACTCATTCATTGTCTTCTGACAAATGAAAACACTTTTAGATCATGAGTTCACTTACAAGTCAAAGCTTGAACTGTTTGTAGGCGACCAATAAACATTTGGACAACAGGAATGAGGATTGTGTGTGTGTGTGTGTGTGTGTAATAGTAATAATAATTACTATTACTATTTATTATTCATGATTATTTAATTAGGTTTTAATAAATTTCTGTAAAATAGGACATTTTGGAGTTTCGTCAAATTTTCCCATTGACTTATTTAAAACATGTTAACACAATGAACACAACTTGATAATCCAAGACACAGCTAGGCAGGTTTATTTGATTAGCAAACATTACACACAAAAGCACCTCAAAGTATTTCATGAAATGTGTTAACATTTTATTAATGAGTTAAACAAAAAGTACAGAAGAAGAAGTGAATATATCAATATGTACATGTCAATCTATGTGAAACTGCACATAGGCATTGAGGTCGAAGGTGACAAACCTACCAATGGGTACAGACTAGTTAATAATAATGGACGTAACTTCCGTGACGTCAACCATTGGTTTTTAGACTGCCATTTTAAAACCTTGAGGTCAGCATTTTGTCCGTCACCATCTTGGTTTTTTGGAGCCAGAAGTGACCATATTCGGAGGAGGGAGGGGTGGATGCCAGCAAATTGTAATTATTTGAAGATTTTGTTGTTATCTCTTGCTGACAGGTATATTTTTGTGATTTATTGTATTTAATTGAATGTAACATGGCTGCCCTCTTGCTGTGGTATAGGAGAGGGCCTCGAGTTAACATGGTTGTAATTGACGGAGGATTTTGGTTTTACCCCTTGCTGTCAGGAATAAACAGAAATTGTGGATATCACAGTCTGGGCCTTTTCAGGTCAACACAACACTAAACTCCATCAGTTACATACACTCATTCATGGACTTTCATCTTGAGTTTCACTAACAGAGCTGCGATCCAGCCCAAAAACTCATGTAAACACATGTTAGATGAAGAACAGTAAGTGTAGACACAGTCACACAGCAGAGGGGACATGCTGCTTCTGGAGCTGTACCCACTGATCATTTAACACAACCCTCCTCTCTTCAGCTGTGACACGTTAACCAATGTAACAAAGTATTTTCTCCCACCTAAAACACATAAACACGCCTCTCGGCTGCAGAAAAATGTAATTATTGCAGCGAGCTGTGCTTTGCCGCTGCTTGGTGTGTTTTCAGTGTAAGTTTGTCCAAGTCTTAAAGATAAATAAAAGTCTTAAATGAATGCAGACACCCATGAAAAAAAACCCAAGACACTCCATCGTCGGATTGAATAATCTCATTTATTTATTCCTTGAACAGAGGCAATTTAACAGACCGACGCATACTGACTCTAGGTTCTTATCAGGGTCTGAGAAACACATATAGCAGAAGTTTTTTCCAGCTTTGTGGTGAAAAGTAATTTAATGCTGCCATTCCATGTTTACTTTGATGGATGATTACAGAGGTACCGAGAAAAACAAGCAGTCCAGGTTCAAGTTATTTATGTTACTGGTCGACAAACATTCAAAATATTTTATTCATTGGTCTTATTATTTGATTATTAATCTGCAACATAAAATACTACAGGCACTCTGTAGCTCAAAGCATCAAAATCTGTCATGTCTCACAAATCTTTCTGTGTTGTTTTGACTTATTAATCTAATACATTGAATTTTGTTGATAAAGCCAATACAGTACCTGTATTATCTGCATTTCTGCTGCTGATGGCTCTTCTAGGTTTTTGTTTTTTATGGTTATGTTAACTTGAGGTCGTAAATGGCTGATAAGCTGTCATTACCATCCATGAACCATGAGAGGAGAGAGGTTCAACCCTTCCCTCCTCTTATACATTTAAATAGTTAAATTGTTTTTTTTTTTTCATATCAGCACACGAGCACACAAATACAAAGACTTGAAAACCAAATCAAAGAATTGTGCAATCATCTTGCTGACTGTGTACATGCACTACTTGCCGCTCTGCTTGCTGTCTCAACCTTTCTCTTTCCTCCTCCAGTTGTCTTTCACGCTCTTCTGCTAAACGTCTCCTCATATTTTCAAGCTGCCTCTCTCTCTCCTCTTCCTCTCTCCTCCTTTCTGCTTCTCTTTGCTCTCTCTCCCTCCTCATCTCCTCCTCCTTCCTCTGTCTCTCCCACCTCAACTCCCACTCTCTCTGTATTCTCTCCCTCTCCCTCTCAGCCTGGCGTTGCTCATAATTTCTCCTCATCTGTTCCTCATATTGCTGCTTTAGCCTCCTCTCTATTTCTTCTCTTTCTCTGCGTTCTTGCTCTGCTTTCTCTCTCAGGATGCGTTGTTTCTCAGCTTGGATTTTCCTCTCGGCCTCTTGGAACATCTCGTTGGTGTAGTGGCTGCCTCCGTTCCTCTGGGCTATATTTCTGATCTTCTGGAGCAGCTCAGCGACCTGAGAACGATCTTTTGTCTTATTATTGAAGACATGGTACTGGCCATTACATCTGGCCACAAGTTCTTGCAGGTCAGGGCTTTCAGCCAAGAAGGCCTCAATAGTCGTGTCTTCAAGAAGGTCACCATGAGTAAAGAGAACCATGCTGTATCTGTTTGCAGCCTGGCCGAAGATTTCTTGAATCTTTTGCACCGTCTGCTTTTCCTCTTCAGTGAATCTGCCCAGCCTGATGACCACCAGGAACACGTGGGGTCCAGGAGCAGCGAAGGAGATGCACTGGCCTACATCTTTAGTTGTTTTGTCCATGCCGAACCTGGTGTCAAACAGACCGGGGGTGTCGACAACAGCAACCTCTTGCCCGTCCACCACAGCTTTGCCCAGGGAGCAGTCAACAGTCATAGACCTTGCACTGAACTTTGATTCAAAGCACTGTTGCCCCAGGATGGTGTTTCCAGAGGCACTCTTCCCAATTCCAGTCTTCCCCATCATCACTATCCTCAGCTCTTTGCCATTGTGGCTGCTATATCCTGTGTAGTAGAGTGAGTCACACAATGAATAAGAATCTTCATCAAGTTGCACACACACTGGACTTAATGCAATTCAAACAAAGATGAGAGAAAATACTTTTTTTTTTCTGCAGCTTGGAGAATCTTCTCCACAACCACTATCCTCATATCCACAGCATTTTGTTACACATGGCAGAATAAATAGCATTTGAATAAGAATGGATGCTCTTGATATTAATATGCTTTCATGACACATCACGCAAACCTTAACAGTTTTCAGTGATAAAATCATAACTCTCCTTATTACACTATAAGACACTTACTACTTTAACATGGTGAACATATTATTATTAATATCAATAATATCGAGGGCTCTGTGCTTTGAACATTAAAACCTGACCCTGATAATGAGCATAGCATGTCTCCTCTAATAACATGAGGATAGTAGTATCATTAGTCAGGACTTACCGTTGCAGTATTGGCTGCCCATGTTTGGGTTACAGAGTGCAGGCGCTTGCACAAGTCCTGGTGAAGATGTAGTGTCTGTCTGCTGCTTATGCTTTTTGTCTGGTTCTGTGCAGTAAACCACACCCATATATAGTGACACAGTGGGCATGAAAGTGAAAGTGAAACTGAACTTTGGCTGGTTCAATCAAATGGGGGGGGATTTTTTACAGCCTAAATGGGAAAGAACAGACAATATATTGTTGCACTTTTTGAGGGGATGTGACAGACTTTGGGACTTTGGACAATATTTATAACCCTCATCTATAATTTGAAACATTTTTTACTTGCATGCTGTCGTCATTCAACACCCCAAACAGAGAGGGAAACAAAAAGGTTTATTTATTGGCACAAAGACATACACACAGATCTCATTTCAGTGAGTGTTTGCCTCTATCTGTTGTGTTATAACTGCAGTGTAGCGGTGTACCATAAGAATTTCCTGTCGCGGCCATTTGTCTGTCAGGTGTTTCCTAAAATAGGTGGGGTGGTTTTATTGTATGGAAGACCAACTCTTGCTTGTTTGGAAGTAAATAAGTACACGAATAAAATAAATGATAATAATAAAATAAAATGAGATAAAATCAAAGCAGGAAAAAAGATGTAACCAGAAAAGGGCACTCGGGCAATTCTTCTAATTCCTGCAGGTGCAGTGGAGTGTGTTTCAGAAGTGTCCCAGAAGTGAAAACAAACTATTTGTGACGGAGCCACAGCATGTTGCACAGAGCAGATTGATTTTATTCAGAATTTGTATTACTCAGGATCAGTAATAATTTTTTTTGTAGAGCACACAGGGCAGCTATGTTCTACAAAATCGTTTGTAAAAATCTGAGGATCATTTGGCAGAAGGACCTAAGGTGTAAGCAATGAGGAATGACTGAAAATATTATCAAATACTGGCTGATAATCTATGTTGGAAATGTCAGACAGAAACAGGAACATTTCTTCATGCAGTCAGGGAATGGCAACTGGTTAATTCATTTTGGGAAAAAGATGTGGACACGCACACACCCAATAATGTTTGTAAACCAGAAACCCGTCTATATGTAACAGGGTCAGTTATACAGCAGTGATATGTGTAACAAAGGCAAATGTACATTTGTAATATTAAGTGTTAGAATTACACAAAATGTGTTTAAATGTCATTACCTCACACTTAGGCCTCCATAGTCAATATGTGGAACATTTGATACTTAGTTTCTGTACCCCTACTCACCTTTAGGCGTACCCCACCTGTAACAGGTGTCTCCCGCCTTATCTCTGGCCTTTTGCACCATTAGAAAATAAAAACATACTTTTGAAATATTTAATGTGCAATTAGGCTAGAAAAAAAAAGAACTAATTCCATTATAAGTTAACTTTTACATTTCAACATTTTACAAATCATTTCATAAATTATTGGTTCACTTATATTTAAAAAAAAAAAATCATGATCAATTTATCAAGTTGAAATTATTTCTGTAAAATAGGACATTTTGGGGTTTAACCAGTTTGTACAATGACTTGTGTAGTACAGAATGTAACAAGAGTGCTGAGCTGTAATCCAAAGCACATATCATACTCAATAGCAGTGTTTTATAAAGTGCATTAATCACATTTAACAGAAGGTACAGAAGAAGATAGTTTCAAATTATTGCAGAGACCTGCACTTTGCCGCTGCTTGGTGTGTTTTCAGCGCAAAGCGAGCAATGATGAGTGCTTGGTTCAGTCGGTGACACTGGGGAACAAGTTTGTCCAAGTCTTAAAACATAAATAAAAGTCTTGCAGACAACCATGGAAAAAATAAAACACAAGACACTCCATCCTCGGATTAAATAATCTCATATATTTATTCCTCGAACACAGGCAATTCAACAGACTCTAGGTTCTTGTCAGCGGAAGTTTTTCAATCAATCAAAGTTATTTAAGTTACTGGTCAACAAACTCCTGACATAAATTTTAATAGTTAAATAGTTTATTTCGCACACTAGCACACAAATACAAAGACATCTAAAACCAATCAGCTAATTCTACAATCCCCTCCTCTATGCCGCCGTCTATGCTGCCGTCTCTGCCACTCTGCATGCTGTCTCTGCCTTTCTCTTTCCTCCTCCAGTTGTCTTTCACGTTCTTCTGCTAAATGTCTCCTCATATTTTCAAGCTGCCTCTCTCTCTCCTCTTCCTCTCTCCTCCTTTCTGCTTCTCTTTGCTCTCTCTCCCTCCTCATCTCCTCCTCCTTCCTCTCCCTCTCCCTCCTCAACTCCTCCTCTCTCTGTATTCTCTCCCTCTCCCTCTCAGCCTGGAGTTGTTCATTAATTCTCCTCATCTCTTCTTCATATTTTTCCTGTTGTTTCCTCTCTATTTCTTCTCTTTCTCTGCGTTCTTGCTCTTCTTTCTCTCTCAGGATGCGTTGCTTCTCCTCTTCGATTTTCCTCTCGGCCTCTTGGAACATCTCGTTGGTGTAGTGGCTGCCTCCGTTCCTCTGGGTTAAATTTCTGATCTTCTGGAGCAGCTCAGTGACCTGAGAAGGATCATTTGTCTTATTATTGAAGACATGGTACTGGCCATTACATCTGGCCACGAGTTCCTGCAGGTCAGGGCTTTCAGCCAAGAAGTCCTCAATAGTCGTGTCTTCAAGAAGGTCACCATGAGTAAAGAGAACCATGCTGTATCTGTCTGCAGCCTGGCCGAAGATTTCTTGAATCTTTTGCACCGTCTGCTTTTCCTCTTCAGTGAATCTGCCCGGCATGATAACCACCAGGAACACGTGGGGTCCAGGAGCTGCGAAGGAGATGCACTGACTTATATCTGCAGTTGTTTTGTCCATGCCGAACCTGGTGTCAAACAGACCGGGGGTGTCAACAACAGCAACCTCTTGCCCGTCCACCACAGCTTTGCCCAGGGAGCAGTCAACAGTCATAGACTTTGCACTGAACTTTGATTCAAAGCACTCTCGTCCCAGGATGGTGTTTCCAGAGGCACTCTTCCCAATTCCAGTCTTCCCCATCATCACTATCCGCAGCTCTTTGCCATTGTGGCTGCTATATCCTGTGTAGAAGAGTGAGTCACAATGAATAAGAATCTACATCAAGCTGTTCATACATTGTACTTAATGCAACTTAAACAAAGACATACAGTTTGTTATGTATGGAAGAATAAATAGCATTAGAACGAGAATAAATGTCCTGAATATTATTAGTCTTTTATGACAAATCATGCGAGCTTTAACAGTTTTCTGTCAGTGCAGAACTCTTGTATTAAGTCCATAATTCAACACTGGATCCTTGAGGAGCATTTTTGAAATCTTTAATTTAGTGCGTAAAGGTATTAGTTGTGCTCTTTTCAGCTTTTTTTGGCTGATACTTGACACCTTGAAAATATACATATACATTGCTCTATAGACAAGGGCGAGTCCAGGCAAGGTTGTACTTAAAACAATTTATATCACTAATGATTACACAAAAGGAAGGGAGAGATAGAGAGTGAGTGCAGAGATCCGCATTTGTAGCTCAAGGGCCCAGGTGAGCCCAATCAGCTGACGACCCTGCCAGCCTCAGCCAGCTGACAGCCGAGGTTGGCCAGGACAGCCTCCAAAACACAGGGAGGGTGTCACATATTTACTTTAGTTTTTCTTGCCGTCATCTCAGCTAGTCACTGATCTTGACTTCTAGCACATATTTTTTGTGTAAGTGCCTTTTGGAGAGTTTTTCATACAAATATCTGACAAATAATATGGCCTGCTGTACAGTTAATTTACAGGCCATCCAAGAAGCCTGCCTCTTTTTCAGCGAGTTAGCTCATTCCTTAGCTAAACAGCCAGCTCATGAAGTAGTTAGTAGTGAAGTTAGGTAGGCAGGGCCAAGCACCTGCTCACTCTGTTTGGAGTGGTTGCGGTGGTTTCCCTTCGTGACTCATGGCAACTTATGCACTGCCTGTTTAAGGCAGGAATTTGGTGCAGTTACTCTGCTTCGTCATTCTTTATAAAAGGTACAATCACGGAGTGAGGGGCAGGGTTGTCTTGCGTTTACGTTGGAGGGTTTTAACAGCACCAAGTCTGTGTAAAAGGGACAGCCAGCAGGACAGGGACACGGACAGGATGGGTGTGACGTTTTGACAATGCATTATGTGTGCAACCCACCCCCGGGACATTTGATAAGCAGCAGTAGCAGTCAGCAGCTAACTCAAAGAAGAGCAGTGGCGTGAATGTCCGCTAATTAGGTAGACATTAAGCTTCTTACCCTCTGAGCAGATGCAGGATCAGCTGCCGTATAACAGGGATGGTAAATTATTATTATTGCCACGTTATGTTATTGTTTATGACACACTGCGTATGCTATAATTCACATTAAAAGCCGATGCTGTTGTGTTACATGTCAGGCCTATCATGCCTCTTTTGCTTGCGAGATGCCTGCATGCTGTCAAAAATCACACCCAGGGGCAGCATGCAGAAGGAAAAAGGGACATTAAAGAAGGGACTCTTGTTTTATACAGTCTATGAGAATAGCATATACCGGTAGCCTATTTGTTAGCCTTAGCTAGCCTGGTATCTTCAAGCTAAGTGTGCGTGTTTCGTACAGTCTGTGTGTGTGTGTGTGTGTGTGTGTGTGTGTGTGTGTGTGTGTGTGTGTGTGTGTGTGTGTGTGTGTAGAAAACTTCTAGGAAGAAAAATGGCAGCACCGTTAAATTGGACGAAGAACAAAGGTGCTGTCAAAGCTGGAAAACTGATTTTGGGTTGGTATTACTTCAGTGTCAAAGAAGTGGGTGACATTAGTCCATATAAATGATGATATATTTATGATTCTGGTCATTTAAACTATGACACCTTGGCTATGTGTCTGTCACTTTACATGTCAACTTTGTGTGTAACTGGAGGAAAGTCTTGCGGATATACAACATATCAGCTTTCCCACTGGTGTTGTTAAAACATTTGAATGAAAATGAAATTATAGCTCCGTAATACACTATAAAAGACACTTACTGTTGTAACATTGTGAAAATTTTACATTTATTTAAAGGTACGAAATAAAAGTATGAAGCTGAAAATGAGCATAGCATGTCTCCTTGAACAACATGAGGATAGTAGTATCATTGGTCAGGACTTACCGTTGCAGTATTGGCTGCCCATGTTTGGGTTACAGAGTGCAGGCGCTCACACAGATCCTGGTGAAGGTGTAGAGTCCGTCCGTTGCTTTTCCTTGTCTGATGACTCCATGTCAGTAAACCACACCTACATATAGTGACACAGCAAAGTGAAACTGAACTCTGGCTGGTTTAATGAAATGAGGGATTTTTTCCAGCCTAAATGGGAAAGCACAGACATTATCTTGTTCCACTTTTATGGGGATGTGACTTTCTGACAGTGTCTTTGGACAATATTTATAACCCTCCATAATTTGAAACATTTTAACTTCCATGCTGTCATCATTCTACAACACCCCAAACTGAGAGGGAAACGAAAAGATTCACAGACCTCATTTCAGTGAGTGTTTGCTCTCTATCTGTTGTGTCATAACTGCAGAATTTCCTGTTGCAGTCATTTGTCTATCAAGTGTTTTCTAAAACAGGCGGGGTGGTTTCTGGATATTTGGAAGTACATTTCAAGTATGGATTGACGTTTCCATATTTATGAACATGAGCTGCTCTCTCTCAAAGCCAGAAACCAGAGGATTAAGTCTTTTAACTTGTGATGTCACAGGGTATGAAGTCTGGAGCTGCTTCATAGACGATGAATGAGAGACCCATGGGAGATTTTGTGGACCCACATAATGTCTGTTTCCTTTTTTGTACCTAAATTAGCTCTATTCTATTGTAGTGTTCTCAGTCCTGAAAAAGAAAATGTACCCATATACTCCAGACATTCCCCTGGGTGCTCTCAGTGTCATCTAGAACAGTGGTTCCCAACCTTTTTCCCTTAAGGGACCCTTTTTTCTGTTGTGTAAATTAACATACAGTCACTGGCCATTTTATTAGGTACATCTCACTAGTACTAGGTTGGACCCCTTTTGCTTTCAGACCTGCCTTAAGTCTTGTACCTAATAAAGTGGCCGGTGAGTGAAGCTATTTTATGGATGTTATGTGTCTTCACTGTGCCCTTATCCTGTAAGTGTTTTTATTTACGTGTTTCTTGAATAGCCATGTAAACTTTAAGAATAACACTTTGATTTAGCTGTCCTCACAGAGGTGACTGAAATTATGAGATTAAGGCCTATCGCATTTTTATTTAAAAGTTCTCTTACACCCCTTGAGATAAAAAGGCCCACTGTGAAGCTTTAGCGACCCCTAACAGAGGTCAAAACCCCCAAGATAGGAAGCAGTGATCTGGAACAGTGTTTTTCAAATGATGTGCCGTGGCACGTGGGGGAGCTGTGATGCTGATCCAGATGTGCCTTGGGGTTTTGTGATAACCATATATTATTATTGCAATATTCAACTGGGCCTATACAATTAGTTAAGAATTCATTTCTAGCTGACTGTATCAGTATGTTGTGTGCACCCATTTCCTAATAAAGAGGCAACTCAAGCTAAAAAATGTCATAATTTAATCTTATTTAAAAGAAAAAAATATCTTGACAGGGAACTTATTGGTCGCCGGTAACATTTAAAAGGAGAAAGCCATGAGTGGGACAATGGATCTCTTTATTGTACAGACAAAATTACAACAAAGAGAGTCAGGCGACAGTAACACGAGAGCTATTTTTCCTTATTTCATTATATTATGTCGTGATAAGAGTGATAACACACGTTATAGAAGCTATTGTGCACAGATATAAATACAGGTGTGCCTTGACATTTTGGCTTGCCCTTTGATGTGCCACCGATCTTGAACATCTTACCCAATTCACTGTGCATGGAGCAGCTGCAGACTTAACACTCAGTGACGTCACTGATTTGAGTTTTATCACTTTAGCTTTTGGTTTTGGGAGAGAGTTGTTCATCTTAACATATATTTTTGGACTGTCTCAGATCATGGGAAGTTCCCCTTCAATACTTCCACTGATACTACATTTTTCATGTTGCATTATATTCATGCCTATACACAAATTTCACATTGTTATGTGTGTAGCTGTGTACTGACTTTAAAACTCTCAAGGTCACACTGACAGAATTTCTTTTTACATAGTGCCAAAATACAGCACATGGTCCTTTCTATGAAACAACTTGGAAATTACTGGAAAATTATCAAAAAGTTATGAACCATGATCTTCCATATATGTTTATCTGACATGAGCTTCTGTACCCTCTCGTATCCTCCTCCTAAAGCTCCTCTGATAACGCCTCGCCTCACCCTCTGCTCACCCCTCCCTCCACCATTTACAAGAAATGGCAGCTAACTGCAGGAAACCATTCCCCCTATAGAATGAAAATGAAACTACATTTGTTGGAAATGTCCTGTGGTAATATAAACCCAGCTTATTGTTGAATAACAGTGTTCTGTCTAGACTCACAGCTGGTGAGTGTTAACAGTCTGTCTGACCTGTTTTTAAAGGGGTGCGGTCTTTGCTCTCTTGAGGTTAATGAGGGCAACAGCTCTGCATCACAGTCACCCACAGTTCTTTCTGTTGGCTTTTAGATTTTTGTATTTTACAGTTACATCATACAGGTGTGTAATGTGTGAGTTGCAGCACATGTTTTTGTGGTATTTCCTTTTATGGAAGTCAAAGTTTGTTGCAGAGCTGCTGACAGCTGCAAGCGAGGGTAGAAATGTTTTCAGGTTATATCTCAGGAAGAGGTTTTGTGGTATGTTGTGATACATGACTAAGAATGTTAGTTTCTGCAGAGCTTCTTGCTGTAGATAAGAGTAGACAAGTTCACTGAGAGGTCGTGTGTCTGCATGTAGGGTTTTTGGGGCGGCAGTAGCTAGTAGGTGCCAGTTCACCTCCTGGGAACTGCCGAGGTGCCCCTGAGCAAGGCTCCGAACCCCCCAGTCGCTCGGAGCACCTGTCATGGGCAGCCCACTGTGACATCTCTCCGCTGCATGTATAGGTCCAGTTTGTGCATGTGTGTGTTCGGACCTGTGTGTAATTAACATTGTGAAAAATTGAATTTCCCTTCGGGGATTAATAAAGTATATAAAAAAATAAAAAATTCACGGTGTCTGGTTGGAGAACAGATTTCTCCATTTTTCTGTTTAGTTTTTAATCTCTAAAGCATGACATGTAGTGTATGTTTTCCAGGAACATTTTTTATAGTCAAAGGCGTCTATTATTCACACATTTAACTCACAGCTTTTGAGTTACGAATACGATTTTTTTGGCACATAGTGATTCAGTTATATTCAGGTCACAGTTCAAGTCCCTGTCTGGACCAAGGACGAAGCATGGACTGGTAGCTGGAGAGCAAAACACCAAACCCCTAACTGCTGTCCAAGGCTGCCCCTTGCTCTGACATTTCTCTATTTAATGCATGTATAGGTTCTGTTTGTGCATGTGTGTGTATTTCGGGCCTGTGTATATGACAACAGAGTGAAAAAAATGAATAAAGTGTATCTTCTCCTTTGCTACAGTGATAGCTAAATATGATGGACAGCATGGTGGTTTTGTCAAGATGAGTATTTGCATTCAGAAATGAAAATATAGTTAGTTATAATTATATTTCATATGCTCAATACATGTCCCTAAATTTTACACACTTAAACAATTTAATAAATCTCATGTGATTGCCTTTTTTTCACTGATTGTCTTGTGGCATGGTTGGGACTTTTATCTTTACGCTCACACACATACTCACCATCTCACCAGGTCAGTACCGTTTCACTTTCACCCATGTAGTAAATGTTAAAGAAAAAAACTATTAAAAACAGCACAGAGGGTTATGCACAACCATATTTGTTTATTACCAGATTATTGCACGCAGGTTTCTAGCTGTATAGAAGAACAGAACATAGAAATGAAGCGAGATCATAGTTCAACATCAGAAACAACGGGATTATATTATGTCGTGATAAGAGTGATAACACACGTTATAGAAGCTATCGTGCACAGATATAAATACAGGTGTGCCTTGACATTTTGGCTTGCCCTTTGATGTGCCACCGATCTTGAACATCTTACCCAATTCACTGTGCATGGAGCAGCTGCAGACTTAACACTCAGTGACGTCACTAATTTGAGTTTTACCACTTTAGCTTTTGGTTTTGGGAGAGAGTTGCTCATCTTAACATCTATTTTTGAACTGTCTCAGATCATGGGAAGTTCCCCTTCAACAATTCTACTTATACTACATTTTTCATGTTGCATTATATTCATGCCTGTAGACAAATTTCACATTGTTTTGTGTGTAGCTGTGTACTGACTTTAAAACTCTCAAGGTCACACTGACAGAATTTCTCTTTACATAGTGCCAAAATACAGCACATGGTCCTTTCTATCAAACAAAATTATCAAAAAGTTATGAACCATGATCTTCCATATACCTGTAAAAGAGTCTGCTGTTTATCTGACATGAGCTTCTGTACCCTCTCGTATCCTCCTCCTAAAATTCCTCTGATGACGCCTCGCCTCACACCCTCTGCTCACCCCTCCCTCCACCATTTACAAGAAATGGCAGCTAACTGCAGGAAACCATTCCCCCTATAGAATGAAAATGAAACTACATTTGTTGGAAATGTCCTGTGGTAATATAAACCCAGCTTATTGTTGAATAACAGTGTTCTGTCTAGACTCACAGCTGGTGAGTGTTAACAGTCTGTCTGACCTGTTTTTAAAGGGGTGCGGTCTTTGCTCTCTTGAGGTTAATGAGGGCAACAGCTCTGCATCACAGTCACCCACAGTTCTTTCTGTTGGCTTTTAGATTTTTGTATTTTTGTATACACATTACACATCATACAGGTGTGTAATGTGTGAGTTGCAGCACATGTTTTTGTGGTATTTCCTTTTGTGGAAGTCAAAGTTTGTTGCAGAGCTGCTGACGGCTGCAAGCTAGGGTAGAAATGTTTTCAAGTTATATCTCAGGAAGAGGTTTTGTGGTATGTTGTGATACAGGACTAAGAATGTTAGTTTCTGCAGAGCTTCTTGCTGTAGATAAGAGTAGACAAGTTCACTGAGAGGTGAGGGAGTTCACGGTGTCTGGTTGGAGAACAGATTTCTCCATTTTTCTGTTTAGTTTTTAATCTCTAAAGCATGACATGTAGTGTATGTTTTCCAGGAGCATTTTTTATAGTCAAAGGCGTCTATTATTCACACATTTAACTCACAGCTTTTGAGTTACGAATACGATTTTTTGGCACATAGTGATTCAGTTATATTCAGGTCACAGTTCAAGTCCCTGTCTGGACCAAGGACGAAGCATGGACTGGTAGCTGGAGAGCAAAACACCAAACCCCTAACTGCTGTCCAAGGCTGCCCCTTGCTCTGACATTTCTCTATTTAATGCATGTATAGGTTCTGTTTGTGCATGTGTGTGTATTTCGGGCCTGTGTATATGACAACAGAGTGAAAAAAATGAATCAAGTGTATCATCTTCTCCTCTGCTACAGTGATAGCTAAATATGATGGACAGCATGGTGGTTTTGTCAAGATGAGTATTTGCATTCAGAAATGAAAATATAGTTAGTTGTAATTATATTTCATATGCCAATAGATGTCCCTAAATTTTACACACTTAAACGATTTAATAAATCTCATGTGATTGCCTTTTTTTCACTGATTGTCTTGTGGCATGGTTGGGACTTTTATCTTTACGCTCACACACATACTCACCATCTCACCAGGTCAGTACCATTTCACTTTCACCCATGTAGTAAACGTTAAAGAAAAAAAATATTAAAAACAGCACAGAGGGTTATGCACAACCATATTTGTTTATTACCAGATTATTGCACGCAGGTTTCTAGCTGTATAGAAGAACAGAACATAGAAATGAAGCGAGATCATAGTTCAACAACAGAAACAACGGGATAAAAGTTATCCTGCGAGTATCCATCACTCTACCTTTCGCTCAAAAGCACATACACACACAGTGTGTGGAATGATCTGTACAATAAATATGCATACCTGCTTCACATACCACTTTTTAAGTTACAACAATGTAATCAAAATGCACATGTAGACACACGAGATACATGTGAGGGGGAGCAGATGTCAAAGGATGAATGGTTTGTAGTCTGTTGGGCCAGTAGCGCACGCACGCACACACACCCACACACACACACACACATATATATAAAACACCAGTAGCACAGATTTAAATAAAGCACCATTTAGTAAAAGCCTGGTGTCTTACTGCAAAGTGCTCTGAACTGAAGTGCAAAAATAAAGAATTTACATGACAAGCCCAGGATAAGTCCCCAAAGCAACAGATATCAGCTCCTCTCTCGCTCTGTCTCACACACACACACACACACACACACACGTCAACTGCTATAAAAATGTCAGAAGTAAATCATCTTTATTCATTTTATAAATATTCCCCCTGTAGCTACTGTTAATCAATTAAATAGAATTAAAAACAGTGTTTTCACATACAGTTATGAACCAGCAGCCACACTGTGCTTTACATATGTCCCGATACAACCTGGGATTAACAGTGCAGTGCAGCAGTGTTTCCATCAGTCGTGGGCCTGCAGAGCGCCACTGCCGGCGCCGCCATGCAAAACAAAAGAGTTTTTATTCCTCCTTAACTTCCTCCATAAAGGGAGGGGCAATGAATTACAAAAGGTTCTCTCCTCCCACCACCTTTGCCAAAAAGCACTGTACAAATTAAAGGACAATCCTCATCCTCATCTTTTCACTTATTTTTGTAGTGTGGGCCATTATCTATACCTATACTTACTTAAGTTATTGCTGAGAACTGGGAACACGGTGAAATCTAACAATAAAGCTGTCTGTGTTTCCTTCCCATATCTCGAGAACTGTCCATCCAATCAACTTCACACTTCACAGGTGTATTGCTGGGGCGCAAGGATGTGGACTGTCGAATTTGATAAGTGACACATTCAGTATAAATAAACTCTGAATAAACAAGTGAACTGTGCAGCAGTGGGGGCAGGTTTCAGGGCTCTGCAGAGTCGAAATCGCTAAGTACATTTCACCAATGTTTCTGACGCCCTACACCTGACAAAATACCTTGCTCTGCTTTAAAAACGCGGTGGTTTTGTCAAAGCGAGCAACTAGTACGGCTATTTAGATATTAATAACTCTACTGAGTGTATTTCACTAGTAGGATAGCATCATAATTCAATGTTTTTCATATCTAAACATGATAATAAATCTGTAGCTGTGGGGGACCAGGTGTATTGCTCAGCACCCAAAGAGACGTAGTGTCGAGTGTGAAGTTGTTTGAGTGGTTCTCGTTCTGACAGGCACGTTTTGAAGCGGCACTGAACTAATCACTGCAATACAATGAAACCTTACGTGGTAACAAACACGAGCAGTCAGGCCATCAATACATTCTGAGGCAAAACCAAAAGTGACCAGTCCTCTGCCACGTGTTCACAGACCTCAGCAGTTAACTTGGTGAGTACAATGTTATTATTACTGATAGAAACAATGGCCAAGACTTCCAAAATAAGACCCACGTTGTAATTAACCACAAGTATGCTTAGACTTAGCTTCTTAAATCAGCCACACACCTTTTTTTCCCCCAGTGACCGCCTCCAGATTTGAAGCCAGCACAGTTGAGTTCAGTTTGATTTGGTTCAGAAGAATTGAGACGAGCGTCACTGGGCATCAAACTAGCTGCTCTGTTTGGATCAGCACCATTCCAGCGGCAGTAACGTGTTGTTGACCCTGACTGTTCAATGTTCAGCCATATTCTGCCTGCTTTAGCCACCTCCTCCGTTACACCACCGTGTTCTTCACCGTCACAGCGATTTGTTGTGTTTAATCCTCCAGCCACCAGGTGGCACTCGAGTCGCCAGGTGTTTGCTGTGACTGCACAGAATTAACAACACGTCTCAGAGGCTGGGGTCAGTATTGGGTTTTAGGTGTTAGCATAGCGACCTTTTGTGTTGCTATGTTTGTCCGCTAACATTTAGTACCGGTGCATGTCGCAAGTTCAAAACCAAATCCCCAGTAAGCAGGCTTATGTCTGGGCCTCTGGCAGGGACCGTCCAGGCTCACATGGCACTGTGGGCCCACCCACTAATAGTCCATTTGTGCTGCGACACAGTAGAGCTTTGGTTGCTGTGGCGGCTGTTGTTGACGAGGAAGCGCTGCCACCAGTTATGGTGCCGTTGAGGTTCCGGTAGGGTCGCTGCCGTGGTAACGAAGCCCTTCGGCGGGGAGTAGGCACGGCAGCTGAACCACGGAGGCACACAGAGGGAAAACTCAGACCCACCAGACAGCAGCCAGGACAGGAGATGACCTCGTCCTGCTCAGAGGGGCCGCTAGGGTCAGAGGACTGGACCTGGGCTCCACTGTAACCATTAGCCCGTCCTCCTCCACCCCACTGCACCTGCTGGCCAATCACAAGGGCCGAGCCGTTGTTATTGTCCAGTCGTGGCAGGGCAGGCAAGAGGGAGGTCCGTTGGAGATGGGAAGTCGCCAGCCATTTGTCTGTAAGGAGGAAGAGGAAGTGGAGGTGAGCAGGGGTCTTCCAGGTGTGCAGTCCAGGATTCCCTCTGCTGGCTCAGGAGACTTGGTGCAGTCCATGGGTTCTGTTAGACACACACTCTCATCCTCCTCCTCCTCCTCCTCTTCCTCCTCCTCTAACCGCTCCAGTGACACCATCTCCAGCTCCACAGGAAGACCTGAATCGTCTCCCATTTCATCTTCCTCCTTCAACAACTCTCTCTTCTCAGTTATCTCCATTTGCTCTACCTGCAACCTTTCATCTGCCCTCTCTGACACCCCCGTCTTCTTCCTCATCTCGTCCTCCACAACCTCCCCTATACCTCTCCTAATCACCTCTCTGACATCCTCCTCTTTTTCGTCCTCCTTCCCTTCTGTGTCTCTTGACAAGGCTACAGTCCGGCTGAGCTCTGGAGTGCAGGGGAGTGACCGGCATCTCCTCGGCAGCGTTCGCGTTCCAGGCATCCCTCTGAGAAGGTGGGGGGAAGAACACGGGTCCCGCAGCGCCGGGAGGGTGAAGGTCAGAGAGATGACGGACTTGCTCGGCGTGTCTAAGAGTTTACACCGCCCCCCATTCAGATCCTGTCTGAGAGAGAAGGGGTTGACGCGCGCAGGGGTCCCGAGAAGAGGTGGGGTCAGGGTCGCTGGGGGTAACATGTCCGACTGGCTCCTTGCCAAGCCTTGCCGCTGCTGGCTGCGGTCACCAGGGTGACAGGGAGAGCTGCAGCGCCGGTACGGGCTGACGTCTACCGCCACTGGCTCTGAGTAAGGAAAAGAAGAAGAAAGACGTGAGTGGGGTGGAGGATGAACGTGAGTCAACAATCAAGAACTTTTTTATTCTCTTTTGCATTATATTCTCTCATCAGTTTTAGTCATAGACTGTGTGGTTGAACTGTGTGCTCGGTTTTGGGAAGTTGTCTTTCTTAAATGATGTGCTAAAACTTTCCCAGTTCCTTTATGTATTTTTTACCGGTAAAACAAAGGTAGATATTTTTGGTAGAACTCCAAGGGTATGACATCCTGGTATTTCCCGGGAGTTCTTGTCTGGGTATGAGTCAGCCTTGAAGTAAGCTAACTCTCATGGGGAAAACCTAAAAGAGGAAACCTTTATGTGGCAGTCATGTGATTTCATCATGTGTCAGGCACTGTGGCCAAGGCTGGATGCCCAGCTGGGCAAGACGTGCAACTACTGTGTGTCAAATGGTTTGTGCTACTTTTAATGAAAGTTTGTTTGGAAATATGTATCACTGAAGCACAATAGGGTGATAAATGGGTCCTGCTTTATAACCTGATCTTGAGATTATGTCTTGAAGAGGATCCCTGCATTGATTAACACGTTTTTTGGAAAATAATGCACACCCTCTGGCTAATCAGAGTGTTGGCCATCTATGCTATTGTTATATCCATGATGCATTTCCCTCGCCCCATCCTCCAGCACAACACTTGCTACGCTCAGAGACAGGGGACAGATTGGAGTATTTAGGTGAAAAAAAAAAAAATCATGTAAGCTTGTAGTATGTCACAAGAACCGATACTTTGATACCAAGTCGATACCAAAATTCTAAAAAAAAGTGACAGTATTTATTTTTCTCCAGAGCCATAGGTACTGGGGAAAATATATTGCTATTATTTTGACGGATATTGTAGTTGCGATATGACTGAAAATGGTCATTTAGTTTTGGCTGAAAAACATAAAAATGATGATGTAATATTTGCACATAACATGTTCCTTTAGGTCTGGAATATGATTTGTAGGAGTGTCTCTGTAGCGCCACAATACTTTATCAATAATGGTATGTTGGGATACATTTGACCTTTACTAAAAAAAAACTGCAGCTCATGCTATTTTCTGGTTGCTGAGAGTTGAAAAATTCTAAACTTTGGGTAAAACTCATCACTGTCACTTTTTACCCAGCTGTGCAATCACAGTGGAGGAGGGGCGGGGCAAAGCCTACCACAAACCGACCAACCGTCACATCTTACATGTACAAGTGCTAAGCAAAGACAACAGTTGAGGAGAAATATATCAATGTATTGTAGTCTATATATTAGTATCTGTTTCAGAATAGTACTTTACATTTGAGGCTAATTATCAGGGATTGATGACAAAATGTAAAGACAGTGTTGAAGTACATGGGATTCATTGTTTGTTTTTGTTTTTTACCGTGGCTTCAAAGTGGGTATTGAGAATCGTGGAATGTCACTGGTATTGGTATGGACTACTAAATTCCTGGTGTTGTGACATGCCTAATCAACAGTGCTGTAAATGCATGTGTTTTACATTTAATGAAGACATGAAAAATGTTTTTTTTTCTTACCGAGTGCAATGGGCTTCTCTCTCTCTTCTTCCCTCTCCATGCCCTCCAGTATGAAGACAATTTCAGAGAACGAGGGACGCCTCTCTGCAATCATCTGCAAACAACACAAGGACAAAAGATCAACACAAAGACAGACGCCGATGGCTAAGAATCTAAACATCAATAAAACATTCATTTAGAGAACTTAACAACACGTTGTCAGCAAAGACACACTGTCTCAGAGAGGTCACGCGGCCCATGGTGATGTCAGACTTTCAAAAATGAAACTGAAAACATGTTTTGCAATAATGGGTGATCATGATGACAAATGAGACAGTGTATGTGCGTGGACTTACGTTACAGCAGGTCACAGCGAGGCTAAAGAACGCAGCGGGACAGTCCCCGACCATGTTCTCAAATGCTTCCACGTCGAGACCAAAGTCCTGCACACACGTACATACACAAGTGTTTCAGTGTAATGCGCTAATTACTCAATGTCTTGTAGTGCTGCTGCAAATATTATGTAAAATCACATCATATCAAGTCTGAATAATAATAAAGGCTGCTAATACAGGTTACAGAATTACCATTAAAATTACACCGTGATCTTACATGGTCATTGACACACACAGCCACACATCACTATAGCGATGAACTATTTTACCTGGATCAACATCTGCAACTAGCTTCCATTGAAATACTTTTTTCTCCTAAGGAGCCGTTTGGAACACTGACATAAGATATTATTCTTCCCACACACGTTTCTGTCTGTGAGAGAGAGACTTGTCTCTCCTTTACATCACCACACAACCAGACTGAATTATAGGCGTGAAGGGTACCTCTGTCCTGGGTAAGAAGTCAGGATCAGCTTCAATCCGGGCGATGATCTCACACAGGATGATGCCGTACGCAAACACGTCCACCTGAACAGAGGAGAGGAATTTAGATTCGTTCTCTGACCATGCACACACAGGTTAGGTTAGGGCTCAACCTAGAATCACAAATACGTCTTGATAAGCTCAGTGTTATCTAAAAGATTTTCAATGTCATGGCTTCATTCATTCATTCATTTATTTTCCATAACCATTTATCCTCTTGAGGGATATGAGGGGGCTGGAGCCTATCCCAGCTGACATTGGGCAAGAGGTGGGGTACACTCTGGACAGGTCGCCAGACTATCACAGGGCTGACACATAGAGACAGTCACTGTATGTCTTTGGACTGTGGGAGGAAGCCGGAGTACCCGGAGCAAGCCCATGCTGACACTAACTCCGCACAGAAGGGCTCCCCCACCCTGGGTTTGAACACCCACCAATAATAGGGATTAAATTGTAACCTGTTTTACTCCTGAATAATCATCTTGAGTGTGTTTGAAACCAAATCCTGTGGAGATACCTTCTCATCATACAGCTCTCCTCTCAGAACTTCAGGGGCCATCCAGTAGGGGGAGCCCACGATGGCCAGAGGCTGCTTCACCACACCGTCACTGCAAAGAAAGAGAGGGCTTCCATGAAGTCAGGTGCTCACTCTGAATCACTACTATAGTCAGAATTTGCTGTGAGTTATTGTTACAGTTTATTTATGTAGAATATAATTTTTATATATGATGTTTTATGTATTACAGAGACAGTCTATGATGTAAATTTCGACTGCACTGAATAATGTAATGCAATAAAAGCAACAGTCCTGCTCATGCTTAATTTTGTTGACAGGCTTTGTTGTTGTGTTTGGCCAGATTATATTGATTTTTTCCCATGCAGGAAACAAAATATTAGCAACACCTCTGTGCCAATAATTCTTTCATAAATTAAGGAATTGTAAAAATAAATAAAGCTCTATCTATGAGTGTAGTCATATCCGGTGTCATATAGAGACCTAGTTCTGCACAAGGAGTAAATCATCGATATACTGGGCACAAAAGACACACTGAGATGGCACTGACCTTTGACATCAAGCATAAATAACCTCCTATACTGACACATATTTATACTGGCTCCTCAGTGGATACAGATCTGTTTGCGTTTTCGACTACAGCAGAGGAAAAGGCATCAAGATTCTGGATTTCACCCCACTGACCTGTAATCGGGGATCTTCTCTGCCAGGCCGAAGTCTCCCACTACAGCTGTGAACACACCGTTATCACAGCGAACCAAACAGTTCTGCACAGGAAAAAGAGTCAGGAGGTGAGATCCACAAACAAGTATTTGTAAAATTTTATAAATCATCTCAAAGTGCAAAAAACATTTTCTCACTGAAATCTAGTCTAGCCATGCAGATAGTTTCGGTTTTATTTGTCCAGGTTGTGATGAAATAAATCATTCTGTAAGCTGAGCTCTCTGTTCTGACCTGTTCAGGCTACAGATGTAAATTTTCCATCAATAACCTGAGTTTTTTTACAAGATGGCATTAGCTGTAAAGAGTTACGCTCTTCTACCGGGAGATGCTACGCACTCACTAAAGTTATAACCCTTTTCCACCGAAATTAGGTGTACGTGAGTTTTTTAAACATGGGAAAACCTGCTAAAAATAGGCACTAGACTACTTTCCCATTGCCAGTAGAGCTCTGCAGCAGATGAGTATGCCTTTCTGTGTTGCATTCAACATGACTCACTAAAAACGGTGGTTACTTCTTCATATATATATATATATATATATATATATATATATATGTCTTACTTATTCAGCCTCTCTTTCACTCAGTGCAGACTGATTTGTAACAGTGTTTGAGCGCTGCTTGGGCGAAGCCATGTTTTGTGGTGGCACATCATTGCACCTTGCCGGTTAAGGGGCTAAAATTAGCGCATTGACCTGGGTGTTGTGTTTCCATCAATGCTGATCACAGCCACAGCTGATGAATACCCAGGACTACTGCAGAGAGTCATTTGACACGGGTGTATATGTAGATTGTAACATTTTCCATTACAATAAAAAGACAGATGTTAGCGGCTGTTAGTGATTTTTTTGTGCAGAGGAGCGACAAAGTCTGCATCAGAGAGAAGACGTGGGGGAAGTATGGTTTATGCACGAAATATTCACATGCATAAACCATGGCCGGGGTTCAAGTCACGTGTAAAGCAACTTTTGAAAGTTATTCTTAGACTTTGTTAGCAAAATAGCTGAATAGGCCCGTTATGATTTTTTTTCTTGAAATTAAGACTTTTTTTCTCGAAATCTCAGATTTATTTTTTTCTCAATGTGGCCCTAATACTCTGTTGTACGATCTAAATTATGTTGAAACTTTGTTTTAGGGTGAAAAATCGGTGTAACGTTGCTTTAATAGCAACACAGCAGAGCTTCTCACATCCTATTTATTGAATCAACCTGTATGCTGTACCTTGGAGGTGAGGTCTCTGTGGAATATGCCCTTGTTGTGCAGGTACTGCAGCCCTCGGGCGATATCCAGAGACAGACCAATCCTGACGCACCACGACAGGTACAGGTCGCTGTCCAACAGCTGCTCCAGGTTGCCTCCGTTTATATACTGCAGAGAGAAACAAATACATCTTCAATAAATCTTCCTGACAGATATCAATGTCTAACGTGTGCTGAAAGAGACAATCAGCACATGGATCATTTATGACCATCTGCAAGATACAAACAGAGTTTATAATGTTGCCATGGATACCTCCCCAATGTTACTGGTGGGTTTTAAGACTAATTTTTGCCATGTGGAGTTTCACTTATTTTATCTATTACATACTTCAGACGTTTGAAGAAACTGAAGAAATCTGACAGTGTAAAAAGAAGAAAGATTCGAGTAAAAGTTTTACCTCAGTCAGAGCGTGGAGTTGACCTTCGTGTACACAAACCCCAAGAAACCTGAAGAGAGGAGAAGAAATATGATTAGAAAAAACTTCATCTGCATTCCCATTATCTCATCCAGCATTTCAAAGCCCCCTATGGTGAAATATGTTGACTCTGGCGACCCCCTGTGTTTCTTAGTAGTAATAACAAAGTCATCTGATACTGCCATGGTGCAAACTGGTGATGGGATATTTTTAAGAAGAGCTCATCAGGAGCCACATCCAAGTTTATCATTCACTCACAGCATTGCCTCACCAGCTGCTGAGACACTTCTTTGTCTGAACAGCTGAGTGCTGTATGGACTCATCTGTATTAAAAACATACAGGCAAGAGGAAGCAATCGCAGAACGAGACCGAACTTGAGTACTACAGCCCTACAGAAAGGTATAGAAACAACAAAAATGCTACATTTCAATGTGTTAGTGGACGGAGATGCTTCTCGTCATCACACGTGATGTCAACGGCCTTGGATCTAGTTGTAGAAAATTAAACATTTGAAAAAATCTGATGCGTCTGGATCAGAAAGTAAACAGTTTGAATAATCTAACACCCAAAGTCAACACACTCCAAACTAAAGTTTGATCTATTGTAATGCTCAAATCTTAATTATAACTGGCAGGACAATCGTAATGTGTGTCCCTGCCTTTAGAGGAACATTACACAGTACAACAATGCACATGTCCCCTTAAAACCAGACTAATAGGTGTATTAGCAGTATTTGTTTCACCGTTTACCAATTGCTGAGAAAAACAGTGATTGAACCTGATCAGAGGTTTTAGTAAAACGACGATTAACACTCATTATAGTGATCTAATCTCACCTGACAACATTAAGGCTTCGACACCACACTGGAAATGTGTTTTCAGATGTACGTTTTTACCTACCTGAGTATGTTGGGGTGGCAAAGCCGGTTCATGAGCTGCACTTCTCGTAGCATGTTAGCTTTGTTGCTAGCCAGCGTGTTCATTTTCAGTGCCATCACCTGCCCTGTGATCCGATGCTGCACCTGCAACAAACAACCAGAGAGGGTTTACAGTTGGGAAGCACCGTAAACACTGAGAGACATGGAGGTGTCTTGCTTTATCTCTTGAACACAGAAAATACAGTCACTGGATAGAGTTAGCTAATGCTAACTAAGTGGCACAACAAAGATAAAAACACACAAAGAGCTATTGTATACAAAACACTGGGTCCCACACAGTTAACTGACATTTATTCAAGCTTGTCTTTAATTATCAAACAGACGCATCAGGTTGGAGTCGCAGTTTGTGTCCTTTTTTTTTCTTTCTTCCTTTCTTTCAGAGCGAGAAATTTAACCAGATGATCATAGTTTTAAAAAAAATGCAGCACAGTGACAATACAGGCATTACAAACACCAGAGATATAACACGGACCTGCCACTGCTGTGTTTGACTTGCACTTTAACAAAAAAATATAGACCATGGGACCTTTTCTTTTCTAGTTTTCACTTGTTAAAGTTTGACCTTTACACTGTACAGCAGAGAATCCCAGTGTCACACTTCATGAACATGTGCTGAACATGTGAAGCTGCAGGTACAGTGGGTCTGTGGTCATGTGTGTGACCGGACTGGTCATTGACTGGTAATTTGTGCATGCAAAGTTCAGACAGTGTCTGGCTGGACCTGCAAGTGCATGCATCTGTGTGTGTGTGCGTGCGTGTGTGTGTGTGTATTAATAGCGTAGCACTAATAGGCTTTCTGGATTTCCCATCAACCCTCCTGATCTGCACAAATCCAATGGGCCATTACCGAGACCTGGCCCAGCAGCAGACAGGAGGTACGCACGCCAACACAACTCAGAGTTAACAGGAAAACAGCAGGCTGAGTTTAACAGTAATAATAAACCTAATAAACTTCTGATTCTGATTCATCCAACATCTTGAACATGGCAACGTAAGAGGGAAATAGGAAAATACAGGCACAGGGTGGGGTCTCTGCAGGTCAATACACTGCCACACACACTTCTAGTTGGATTACTTCTGTACTGTACTGGCACCACTGTTAGTTTCTGGGTTGATTTAACTTGCCATTTTAAAGTAACAGCTGCCCCCCTGTGGTTGAAATTAACCATTTTCTATCTCAACCACACAGCTGAGAAGATCATATCATTCACTTTGTGTGCACAGAATAAACAAAATGAGGACAATTCAGGATTCAATGTTAATGATGTTTTTACACTTGCCTGGTTGGGCAAGAAGGTCGGAAATCTACTTGCCAAAAGTCAATTTAACACGCCCCTAAAACAAACTGTTGTATTTATTTGTGGTTATCATGTCCCCATTTAATTCACCTTGCTCTCAAACTTGCAGCAAACTGTACAATACATAGTTAAGAGTTTACTTAATTCCTGTTCCCAGGATAAATGAAATGTTGCTTGTGCTTCAGTTTATAAACTTTACCCACATTTTCTCTCGAGTACCCGAGCAGTACTGCACATGTACAAATTTCAAAATAAATAAGAAAGAAGTGAGATGGCTCACTGCTTAGCTACTCCCATCATCAGCTCCAGGAAAATAACAGGTAAGTGCCAGCAGTGTGTTGCTACATTTACTCGCCCAACATGACATTTTATTTGCCTCTTGCAAAAGACACTATTGTTAGTGTCCTTGAAATAGTCGGATTGGTTTGCTGTAGAGTTGCAGTGATATACCGGTTTCAAGAGATACTGTGATATAAAAGTTAACGGCTATCATACCGTGGGTTTGCTTGCCGACAATATTGGAAGAAGAAACTGGGTGGAGAATCTCACCTTTATTTTAGTTATGTTCAAAGGGAAGACTTTTTACACATACTTACGTTAAAAAATGTTTTGAAGTCTCAATTATAGTAACAAAAATGTTTGTTCAACCAAAAAAACCAAACTGTTTTCATTCCTTTAAACGTCATTCTGACTGATTATAATTATTCCGCAATACTGTAAAACTGTGTGTTTTCTAAGGCTGTTATTGTACCATAGTGTTGCAACCCTAGTTTGTGGTTTGTGGACAGATCTACATAGAAAAATAAAAGACACAAAACTTCATCCTTTGCAGCACTTGGGCATTAAACCACTGGATGTTACCAGAAGTATTCGGATCATTTAAATCATATGAAGCACTGAGTAACTTTAAGTATGAAGTTTTATAAAAGATGTTCATCAAACTACTTGGAGCCATAAACAGTCCTCATCTATACCAGGCGCCACTCCCTGGTTTTCGATGACTCGGTTTCTGGGAGTGAGTGTGTAAAGCTTTGGCTATTTCAGATAAGAGCGGAGGAATGTGCGCTGGAATCCACTCTGTATAAGCCCTCACCCTGAGCAAATACTCCAACAACTACTTTACATGCCTTTACTGTACGTGGTCATGACTGATGCATGTGGATGCTGTGTGGACTCTTGATTTGGTGGGCAGGAGGCGATCATTCACACACGTACATAAAGACTACCTAAGAGAAAAAAGTAGGATGTCTACACACACTCTCACACACGCACACACACAACACACACACACACACACACACACACACACAGGTGGAGTGAGAGTAATCTACTTAGTCTGGACAGTGGGATCTGTCCTCCAGTCAGCCCGTCACCTGACATACACACCCACACGCTGTCTGTGCAACACACGCGACAAATATGCACAAATGAAGACATGCACAAATGTATGTGCATGAATTACAAACAGGCCTTTAATGCAACTAATGACTTAAACATTAGTGCAATGCATTAGAGAAACTTCAGTCAGGACCCACTGGGAATCATTTCTTTATGCTGCTCTGTAAATCATGTTATGCTCAATCTGACTTGTGCATTATGCATCACTTGGAATCATCGCCATAGTGTTGTTGCACAGAGTGAGTATCTGACATTTTGTAGTTTTGAGTATCCAGCTTCAGTATTATATATGAGTGAGACAGGACAGAAAGGCAGGATATAACACTGGGAGGAATTTAGGATATAGTAGGATTGTAGTATCAGTCAAGGGGCGAGAGATGTAGTCCATCATGTAGCCTTGGTTGCTGAAGCAGTCCACTGTAAAATGCCTTGTGCATAATCTGGAGCTGCCACAGATACCACTCTCCTCAAAGTGAATTAATTCTAGCCAGAGGGCTGTAACCATGGTATTTTGGGGAAACGAAGACACACCGACATAGCATGCTGTTGCTAACAAGCTAACTTAATCTTAGCTCTGTGTGGCTACAAGTTGCAGATTGATTGATGGGTGGATGCCACAGTATTAATGGTTAAAACTGGCTGGTAATAGCTTCTGTAAGCACATGTCATATTTTGTTTTACAGCAAGAAAACATGTTTGAATTTTGATATAAACATATGAAAAAACTGATATCTTTTGCAGATATTATTAAACAGCTGCACAGTATGCCGTGGCATATGATTTCAAAAGGTTAAAAAGGCTTTTTTTTGTATTATCTTGACTTAAATTCAGTGGAAATTTTGTCAACTAAAACTATGACAGGGTGTCTTCAGATATAACGAAGTTAAATTTAAGACTTTTTAATGCCACCTTATATAAAATTTAAGACCAAACCTGCAATGGAAATACACATTACATGTATATGTGTGCGTGCGACACACATATATAAGTACTCTTTCCAAGTAAACACACTGATGTCACTTTGAACTGACATCAGTGTGTTTACTCTTTCCAAGTAAACACACTGATGTCAGTTCAAAGTGAATGGTAAGGAAAAATGACAACGACTGGGTGACTTTAAGTTAAGCTGTCATAACTGCTATTTATTATCGCAACTCTTCGGTCTGTCCAATGACTGTAAATAGTCACTGGGTCTGTCAGGCTGGATACATTTCTCGCGGTAATGTGATCAAAAACATTTAAGACCGAATCTGAATTTAAGACAATTTAAGACTTTTTAAGGCCTTATATTAAGAAAAAATCATTTAAGACATTTGAAACTTTTTAATGACAAAACGTTTCGTTGAAGACCTTTTTTCTACATTGAAAACAAGACCAAAACTAGCATGCGGACATTTGCTAATTGACAGTAAACGAAAGTACAGCTGAGGCTGATGGGAATGTAGCTTTGAAGACATTTGGTTGTGAATAGCAAGTTAAAATGTTCACCTGATGGTGATTCTAGAGGGGAAAAAGTCATGAATGTGTGATGCATCAAATGGTTGCTACGTGCTTGCAGTTATCATTTATCTGTGAGGGTTTATCGGGTGCCAAAATGCTGCTTCGGCCTATAGTGCTCAGAGGAATGATTTTACAACTCTGGCAAGTTATTGGAACAACATTTACAGTTCAGAAGGATGTTGAATAAAAATGAGAGGATCTGAGAATATTGTGAACTGAAAGAGATGCAGAGCTAAATTTGTTGTATGCACTTTAATTAAATATACCTTTTCAGCACTGTTTTCTATGATATATTTCCAAGAGAAATCTGGACATTCTCAAATTATAGACAATATATTATTTATTCATGAACTGAATCTGGCATACAATTAGCAAACTGGCATGAATCAGTGCATAAATGTAATACATTTGTTTTTATTATGGATATTTTTGTTCATATTTGTATTGAGTAAGGCTGTGTATTTAAATTCCAGGGGTGGATATGTCCAGGGTCATTTCATTTTGACTGTTCAAGGCAGGACAGTATATTGTGCTGTTAGATCCTGGTTAGTAAAATGCACAAGAATTTTTGTTTTGTTGTTTATTAATCTGTCCGAATAATTCAATAAGGGACTGATTATGTAAACAGAATGGCTGATGCAGTACATAGGCAATGACTTTAATTGCATTGCGCAAACACTGAGCCAGGTTTGACTTTTTTGCCATATGTTAAAGGTACGATGCAGGATTGTCGATTACTTTCTGAAAATACCCTTAGCAGCGAAAGTGAAAGCCAACCTCAGATTGAGTCTCTGCACCAAAACACACCGCCAAACATTTCTAGTGGGTGATAAGTGATGACTGAGAGAGACTACTTTTGTATGTGTCTATACATTGATTCTTAGGAGAATCCTGCCTAGCATGGCTTTACTGTCATTTATAAAGCAAAAATAACAAACATATCATTGTAAACTGAATATCTTTGGGTTTGAGTTTGTGTTAGCCATGGGGATGAACTGATTTTGATACTCATCTGCTGGTACAGAGTACCAGTCACACATCAGTGCTCCTTCCCCCCACATTTACAATTTGTAACAGTGTGGAGCTTATTGATATCATTTTCAAGTGAGGTAACGTCAGGCTAGGGACAGTTGTGGCATTAGAAATGTGTCAGCAGTCCACTGTGGCTGAATGTTAACATCATACTGTCAGAGAAACTGTATCTCATGTTGATCTGTTAATGCTGGTATCTGATATTTAATAATAAAGATAGATATTAAGAAATAAACTTGACAAGTAAGGTTCAAATAATGTCTCTTAATCATGTATGATTTTGTGCATGCATGTCAAATGTTGATTTGATAAATGGACAGGTGAACAGGATGCTGCAGACGAAAATAAACATATATTCTAGCAGGTGAGCTGTAGAAAGGGGATCATTACTGGACTGGACTGAGATGCACCGAGAAGAATATGTTTAATCAGCAGACAGCTCACATACCTTGAAGACCTCGGAGAAGAAGCCAGAGCCTATCTTCTCACAGAAGAAGTCATCGATGCGGGCCAGACTGGACACAGCGCTCCTCAGGGCTCTGTAGGAGGACGGGCGGATCCTGTTGGGTGCGTGGATACTGTGAAGCGGCAGCTCGTCACCGTGACCCTCCTCAGGATCACAGAAGCAGCACTCAGCGTGGTAGTCCATGTTGCTGGAGGACCACCACCAGTTGCTCTGTTCTTTCCCACAGGGGAACCAAAGTGTCTGTTAGACTGCAGTAGTCCTGAGACTCGAGGTGATGGTGGCTTCCACCATCATGATGCCAGAATGATCAGTGTCTTCTGTGGGTTACACGTGTGACCTAATGACCTGATGGAATATCTTTTTTTTTTATTATTATTACTGCAGCTCTGGTTACATCTGCTTTCCAGGTTCCACCTTGATGAAGACTGCAGCAGATCTCACTGTTACACAAATATTCTACTTAATAAGACGTTTCTTATTGGTTCATTAGTGTCCTTGATTCCTCTAAAGCTCCAGTGGCACAAGGATGGACAAGTCTCATCAATAGGAGTGAAGTCAAATTTCTGCTGCGCTGCCACCGAGGTTTTAGAAATTCCTGCAGTCCATGAACGTCGCCTCGCCGCGCCGGTAGCCTACGTGCGGAGGCTCGGTTCCCTTCGTCATCCCGTTAGTGTGGAGGCTGAGATGACGGATGCTGCAGCTGCACGGTACCGGGAGAGGGTAGGAGGGCCGAGCAGCCGGCTGCCATGTAAAGGTCCCTGTGGAAGTGTTGTAAAAATATTAAAGGGGCACTATATTAAAATATAACACAGCAACACCGACAGATTTGACGTCACAGCAGCTAACTTGCATTTAAATCACAGTGACGGCAGCATGGTCGATGTTAACACCACCGTTTTACAATAACACATTACGCGCTGATTTTGTCGCATTTACGGACCGAGAGCCTGCCGCTGCCTGTACGGTGGCCGTGAGGCGAGTAGCCACAGAAAACCACCGCTAGCGCTGCGATAAGCCACAACCTCCAGAGCACATCATCGACCTGCAGCAGCTCAAGCGGGACTATCAGGCTTCGAAATAATCACAGGCCTCAATCAACCATGAATTTATTTATTTATTTACAACTACGTATAGTTAAATAATATTTAAACAAAGGCTAAATAAAGGCAAAAATGTCACGTAAGCGTTTCCGAATCCCATATTTCTCCTGGCCAATAAATAAAAAAAAATCCGGGCTACTGTTAATAACGCGAGCTGTCAATGACAAGCGGGCTGCAGAGGCTGAGTCGACGGCTTACCTCTCTGCTAGCGTCCGTCCGGAGGGAAATGTCGATGTGGTCCGCAGGTTAGAGGCGGACTAAAGGCAGAAATATCGCTCCGGAGCTCGGCGGTGTCTGCTGCTGATAATCCTGTCTGGATTCCTGCTCTGCGAGCCGCTTGTTGGGACGAACAACCATAATGAAACAGCGCGGAGTCAAGCTCGCGAGAGTGGTGCTGTGGACTTCCGGGAATGTCACAATAAACGCTTCTCAGCCTAATCATCGATTTTATATGCGCACTATGCATAAACTTGTGTTTAGCTGTACTTTAAAGAAGATAATAGAAGCATTGCCTTGTTTACTTAACAAATAACTATTTTTTAAAGCTATTAAAGGTGTAATTTATAAGCCCAGACGTAAAGCATGCCCATATTTTAAAGATCAATTTGTCCACACATTAATTGCATCAAATGAATTTAATCTAAGTTTTCAACGTCATGTGGGGAATAATTTCATGTTTTTCTTACAACAAGACTCAAGACAACTTTATTAATCCCCTAAAGGGCAATTTCATTTGACAGCTCGCATAACAACACACACACAACACATAGAACATAGAAAGAAAATTAAAAGCTGTGTGCAAATTTTGTTATTCGCCATGATGAATTACATTAAAATGTGAAGAAAATACCAATAAATATGTTCATTAAAAAGTAATCAATACCGGCAATACCGGATGATAGTGGTACACAGTACCCAATGCACAGAGTATATATTCAGTCTGAAGTGATTGCAAGTTTTAAATAAGTATAGACTGACAATTATACAGGCTAAACAAATATGTATTTTAAAAAGAAGTGATTATTGTGTTAATAGCAACTGAAAAAGTACATACAATTTACAAGAAAATCAATGTAAGATGACAATTCAATAGGCTATGACCAAGCAGACTTATGTGCTTAAACACAGACAAGAGTTGAGAAAGAGTGACTGTGTAAAAATGATGTCTTGCTATTGAAACAATCAATTTATATGTCACTATGCATACACTTGTGTTTAGCTGTACTTTAAAGAAGATAATAGAAGCCGTGCCTTGTTTACTTAACAAATAACAATTTTTTAAAGCTATTAAAGGTGTATTTTATAAGCCCAGACATAAAGCATGCCCATATTTTAAAGATCAGTTTGTTCACACAGTAATTGCATCAAATGAATTTTCAACTTCATGTGGGGAATAATTTCATGTTTTTCTTACAACAAGACTCAAGACTCAAGACAACTTTATTAATCCCCTAAAGGGCAATTTCATTTGACAGCTCGCACAACAACACACACACAGCACATAGAACATAGAAAGAAAATTAAAAGCTGTGTGCAAATTTTGTTAGTCGCCATGATGAATTACATTATAACGTGAAGAAAATACCAATAAATATGTTCATTAACAATACCGGATGATAAAAATACATAGAGGTACACAGTACCCAATGCACAGAGTATATATATAGTCTGAAGTGATTGAAAGTTTTAAACAAGTATAGACTGACAATTATACAAGCTGAACAAATATATATTTTAAAAAGAAGTGATTTATTGTGTTAATAGCAACTGAAAAAGTACATACAATTTACAAGAAAATCAATGTAAGATGACAATTCAATAGGCTATGACCAAGCAGACTTATGTGCTTAAACACAGACAAGAGTTGAGAAAGAGTGACTGTGTAAAAATGATGTCTTGCTTTGAAACAGTCATATGTGCACTATGCATACACTTGTGTTGAGCTGTGCTTAAAAGAAAACTATAGAAGCATGGTCATGTTGAATCAACATGTTCATATTTTTTAAAGGTATATTTTATAAACTCAGTCATAAAGCATGCTTATATTTAAAAGATCAATATGACCCCACACAAAACATGGTAACTTTTTCCTTAATTTGTGTGTGAAGAAATTAAAACTTTGGCCACATCTGATGATGGCTATTTGAATTTTTAACTCGTGACATACGTAATTTAAAATACAATTGTGAACATACTGATTACATCAATGAATTCATTTTTAAGTTTAGCTTAATTTGGGGAATGTGAGGTGATTGCAAGTTTTACATAAGTATAGATTATACAGGCTCAACAAAATGTAGTTTAAAAAAAAAGTCTGGTTTATTGTGTTAATAGCATATGTTCATTTTTATTTAACGATTCATCCCTGTAAGACTTTTATATCGAAGACAGATTTGAACTTCCTGTATGTGTCACTCTAAAATGTGGAGCTTGACAACTGGCACACGGTTCTGATTGGAGCAGATGAGAGGAGTCAAACCCAAACAGCTGATCTGAAATCGGTTTCTTCTGTCTAACCTAAAGACTGGAAGACCTGAGATTTATAACAAAAACCGATCCCAGACCAGTCACTGAGCCGGAAGTGGCGCACTGGCAGTGACACACATTTTGATTGAAATAAATAAATAATAATTATATTTAAAACTATTATTATTAACTACTAACTAACAATAATGATAACAATGGTAATGTTGAAGCAGATACACTGTACCGGTAACAACAACGAAACATAATTGTAGAAAATAATTTCAACATATAATAGGTGAAAAGAAAGGATAGATCATCTTCATGTGGTCCTCCCCCTCCTCCTCCTCCTCCTCCTCCTGCTGTGTGCCACTGACATGTTTTTTGCCGTGACGCTGGAGGAAGTGATGAAGGCACTCTGCACCATGATGTATACATCCATACCACACCGGCCCACAGCACGGCACTGCACAGTGCAGCACACCAGCCTCTATTCAGCCTGGACGTACTCAAGCTTTCCTGTAACAATGGAGCAATGCTACTACACCATCAAATACATACATGTTGTCATGTAATTTTAGCATATGAAAATATATATAGACCTAACATGTTTGATAAAATGCTGTAATATCAGGGGAAATGTAGCTATTATGGCATTTTATAATCCCATTAAACAAATTCCTGCCAAAATAATTAAGGGTTAAAAGTGATGTCAGAGTTGGTTGATTCAAACGCTGCAAGCATGACATCATGGTTTGGTTTCATTTTGAGGAGCAATAGATTAGATCACTCACAATACCGGGGGGGAGGTGGCATCTACATATATATGTATACATATATGATGCACAGCATGGATTCCACCTGGCTGCTTATGACCAGATTTGGTCCCCACAATACTGACTCCATACAGCCTTGATATAGGTCATTGTGAGGCACATAATAACTCAGAAGTGACAGATAACAGAAACATAATGCACCGTAAAGAAAACATACATGTGTAGGAAATAAAAGCTGATGTTGCTAAAGCTACCATGACTCCTTTTTGTTTTATATAGCTTGATAATTTAGATTTATGCCACCCATGTTTAATATGAACGTAAACATGGAGACATGGACAGACTTAGCTGCTAATTCAAAAGCTTAGACCAAAAAAACTACAAAAAGAAACCATCTTGTGATGGGATCATTTGATGTGGGACACAGTGATCCATTACTTGCTGACCAGAGGTGTAAAGTAAGTCAGCCAAATGCCCCTTTACCTCTGGCCCCCTTGCTTGGACCACACTCATATTTAAACTCAGCCTTCATTTTGATCTCAACTACACACCTGTAAAGTTTCATGACTTCATCCTGCAGAGTTGAAACGTTATCACATTGACAAAATTTGTCCACAGACAGACATAAACACCTATCAGAATACTCAAAATGGCTTCTGTGGTAGTTCAATAAGTGTCACCAGGTCCACATTTTTATCATGATGACTCACACACACACACACACTCAAAGACTCATGAGGTGAAAACATTACTAGCTGTCGTGACACTGTTTTTTGTGAAATCCACACATGTACTGTAGGCGATGACCTCATGAACTCAAAATCAACATAATATCCGGATGAATCACACATGGTGATGTCACTGCAAAGCAAACAGCAGAGATGTTCCTACTACATGCGTGTGCTGCATTCAAGTGAGGTGGGAAAACAGATAGATGGATAGATGCACTCCCACGTTGCCATTTGAAGTCATCCAACATGAGGAACATTTTCACTTGGTTTTACATCAAACTAAACATTCTTATGGAAATTACAGTCCAATTCCAACTTGAGACATGGGAGTCAGCTCGTTGTGAAACACTTACACCACAGTTGAAATGACTCCCTAGTGACTGACAATACTGTCTGAAGGCCAAAGACCTCAAAGAATATTTCTGCATACCGGGGTCCCTAAATAGCCTTGGAATGGCATAAATCAGGTATGACTGGAAAAGTAAGACTCTTGTGGATTCAGTGAGCCCAGCTGTCATCCTGTGTGATGATGTTTGTCCTCATAGTGACCATTTCACTGTGGTGAAATCATTTGATGAGTAGGTGCTGGAGTGTGTGTGGATGAGGGGCCATAATTTGGAGAATTTCCCCTTAATTCCTGAAGGCTGGCCTGAGTGCCTGTCTCTCAATGGTGTCTAAAAGGACAGGTGTCATCTTATATAATGTTAATGTCTGTGTCAATATATCCTTAGAATCCTGATTTGTAAGACAGACCTATGGATTTGGGTTTTTATTATCTAATATGCATCACCACATTTGCTTCCTAATCTTTTTTCTCATCCTCTTATTTCTCTCCAGGGTCCAGGGCGTAACATTTTCTCCAACATGCCGTGTGTCATGGGACATACCGGTAGCCAAAGTTTAAGAGCGTTATTGTCCTCTCTCGTGCTATTCATAGGGCATCACAGGATCTACACTCTCATGTTTAAAAACATAACTGTGAGGACAAAAGATGATGTCACCAGTGTAATACAGGCAACATATACAGGTGAACTTCACTCCTACATTCAGAACAGGTAGGCTAATTTTATCACAAATAAACCTGGTTATTATCTCTGATTACTTTTTCTCCGTTTCCCCCAAAATTAACTAAAATATACCTTACCTTAAATTAAATCTGTCCTAAACCCTCTTGCAGTGGGGCAGGTATTTCATTTTATCACAATTGACCAATCAGCTGCGACCTGTTCTCTGCGCTGACCAATCAGCGCCTGTTATAGCACATTCGTCCTGATTGACCTCCGCACCTCTTTCCGCCCCTTTAAATCAGGTTTTCTATAAAATTTAGCCGACCGCAAACTGCAAAGTCAAAACAAGCTACCAAGAGTTAATCACAGTAATACCGGATGTTAGGCCTTTCACCTTCACATTAAAAGCATATGCATGTTAAGATGAGTGAGAAAACGCGCCCGTGGGTGTAGAGAACTCAAAAATGTATCAAATATAAACCACTATATTATATTTACTTCAACTACACTTAGAATACATTTCAAAGTAGCACAGTGCGGGCTATAATCATAAATGTGTTTTACTTTTAACATTTAAACCGGAAGTTGTATTTCCGGCTACTTCCACCCCGTTCAGCGCTAAGCTAGCTAACGGCGAGCCATTCATAGCGAGCTAGCTGCCTCATCACTGGCTACCTCGGATCTTTCGAGGTTCATTACCGGTGTTAGCTGTAGTGCGACAGTGAAATAGAACATGGCTCTGCTAACGCCGTTATTTGCTTTCTTGTACCACCTGCCGCAGGTGTACAAGTGGTTGCTGAAGCCCTACTATGTAGCCTCTCTCTTCATGTCCATAGCCTTTCTAGCTGTCCGCAAGACGCCTGGCATCTGCGACCACCTCTCCACACAGCGAGAGGACGGCAACTCCTGCGACTTCGACTGGGTCCGTAAAAAAATGCTAGGAGGTCACAAATCGCTGGTCAAGAATTGGTATCGATTAGCCAACGTTAGCTAGCTGGTCAGTGGATCGTTGGGCAGGATGACAGCAAAGGCTAGGTGACATTAGCTGCCCTTAGCTGTAGGGAGGGAATGATAGGCCAAACCACGGTCAAGAAACTGTAAATTTATACTGTCTTGCTAATCGGCTGAGATAACAAATGTCAAAACGGAATTTATAAGTCGTCACAGTTAGCTAAGGTATTTATATTAAATACGGCACACTTAAACTCTAAAACCAGCGGTTATTTAAATGCAGAAACAACTTAAGGCTAGTCACAGTAACGGTACGCCATTTAGTTTTAGCTAGCTAACGTTAGCGAAATTACTGACGTTCTCCATCGTCAGTAAGCATCAGGATTACAAGGAGACACAGCGCAGGAGAGTATAGGTATCAAGGTTTTCATAAAAACAAAAGCCAAGTCGTGTATTTACTGTTTGCCGAATGTCACAGTGTATCCTCACTTAACTGTCAAAAGTCGGTTATCTCACTCTGTAACATGAATCTGCCTTGACAAGCAAAATGTCTTAAAACTCATTTATTAATAAAGAGAGCGTTGATCTGATGGATATAGCATGTTATGCTGCAGAAACCTGGACTTGATAAAGTATTGTCTCATTAACACTAGCTCATTGAAGGCCCAGGGAGATGCCTGTCAGTGTAGCACACCTGCTGCAACCTTCAAGGTCTCCCTGCAAACATCCGTGCACTGTACAGTGTACTTAAATGCACTGAGTACTTTGTCTCAGGTGTTTTTTTATTCTTCAAAGCATGCAACCCACAGCTGATTTAAATATATACTGCATTTTTCAGTCATAATATAAGATACTGCATCCAAGCTCCACATTACACAATTAAAAATGCTGTGACAAAATGTAAAGTTACTAGGTAGTTTGATATCATGGTGTCCCACAGTGGCCTAAATGCTGTCAATATAAACAGACTGGTTAACGTGGCTGGCTGTAGTTAAGACAAGTGATGTTTGTGTTCTCAGAGGGAGGTGGAGATCCTCATGTTCCTCAGCGCCATCGTCATGATGAAGAACAGACGAGCGAGTGAGTAAATGTTGTGTTTTTGGTTTGGTTCTGAATTAATTCCTGAGCAGAGCATTATTCTCTTATAGCCAGATATGTGTCTTTTTTTAAAAAACACATTTAATTTTTTGCTTTTTTATATCAGTAACTGTGGAGCAGCATGTGGGCAACATCATCCTGTTCAGCAAAGTGGCCAACGTCATCCTGTTCTTCAGACTGGACATCAGGATGGGACTGCTCTACCTGACACTTTGCATAGGTCAGTCCAACCTGTACACGCATACATCAGCTGACACTTCTGTTTTCCTGTCTTGTGAATTCAAATGTCAAAAACTAGGGTCTTACATGATTTGTCAGATGTCAGATTAAAGTCTGGTGACTTGATACGTACATTTTTTTTATTGTCAATAAATCCAATTAAAAGACCAAAACCAACAGTGACTGTTTCTACGTACACGTATTGTGTGTGTATCAAAGCCTAAACAGAGTCCCACATCAGGTCGGGTAGATGACCCACAAAAAAGAAGATTCGCGTGAGTTATTTAGTCTTAATTTTATTTCTAGGTTATTTCTGGCCATGTTGGAATTGGTCGAACTGTAACTTAAGCACCACCCACCAGCTGGAGCAGACTTTATAATTTTACAGCTAACCACTACACTAAAAGGCGTATCTGTAAATATTTGAGGTGAGAAACAGGCAATGCAGTTACAGAATCTTGATTCATATTTAATCAGCGCCGCCTGGTTTGATAGTTTGACCACAGTTCATGAGCAGTGATTGACACAATTATCAGATACGTTAGAGACTCCTCAGCTCTGATTGTTTTTTTTTCGTGACCTGTGGTAAATTCCAGCAAATGTGGCCCTGAAATTTTTTCAAAGACTCATGTGCTTTAGTGTGGATGTAGTGATAGTTTTAGTAAATATTACTAAATTCTAGTTTTTAAGTTACCAACCGTATCCTCCGTTGTTGTGTTTCAGTGTTTTTGATGACCTGTAAGCCTCCTCTTTACATGGGACCAGAGTACATCAAGTACTTCAGCGACAAAACCATTGATGTAAGTAATAATGGTAGAATTTGCAGTAGCAGTTTGTCCATTACCAGGAAAAAATTATCTGTACAATATCTTTTTAATCATAAATCAAAACTGCTTGTGTGTCCAGGATGAGCTGGACAGAGACACTCGCGTGACGTGGATCGTCGAGTTTTTCGCCAACTGGTCTCCAGAGTGCCAGTCCTTCGCCTCTGTCTATGCTGATCTGTCTCTCAAGTAAGACTCCGTCAACCCACTCAGTAGAAGTTGAAAGTACACTTGATGACATTAACAGAAGTAGCTTGAGTTGTTTTTTTTTTCGTTCCTGTGTTTTCAGGTATAACTGTTCTGGTCTCAAGTTTGGTAAAGTGGACATCGGACGTTATGGAGAGGTCTCCAAAAAGTAAGGAATTTTATTTCTTTTTGTAAATTCTCTTTTGTCTTTAAAGAGTAATTAACCCCCCTGTCCATGTTGATACTTTTTTCACATCCTACAGGAATTTTTCACATTTTTTAGGGTAGAGGCACTTCAGCCAATTTTCTGGGGTTTAATTACTCTTAAAGAAGTTTGTGTCATGCATTGATGGGCAATATTTTGTCAGTGACGACTGACTAGACGTTTGAATATGTCTTGTATGGATTTTATTTTGCTCTGTAGGTATAAGGTGTCTACGTCCCCACTTTCCAAGCAGCTTCCCTCCTTAGTGCTGTTTCAGGGAGGGAAGGAGGTGATGCGGCGCCCTCAGGTAGACAAGAAGGGCAGAGCCGTATCCTGGAGCTTCACTGAGGTGAGACTGGACAGTGCACTGCAGATCTGTGACTGTTAATTAGAAAATACAGGGCTTATGTAGTCAGTAATAGTTGCAGTTTACACCTTAATATCAGCTTTTCCCATCAAGTGTTTAATCCTAAAAGTGTTGTGTTCATGCCAAATACTGAACAGATTTAATTTTTTAGCACTTAAAGGGTCATATTCAAATTAACTCCCGTCAATAACAGTCTCTGTCTCTCCCCACCAGGAGAACATCATCCGAGAGTTCAACCTGAATGAACTCTACCAGAAATCCAAGAAGCTCAACAAGACCAAAGGAGACAAGGTCAGCCAATCCCAGTTCCCACCGGTCCCCGAGGAGGACGAGCCCGAGCAGCAAGGAGCCGGCGCAGAGGAGGTGGAGACTGAATCCAAGAAGGACAAATAAGACGGTTTGAATCACTCAGCTTTCACTCCTGGATGGAACTGGTGGGTCCAGGTCAGCTCCTCCTCCTCCTCCTCCTCCTCCTCCTCCTCCTCCTCCTCCTCCTCCTCCACCTCTTCTTCCCTCTCCTCTTCAAAGTGTTCAGTTTGTTCACTCGTGAACCAGAACAAGGCTGGTGTTGCTGTGGATCATCGTGAGAATGAAACAACCTCAGTACTTCTGCCTCTCCCCGCCACCATTTAACACTAAACCCTGTTAAACAAATAATTCAACACTGGGGCAGCTGCAGTGACCTCAGTCGGTTTCCCCTCTATAACAGAACAAAGAGAACAAAGTAGACTTTAGCAGAGGAGCAAACTGGGATGCAGTAAACCAGCTTTTTGAGGAGGTTGTAATGCTAAAACCAGCCCAGTGTATCAGTGTAAGGCCTGGAAATGTGCTGTGCAGGGTTATCAGAGTCTACACTGCACATTTCTGATGGCTAAAGCTGTGAAGTCTGAGTGACTGCTAATCTAGGAGTCGGTTCCTACTAATGAACAGAAAGGGAGCAGTGAATGTGATGCCTCTTTGTTGTTTTAGATTTTTTATGCAACTAATTAAATTAAATTAGAGTAGAGTAGATTTTTTAAAAATCATTCTATGAATAACTGTAAATTTATGTAAACTAAGTTATAACTCAGTGGCTGTTTTGACATAGAATTCCTTTGCAGTGTTAAACGGTGCGTTCAGGTTCCTGGTAGTTTGTGTTTGACAGGGAAATACAATACAGGAGTGCTTGTTTAACATCTACACATCTGCATGAGTCTGCTGGTGTTACTCAAGTTTACCAATAGTTTGACAGCATCTCTGTGCAGACCTACGGACCTGAACGTGTGCTCATGTACAGACCGAGCTCAAGTACGGTCATTCCATCAATTTCAGTTTATTTTACAGATTCCAGCTCTCCTTTGTGTTGTTGCTTTTTTTTTTTAATTTGGTGTCTGTGCCTCTCAGAGAGATGAACGTGACTGTCTTCAGCTCTCAGCAATGCCTTCATGGCTAACGTGGGACACATTTCCTTCTTTCAAAACACTTCCAGATTTTGTTTCTTTGACTGTTCTTATGCTGAGACGAAGATAATTTGTTAATTTTCCAACTTTATTTCCTGCTCGTTATGAACATTCCTGATCAGGATTTTGACCTTTTTTTTCCTTTGTAGTAGTTAACTGGTAAACATATGCACACATACTGTTTAAATTTGCTTTTTGAAGACACTGTGAGTTTATTTCTTTAATGATTCTGTTATTACTAAAACTTGTTTTGTACTGTACACTTGTGACATTGATTTGACCTTACGTTGCATTTTATTTGAGCTGCATTCCAAGGCTTGTATGTATATTTGCTCCTGTACATGAACGGAGACGTCTGCTGAAAAGACCTCAAAGGTCTGGCCTGTTTTGTTATTCATGCAATAAAACAATGTGCACGAGGTGTTTGAGTGCAGCTGTTTTTCCTTCAGATGAATAACTGTCACTCTTCTTCTCGGAAACCTTTAGTTGAGACTTGTGCAAGTGTTTGTGTTTGTGTCTTTGGATTACTTTGTACTAGGGAGGTTACGCTGATGTGGTTACACAGTGAACTGTATATACAGTGCACTCAAAGTATTTAGACCCCATGTTATGTTGCAGCCTTGTGCCAAAATCATTTAACTTTCCCTCACTCAGTACCCCATAATGACAAAGCCAAAACACGATTTTAAGAGACTGAAATATTACACTGACTTTAGTATTCTGGCCTCATCTTCATGGACGCAGTTATTTTTTCTCAGTCTTTTTCTCCTCGACATTCAGACAAAATCAAACGTTCAATATTATAAGTTTCTAGTCATCGCTTGTGCAAATAGTGAAGTTCAAGGATTATCAACATTGTTAACAACCAATAGCTGAAGAATATGTGCAAATTCAATTGTACGTTTTTCCACATTGAGTCAGTCTACTACTCACTTTCATTACATGTGCATTTTGTTCATGATTTTCCACTAAAGTGGAAGCTGGTAGAGAAGCAGGTACAGCCATTCCCTGCCTTAGAAACCATTTTACAATCTGAAGTTTTGTCAGTGCCTCAGCAGCAGGGTTCCACCCACATTGTTTTAAGATAGAAGCCTGCTAGATTTATTTTGTACTGAAGCTGAGGGTTGACATATTTTGCACAATGTTCAGTATCTCTAATATGACCACAGAAAGGATTCATCATCATTTAAATTCCTCCTGACACCTCTCAGCCTTCACATGTGCATCAACGTTGGGTGTGCAAGTCATCTACTGGGCTGGATTGGACCCTTTGGTGGGCCATATGTTTGACACTCTTGTGTTAGAGAGTGAACATGGAGGGAGCTTTGGGGAGGCACAGGAATGCAACCAAGTGTTGGTTCTCTTGTACTGTGGGAAAGTGGTGGAGAAAGTGGTGGAGATGTGATGTAAACAATGTCAGTGATCAATTTCGTGTGTGTCTGATCCACCAACCGGCACTTATCTTAGTGAGAAGTCTTGGTAGTGGTTTGCGTCTTAATTCCACTGGTCTCCTCCCGCTAAAGTAGCACAGCTAACCAGCGGAAGATGTTAAGAAGTTGAGGCGACAAAATCCAAAGTGTAAAGTTTGTACGCAAATACATATTCTTTACAGACAGACTTGATGCCACAGAATTCTGTCAGCATATGACACCTTTTGTCTTGAACCTTTAATGTGATATTTCATAGAGATAGTTTGTCGTAATCTCCCAAGGAATCAAGTTGTAGTCTTGTAATTAGCGACCCTGCAAGATCCCCAGTCTTTGGAAAATCTTACACAGTAAAAACCCACAGTTGCAAAAACCCTTGAAAGTGAAAAAAGAAACTATGTTCCACCTCTTTGTTTTAAGTTTATTATCAATCTTCCAGTCCCGCACCACATCCATCCATCCATCCATCCACATGCGCGCACACATACATACACACACACACACACACACACACACACACACATAATAAGCTGTACAGTACACATATTTGTCATGTCTCTGATTTCAATCTGTTCCCCAGCCCTCTCCTAAACACACAAGCAAAGAAGCCTGCCAAAGCTGTGCTTGCTAACCAACAGCCCACTGTCTTCATCTACCGTCCATTCAAACAAAGACATGTCCTCACATTACAGGATACTCCTCCTGTTTAGATCTCTCTGTGCTTCATTTATTTTACTATCACTGGTTCTATCATATCCAACCATGAGTGATGTGGTCCTGTGTTTGTGTCCCAGACTGCATTAAGACAACATGGCCAAAAAGGTGACACTCGAGATAAAGAGACTCGAGTTAAAAGTCATACTTAGGCCCATTTGTGTCATTACAAAGTGATGACATAGTCGCAAAGCACTACGTAACGTCACTAACCAACAACTGATAAACACACATTGTCCTTCACTGTGTTGCAACAGTTAGCTCGTTCCAGCTAACAGGTAGGAGCCATGAAACAAAATGGCTGATGTAATTAGTTTCACGGTGAGACTTAGGGCCCGTTCACACCTGCCTCGCTGGGTCCGGACTTTTGGGGATTTCAGTTTGATCTGAAAATTACAGGCATGAAACCTTGTTGACCAGGGTTTGGACCAAACCGCCAAACCTTGGTTCGACGAAGAGATGGTCTCAGTCCGGATCAAACTGAACTGTAGTTCGGTTTGTTTCTGGGGTCAAAACATTTTTTGGATGGTTGGGGACGACTTTCTAAAGAGTTGGTTGGAATATTTTTTGAGGATGAAAGGGAGGGGATACGAGATCATGGGTAGGCTTGTGTGCAAACCAATCAATGTCAAGTATAGGGGGACGCAGCTCACATAGGAATGTCATGAATAGTTGTTGCAATGTAAAACCAAATCTAACCGTATCAAACGTACTCAGTTCCACAAAAATGCAAACCTTGGCTCAGACTTTCAGGTGTGAAAAGGCCCTTAGTGAACACCGTAGATTTTTTCCACAGCTGAATCGAGGTTTAACTGGTGCAACAAAGTGTTGGACTTGATCCCATAAAACTCTCAGATACATTTGATGCTCAAAGTGTTTTGAATTTGAATGTGAAATCTTTAGCAAAAAATGGACAGCTAATGTATAGCGGGAAAAGGAAGACTTGGTGCACTGTTTTACAAGTGTCCACTACATCATCACAACTTCTTTTTAAACCATTTAACACATTTTCTCAGACGAGGAGCCTCATTCATGTTTTAACGTAATTCTAAAACCATTCCCAGGGAATTAAAATAAAATTATTTGGAGACCAGTTCGTAATAGGACAGAGTATTGGGATCACTGGCTTATTATTGAAGCCGTAACACTATCATAGAACAGAGATCATTTCCATGTGGAGTTTGTTTAAGTAACTGACTGAAAACTGAAGATCTTAAAAATAAGGCGTCTGGTCTGAGAGTTTGTAACTGAACTGTGGAGCTTCAAGCCAAATCAATCTGAACTGCTGCTTTAAACTTTTTTTTTACCATGGTTTTAAATCTTAATCCCTCCTTCGCATCAATATTTAAAAACGGTCCATTTATCAATAGCTATATTTCCATATAAATTCATATAAAACAATTTCAAATTAAATAGGTGACATTAAAAAAAAAAAAAAACACTTTAATTTTCAAGGCATTTGCTCGAGGAATGAATTTTCTAGAAAAGCCGACCTTGTCTTAAAGACCCCATTAACGACAAAAGGCCAAAACATGATTTCCTTGTTCACTTTAGTTTCCTCACTTCCTGTTTTGTTCAAACAGACAACATGGTCCACAGCCAAACACAGTGGCCTATAGTGGCTAGTAGTAATAGTAGTGCATGCTGCAGTCCAGTATGAACGCCACTTAAAAAAAGAAAGGAAAAAAAAAAAAATCCACATTTAAAATCACATCATCCTGTACAAACATGGAATCATATTCACATCTAGGAAAAAAAAACAATAAATGAATCAAAGAAAACAGGGAATCAGCATTTTTTTTTTCCCCTCAATGTCACATTTTTCATCCCTCCATTAAAAGGCAAGTCAATTCACACAGCGACGTCCATCGAAAAGTTCATGTGTGTTACTTCCAGCCACTGGTAGATTGTCACAAGTCCAGAATAGATCCTAATAATTGCTTGAGTGTTGGCTGACTGGAAGGCTGTGAATGAGACGACGGCCTCGAGGAGAGTGACAGCAGGTTACAGGGATTCTGCCTGGGCTGCATTACTGACTCCGTGCATCACACAAACACCACCTGTGTTCTTGGTCCACTGACTCACTCCATTTGGTGGATGCTGTTATTTAAAGTAGGGTTTAACTGACAACTGGGGTCATAATTTGTACTAAAGGAATACTCCACCTACAAAATAATCATTTGTATACCAATTACTCATTGCGTTGAATTTGCGAAGAAAACTTTCTCTAGCACGCCTTAGTCGTGAACGGAGAATCCAAAAAAGACAAACATTCTTTACGACTTGAAGTAAATAGGAATTGTGTTTCACAGCAAAACTATATAAAACATCAGTTTACAAACTCTCACACAACTCGTGTAGTATAATCCAAGTCTCACTGATCCAGTTGTACACTCAGAACTTCCCAAACACATGCTTTTTTGCCAAAAATGTTACACAACGCCAACAAGTAGTGTGCCCTGAGTGTGCCTGAGCACTGAGTGCATATGAGCTTCATCAAGTAGAACTCAAACACACATGTCCAGGCACACTACTCAGCTACAACTGTGTTTTAAACCATAATGTTTTAGCATGGAGCAATGGATGTGTTCAGGAAGTACTGAGCACACAAATGGATGAATGAGACTTGGGTTATACTGCACAAGTTGTGTGAGAGTTTAAATGTATTGATACAGGTTGGCTGTTCAAGTTCTGCGTCGAACCATCGTAGTGACGAGGGAGCTGAGTCGAAAGGTAAGGTTAGGCTCTCAATTTACTGGCCCATCTATGTTCCATCACTCACCTATGGTCAAGAGTTCTGGGTAGTGACTAATAGAATGAGACGGATATATGTGACCGAAATTAGTTTCTCTGTAAGGTGTCTGGGTTCAGCGTAAGAGATATGGTAAAGAGTTCGGACATCCAGAGGGAGCTCGGAGTACAGCCGCTGCTTCTTCATGTCAAAAGGAGCCAGTTGAGGTGGTCAGGATGCCACCTTGGCACCTGCCATTAGAGGATTTCCAGGCACATCCAACTGGTAGGAGACCCAGCAGTAAAGCCAGAACACACTGGAGGGATTATGTGTCTCATCTGGCCCGAGAAGATCGGGATCCCTCAAGAGGAGTTGGAAAGTGTTTCTGGAGAGAGGGATGTCTGGAGCTAGGCCTGCTGCCCCTGCACCCTGGCTCCGGATAAGCGAATGAAAAGAAATGCATGGATGTTGTTAAATTTGGACCCTGACTTCAATTCAGCGACAGTGTTTGCCTTTTGATTCTCTATTGGCAATGGAGGCAAGCAAGAAACAGTTTTCTTCACAAGTTCAAGGTAACGCTGCGAGTAATTGATATACAACTGGTCATTTTGCGGAGGAAGTATTCCTTTAAAAACGAGCTATGACTTGATCTTATATGACTGATCACACATTTAGTTTACACTTAACTGGTTGTCTATGGGAAGCCCTTAACTTTAAATGGATTCTACTTTGATTTTGATCGGGTTCCACAGACTGTGCATAAATGTGTTCACTATTATAACCATCATTATCATCATCATGGTTTTTTTTTTTTTAATGTTCTAAAAGTGAAAATGGTGAAATGTTAAAATATCAAACATCTGCACCAATTTTTACCTAAATGCAGCTTCAGTGCAAAAGTGCTGATTCCAACCTTTGTAAACCTGCAGTCGTCAAACCCTAATCCAGAGCTCATCGGTGAGCCGGTGTGGATCACACTCCTCATCCTGGCAGTGGTGATGCCTTGCGCTGCTATACTTGTATAATGTAACACCCAGACCTGACCATGCCAGTGCCTCCTGCTACCTGCTGAGCTACAGTGAGGGTAAAACCCACAGAAATGAGCCAAACTGGGGTTCCTGTTTGGTCCAGTGAGATCCCGAAAAAGTAGTCTTTTATAGCCCAGTGCCAGAAAGTCCTGGCTTACATCAGTGCAGGTCTTCTCATTTTACCAGCAGAGATATCGAGGTGAATGTCTTGAGGCCAGACAGTCCAGCATAGTTTAGCTGCACGGTCAATCGGCCAGCGAGGAGTGAGATCTGGACAAAATGGTTCAACTCATCCTCAGATGTCCAGGTCTGCAGTCAGTCAGTGGCTTGTTGCATTATGAAAAATCCAAATCTCTCCCTAAAAGGCAGAAGGAGATGGCAGTATCTCCTCTTCGTCTCATTGGTCCTCAATCAGGAGGCTGGTTGCCACTCAGACAGAAATCTCGTAGGTGGTGCCCCCAACGCCTGTTACCTTCTTCACCCCGCCACCCTGAGGCTTGTGGGCGGGACTCTGCACCAATGCCGAGCTGGGATAGGCCACTCCGGGCCGGGCGGACACGCTGACTGGGTGAGAGGGGGAGGAAGGGGTGGAGCAGGAGGAAGTGGAGGAGAAGGGCTGGCCGCCGTTGGTCCGACTCAGAGGTTTCATCTGGATCAGCTCATCCCTGGTTTTTAGAAAAACACAAAGTGGATCAGCGTCACAATTCAGGACAGGAGGTCAGACACTAATCAGTTTTTAATACTTAATTTCAAACAGCTCGCTCACTCCTGCTATACATAAGACATAACTAAAGGTCTGAACTAGCCTTAACTTTTGTCTTTTCTTTTAGCTCTGATCCAGTCTGAGTTCACACTGACTTCTTAAAAACAAATTGAGAGGAGTAAACATGAAGTCTGCAGTTAACAGTGACATTAACAATGGAGTGGTTTGTGCTAAACTGGAACTGAACAGGAGAAGCCTGCAGGACTGTCTCACACACACAGTACAGTTGTCAGGTAAACATTGTTGGTGACAGCTTGTATCTCAGTATGAAGGTTGAAGCATTCATGTTAGACTAACAGTCGACTGGGAATTTTTTGCGATGCTGGAGAAACGATCATAAGCACATTTTCCTTTGACAGATGGTTAATCTGTGAACTAGAATACATGCGGCATTCAAACTCTGCACAGTCCATTTCATTTAGTCGTCAAGGTCACAATGAAGATATCACAATGAGGCGTTCCCGTGATCAGAGAACCACAGCGGTAGAACTAAACCCATGCAGCTGTGGAGTACGGTGAGCAGGATGGAAAAGCAATGGGGATGCTAGACAGGACAGAGACGCACATGTCAGAAGATGAAGCAGTCTAACTATGGTCATGCAAAAGTTTGACTGTGCCTCGGTGTAACTAAAATGAGAAGAAATAAGCTAAAATACAAAAATGTTGGATCACCAGTCCGAGGAGCTTCATCTCGAGCTACATCAGATCTAATTGCATATTTTTATATGTTACATTTGTTTGATGAGAAGGTTTTCACATTGCAGTTTTACCATCAGTTCTAATGCTGCTACTGTTAATTTTGCACATCCTGAATTTGTTTTCTTTATTCAGAAATTGACATACCAACACCAGGGTTCCCACACCTTCTTTACCCAACGAATTTTAAAAAGTTTTCCATAATATTTCACCCATTTCAATGACTTTATTAAAACAGTTAAAAATAGGTGGCCCTATATAGCGTTACAGCCCTGAATTATTAAACATGCACTTCCCAGGCATTTACAAGTAAACAAACTGCTAGTGCTCCCTAACTTCATACGCTCATTTGACATTCCTGCTGCTAACTAGCTGCATATGCCGATAGACCAGACTGGCACATACTGGTATTTAGCAAAACGTCAAGGCCACGCCCTTTAGGGAAACATAAAAGCAAAAATGCTACTGATGTCAATGCAATCTGACATGTTTGGATTATAATTTTGACAAGTTTTTATGCATTTTTTTATTTTTTATTTTTTTATTTATGGACATGTCTATAGTTTTTTTGTGACTTTGCCTGAACCTGAGCGTTCACGAGACCTTAATAATTAAAGGTTGATCATCGTCATGCCGCTTAATTCTTTCAAAGTGTATCAATGACCCAACACAGTGGCTGGATATAGATTTCGGGATGGATACCTGGAGTCTCATTTATAAAACAGTGCATAGACTCCATACTAAAAATGCTTGTGTGGACAAAAGCCAAAAATGGTGTGCACCAAATTTTTCTCAACGATTTCTACAACCAGGCTTTCACCTCACGACCTGCATTGCCAATTTCCTGTCTCCCACCTGTCCCTTTTTATAGATCGCAACTTTTGCGTGGGAAGTGGCGTACGCCTCTTTCAGGCCTCGTTTTGTGTGTATGCAATGTTTATAAACGAGACCCCTGGTGATTAAGTCAAATATGTATATTTGATTTAATCACTGGGTATCTGTAGGCAAGTGTTGTCTGTAAATAAGCAACCTGTTAATAGCCAACTGTCTCATGTACAGGCTGAGATTTAGGTGACGACAACAGTCTCATGCTGCTATACTGTATTACTGTATAGCTGCAGCCTCCCAATAAAGCAGCTGTCCATCAGTAGTAACTGTCACTGGCATCGTTTAGCGATTTACCACACTGACGGTGAATATTCACATATCTACCGTGCCTCAAATCTCAGTGTGTAAGGATTAGTTAAGCTGCTATGCATCAGCTTTTTAACATTGTCCTGTTTCTCTCCTGATGTGACGGCACATTTCTTTCCCCCTACAGGGAACCTTGGCGATGACGTGATGCTGGTCTATGTGTATCACGTGATACTAGTGATGTTTCAATGGTCACGTAGTGCAGTACTAGATTTTAAAATTAGTAATACATAATACAGGAACATATTTGGCATAACAATCATATAAGTGTTTGGGGATTTCAAAACAATGTATGTTCCCGGGAACATTCTGTTACTTCCAAACCGTTTCCAGGCCTGGAAAATAGTTTTGATTGCATAACTTTTCCAGGAATTTCATAGCCGTGGGAACCCTGTAACACTAAAACTGCCCGCTGAGTATGGGAGTATACACTCCTCTGTTTTTCTACTCGTTATCATAACATTGCTGCATCACGTTGTAGATGTGTAATATTATTTTTGTGCCTTTTACATCGGCACGTTTCATGTCGTGGTATGGATACAGATGTGTCTGCTAAAGGTGCTGGCACAGAATAATATGCCGACCAGACAGAAGGTGGTTATAATGCAGAGGCCGAGGACATACAGGCAGACCACAACAGCATCACACATGTAACAGTGAGACACAGAAAGAAGGAAGAACTCACAGGAAGTCTGGCAGGAGGAGGAGGAGGAGAGAAGGGAAGAGGAGGAGGAGGAGGAGCAGTCAATCAGGTAGTCAGGTTTTCAGGCGGGCAGGTGGTTTGTTCAGGGTTAACAGCAAACCAATCGTCCTGACAAAAGGCGAAATTCATACTCACTTCGGCGCTTGTATTCCTCCTCCTCCTCCTCCCATCCCTCCACTTCCTCCTCCTCCTACCCCCGCCGCGTTCGCTCCGGCTGACGCAGAAGCCTTTCGGACCAGCCGGTACTGCATTTCGGCGGCGGCGGCACTCGAGTAAGAGAGCGACTTGCCCAGAGGTGGGGGGTGCGGGGAGCGGGGAGGGTGGGTCGTGGAGGTGGAGGAGGATCCCAGTGGGGTGTCAGTGGAGCGGGTGCGGTAGGGATAAGCGTGGTGGGGGGGCGCATGAGGGGCAGAGAAGCGGGGAGGGCGGGAGGTAGAGGAAGAGGAAGAGGAGTGGTGGTGGTGATGATGGGCATGGTGGTGGTGGTGATGGTGGTGGTGATGATGGTGTGGGGGAGGCGGGGCAGAGGAAGATGGGGGAGCAGAGGCCTGATTGGTGGACTGGGGGTGAGCGCCAGAGTGGGGCTCGCCTAGCAGGCGCTCCCTCTCTGGAGGAGGTGGTGGGGAGGAGGATGTGGAAGAGGAGGAGCGATGGAGGAAGGAGTGATGGTGGTGGTGGTGGGTGGCGGAGCGGTGGTAGTGATGGGGCGACTGGGAGGACTGGGAGTGCATCTCAGAATCTCTCTGTTGTGACGACAGGAAGGGGGAGCTGTAGCCGCCTGCTGCCGGCGTGCAGGGTCTCCCAGAGGAAACCTCGGGGGCTGCCGAACCCGCTGCCACCCCTTTGTCGAACTCGTCACCACCTGCCAGTAAGCTGTCATACGACAGGCTCCCATTGCGGGACGGGTGGTGAGGCGGGGGTGTCTGATTGGCTAAGCTCTTGAAGCTGGCTGAGGTGGTGGTTGCCTCGGAGACGTGGACGGCGCCTGCTGAGGTGTGCGTGGAGCTGGAAGATCGTGACGCCACTCCCGATAGGACCGTAGGGTCGGAGAAGGAGGGGTACGAGCGTCCGCCGAGGGAGTAGCCAGGGATGCCCCCTCCCCCCGCCTCTCTCCCTCCCTCTCTCCTCTCCCCACCTTCTCCCCCTCCCACTCTGTCAGACGAAGTGTCCCTCCGGTCCAGGCTGGGCTGGGAGCGGAAACCAGGCTGCTGACTGGCCTGAAGGAGGGAGGAGGTGGAGGAGGAGGAGTCCCTGGCACTGCCAACACTCTCCCCTCGACTTAACTGGAGGAGGCAGGAGGAGGAGGAGGAGGAGAGAGAGGAGGGAAGGTGAAGGAGAGAGGGGGCAGCAGGAGGGAAAAGAAACAAGAAGAAGCTGAGCAAATAAGAGTAGAGAGCCACACGGGAGTTTCACCATGAATTCCTGCTGCACTGAAACTCCCTCTAGTGTTCACATCCTGACACAACACCTCAACTGCCAATGTGTCTTGGCCACACAGGAAGTTGTCTCTTTTCAGGTCAACACTGATATTATTGCTCTGACTTCCTATAACCCTTTTTGTTAGATAGTCAACGTGTTTACTTGATAATATCACCACTCAATGCTAAAATAAAGGAAGGCCACAGAGAACTAAAGGGTTGACAATTTGACGATAATAATACAATAAGGGTGACAATATTCTACATTTAGCGTGCACTTAGACTGATATTGATATTATAGGCGGGCCTCCATCCACAGCAATACTGTCTGCTTCTCCAAACTAGGGGATAGCTGACCACCATCTAATAGAAGGAATACACTGACCATGGATAAGTACCATACAGCCCCACTTTAAAAAATCCAAACTATCCCTATAAGACATTATAATAAATTTAATAAAAAAGAAAATATTGTCCGAACTTGAACAGGAACTACGAACAGAATTTATTTTGTTGGTACTTTTATCCACCTTATTCCTAGCCTCCATGATATCTTGCCTGAATTATGGGTGCAACTACTGGCGTTGAACAAAACCAATGACAGTAGCAATTAGTTTGCCTTGCTACATTAAAGGTTAACTTCAGTATTTTTCAACCTGGGCCCTATTTCCCCATGTGTATGTGTGCGTATGATTCATAGGTAGAACTCATTCTAAAATTGGTTCAGTATTGAGGGAGGTGGCAGCTGCGAAACGAGCTAAAACGGTAACGGGGGCAAATGCGTCCCGTTTAAGTTTGCGCATTAAAAGTGCTTTTTTTCGCCACTGACCAGTTCAGGCCCAAGCTAGCTTATTGTAAACGTCTAGTCCTTCTTAAGATGATTTCTGATGACTTATTAAGAGATACTAACACATTCGGCAAACATTTAACAGCTCCATGTAAAGTGAACAAATGTGATGTTTCCCAGCTAATCCTCCCCTTGTCTGTGTTAACGACACAGTTTACATTTTTTTAACTTCTGAATCAGAAGTTAAAAACATGTAAACTGAGCCGTTAACACTATTACTGAAGTCTGCTGCTAAATTCAGCATCATGTTTCGCTCAGAACAAATTTTAATAAATCAGAACTTCTGATTTATTAAAATTTGTTCTGAGCGAGACATGATGCTGAATTTAGCAGCAGACTTCAGTAATAGTAATATAAAGTAGTAGTAGAAAGAAATAGCATTTGGCGCTGATTTTTTTATATGATATAAAGGAAGTGCAGTAAATCAGTAACACATTCTCAGCCCTAATGACTACATATATATTTCAAAGTATGTTGCTGAGTTTATTTTATAACGAGCAATTTTCTAATGTAGCTTGAGAATGAAGTCAGATGGGGAAAGACGGGGATATCATGTCTAACGTTGAGTGACGGACCTGTCAATGTAGGAGTCATTCTCTTCTGCAAATTCTGATTTAAGACTTTTTCGCTGTGTCTCGTGAAATTTATTTGGTTTTTATTTCTCGTATCAACATTGGCGACAGGAACAATCCCTTTTTGTTCTGGTTACGTGTTCAACACACAGTTGCTGCAGACAAATATTTAGCTTAGAGTGGTTATTAGTCGTTACAGACACTGACAGTGCAACAGGTACCAGAGCTCCGCAAAGACATTTTAGAAAATGCTAAGTTAACATTAGTTAAATAATAAATCAGTCTTTAGTAAATTGAAAGCAAATTACTTTTGAAAAGAACAAGTGCTGGCAGGTAGCCACTAAGATTAGCCACTGGGACTAACTATAGACAATATATGGGACTGACTAGCTCTCTGTTACTTCTGCTATCTCACCAGAAGTTGCGCCCATAATCATTTCTACAGTAGTGCCCTCAGGAATAAGGTGGATTTAGATTTGTTACTGAGATTACACTTTATATAGACTCCCTGCTTTTACCTCCTAAAGCCCACAATACAGAAAAAGAGGAAGAGTTCTTCCCTTTGACTTTTTTTCTCCATATTAACTCAGGTGACAGCAGCATGAAACACCAACATTAGATATCAAATTGTATTTATAGGACAACACTGACACTTCATATTAAAATCTGGAGGTAAATTTGAGCCTTTAATACTGTGTCTGAGCTACAAGGGAACTCTGGGGGAATCTACAGGAAACACATTTCTAATCAGGGAGAAATGAAGGAGAATCAAAATAATATGTGAGTGCTGGACTGACACGACAGGGAGGATATGGACCAGACATGGGTGCAAATACTGAGTAGAACCAACTTATCCGTACCAAATTAGGTGTATTCGTGTACAACTTAAATACAAAAAAAAAAACTTTCTTTCTCAGCCTTATACTTCTGTTTTACTTTTTTGTCCAGTCATGCCAAGACAGATCAATCTAGTCACTAACCATTTTAAATGTATCCAAACAGTATTTCACCCACATCCAGGGCAAACAGAAAGGGACAGGAAACAAAGTTATGACTGGAGATAAGAGGGGAAAAAAAATGCTTTTAGAACAATCACTTACTGATACTGATCAACAGAAAGCCACTGAGAAACCAAACCCAGATGACCGACAGGAAATCAAAAGGAAAAAACAAACAAAAATGGAAATGCATTAGACTGAAATTGAAGAGATAAAAGAAGCAGAAGCAGGGACAAATGGAAAAAAAAAAAAAACTTCTCACAAACACACACACACACATACCATACATGCACTTCCCAAATTTGAGTGTCCTCGAAACTTTTTAGGATTATAGTTACTGTAGATTTGGAGTCCACTAGCTTGGTTAATATGTCCAGTGAGTTGCATCTCCACAGTCCAGACTATCAGATTGATAGCCCGGGTTAAAAACACTGGGATTGGCTCCCTTCACTGCATCACTCATAAATTCGCTTTCCCTAAAATTCAATGCCTTCAAAAGACTTTTAAGGATCCGCAGGAACTCTGTGCATACTCTTGAGAACTGTGTGATATTTCAAAGTTTCTCTTGCTTGTGTGCTTGTCCTTGTCTCTCTCTGTCCCTCTGCGTGTGCTGTTTTTGTTCTCCATCCTGTGTGAAGTCTTTCCTCTTCCCAGGTCTCCATGGTGAAGAGGAAGTCCTGCGTTTCAGGTCCTGTGCGTTTGGTGGCACCTTAAGTTGCTTGACTTACTCCCGGATCCATTTTCCACATACGTTTACAATCTATCTGTAATTTTGTTGTTCTTATTGCCCATTCTGTAGTTTTATTAATAAGGTGCACACGATCTATTGCATATCTGTTCATCTAGGGAGAGGGATCCCCTCTCAGTTGCTTTTCCTGATATTGGGCTTTAAAGGAAAAAACTGTCTTGACTGTGCTTGTATATCACCTGGCTGTCTTTCCTGTGTGTTTATGTGTGCATTACCTGGTTGGCGTAAGCATGTGTGAGCGCTGTGTGGTTCTTGCCGGGGCTGTACGTGGGCCTGTATTTGTACATGGTGGGGGTGGGAGGGGCTTTGTTCAGTAGACTGCACTCTGCAGGAGGGTGAGAAGAGAAAGAACAAAAAATATCACCGTGAGATCAGAATCCCATCAGTGTTTCATGTTAACAGGACACGAAGACAAGATGCAGATGGCCAATGGAAGTCAAGACTGTAGCAGGATGTTAGAAAACGTTACCCTCTGTGTTTCCCCTGGTGATTCCAGGGTAGCGGAGCTCTGGTTTAGGAGGAGGAGGCGGCTCAGCGTCACACGACTGGCTCTCCATCATCTCCAGACTGGACTTGGACTGGACACAAGAGAAAAGACAGATAAGTGTCAGAGATAGAAAGTCGAAATATCACATTCAGCTGACTGAAATATAGGTGTTGTTATCGATCCCTATAGTGTATGATTGACAGGTGACCGAAGAAACGTGGAGACATGAAAATGATGTGACTCATATATCCAAAAAACAGGTAAGAATGTTACATTAACCATCTTTTTAACACTGTAACTGCAAACCAGTGATAGATCAATAAACTGATGGATTAAAATGACAAAATAGAAGAACAGCAATATTTTTTAAACTCTGTTTCACCTATAGAATAATTGCAAATTCAACCATTCTTGGCTTCAATGATAAAAAACAACCAAACACTCTAAGACTCCATTGGAACTGACTCATGCGTGTTTTTGTACCAATGTTATGAAGCGTCACAGCCAGTCTAGGCTGATACATGTGGCTGTCTTGCTGTTACGGATGTGACCTTAGAGGATTTCTGGCTGTTGAATTTCAAACAGCTTTTAAACCTCTCGCTGCCATCTGGACCTGCCCATAAGAAAAACTTACCAAGTGCAGATCTGAATGAGAAGCGCAGCATCCTTACATAATGGGTTTACAAACAGGCGAAAGCAATTCTGTTTTTTTAACTCGTGTCTGAATCAAACAGAATGATTCTTACCCGGTGCAGGTCTCCCTGTATACCGTTGTCCAGGATCTTTGCAGCCAGCTGGGCCTCCGTCAGCTGTGGCCGCAGAAAGGGAGGCTGCACACAAACACTCTGCACACACTTCTTTCTGCCCAGATACCTGCAGAGAGCACAGAGACAGTGAATGTCCCCATCGTAAAGACCGGCCACATGTACACTGTTAGTACACGCTTTCTTTCGAATGCAGCAGCAGAAAAATTGGTCCACACTTTTGTTACCTCAAGGCTGGATTACTGTAAATCTCTATTATCAGGTAGCTCTAGTAAGTCTTTAAAAACTCTCCAGCTAATGCAGAATGCAGCAGCACGTGTACTAACAGGAACTAAGAAACGAGATCATATTTCTCCTGTTTTAGCTTCTCTGCACTGGCTCCCTGTAAAATCCAGAATTGAATTTAAAATCCTACTGTTAACTAAAAAAACTCTAAATGGTCAAGCCCCGCCATATCTTAGAGAGCTCACAGTGCCATATTATCCCACCAGAACTCTGCGCTCTGAGAACGCAGGGTTACTCGTGGTCCCTAAAGCCTCCCAAAGTAGATCAGGAGCCAGAGCCTTCAGCTATCAGGCTCCTCTCCTGTGGAATCATCTTCCTGTTGCAGTCCGGGAGGCAGACACCGTCTCCACATTTAAGACTAGACTTAAAACTTTACTCTTTGATGAAGCTTATAGTTAGGGCTGGCTCAGGCTTGCCTTGTACCAGCCCCTAGTTAGGATGACTTAGGCCTAGTCTGCCGGAGGACCACCTATAATACACCAAGCACCTTCTCTCTCTCGCTCTCTCGTGTCCTATTACTGCATCTTGCTAACTCGGCCATTCTGGATGTCACTAACTCGGCTTCTTCTCTGGAGCCTTTGTGCTCCACTGTCTTTCAGGTTAACTTCTATCACAGCGGTGCCTGGATAGTGTGATGTATGTGGTTGTGCTGCTGCCGTGGTCCTGCCAGATGCCTACTGCTGCTGCTGTTATCATTCGTCATACTTCTACTGTTATTATACACATATGATTATTGTCACACATGTATGCTATCAGATATTAATATATACTTTTAACATATTGTACCACAGTAACCAGAACAACAATTATAGTATTATTACTTTCAGTAATGTTGCTGTAAGCTACTGTCATTACAGACTTGAAATGTACAGCAAACCAGAAAGAGTAGTGGAAGCAAAAAAAAGAAGCAAAAGATTAAAAAAAATGCACCTGGGTGCTTGTGAGCTGCAGAGGACATGGGAGACATTCTTCCAACAGCCATTGGTGAAAGGGTTAACACCCCCTCTGAATTTCCCTGTTACCTGGAGAAAGAAAAAGAGACACCAACAGAGGCATTCAAAACATGAAAGGGAGGATGGATACAGTAGAAAAGGATGTTAAGTAACACGTCACTACTACCAAAAAACATCTATATTAACACAGTATGATTTAAGGCATTAACTCTGACTCTAAATGTGTTCTAAATAACGTCACTTATACTGAAATCTTCCGAATAACTCTGTACAGAGACAACAGGTCATTTGTGGCAAGTAGTGCAAATCTCCACCTGCTGCCAACAGTTTTAAAATGATGTTGTAAATGCGCTTGGGTCAAGTGGCCCCTAGGTGGGGACTGACCCACACTCACAATGTGAAGTGTCCAGAGTGTGGGAAAACAACAATCTGCAGGTCCAGAGCCAAATGCTATTTGCAGAGTACTGCTGTCATCATTTGTTCACAGTTGGCAAAGGTCTGTATTTCTTTTAAAGAAGGTGGTTACAGCGATCACGATGAATAACTTGGATTATCTTCTACAAAATGAATGTGAAAGTCTGTCGTTTTGAAGTAAAATATCATGTTAAATATTATAAGAGACCTATTATAAACTAAACCTTTTCGTAAAAATAATCAGATTTAATGTGAAGTGGTTCTCCAGGAAGATTTTTTTTTTTTTGCTTCCTCTGTGTTATTATTCTGAGGTGATGGTTCCTGGTTAAGAACCAGATTTTAAGAACTCAAACTGCTTTGATGCTTGAAAGCAGTAAGACAACATGGTGAAGCTGGGGTTGCTCATAAGAGCAAACATAGCAACCTAAGGGACAGATAGGAGCCCAGTTGGATTATCACCTGTGTTAAATCTAGGAATGTGCAACTCGATCAAATGTTGCTACCCTTGCTATTCCACACCACAAATATTCGTCAGTTAAACTTATTAAGATGCCCACAGGTAAATGGGAGGGGCCTTGGTTTGGCATGTGAGATTAACCAGCGGCTCTGATAAACTGTTCTCCTTCTCTTTCATACACGTGCACTCTAAAACTTGCATGTGCGTTTGTGCGCCCAGTACATCTCGGCAGCTGTACACGGACGCGTAAAGTATGAAACCTTAACACACACACTTGCACTGGCTGGTTTCTTCTCACTAGGCAGAATGAGAGAGGAGCTTTGGCTTGACACTAGTTTGGTGAATGGGAGAGCCTGAGAAGCCTGGATGTGAGTGTGTGTCTTAATGTGCGTGCACACTCATGCATGAGAGTTATTGTGTGTGTGTGTGTGTGTGTGTGTGTGTGTGTGTGTGTGTGTGTGTGTGTGTGTGTGTGTGTGAGAGAGTGAGTGTGCATTTTTAGATGGAGATAAGTTGGGACTTTAAATATGCAATAAATAAACATTTGATAATAATGCAATGTGCAATGTTCATAATGTACAGTGCACAGTGCCACACATTTCAGCACATTGACAATTTCAAATGGCTCCTATAATACATGCAATATTTTTTAGGATAATGTTTAACTTTATACAATAAATTTTGACAGTTTTCTGAGCATTTTCTTAGTTAGAGACCAGTCGACTTGTCTAAGTTTAAACTTCCTTTTCAACATCAGGGACATTAGTCATAATGAACATCCCTGTTTAACTGTGTGGAAAATGTGAAACAACAAAATTGTCTTGTATGTAATAAATGTTGTTTCTTCCACCTAAAAATGCCACTGTTTGATAGATGTCCTCCTGTACATAGTCTGAGTGGGCGGAAGTTCGCTGCATAGATCAGCCTCTCATTGGGCGGAACGAGCCACCTGCTGAAGTCCCGCCCTACCACCTCCGGTAGTGTAGGAGTTTTCAACCGTTTAACACGTCCTTTACTAACTTTTGCGGTGTTTGGTCTTGCGGGGATGTAGCCATTTTTCTGCCATGGTTCGCATCCTGTAGGCGATATTCTTGTGGGTGTGTTACACCAAAACCCAGAAAGACTGTGATTGGTTGAAAGAAATACAAGCAGCCGGGGCGTTTTTTTCTCCAATCTTAAAAGTGAGAGTCGGCCCAGCCAGACCTTTCTTTTCTTGAGAAAGGTCTGGTGAGCGAGACTATACTGTACATGACACTGGTGCACACGTACTGAAACACTGCGTATCCCACCTGTTCATTGGTCGTCCTGCCTCTGGCCACAAGCACTATGTGGAAACCGGTAAGACCAGCAACAGGGATGAAGAACAGGCCTGCAACACACATTACAGCCAGCCTGGGAGCACAGGGGGGTCAAGGAATATTTTAAGAGACTGGATTAAACAGACTACCAAAAACTGGACTGATAAAATCTGTTTAAGGCAGTTAGCTTTTCCTCAAGTCAAAAAAAGACAAGTTTCATTACTTGTCTCAGAGTGTTGAGTGAAATCCTCCCACACCACACTGAAATGAATCCTCAGGACATCTCATAGCTGATGCCAAGGAGGAACTTCAGCTTTTGCCAAGGTGGACAAAACTGTGACTGAACAGATTGGATAGGACAAAAATACATGGGGAAAGCTCTGTAAAGGATACGTGACGATGGCGTGCAGGCGGTCGATGTTCTGGCGATGGTAGAGGATAAAAAGCAGGCCGAAGCCAAACACGGCCATGATGTGGGCCGTCAGAGACAGGAGGAAGAGGAAAAAGTAGCGGTAGTTCCTCCTGCCAATGCAGTTGTTCACCCAGGGACAGTGGTGGTCGAAGTCCTGCATTATGAGGGTTAAAAGACACTGTGGTGAGAAAAACAGCAATGACATTTTTCTGTACTCTCTTCTACATCTCTTTCACCATTGTCCTCCGTAGTGAACTGCTTAGGCATGGTAACCAATTGATTTGATTGGTAATTGAGTGAGGCTACTGCTGCATTAACTGGATTAGCTGCGCCCGCAGTCTCGAGCGGTGACCTTCAGAAAAAACAACATTCAGTGGGGACTAATACTTATTGTCATTAATTTACCAGAAATTGGTCACAGATCCAGAGAAAACTGTCACTTGATCAAAATCTGGACCGCAGGTCACTATTTGGTGATGCCTGTCCTTTGCTGTAAACATTAAAATACCATTGAATCTTCGAGCTACAGTCTGCAGTCAGTCTCCTCGGCTTAATCTCAATTACAACTCAACTGAGGGTGTCTATAATCTACCACTTTATTCTAACCCCATGATACTTGGTGTGAATTATGGGCTCAGCTTTTGGTTATTTCTGTTATCAAACTGGCGTCTATGAGAGCTAGCAGTGAGCTAGCAGTTTTTCCCTTATCTTACAGATTTCTGGGAGATAAATGTTGTGGCAACACCTTAAACAGATAAAAGCTCCGGTAGGCAACATTGTTTTGGTATAATTGAGTAAAAATTTTATAATATCCTCTAAGCATAATGTAAATCAAGTGGTCTGAGACAAACAATAGGTTTCTGCACCTCACCATGGCTCTGTGTTCAGCCTCTAAAGAATCAGTATCGTGCCGATGTGCATCAACCAATCAAAGGTCAGCTCAGACCACTGCGTTCCTATTGGCTGTTCTACTGCATATGCGCATTCCTGTGCCGCTGGCAGAAGGGGAGAGCAAGCAGCAATGGCGAACAATGCACCAGGTAAAATAGAGCAACTGCCTACACGGCTTAACAACCCAAAAAAAAGGAAGACAGAACTCGGGGTGAGGGAGAGCCGAGGCCCGGGAGTATGTGTGGGTCAGCGAGGGAGGGATGGGGAGGGCTGCTGCGCGGTGAGGGAGAGCCGAGGCTCCCAGAGAGGGAGAAATAGAACCAAGTAGGATAAAATACTTGCGTGCTCATCTGGTAGGAGGGGCTCAGGGTGGAGACGAACGAAACCTAACTCAGATGAGACTCAAAAATCAACAGTTTCCAGGCTTTCTACCTACTGCAGCTTTAATTTGATCATACATTTGACTTCTGCTACAGAGGGAAGGGAGGCTAATGAAGAAGTGACCCTGGATAATGTACAGTAGCATATTTAGCTTCTTTATTGAGTCAGAAGAGATACTTTAACATTCCTTATTTTTCGTGGACTACTTAATCCAAATAACGGAGGTCCTGGTTGAAAACTATGAAGCTGATACTCTTGAGGAGAAACCTGACTTTTTTGCAGACTATCTGTCTCGTGTCCTTTTGTGTGGATTTAGTGACAGTTTATTATCATTTCCCAGAGATCCCTAAGAAAAGGTAAGACACCCAAAGAAGACAGCTACCTCTCACAGTGAAAGGAGACATCGAAAGTTGCACACATACACACACGGTATCCTGGAGCCAGAATAATGTGGACTGTAATCATTTATCGCTGTTAACTCAGTCTGGTGATGCAGTGTGGGCTTTTTCCACATCAAACTGAACTTTCAACTCTATTATCCTGCAACCATTAAGGAAAATTGAAAACAATAAGAGAAGACGTGGAATGAAAGAAAGGCACAAGCACTTGTTTTGATGTGTTCATGGTGCCAAGATCAAAATAGGTCACATTCAGTGACTCCTATACCAATACCAAAAAGGTCTAGAGATGTCCCAAGTTGATGTGAAAGACTGTTAGAGTTTTTAATGGATGGGCATCAGCTGGGCTGATCCATTTTGATCATTAATTGACTTGCTGTCACAGGAAAGTATACCTTCAAGTGAGTCTGGAGAAAGTCTTTGTGTCTATCACAGAAACATTTTGTGTATGTATAATGCATCTAAAGTGCTGCTGCTGGTTGCATTTAAGCATCAGTTTTTGTTGATTCAAAGGATGAAGGGAGCCTGTCCAGTGTCTTACCACAACAGATGAACACTCATTCTCTCCTCTCCACCAGAAACCATTAAAGGAAAGCTGTGTTTCAGGAGGCATACTGTTGATGCAGTTTTACCAAATATATCTAAACTGGATTTATAAATTTTAATGTAGGCCTACGTCAGGCTAAGTGTGCATGATGCAACTTTCATTTTGTCTTTCACTTTTACATCTTACTGTCATGTATTCAGAGATGGTGTACATGAATAATGTCCTAATTTATTACAAGTAAAAAAAAAAGTAAAAGAATGGGTGAGTGTGTGCACACCTCGACACAGTTGTCACAGACGGAGCAGTGGGAGCACCGTGGCGGCCTGTAGAAGCGACAGGTTGAGCACCACTTCATCCTGACCTGGATCCCTCTGATCTCCACAGTCTTGTAGAGGGGAGCACGAAAATCGTCCTCCTTGTCCTCGTCCTCTTCGGCTGCAGGGGGCGGGAACGGAAAACACACACATGATGACACACACACTCACAACCCTGAAATTTAACAAAATGAACATTTGAACCCTGGCATCAAAAGACATACACACATTAACTTCTTAAAATATCCTGCCATCGAACAAATGTTTGACACATTTTTGTACAATTTCTCATTAAAAACTTGGCACAAGACCAAACAGTTCACATGTTCAATATTTCTACATAACACTGCAGAAAATCAGTGATTAGTGAAAAACCGGATGATACAGATCTTGTTTGTACACTTGGGAGAATCTTTATCCGATTTTCTCCTATAGTTCAGCTACAGGTCAATGAATTAATCAGTCCGTCAATCAGCAATTAGGGCTGTAACGGTTTGTGTTTTCATGCCAAACCGTCACAGCCTGGTGCACACAGTCGTAAGCAGACTACAAGATATGTGGACAGATTCATGCAATGCAGAACCAAAGTTCACACACGCAAGTTCGCCTGGGAACTCTTAGCCGATGGTTGTTGCATGCAGTAGCTTGTACGGGTTTCAGCCATGTCGCGAAATCTTGGTTGAAGCACTAATTTTAATTAAATCCGCACTTCCCCTGTCGTACAGCGAGCTAACACACACAGTGAATCCTCTGCTCTGAGAATCCAAGCCAGAAACAAAATATGAGTGTAGTCCACAATCTTATTCTGTGTGATAAATTAGAGTTTTGATAACAGTAAATTACCTTTGAGTGTGGATAAGCAAGAAATGTATACACTTTGGAAATTAGTCCAAATGGCAAACTTCACAGTTTGAAACAACAGAAATATAAACATACTGCAGACAGTAATTAGTGGACAATGTGCTGACACATGAACGTCACATAGATACAGTATACTCAACCACCCACATGCTCACCTCTTGGGAAGATGCCGGGGTCCATGAATGTAGCCATACAGAAGTTAGCCAACACAAACAGGAAGATGACTCCATTGTAAATGGGCACCGCTACTGAGAAACGCTCCGAAAGCCACGGACACCTGAAACATGAAGAGAGAGGACAGCGCCTGACACTTAGAGGAAAAACAAGAGAAATATTCTTCTGTCACAAAACATACATTTTAGTTAGAATGAGTGTTGCCATGGTCCCTGGATGACGAGATGAATGGCCATTTGTTGGTCCTTTTACAGACTGATAATTACCATCATGATATCCAGAGAAATATTCTTATTTGGTGAATTTCTTGTCTGGTATTTATTTCATCTGTTACATCCAGAACAGAAAGCTCCAGGACATTGGTCTACATGTGGACAGCTAGGAGTTGTTTGATTGGATTGCAGATGATTTTACATTAGTCTGAAGTTAGAGTTGGTTGCTGTTACCACAACAAACATGTCCATTAGCTTAAACCTGTGAACGTGTATGAAGATTGAAAGACAGCTGAATCATTGCTTAGACCCCTTTAAAAGGATAAGGCTGACGGATTCCTCCTTTTTGTCTTTATGTTGACAAATTTGATGAAAAGACTTTATAAGCAACAATGTTAACCTGTCTCTCAATACTCTGATTCCATCCTACCATCTGTGGCATTCAGCCACATGCCCATTGGTTCCTCCTGAAGATGCAGATCTATGAAAATGGTTCACGGCTACAAAAACTAAATTTTTCTACAATCAGTCACTGTGGTTTTTAGCAAACATTATTCAAATAGTGGGAAAGTGTGCATTTGTTGGGGATGATTTTTGACTGTAGATTAATCCGCATTTAGTCAGGGTTTCCCACACGTTCATTTATTTGTGGTGAGCTGCCACGATTAAAACATCTGCCGCCACGTTTAGATATTCTATTTTTGGAGCTGGATTGTTCATTAGGTGAGCTGTTGGAATACATACATACTGTTAGCTCATTATTTGCTCCACAGATGGAGGGCACAGAGCGTTAAGGTGCAGTGAAAGTGAAACTTTTCTTCTTAAAAAATTAAGAAAGGGAACAGAGACTGATACAAAGACACTGGCAAGAAAAAAAACAAAAAGTCTGTTAGCTAGCTACCATCACACATAGATTATAATTCTGTGGGAAACACTGATTAGTGCTCTGATGTGTGTTTGGTGCAGCAGGACAGTGTACGGTTCCACAAAAACAGTGGCTCTCGGTTTTGGATGGATCAAACTTAACCATGGTTCAGTCTGTTTCTCAAGTGAAAACATCTTTTGGATAGTTTGGGCTGTTGTTTTGGCAGGCTATCATCAAGTGATAAGAGTAGTGTGACGCTTCAGTGCATCGTGTTTGTGTGTGGTTCAGTGACAGAGAAAATGATGGTGGCCGCACTCAGAGCAGACAGATGCTGGCCATGGGAGCAGAGGAGAAATTAGCAGTTAAGTCGTAGTAAATGTGCAGTGTAGGTTTCAGTTTGTATGGAAACGACAAGAGGATGAGAGCGAGGGCATATGAGGACAGAAGAGCCTGTTGACAAACCAATCAGTGTCAAGTGTAGGGAGACGCTGTTCATGTAGGTGACGACAGGACTTTGCTATGTCATGTATAATTCTTTTGTCTGCTCACATGATTGCAATTTGAAACCAAAACTAAACTGGATCAAATGTATGAATTGTAAGACAAAGTTCCAGGTGTAAGAAAGGGCCTAAACAATCCAAGGTGTGCTCCAGCCTCCATGAAATAGTGCCGACATTAACTGTTCCAGTGTTTTGCTTTCAACAAATCTAGACAACAAGTCCATAAGATTTTTGAAGCTGCGGGAAAGCACATTTTGTCACATTTGATGGACACTGCTGATTGTGCTGGCAGTTCACTCCTGCTTCCAGTCTTCTACGACAGCACACAGGTGTGCTTCCGAAACGGTTTAATAAAAGAAGGGTTTTTGACAGTGCTTTAGGAATAATACACGCTGCCAACAGATGTGACAGTCTGCTGGTATTTGTATATTTGACTATATGCAAACCAAAATAAACCAAGTCCATGCTAATTATTTTTTGCAAATAAAAATAACAAGCCAACATATCAAAATTAATTACAAGCATATTACTGCTTTACGTTCTCCAAGGAGTTTTCTTTGATGTTTTTTTATTAATTCACTAGTGAGAAAACAAGAGGAGGTGTGAGAGTGACCGCAGGGATTCAAACACTGACAGAGTCTGGGAGAAAGAAACAGCGAGAGACTGGATGATGGGCTTTTGTCAGAGTGACAGATGTTGGCCTATTTTCTCCTCACTAATCTGACACACACTGACCACACACACACACACACACAGATTAGATTTTCCCACATATGCGCGCACAAATACACACAGACAGCAGGCACACACACTTGTTCACACCTGTCAATCTGACTTTCTCACATTTAAATGATGTACACGCTGCTTTTCCCACAGAGACTGGTTCGCACGCTCCAACTCTCACCACTATTTTTCCCTTCTCTCACACACACAAACCCACTCTGGAGTGAGGTGTCAGCGAGATTAGTGATGACAGTCTATAACACCATTGACTTAGCATTCTATCAGAAACACTCATGAGGCTGAAGGCCACACAGAGGCGGATAAAACTGAAAATGCTGTTTACATACAAAAACGACCTTAGCTCAGTCCACACTACTGTTTTCAGCTTGTTGTTTTAAAAGATTAGTATCCAAAGTCCGACACTATAAAGCCAGACAAACTGCTTTTTACCCCTGATTTTTGTTGAGACAACACAATTGTCAAGCCTGTATCCAACCCACTAAGGACAGACAGACAGACATTACTCTTACACATCAGTTGTGTTGGCCAGCTGAAATGATATCCCAGGTGTTAAGGTGTTGACCATGAACTGTGATGTTCCAGGTTCACATCCGGCTCGGGATGTTTGCTGCGCCACATCTCCCTTCCTCCTCATTTCCCCTCATCATTCTACTATTGCTATAAAATAAGGCAAAAAGAAGCCCCTAACATAACCTAATCTTATTTAACTTCCTATTATCCAGCTATAATAGGTAGTTGTGCTCTTCAAACACAGCTTGAGCTTTGACTTGTTCTTTGAATTAAGTTATTGCGAATGAAAGTACGCTCTTGTTTTAAATACAGTTAACTTGAAAAGGGAGTTCAAACCAAGATCAGCTTGAATATAATTGATTCAGTGTCTATTATATGATCGTACTTATAATTAGCTGCCACTTCACTATGGTTATTATATCTTAGTTGCAGCTTTGTTAGTCGATTTAAAGCTTAATCTATATCTTATATATATTGCCAGCAGCTGCCTCTCTGTGTTTGCTGTGCATATAACAATCAATAACTTGAAACTGAAATTTACAGCAACGACTCAGATGTGACTGCAACTGTTTGTTTCAATCCGACTGTACTGAAATGCAACATTACATTACGTTTTAGTTTTTAAAAAGGGCTCTTTGCAAAATTCAGAGCATACGAGTTGTCTGGACTTCGCTCTTAACATGGAGGTGGCTGAGCTGACAGCTAGCAGCTAACAGTTCTAACTTTAAAAACAGCACTGTACAACAGCAACAGTACTGACAGAGCTAATGGTAACCAGGGAGGAACCGAAGGTGACGACGCCGTCCTGATATCAGCAGTAATTGCCGTATGAGCATAGTGAAAAGTGGCGGCGATGAGCTAGCCATTGGGATACAAACATACACGTGTGTCCGGACTGGCTTACCACAACAAAGAACTTGGATTGCGACACACACACAGGGTTAGCGTGACTTCATTCATTGCTCAGGACGCCATTACTCTACTATATCTTTACATAGCAAATAGTGGTTTGCTGCTGTATTAATGCTCTGAATGTTGCAAACTGAATGTTTAAATAACAAATACCTATTATAATACCTATTATAATATTTAAATGTCATGACTGAAAAATGTTTTACGGTTCAATTAGTCTGATAGCCTTCACAAACCTTTAGTTCAGATCATTTGTTCTGCCAAAAGTATCCCAAACTGGACTGGCTTTAGAAGACACGTTTAATAATTCCATTTACTCCTATTAACTCCAATTATCATTTCTCTATTGGTTCTGCTAAGCAAAGGTTAAGAGTTTGGGGTCGATATGAGCTTAAATGAGCAGTGTTTAGGATTTAGTGGCATCTACAACGAGGAGAATTGCAGATGGCAACCAGCTGAAACTTCTCCCATGTGCTCAGCGTGAACTCCCATAGGATTCCTCAAGTATTCATTGTTCAGGAGTTGTTTTTTTACCGTGAGCTGAATTATCCCCCCTCCCCACACACACACACACACACAAAAAAAAAACCTAGGTAATTAAAAGTGGTAAAAACACTGAATAAAGCAGTTTCACATTACGAATCAGTGTTTCACAGATGCTGTTCAGCTTGTTGCAGATGGGCTGCTAATGTGTGCTCACTTTTTTCCTCTTACAAGTTAAGACATAGACATTCAAGCAGTTTTTTGTCAAGAACTGAATTATCCATCTCTTATTTCCTCCTCTCAAAAAAATGGACCCAGTGATTTCAGCCGCTACAACACCAAACAAAGCAGTTTCACGTTAAAAATCAGTGTTTTTCCTACAGTGCTCATCGTGACGGGAATGCAAACTAATTCCTCTATTCCACCACAATTAGCACATGTATGTTGTTTTAGTTTCAGTTTTAGATTTTAAACATGGGTACACCTGCTAAGAATAGGCTGTAGACTCCTTTCCCATTGCCAGTAGACAAGAGCAGCTCTGCAGCAGATGATTATGCCTTTCTGTGTGTGTGTTTTTTGGTTTTTTTTGGTGTGTCACGTTCAATGTCACGGACACGCCAGAGAACAGGTACACAACAGAGAGCAGTATGGAGGCCTATGAAAACTTTACGGTGGTTACTTTCTTTTTATATGTCTCTTACTCATTCAGCCTCTCTTTCAAACCCGGTGCAGACTAATTTGGACCCATATTTGAGGGCTGCTTAAGTGGAAACTGACAGTATTTTGAGGTGGCGTGTCAATGCATCTCGCCGGTTAAGAAGCTAAAATAAGCATGTTCACCCTGCTCCAATCGGCACTGATAGAGACAGCAGAGTCATTTCACCTGGGCATGAATGCTGATTAAATCCTTTCCCACTGCATTAATAAGCCAGATATTAAAGAGTGTTAGCAAGTTTTTTTGTGCAGTGGAAAAGGGGCTTAAAGTGGCCGATGTGAAATTGCAAAGGGCCCTATCTAAACATTACGATTCTTATTTTAAGGTGATTATACACTACTTATCATATTATATTATATTTGTGACAGTATATCCACCCAAATCATACACACTAAACCTTGAAGCTGCAGTTACTGACTGCAATTTGTTGACTTAGGAGCACTGGTAACCACGAACAACACCCTTCTCATTGTACAGTCACCAATTCATGCAGCTTTGAAGAAACGTTACAGCTCCAGGAGTGATCAAGGCATGCGTCAGATCATCACCACTCCAATCAAACTCAGCTGTCCATGCCCAAAGAAAGAGTCCCTGCGCTTTATTGTCACTTATGTTTGTTATGAAATATTTTTTCGTTTGTGAGATGAAATAATCAGTGGTTTCATTGCAGCATATTAACAGGTCTGTATGTGTGTGACACAATGCACTGTTGCCACTTACGTGAAGCAGAAGAAGAGCGTGGTGGAGCCAACGAGGAAGAAGGTGGCTGCAGACACCGGGACGTAGCGGGAGGGTCTCAGTGGTCTGCTGGGCGGGACTACGGCGTGGGGGAGGGGTGACGAGGAGGGACCCCGCCCTACACTCTTACTGCTGCCACCTGGCATCACTTCCTTTGTGTTGAGGTGTGTGTCTGTTCAGCAACTGCTATGCTGAGGAATTTATCATTCAGAGTTAAATGTTTCTTTAGGTGTGGTGTGTTGAGTGGATTTGTAGTTTGTGGGTAAAATGACTGCTTGGCAAAACGAAAAAAAAATGTAAAGGACAGATACAAATGAGATGGAGAGATAATTGAGGAGGTGGAAAACAGGAAAACACTCCCCTGCTTCACCACACTGAGAGGGGAGGAGGAGCAATCGCTTGTTTTTTAGGTTCTTAGGTCAATCCTGATCTACTGTGTGTGTCTGTGTGAGATTAAAAGAAGCTTACAAGTCGCTCTGATGTAAAAGCCTTGTTTTCCCGTCAGCCAGAAAACAGGTGGGAAGGCGGGATGAACAAATAAGCCACAGATTGTAAAGAGGAGGAGGTGTCCGGACAGCTATCTCTGTCAGCGTTGCAGGTAAAAACAACACTAGTTCGTCTCCAACATGTCAATCAATTACAAATACGGGCCAATAGAAACTGATAATTCTTACGGGTCTGTTTCCACAAACAAGTCTAAAAAGAGGACATCTGCGAGGTGAATGAAGGCTTGGTGGAAAACGTGATAATAGTGCAATAAAAAAAATGGCTGTTATTTAGATATAAAAAACAATTTGGACCCTTCCATTAAAACATAATTTAGCGAAGTGATTTTGTGCTGTGAAAATCCAATCAAATCCTGACAGACGGAAAACCTCAGCTAAACTGATGAACCTTGAGCCTGATGTGACACGGTCCAGTTTGATGTGATTGGTCTATAAGTGGGAGTCTAGTGAGGTACGAGAGTTGGCAGAGGTAGGCCTATTTTGGTGGGAGATGGACTTACAACATGGAAACAGCGAGAAATGAAGTGAGGCTCAGAGAAAGAAAAAACGGGAAGCCTGAAAGAAAAAAAAAAAGTCCAGGATGATGACTTTCCTTTGTGTAGAAAAAGTGCAGGTCAAGACCTCAAATGGGAAAAGGGCTTGTTTGTAGCGGAGTCTGTGATAGAAAAAAGTATGGGGTTTCCCATTCACTTCAATTCAAACTTTAAGCACCCAGAGATCAGCAGTCTGGGCAGCTGTAGCAACGTGAGAAAAAAAGTCTTGCAAATGAAAAGGGACAACCCCTTGCTCTCTGTTGGAGACGATTCGCTTTCAGTCCAGGACTCGTATTAGAAACAGCAGTCTGTAAGCGGGCCAATGGAGTAGCCTGGTTTTCCTGTGTCGGGGCATCCCTAAACCCCGCCGGTGGCTGATTCAAACCACCTCACCTGCCAGCTGCACCAGGGATGTGCTTGGAAGACAAAAAGCAGGAAGTGTTGGTGTCGTTCTTTCCAAAACATCTGGGGGAAAATCCAGTAGAACATCCATTAGTATCCATGTAAATGAAATTTTCGAGAAAGAGAGTGCTAATTTCAAACACTGGGGGGTTATGTGCCAATTGATAGTGGTATTATCTCATATATCAGCCAGCAATGGCAACATAGAACAGCTCATTTCCACCACTGGTCTCCTTGTTCCACTGTGTTAGTGGACGGCCGCGCCTGTTAGTTATGTAACCGTCAGCCTTCCAGCTTCAGGCCGCTTTCTGTTTTGCCCTCTTCTCCAGGGACTTCCAGGGCCTTCCCTCTGCTTCCTTCCCCAGCAGAGAGCACTGAGGCTTGGATAACACCCTCCCACAACAATCCCTTGGCAGATAGAGCCTCTCCGGAGCTACGTCCTCAAAATGACCTCAACAAAAACGTGAAAAAAAGTGGCTTTTATGTGTGGAAAATGGACACTCCTTGGGCCATTTCTATCATGAGGTTTTTCAGGTTTTAAGTATTCTTCTCCACCCTGGTAAGCAGGATCCAGTGCTGATCAAAAACCTCCTTGACTGTTGATTCTGAGTGTATGAGGAACACAAAGGTGACCGTGTTGAATATCAACTTCAACAGGTCATCCTGGGTCACAAAAGAAGTTAATCTAGTCTGAAGGTTGGCCGGGATGCTGCACCTACAGTGACAATGAGAGGACAAAGAGTTGGGTAAAGATCAATGCTCCAGTGTATAAACATTCATTTAACAAAGAATTTACAGGTACAATTAGATGTTTGGTCCAACCTCTTTGCAACAATAAGGCACAGTCAATGTACACAGTTAGGGATGATAAAAAGGCTGGAGTGTGATGACAATATTATGTTTTCCTATGTTACTCACACTGTCTTAAATCTGAGCTGCTCTTGCAATTCGCTTATCTACATTCACTTCCATGAACACAAAACAAAGTGAGAGTTGAGTCTTAACCAAACCCCAACAATAGCCGGTGCACAATAACAATTCTAGGGGAAACACCACTTCCTAAGACAACTCTTGTTGACAGTGTCTGCTTACAAGCGATAGATAGAGGACAAATGTTTAAGGGTGTTTTCTCTGCAGAAACTTTCCCAGGGGACCAATAACCTTTTTAAGAGCTCAGAAACTTCACCTGCCTTTTGAGCAAAGGAACCAGGGACCAAAGTAAGTTCCTTTAGAATAGTTTTGTACAAAGACTTTAAGGGTGCTTTCACACCTAACTAGGGCTGTAACAATAACCGCATCCCCACAATACTACAGTGGCGTGAGGTGACCATGGTACAATGGTAGTAACTTTTAGCAGCGACCTGATGCAAGAGAATACCCACAGTCAATCAGAAAACAGTCCTGTGACTCCTGTGACATGTTGATCTATGTTACAAAGATTTACTTCCTGCCTAAAACACATGAGCACCCCTCCCAGCTGCAGAGAAATGTAGATTATAATTGCAGCAAGCTGCACTTCGCTGCTGCTTGGTGTGTTTGCGACATAAGGCAGCAGATATTTCTGAAGTTCTACTCAACATCACAATCTCTTAAAGTGAAGTTGCAAAAAACAGACCAGTGTTTCTACTACATTCACGTAGCCACTGGATGTAACCTCAGTTATTTGAGTACAAGAACTGCAAGGAGAGGCACTGTAAAGTAGAGGCCGACATTTTTTTGGGAATCTTGTGGGTTTTGGGATTCCTGTGGGATTCCCGTGGGATGGGAGTCAATTTCACTCTTCATCACGTGCATTCACACACAGCATGTGTTTGCAGTATTGAGTGTACACATTGAGCTTTTAAGACAACAGGTCATCTGCAGGAAACCATTTTATAGGACACTGTTGTACATGTCAACAACACTAACGCTTTGGCTGTGCCTCTCCCTTTTCTGAAGTCTCTGTAGAGCTACTACCTGCCCCTCTCCCTCCTCTTTGATCCATCATAGAGCACTCACAGCTCAGCAGCTTAACCAGAGAAAGCTGTTTGCAGAGACAAAGACAGGCGGAGAGACACAGTCCCTGTACACAGTTGTTCACTTTATGGACTCGAGGCTTCAACTCTTCAATCAATAAGCAAATGAGTGCACCTGTTCAGGCGAGGCATGATGGATAGACCTGTCTTCCTACTCTTTATCTATTACCGCTGCCCCATTCATCAGCATTAATTGACCCCTCCTCCTTTTCTCTGCCTCACCCTGTATTGACGCTCATCGTGTTACAGCCTTTCCAAACTCCACAAAGTCAAGGAAAAAAGGAAAAGGAAATGAAATCTCCTGACAGCAGGTCTATAGCCCAATTAGCATACCTGGTGTCCCACACTTGCATGAGATAAACTCTGAAAAGTCTCCAATAGCATTGCAGTTATTGCATGAAACTGCTCACCAAAAGGTTTGTTGATTATCTTAAGTAACTGGGTCATGATTTCTGGAAAGAGACATTGCTGTCGAGTTATTCAAATATATTTTTTGGCACTTTGAGCACCACAAGCCTTGTGCACTTTAATTCTATTATATTCGAGAGAAGGCAGACATCTCTATGGCCGATATCTCCAACACTCTGCAACTCACACAAAAACAATCTAGACTGATAATACAACTGTAGGTAAGAACAAAAATAGGTAGTTTTGAATTTGGGTGTCAAACTGTCCCTTTGACGGAGTTTACCCTACAACAGGATTGAAAGCTGTGTAGGTCTTGCCTGCATTAAACCACCTATTTAGGATATGCAAATAGTATCCTATCCATCTGATTAGCCAAAAACATTTTTAATCCTGACATTTTATCTGTATGTATTACACATTTGCTGATATACTAAGATTTGTCAGCACTCATTTTCTACCCACTTTTTATTATGGCCTCAAATGTATTCTTCAAAATAGGAATTTCAAGAAAAACCTGCTCTTTGAATGGGCTTAATGACTGTAAGCTAATGCACAGGTGTGAATGGGATTTGTCAAGTCTGATGACAAACACGTGAACCCTACCATGCAAACTAGCAGGGATACAAGAGCTCGCATCTTGTTTATTACCCAATATTTGCCTAAACCTGGCAGCGTGCCATAGCCATTATCACATGTCAAGGCCAAAATTATGGTTTGTATCTCTGTCAAATGGTCCTGCCCAATACTGAACACACACTCCCGTACAATAAGGGATACAACAGCCCAACCATTCAATAAATCTCAGTCTATCACTTTCAGGGACTACACACAGGATGAGATGGTTGAGTGCTCACTCAAATCTATATTGCAGTATATTGCAAAGGAAATCTGAAAATACATTGGCTCATTTGCATTTCCTCAAGCTCCATGAAGATATAGACATTTCCTCATTCAACCATGACTGCTTTTCCATGTGATCCTATCAAAACTATGCATCCTTACGCCATCGGTCAGATCCTCTACCCTACAGTGCCATTAATGCTTGAAAATCCCCAGACACAATGGCACCTTCTTGCATCTAAAACGAGCCTACAGCACTGCCAGCAATTACACATATAAATCCTGGGTGTGTATGGCCCGCTGCAGTCACGGCAGCGCGGTAGCAGCATCGGTATATGCACCAAACCGGTAAAAATGATGCCAGCAACCTCATTTCCTGAGCACGAGTCTCTAATTTTGGATTGCCATTTTGGTGAAATTTTGCAGCGGTGAAAAAAAATAAAAATAAGTGGCTTGAATGGGAGCGCTCACTGACGTCTCAAATGCTGGCAAATGATGCTTTATGGACACAGCTGAGCCAGGTGACACGCAGCCCCCAATTGATTCAGTCAAACGGCCCAGCAGCGCTCGGTTTGACAGCTCAGTGGACACGATTCAGCCCGGCAGATGTGCCATTCAGTTTCGAAACGGAACACCACGCCAAACCACACTGGAAAATGTCACAATTTAGTGTGGCGGTTGCGATAAGCAAGTGCACATGTTGCAACACCCCATTTAAAGCCTCCTCTCGATCACTGTGGGATCCACTCTGTAAATCGGCGTGGATGCACGATCGTGCAGTGGCTTCTGGGTTTGATTACCGAGCAGCTAAACACCCATTCCCGGCCAGATCTGGGAGAAATCATTTGGCATAACGTTGCGTGCATGCAAGTGAAAGACATCCAGCCCACACTGGACAGTGGGTGATATTGAAGCCGGGGTGGGGACGCGTATTGAGGACGATATAAACGCTACAGACCTGGGATGAGGAGCAAAATGAAGCTTCAATTAAAGTCCCGGTGTTACGTTAACGGCGACGTTAAGTTAGCTATCTTACATCAGAATGCTGAATGTAACCATAACGAGTCCGTAGTGATGAAAGGAAAGCAAAGTAGGGTGGAGATAACTCACGTTAGCTTCCGTTAAAGAGCCACGGTAGCAGCACGATAACGGACATTATCCAACAGGATACATGTATTACACATAAGCACTCGCCACACCAAAGTAATAAACACCTGGTTTAAGCGATAAAATTATTAGTAAGGCTCAGTTAGCTTCCTTTCCCATGTAACATTAGCTAGCCTATGCTACCAGTCCCCACTGGCTAACCCTGGCTAGCAGCAGGCTAACAATTCACCTCACCTGTGAAAGGTTTTACAATTGCTCTGGGTGCAAAAACGGTGAATGGTATGTGCCACTCCTGGTCGTGTTATTCCCTCTCTGGATTATGATCGGCAGAGACAACTCCTCGCATCCATTATTATCCATTCGACTCATTCAGCGGTGCCAGCAAGCTGTGCGGGTCCTGCTGTGACGGCTAGCTAACTTGTCCCAGCGCCAAGCTAACACAGATAACGTTAAATGTTTGGCTAGCTAGCCAGACACCGATACGTCTGACGTTATTTTACTACACGCAGCTATCTTAACTAGCTGTTAGCTAGGGGTGGGAGGCTGCTTGGTTCCTTAACTTCTTTTAAATAGCTAACCTAGCATCTGTCTGCAGGCCGCTCCACCAACACGGAAGTTCACGAAGAGAAAGGCAAGTGGTTATAATCCCAAAACAACTGTGTGCTCCTCTCATATGTCCACAACACTGGTGGCCAAGAGATTCCCAGAGGCCGACATATTTGTCAGTACTACAAAACTCTAATGCCAGGTTCACCAGCAGTCGCAATGAAAATAGCGTTGATTGGACACGAAGGGTGTCAATCAAGCTGCAAGCGGTTTCTATTGCTTCTCCAGCCTTGACCCCCCGCCCCTCTTTACAGTAAGATAAACGTCATGATTGCACTAAATCGTGATTAAATTTATTTCCCAGCATCGCAAAGCACAGCCGCTGCCCTGTTGACTGGGTTGCAATAGGTAATAACGCCCTGCTTAATATATTTTATTGTCACTAAGCATGGTTGGCACATAAGCTGTCTCTGACATGAGGTTTTAATCCTCTCATGTGACACACTGACACAGTAACGTATGCTTGTGTGTGTGTGTGTGTGTGTGTGTGTGTGTGTGTGTCCACATAATGAGAATAAACACACACACACACACACACACACACACGTTGGCAACACAAAGGGGAGATTAAAATGACAGCAGGGGCTATGGGGATAAACCCACACAACCAAGCTCCTCATCATTAACACACACACACACACACACACACACACACGCACGCACGCACACACACACGCACAATCTCCAAAATAATAACAAATGTGAATCCTGCCACCAGGAAATTGTACAGTACATGGAATTGGATTGTGACTCACCCTGCATGCATGTGTGTGTGCGTGCACATGTTGAAGCCCCTTGGCAGTTGGCATGTGAGGCCATAAAGCTCTTAAACTAAAGGGGCAATCATGGCATTAAAAAACAATGGCTGATTTCGCAATGACCCATTTCCCATAGGAGGTGGAACAAAGAAAGCAGTTTTTCAATATGTGTGCCTCCATGTGACGGCACAGGATTGGTCAATTCTACCTTAATATAATATTAACCTGTCCTTTAATAAACAGTATATAGAGGTCACAGAGTTTGAGTAAATAGCTTAGGGTATCAGTGATGACTACAAATAGTCTTAATCTATCAAAAGAAAGAAAAGTGCATCTCAGTCCATGTGGAAAGGGACTAGCACCTATTTTTAGAGGACTTTTACCTTGATGGTTTATCCTGGCATTTTGCATTATATCGCAGGCCAGATTTGGCTGATCATGTTTTGCCTTAAAATACACAGTTTTGTGTGCAAAAGAGGGAAAAGCAGCTATGTGTCAGTAAAAAACAATTGCTTTTCTTGCCCGTATCTCTGCTTGTAAAACAGCGACAGGTTGCTACAAAACACTCTGGTTTGTGCCTGAAAAGCAGCTGGAAAAGAAGCAACGTCCAGCTAAATCAGAACTAGTTTTGTTGTTGTTGCTGATCTCGAACAGGTGCCTGCAGTGGTCAACAGCTTGGCAGGTGTCTCCCTTAGATATTACACATCCATCTTCTCCTCTTCCCAGTGACAAAGTCAGCTTGTATACTGCACTTCAGTTTGTTTTAGAAACACGGATATGCATGAAACATTAGTGGTTTGCAGAAACACACCATGCAAACATTTACTTCTGGTGACTGGGCTGAAAGTAAGTCCTCTTTATGCAAGGTAATAAGTCTTTGATAAGTATCTTTACTGTCGCTGCCGAGCTGGGTAATGTCTGTGCAACACAGTTTGTAGGAAAGAAGGAGTAATTTATTAAACCCTCAGGGGGATTTCTTTCCTCTCTATTGTTTTGTTTTACACATGCACAGCAGGCCTGAAATAGACACACATGCACAAACCGGACCTACATATGCTTTAATGCCACTGTGGCTGTGAGGGAGAGTAGGTCGTCCACTAATAGGAGGATTGGCGGTTCCATCCCCAGCTCCTCCAGTCCTCACGTCGAAGTATCCTTGGGAGAGATATTGAACCACAGATTGCTCCCAATGGCTGTTCCATCGGTGTATGAGCACGTGAGAATGGTTACTGAGTAGCAGATGACACCCTGTACGGTAGCCTCAGCCACGTGGTTGGAAGACTACAAGTTCAGTCCATTTAATGTATAGAGAGATGTCAGAGTGAGGGGATTACCTCATAGGATGGTGCCCTGAACAGTTAGAGGTCCTGTGCCTGGTTTAAGAGCACCTCCACAGTGGCCACAAGGCAAACTGGCACCTCTCCAGCTACCAGTAAACACACTCAAATAGTCGGAGCTGGACTTTAACCGCAGACCCTGTGCTTCCCAAGCTGGTTTCACAATGAGGCATCATCATATAAATTATTGCAAAGAATCTATTTGACTTTCTTGGCAAATTCTTATTCATTAAAATAAGATTAAACATGTAAATGTGGAAACAAGAACAGAAAGGCAATTCCATTTAACATTTTTAATGGCTTTTAATTCTTTATTTCTCCACAATGAATCAAAGCAACGTTGCAAATCAAGTCAGAAACCAAATAAATGTTACACAAAATACATCTTCCTCCTTTGAGAAAAGTTATTTACACTAAACAGTTATTTTTAAATTATGTTTTCCTGGACATTCAGTTTTTAAAGGTGATATTCTGTCACCTTTTACATTTGACTTTAATTCTATGATTATTTCATAAAACTTTAGCTCCCTCTTCATCGCCAAAATAAGCGATGACAAACGCTGTTGATTCTGCTGCGACCAGAGTCGACTCAATTATGATGATAAACAATTAAATAATAACACACAGTAGGTGAACACAACACAAGCAACACCTGTACATTGTGATGCAATCCAATACAATGAATATACAATAAATACTACCTCTCTAAAGCCTTTTTGGCCTGTGTTTCTGTGATGGATTGTGTCATTCTGAAAAAGCACCTTCTTTATATTCTGTCTAGACAGCTATCAGATGAGCAGCACGTCACAAAAACATTTTTTAAACAAGGTGTTTTCTTTATTTGTGCGTATGCTGCCTTTAAATCAAGACACTCAAACATCAGCAGGTTGCACTTTACACTAGAGGTCAACCCAAGGCACTTCCAAAGCATGCAGATTATGCCGCACACATTTGAACTATTTTACATATTATTGTGTAACTACTAAAACAAAGCTTATCATTGAACTACTATCACATTTTCCTATTAACACTGTACAAGCTCTCTATTCACAGGTTTTACTGGAAGCCATGTTGTGCTGTCAGCCTGAAGGGATTCACGACAAATCACAGTTTCAAATCTTTATTCATCACGGTGTGCTGCTGGCTTTGCTACATTCAAGTGCTTCTTGAATTGGAACAGCAAAATAAGGCAGCTTTTGTTACTATAATATTTATTTTTATACTCTACAAAACACTTTATTTTTCTTGAATGAACTCCTTAACTGTGCCTGCACAGGCGAGGAGATGGAGGGATAAAATCTATCTAATATTTCTGGCACCAAAATCCTTTAACTTTCTGAATCTCTATCATTTAACACCAAGATTTAAAACTTATTAAGTCACATGTGGCACATTATGGCACCATATATCAAATTGACAATATGACAGGCGGCACATGGAAAGGCTACTTGGTGCAAATGCTTTGAATTCAGTCGAGAGAAGTAAGCTAACAGTTTAGAAAAGCTTGTAAAAAGTGCTTCTTGCTTCATTCTCTGCATTGAGCTTTAATGTCTGGCAGCAGCCTTTACAAATCGAATTGTCAGGGTTATCTGCGTTCTGCTTTGTGTTATGTCTGATTTGGTTTCCTTCATTTTGGGGGAACTTTCTTCTGGGCACAGAAACATGTCATAAAACACCAAAAGTCAAAAGTTTAAGTGATTGTCAAATTACATTTGCTGGTTTCATACTAGAAATCTTTTGGCAACAGACAGAGTTGAAGCATTTTTTTTCAACCACTTAGGGCATTCGAAATGAGTTAGTAACATAAGAGTGACATACAAACCTAATCCCCAGGAAAATGTTGGCACTGTAAGTTTCTGTGAACCACGGATATGTTAAATTTGCACATTATTGCATGGTTGATGCTTTGAATTTTTTTGTCTCAAGAGCACTGTGTTTAGCTTGTGGTTAGGTTAAGGCACAAAAAACACTTGGTCATGTTTTGTCTTAAAATAACTGGTTCTGGGGTCACTATCCCTGCTAGAGACGGAGCAGTGTTTCAGTAAAAAACGGTTGCTTTTCTTGACACAATGCAGCGACGTCTCGGCAAAAACCAACCGCTATTTGTGGCACTATCCTTGCAGGCAAATCTAGTACAGTCAGCTACAAAACACTCACATTTGGTGCCTTAAAAGCTGCTGGAAACACAGCACTGACTCACTAAATCACAACCAGTTTTGTTGTTTGTCTGTTTGCAATGGTCTGAAGCTTGGCAGATGTCTTGCCTAGGTGACAAGACAAGATCAGCTCATATACTACATCACTTTAGAAATGCTGATAACATACATATTTGTGTTATTTTTTGGAAACGTACAATGCCAACATTCTCCTCTGCCGACAGGGCTGGACATACAGTATCATCACCTTTTCAGTTAATGTGTTACTTGTGAGCAAATAGTTGCTCAATTGTATATCCAGCGGTTACAGAGCAACATTAGCATTCATCTGAAGTTGTGTTCTTGGCCACCTGGCTAACAAAAGTCTGTTTTTTACTTTCTTTTAGCTCAGTTTTGGTCTCCACCAACTTCTGAGAAAAACTGTCTGATTTTTTAGCTGCTAACTGCTCCTCTGTGTTCACCAGCTAGTTGCTAAAGTGCAGTTTGATGCTGAGCAGGTAGTGTACAGTGAGTTTTTACTGCTTTTTCTCTAAAAAAAAGAACAGCTGCCTGCTGTAGCTGTAGCCAGTGAGAGTGAACCACAACAGGTAAGTTGTGACCTGGACAGCTAAACAATGAGCTGAAATTACAAACAGCTCCATAAAACTGAGTCCATACACTGATGTAACAAAAAAGCAGGTTGAAGGATTTTTTCATGATGTTGTATCGAACCTTGTGATTACTAAGCCATGCAAACACAGGAATCAAATAAATATAACCTTTTTAAATGAGTGAGTGAGTGATCGCGAATAATGGTAGGCTACTATAATTTCATACAGTCAGACACTGACTCCTCCTTTGTTTATAGATAAAAAAAACAAACAATAACTTTCATTTATGAGCTTTAAAGGTGTTGTCCTGTGGATTTCTTTTTACATATTGGACAGGGCCAGGCTAGCTGTTTCCCCCTTCTCCTGCAGTCTTTATGCAAAGCTAAGCTAATCGGCTACCTACAAATTAACACACAGAGAAGAGAGTAGTATTATTCTTCTCTTCAGCTATTCCACAGATATGCTACATTTGTGTGTTATTATGCAGCAGTTGAAACTTAACACTGCTGTTAACATGTGGCTAGGTTTTGGCAACATTTCTTTCTGGCAACTGGGCTGATAACTGTCACTTAAAGAAAAATCATTTTTGATTTGGCTGATTTGATTTGGCTTTTTGATTATAGAACAATATTTAGTTAAAGTTTGTAACAATTGCTTACACTTAGCGAGCAAAAGCTAGTGGTCTTACTGGATAGTGTAATGCAATAGAAGCAAAAAACCCTGAGTGTATTGAATTGAGCAAAAGTGTGTTTTAATGTCGATAAATTCAACTTTCAGTTTGTAGAGGAAGAATGTGTAGTCTATTTCATTTTGTCTTTAAAGTTACACAGTTTCTCTAAACATCTTATTTTCTTGAGATAAAAGCTTTTATTATGATCATAATTGTCTCTTTTTTCAGGATAACAATTTATCTTTTGTCATTTATAGTAATTAATCTTGAAGGGCAGGTTCACAGATTTTTAAGTTTAAGTTTGCCTTAAAATGATACTTTCAGACAGACTTAGCAAGACAAACAGGAGAATTACAGCAATGCTACGGCTACAGCTTCAAAAAAAAAAGTAGATTTAGGATCTAACTGTATACAGCACCTCATGAAGCACCTCATCAAGATTTAATGTTGAATAGGATGAATATTGTTTTAAGACAGACTTGAAAAACTGTGAACCTTTCCTTAAAAGTAGACATTAAAAACATGTCTAAATTATATTACTATGTCAAGATGACAAATATTGCTCATAACTGTAACATACAGTTACATACATAACATTCAAAATGCCACTGACAGACTCCACAGAGCACATATAACTTCATCACACTCGCTACCTGTGCGTTTTAGAATCGATTTTAGGATTTTAATTAGCACTTTAAAGGCCCGGATGGGATTGGCCCCTGAGTATATCGATACATTTTTAAATCCCATATGAGCCTGAGTGTAGCCTGAGATCCTCCAGTGGGTCCCTTTAAGAGATTCCAAGATCTAGATTTAAAACCAGGGGTGACAGAGCCTTTGCTGTCAGGGTCCCGTCACCCCTGGAATGATTGGCCGGAGGAGATCAGCCACATCTTCTTCCTCATTTGAAAGCACACTTTTTGAAATGTGCTTTCACCTACTGTGCTGTGCTTTTACTTTACTTATGTAAAGAAATTATTTGGTCTATTTTGTAAGGTTTACATATTTCAATTAAATACAAAATGTCACTCAACTGAGTCAAGTAATTCTGAAATAAACCGAAAAAGTACCATTTATGTAATTTAACCTAATAAAAACTGAGACAACCTGACTATGAAACTATAGCTCACAGAATTTACCTAAAGTTTATGTCATTATTGTTAATGAAGTCTATAAATTATAGATATGTTAATAATCATCAACATAAATTAAATTAAATTAATTTAATGTAATTTAATTTAATTTAATTTAATTTAATTTAATTTAATTTAACAAGCAATAGTTACATAAATTCTCAGACTATTCATATCAGTTTTATGTCATTTTATTACATAAATAGTACTTTTGTACTTTATATTAGAATTACTTGACCCAATGGAACCTTTATATGTAATTCAAATATGTAAACCTGACATTAGACCAAACATTTTTAGTGCTAATTCCTTGCTGTGTATGACAAATAATCATGTCTATTGTTTTATTATTTTAATATATTTTATATTATGTTCTTTTTATAATGCTGTATTTTACTTTTATCTGTTTTCATTTTTGCTCGTATTAAACACTTTGCATCTATATTATTATTAGTAGTAGTATCATCATTATACAGTATGTGTAAGCCTGTTTTTTTGGCTTGCAGTTTTGCTGTCAGCTGTGATGGATTACTTCGTTTCAAGCACATTCAATAATCTAAAGAGTTCAGTTACACTTTGAAAAACGTCTGGAAATACTCTTGTAGACCAACTGTATGTTATTGCTGGGATAAAACATGCAGAAACACTGTATGGTCCTTGAATTATTATGTTATTTGTCATTTAATGCTTTGGGGACTGGAAGCTTGTCAGTCCATCACATGTACTCATATTCTCACTTATGGGCAATTTGAGTGTCCGTGGAGAAAGCAAACCCCCACAGTCAGAACAACATGTAAACTCCACACTATAGGGAGCAGAGCTGAGACTCATGCTGTGAAGCTACAGTGCTAACCACTGAGCCAGCTTTACATGTTATTTTTAAAAGACCATGTGATGAAATCTAGTGAAAAGTCAGAGAATATATTCCAAATGAGAAGCCTGGCATTAGGTCAAACTGTGGACCTACTGCTGGCGATAATCTTAAAAGTAAAAGACATTTTTGCTGTCTTGTTTTGTTTTTGCTAGATGTCATAGTTTCCAAACCGGGGTAAGGTTGCATTTACATCCTCAGAATATATTTTTACACTACTAAAAACAGTAGTCAAAACAGACTATTACATAAATTGTTCATTTCAGTCCCATTGATTGTTTTAAGCAGTGTGTCCATTGGGTGTGTATCCATTAGCCGCATGCCCATTGGCTTGGCTCTTCGAATCAGACTGGTTTAGAGGAGCATTTTCTGATTGGCTGGCAGCCAACCTATCACGCTTTGCCTTTGCCCTAATCAAGTTTCTACGGTGATAAAACAGATAGCCGGGCAACAGGAAGCCAGTCAGGGAGAAGATGAGGAGGGCAAAATTGATCTGTTGTAAGGAGAGACACGTCAGTCCATGTGATAAACTTGTTATTAAACCTGTTGTATGTATTTACATATGTCTGTCTTCTCTTTGATTGTGTGTGTGAGCGTGTGTGTGTGTGTGTGTGTGTGTGTGTGTGTGTGTGTGTGTGTGTGTGTGTGTGCTCCCTACCCAGTAAGGATCTCCTTTGAGGGGTCCCAGCATCACTATGAACAGAGGCTGTTGGAGCAAGGCGAAGGCAGCACTGACCATTGACTGCAGGCCTGTCAGTGTTCCAAAGTGGTTAGCTGGATACCTGCAGCGGGATGGGAATCTCACAGTTAAATATTGTAAGCCTAGCACAGTAGAATAATCGAGTATCAACTCCACAGAGCACTGGTGAAAGGTAAATAAGTATATTTACTTGAGTACTTTACTTAAGCATATATTTGAGGTATCTGTACCTCTGTAGGTATTTGTCTGCAACGCAGTAATGTAACCAAGCAGCATCCTGTGGCACTGAAAAATGAAGCCAATGCGAAGTGCCAAAAACTGCAGTTCACTGAACTACCACTTGAGGTTGGCTCCAAAACAGAGTAAATCCCCATAGATCACCATGGTAAAATGCCCTGCCTTACAGGATAAATAGCCATGTTTACTGCCTGGTACAAAAACGTCTGTGGTCTTTATAGCTTATTTCAACATTCATGACAACTGTACAGGGGGTGAATTTTTGTGTAACTTAACCATTTACATTTTATCAAGGCCCAAAGTTACGCATATTCAAGGGTGGGGCCACTTTAGTGACAGGCTGTCTGCAAGGCCTTGATACAGTTTATGAGTCAGACCCTCCACAGCTCCAACCTCTCGTCCAAATATGGTCACTTCTTGCTCCAAAAATCCAAGATGGCAGTGGCCGAAATGCTGAATCCAAGGCTTCAAACAAACAAATGCGTGATGCCATGGTAGCTATGTCCATTATTTATACAGTCTGTGTAAATAAACATGTTCACAGCCTGGTACAAAACAGATCTGTAGAGAGACAGATTTAGATAGTCCATAGGGACTTGGATGGGTTGGGAACCGGAGGGTCGCCGGCTCAAGTCCCATCCGGACCAAAAATGGAGCATGGACTGGTAGCTGGAGAGGTGCCTGTTCACCTCCTGGGCACCACAGAGGTGCCCTTGCGCAAGGCCGAACCCCCAGCTGCTCAGGGTGCCTGTCGATGGCAGCCCCCTGACTCTGACATCTCTCCATTTAATGCATGTACAGGTCCTGTTTGTGCATGTGGGTGTATTTTCGGCCTGTGTGTATATGACAACAGAGTGAAAGAATTGAATTTCCCCTCAGGGATTAATAAAGTATATCTTCTTCCGCTTCTTCAAATACTACTACTTCTACCACTAATAATAATACATTTTATTTACAGAGCGCTTTTCATAGTATTCAAAGACACTTTACATTAGTCAAAAACGATCATTATGAATCATTTTAAATGATCATTTTAACTCACTCGTTTAAATGTTATTAAGGCTTAAAATTATGCATATTTAGGGGCATTGCGTCTTTGAGTGACAGGTGTGTACTCTCTCTTGACAAGGCATTACCAAGGCAAACAGCGCTGGTTTGATTATGTAACCACTGTGGTGTAGCCATAGCTGTTGCTATTTCAGTGTGTTTAACATAGACTGTAAAAATAGTGGACTCAGCTACTGCAATGTCACCCACTGGTTTGTGGACTTCCAGTTTGAAGCCTCTGGTTCTCCATTTCAGCTGTTGTCATCTTGTTTTTTGGAGCCAAAAGTGACCATATTTGGGTGAGAGGCTGGTGCTGCAGAGAAGCGGGGAGTGGATCTGACAGAGATGCCGAGGACACTATCAGCGAAAAGCCCGTCACTCAAAGCGACACACCCTTATTTATGCATATCCTCAAGGCTTATTAAATGTTAATGGGTGAGTTATATAAAAACACACCCCCTGTACAGTGTCTTGATTAGGGAAATTAGCCACAGAGACCAAAATTATTTTTTGTATCAGGCTGTAAACATGTTTATGTCTGCTGTAAAGTCAGGCTTTTTAACACTGAAGTTGCAAGAGGATTAACGGGCCCCTGGAGCCTGCCTCAAATGGCCGTTCAAAGAACTGCAATTTTTGCACTTTTGTGTTGGCTCATGTTTTTCTCAGTCAGATTATCACCTGTCTTAAACTGTGTGGAACATGTGAACTAGTGCATTATGTCAAACTGTAAAATTGTGTAATTTTCTGGTTTTGCATCTGTCCAAAATAGTTGCTGCCCCACAATTTATTCCACCTAGAAACATCACTTTGTAGGGCTGAGGGTATTACAGATTCAGCTAATATCTGTTAGTGCAGCTTTAAACATGACAGTGGTGTCACTCACACAGCAGCGTAGAGACCTCCACAGCAGGAGTGGATAAATCCTCTCACTATGGTGTGCAGAACGTACGACACCAACTATTAGACGAAAAGACACAGCAGAGAACAAATTAATAAATGATCATCGAAAGTGTTCCTTCGTGTTTCTTTTTCTGTATTAGTACAATGTGGAAAACACTTTGTATTCCTGCTCAGTGTTTTTCTAACCTGTAGGGGCAAGTTGTCAACCAAGGAAAGTATTCCAAAGGTGACCAATAGGAGGTTAGTGAAGACGAAAGCTCTCATGGCATTGGTCAGTTTCTGGATCTTCCTGTCTCTCTTCGGGGGATCTGATGAGCTGAAGGGGACAAAACTTTCTCAGCCTACAATAGACATTGTCTTGCAAACAGCTGTACAAAAATGTATACATGTAGCAGCACAATACCTCTTTACTGTTTGTGTGTTTGCGTTCTCCTCTTCACACTCCGTCAGCCTCCAGTCCATGATGTAGCCAATCAAAGGACAGGTCAATAGACACAGCAGCTGCATTGTGCCGAAGATAGATGAGTAGAAACCAACTGGGGAGGACACGCAGAGATAGAGTGAGGTTCATAGAAACACGTGGACAGAAGCAGATAAGAGACAGGTTGAAATGGTATTTTAAATCCCATGCTGTTAGGAACACAATTCAGACAGAGAAGCAGTGGGTCTAAAAATACTGGGATCAGTCTAACACAATGTGCAAGGACCAAGGACACCAAGGACATGACTTTAGTTACATGTTGCTTCCTGTCCAACTAATGAATACAATATCATAACAACAATAAGTGGTTGTATTTGTTATATATTGATTGAATCCCACACACGTAACCTTCAACTTGGACCATATTTTCCATGTTTATGTGTTTAAGTTACTTGTTGGAACAGCAAATTTTTAAATCAGTCCAGCATTGAGAAAAACCGCTGCAACTGGCAGCAACAAAACAGCTGCAAAGTAACCACTCAGGACAGATTTATTCATATTAGGCTTCTGAGAGAGCATTTAGAGCATTGGGGACCAGAAATTATTTTTAAAGTAATTATTTTTCATTATAATTTCTAGTGTCCAGTGGTCGAAATGCTCTCTCAGCTTGATATGAATGAATTTCTAACTGTGTCTTGAACAAGTAAACACACAAAATACAACTGGGAACATAAGTCAAAACACTGTAGTAACTCCACTCAGCCCAGTCGATAGTAGGCACTTGTTAACGTAAGGACAGCTTGTCTACTGTTAACACTGAGCGTCTTGACTCTTACCTTGTTCCTTCGCCTCATTCACCAGCTCTTCTGAAGCTGAAAGAAACAACAGTTTCAGGTCAACTCCACCGATGGTTTTACACATCGACAATGTTTACATGCACCAAGTATTCCAGTTTCTGCCTTTAATCCAAAAAAGACAATATTCCTAATAAGCTGTTAACATGGTTGATGAAAATGATTATTCCACTGATATTCCTGTTTACATGCAACCGTGCGTTAATGTGGCCTAACATGTCGCTTGTTTCATTTTGCTTTGTTGCACCATGACAGGATTTTTCTAGAGTTTTCAACCTGTGTGAACACAGGCTACCTCTTTCATTCCTTCAAACACCTTCTTGAAAAGGTTGGCATTGGGTTATTTATGCATATCCAAAAACCTGTTGATTTCCAAGTCTGTCACAATGTTTAAAAGAAGGTGTGTTTCTCCTTCCGACCAGAAATGTGGGCTTTTCTTTAGGGCATGCATCTCTACTCCAGGCTTGCAAATTGTTGGTGAGTTGGTCTGTGGACAACCAACACATTCTCACTCCGACCTCAATACACATATCAACATTTGGTCATGGTTCTTCCACATCAAGAATCGACGTGAAAGGTACCTTGGCTGCGTTGGTTGTGAGTGAGTGTAACAAATAAGAGGCTGTGTATTGCGAACTGCGGTAAAAACCCCAAATTGAGATGCATATTCTGAATGTCTTTTGTCTGAAAATGCTACACTTGGCTACATCTGGATAAAGTCCTAATTCAGAATATCCAAACGCTGTTTACATGACCTGTATCAAATTCAGAATACTGTCATATTTGGCGTAATAGTGAAACAGTAGTGTGCATGTAAACGTAGTCAGTGATGACAAAGGAAACCAGACAGTGTTTATACTCTTGTCAATGTTTTGTTCAGCGATAACAAAGTACTTCTTCAATTATTTAGGTTAGATAATTATTCTTACGGTTGGGGTCGCCGTGGGTGACCAGGAACTCCACCATCTTGTTCATGGCACCCATGAAGAAGATCAGCCTCAGCTGGGTCATTGCCATGGTGATGAGACTCCACAGTAAGATGGGAGAGCACACAGAGTGACAGAGTGGCACTGCGTCTGAAGGAGGATAGAGAGAGAATGTGTGAAAACAGCCTTTAGTTCAGGTAGTGAACTGTTCATGGAGTCACTCCAACAACTCAGCCAAATTGTTACAGTTCACTTCCCTGGAAAACTCCCAGAATGCACAGTTTCTCTTTTATTTTTCAAAGCACTTTTGTACCTAACCCTGGAGCTGGCATTACATTATTACCATGTAAAACTTCAGAGGTTTAATGACAGAAACTGATACATCAGTGTCCTAATTTATAGTGTAGCTATTCACCACAACAAGGAGCCGTTTGGAAAAAGGGAAGGAGCACAGTGTGAGACAGATGGATGAGACTAATGAAAGCATGACACACATGATGAGTGACACTTTCAGTTGAAGCCTCAGGGAGTTTCACACAGCACTAAAAGAACCAGTTTCACCATAATAAAACAAATACAAAACTAGTGTAGTAGAATTCGTAGAATAATTAATTCAAGTTCTCAGTTGTTCCAAAGTAAAATGTCTCTTCATGTTGCTCCACTGGATTGCAGATACATTGGCACTGTTACTGGTTTATGTGTCTTTTAATCATAAGAGCTTTTGTTGTTTGCAGTTGCCTGGCACACAGTCTGAGGCTTTGGTAACAGGCACTGTGTTTTTTTTGTGTAAAAGGTATGAGATTAGTCCATTGGTTATAACGTCTCCCTTATTTAAAAGACAAGTTATACACTTTCAGAAGATATGCATGCTTGCTTGCTTCCAAGAGTTAGATTAGAAGATTGAATCCACTGTCATATTTGTGTATCAATTATGGAGTCAGAGCCAGAAGGTGGTCAGCGTAGCTTAGCTGGCCCAGTAGGTTCACCTATACAGACTCTACAGAATCTCTATAACTCTTTAATTATTAAAAGTTATTTAAACTTAATTTCATGTAAATTGGATAGTTCATTTTTTAAACGATTATTTTAAGATTATTATTATTATTGTTGTATTATTGTCAGTGATAATGTTTCTTACCCTGGGTTGTGCCTTTGGTGTCTGTCTGTTCGGGTTCTGGCTGCTTAGCTCCCATCATGTCTTCCATAAGAGTCACATGGGTGACATACGATTCCCCAGTCACCTTGTCCTCTGTCACAACTCCGCTCAGCTTCACCTTTTTACTGATAAGAAAAGTGAAAGACAATAAAATAACTCCAGTCCTTACCAAATGAAGAAAACCTGTCACCATCTCAAAAACATATGAACCTACAGATTAGTGGACATTATATCCATGATTACTTTACTCAGCATCTTCTTTCAAGTCATAGTGCTGAACATGGACAGGGTTCAGCATGTATGTGGTCAGTAAATTATGAGGGCATCATAAAAGAAGCCATGGGGTTACCAGAATCATGATGAATTATCCTCTGATTACTTAGAGGAGCAGAGGTGCGGATTCGAGTCACATGACTTGGACTTGAGTCAGATTTGAGTCACCAATTTGATGACTTAAGACTTGACTTTACAAAATCAAAAAAGACTTGTATCCTGACTTGGACTTAAACACCAGTGACCCATGACTTTGACTTGAAAATACTTCATACACTCTCCCAAATCCACATATTAAAAAATATGTTATTTAAAACAATGAGGAACTAATGTTATGTCACTGAGCACCATTTGGAAATAATGATGATGTGCCATGCCATTGTTCCAGTGGCCCAAAACTCCGAAGCCTCATTCGTTGGAAAATGTCCCATTGGACCAAATGCCCATCTCTTACCATCAGTGCTTAATCCACCTATTCCGGGTGTTATTCACAAACCTGTCCCTGCTTTTCCAGCAACTTTTGTGCTACCAAGCGTGGGTGTTTTAAGCCAAAATATGATCTTTTCCAAACTGTAACCAAGTGTTTTTTATGCCTAAACCTGACCACACAATCACCCCAGTGTTGTTGACAAAAGTAATTTATCCATGGTATATAAAAATATACAATGCAAAACATTTCCTGGTGATTAGGCTGTCTCACTTCAGGGAGTAGAAATAAAACTTGGGCGCAATGAATGTTTGGTTTTGAGATAATGGGCTGTCAAAGAAATGGTCCAGTGGGACATTTATTAAAGGACTAACAGAGCTTTGGGATTTTTGGTTGTCCCAAACAGGATACTAAACATAATTTTGTTAGTGTACAAAAACTACATGGTGATCAGCGAAAAAACAAATTGCAGTATGCAAAACTAAAAATTATAGATGGAGATGCAACAACTTTGTTCGACACTGAAAGTTGCACAAAGAACAGTACGTCAAGGCTAATATTAACATAGCTTGTGAGCTAATGCTCAGCTAACATTAACTTAACAGCTAAGTAACATTTTGCAAACTTGCTTTACACATTTTTACAAATTCAAGTCATTATTACTCTGTTGTTAAAATGGCATTACATTTGGCGAAGAGTGCATTATGACTTGTTTATTTATCTCAAAGTTTAAGACTCAGGGTGGTAGCCAGTAGTTGTTTACTTATCTCTGTTTTCTCATGGTCCTGACTGACACAAGCCCAGCAGACGTCCCTTGTGTATTTACTAAGTGCAATCGCCTGTTTACTTGTCACAGCTGCGCACAGTAATCTCATTAAGCCCTATGTACATTTGTGTATTTACTGTATTTACTCCCTGTTCTGTGTTCAGTTAGTGCCAGATTATCTTCTTTACTACCTGCGTGATTCTCGCCACAGTCAGAGGCTGTGTTAGTGAATCCACAGTCTCTGCTCTGCTCCCTCTCCCTGCTGTCGGGTAGCTACATGAGGCCAAACCAGTTAGAGCCACAAATGTGACAATCATGGTGTGGTTTTCACAGCTTGCCATCAAGCGTTTGAGAAATGACATGTCTGTACATGCCAATGCATTACTGTTAGAGGATGGAATTAACCTGAAATAGTACCTGGGTTGTGGAAACTGTAGATTAAGAGAAATTCATTTGATTCGTCTTTTGTCATGTTTCCTTAATTACTTAGCGTTATAGGATTTCACATGCTCACACAGTAAGCCATGACAGTGTCATCATCGCCACATAAATGCCCTAGCACCCTTGGTGATGTTTCCAGAGCCACTTTGTTTAGAATATCAATGTGTTTATAGGACGTCGTAGAGCGCACTGACGTGTATCTGACGTCTTCGGGTGCAGGGAAGGATTCAACAGGCCAGTTTGCGAAGCAGTTGACGAAGACCATGCAGGCCATGCCAGACCAAACCCACATGAGGACGCGGAACGACACGCCAAGGTCATAGATCACCTGGAGTTGAAAAACAGGAAGGAAGAGGGGGGTTTGGGAGAGAGATGGGTAGAAGAGGGACGAGGACAAGGATGAATAGATGAGACAGGGACAGGGAAAATATGTTAAAAATTTAGTGTAGTAAAATTGACCTTGTTGCATCGTTGCATTACGTTTAACTTTAACAGCTTCCCCCTTCTGCCTCCCCATGTGCACTTCTGTATCCATTTAATCACTGATCTATTCCTCCTTCTTTAGTTTCCATTTATTTTCATTCCTCCTGACATCATCTCCAAACTTTTCTTCCCTCCTTCTGTCCTTTGTTAATGCTCCTTTAAAAACAAAACTTGATAAATCTGCGCACGTTAATTAATGACAACAACCCTAAATAAGTAATTTGTGATGATTAAGTTGTATTAAAAGTTAATCTGTGCTGTCCAACAGTTCAAGCAGGTTTGTACATGCATGCATGTGTGGTTGTACCTTGACACCAGGGAAGGTCACGGCTGAAGAAGCATAGGAGCCAATCATCAGGGAGAGGATGGTTGATCGTATATTTCCAAACATGTTAGGCAGCTAGATGAGAGAGAAAGACATTAAAGAGAGAGGAAACTTGTGTAATATCAAACTAATAATTGAGCCACCGTCCCTATCAGTCAGCAGTAAGTGTAGACAACACTGTGGACAACACTTTTTCTAAATCTATTAATCAGCTGTGACCCCTGTTAGGAGAGAGCTAATGTTCATTCTCAGTTATCCAAATGCACTTTCAAAGCGTAACCAGTAGGCGGTGCTGCTGCATTCTTTTAATCACAAGCTTTTTATGTGAGGGGTGAAAATTGAGCGGATTAACACACACACACACACACACACTGTTCCTGTGTGACAGTCACCCGTCCTTTTGTCATAGAAAGTTGGCATGTGTCTGTGTGCATGTGAACATTCTCTGGCCATGCAGATGGTGTTTGAGTTTTGGAGAGTGTGAGAGTGTGTGACTACAGACTTTCACTCTAACTATAGCCGCAGCTGGAGCGCTGCCAATCACACAGCAACTGCACGTGTCTCTGTTCACACTACAGGCCTTCATGTTGAGTTTAAATTTACTGCACATATCAGATTTTTTGCACGACTGTTCATTTCTATTTGAGAGTGTCACCAGTAGCATATCTCATATACCAGTATGAACTGAGGCTGTGTCAAAAACTCAAATTTCTCTGTTTTTTTTAAGTGTCCCTATAGACTGAGACAACTACTGCCACCGTCAGAAATGTTGGATGATAAACGACAGCATGTTGTTTGTTCTAGTGCTGGGAATTAAGGTTCTTTGAAGGGAGCCAGATCTTATGGCTCTGTTCTTTTCCGAGAGCCGTTCGAAAGAGGTTGCTACTGGCATAACCTACAAAAGTCTCACCAAGTTTCTGGATTGTATTTAAGATATATTTCATAGGATCATCCTATTATTCTGTCTAATTTACAAAAAAAAAGGCAGAAAAAAGAAATCAGCTCTCAGACAGGAGCTGACTCATATAGGCGGCTCATTTGCAACACATTACTACTTTTCCTGAACAAAGCAAACTAAATGGCAACCCAGCTTGTAAGCTTATGACATATCTTGGATATAAAGTTTTGTCTTGAGGGTGGTGCCTAGTACATTCTCATTTCCAGGTCATTAAATACAGATACTTTGTCACGCCCTGTGTGATCATACACATGATATTGACACCAAGGGTAACCATTGAGTGGACACATGAGACTTCCCACTGACTTTAATTTTAACCCAATCGCTGCAATATTTGACGGTGAGAACAACTAAGAGCAAGAAAGTCTACATAGGTTGGGAGGAAGGGAAGGTGGATGCCTCAAGCAGAACAAGACGTGCCCTCATGAGTCAACAGTTCGTGTCCCATGTGAAACCAAGTCACCTTTGCTTAAATGAAACATTAGATACTGTATTTTATGTATGGTCATTGCACTATGATGTTACTCACGTGATATATTTATGTCACGTTTTGTTATGTAACATACCTATTCTAACTCAAAACATGATCTCTTTGTAAACCTTTCCAAGCAGTTTTGCTGCCTAAATCTGACCAGAACTGTTTTTATCATGTGTTACAATGTGTTTCAGCTGTGTGTCACACAGACACACTAAAGGGTGACTAATGTGTTGCTGTGACACGCCAAGGGGAGTGACAAAGCGTCGGCAATTGACCTCCGAGGAATGAGACAGGGCTGCATAACCAAAGGAAAGTGCACAGAAAAACCAAATGGAAAGGCTCCTTTCTATGGGGAGCAAGGTACTGTGTGTTCAGTTAGGGCTGCGGTTAGTTAAAAATTAGGTTTCAACAAATTAAAACTAACAGGTTATTTGTTTTGAATTTATTTAAACACAACCCAATCAACATGGATTTGTTCATTTGTGGTGCCTTCGTTGCCTTACTTGAGTGTGAGGCAGTTGCATTTAAAAGGTCAGCAAACAGTCTTACCAAAATTAATAGTTTTTCTATTTATGGTGTCAAATCCAAAATGCCTCCAGACATGACCTCTTGATGGTTTGTCACTAGCACAGCTCACTAGCTTTTCTCCATTTTGTACTGGCAAAGATCGCAAACGAAGCAGTGTGTCAGATGGACAGTGGCTACATCTTAGGATTGCCTCCTGCTGTAGTACTTTGATATTATTCCACCTATGAATGATCATTTGATGTTTAAATGGAAAATAACTGCCATCTTAAAATCACTGCCATGTTTATCTGTGACTGGCTGATGTAACATAGTTAATAAGGTCAAGTTTAAATCCAGCTAAAGTTGATAATAGTGTCGTTATGTGTGCCCTATTCCCATTAATTTTGTGTGTTAAAGCTACATCTATGCTGTTGAGATGCTATTAGTTCAGAATGCATTCAGTTTGAAGGAGTGACAGTGCCACCTGCTGAAAACTCAGTATCTGCGTAAAGTAGTACAGCGGAGGATTGTGGGTCATTTTCAGAGCTACGGAAGATTTTCCTTGAAATAGCTTCTAGCATGTTGTCTGAGGACAAATGTAAAGTTTACTTATTAATAAAGCATGTAGAATTTGAGCTGGCTTTGTCTGTTTGTATATTCATTGTTTGTCATTCAGTTCGCCATGTTTTTATTGAGTTAAATATTCGTTTTTATTATTTTTGCTGCTCTTAAACACTGTCTGTTGTGCTGTTAGCTAAGATTAGCATGATGCCGCCTTTCCAGATGGCGCACGAGCGGGTTGTCCACATGAGGTCACCAAACACCGCTGTCCTTTGCCATTTATCCCAGACTTATGAGGTTTTCCATGAGGTGAATAAACCTTCCTCTTACCACCATCTGCCGGCTCCAAGTGGTTCATTAGAGCAGAAGACGTCACACACAGGTCAGTAAAACATAGCATAAAAAGCCACTTTATTCCTAGCCCCCATAATATCTTGCGTGAATTATGGGCGTTGAACCAGAAGTTTTTTTCCTTTTCACCTGAGCATGCTAGCAATTAACTTGTCCTGCCCTGTTAAACTATTGTTAACCTTAATGTGGCCTGAGCTAGTGCAAGGTAAACATCTGCTCCTTTTAAAGATGATTTCTGATGACATTTAACATAATTATTAACTGTAGCTCCATGTAAAGTGAATAAATGTCATGTTTCCTAGCTAATCCTCCGCTCGTCTGCGTTTACGACGCAGTTTACAGGTTTTTTTAACTTCTGATTTATTAAAAACCGTTCTGAGTGAAACATGATGCTGAATTTAGCAGCAGACTTCAGTAACAGTAATATAAATTAGTAGTGAGAGAATAACTTTTGGCACTTTATATGTGCTATAAAGGAAGTGCAGTAAATCAGTAACACATTCTCAGTCCTAATGACTAAATACATATTTCAAGGTATGTTGCTGAGTTTATTTTATAACAAGCAATTTTCTAATGTAGGTTGAGAATGAAGTCAGACAGGGAAGGATAGGGATATCATGTAGTACTGACGTTGAGTGACGGACCTGTAAGTATTGGTGTCATTCTCTTCTGCAAATTCTGATTTAATTCTTGTCTCGCTATGTCTCGTGAAACTCTTGTGGTTTCTCATATCAATGCAACAATCCCTTTTTGTTGTGGTTACATATTCAACACGCAGTTGCTGAAGACAAACATTTGGTATAGAGTTGTTGTTGGTCACTACGGACAGTGCAATACTAAGTTCACATTAGTTAAATATTTGTTTAAAAAAATTAAATCAGTATTTGCTAAACTTAAGGCAAATTACTTGTGATAAGAACCAGCGTTGGTGGGTAGCCACCAAGAGGAACATCCCTGAAATGTCATTTACAAGGTAATATCAAGCTAAATTAGCTAACATTAGCTTGTACCAAAGCCAGACTGCACGTAAGACCAGTGGGATGGGATCTTCCTTTCTTCCTTTTCAGCCCAGAAAGTTGTATGCACGCAGTTTCCATAAAGACTTCATCAGTGTGACAAATGCTTTATGTTATAGTTTTAAATCACTCCTTTGGGGCCATTATTGTAGCAAAACTCTTTACAAATGTGTCCGGAGAGTTGTGAAACTGTATCTTGTTGTGAGTGTGTGTGTGTGTGTGTGTGTGTGTGTGTGTGTAATTAGATGTGTAAATGTTTTAAAGAATCTCTAAATGTGTACTGAGATTTGTGAATGTTTACAGGAATCTGCAAATGAGTAGGCCTACTGAGAATCTGACTTGTAACACTTCCCAATCATAAAATACAGTAGGTTAGTGGTTTATTGAAATGTTGTACACTTTTCTTGTTTTCTACTGACAGTTTTGACAAACACAGGGGGGCGGGGGTCCACCTCTGTAAACACTGTGGACTAATGTCCTTCTCAGGGCAGCAGTAGAGTGAAAATCAGTCAGACTTGGCTCGTTGACATTCACGTAGTTTAAGCACATTGTGTACTCAGCTTGTGTGTTTTTTGCCCTCTGTGTTATTCCGGAATCTGTAATCTGACTTCTGCATTGATTGGATAAAATCAGTTCCTTTTGATTCTGTTAACTGGAACTTCATGAGAGTTTTTGACATGTGGATTAATACTGTAGATTATATTAAATACATTTAACTGGTGTAATTTTTGCTTCATGACCATGGCACTCCATCAGAGTACATGGAGGAGGGAGGGAGGCCATGCTGTTGGCTTGGCCTGATCCAAGGACCCACAGCAAGCTGCCCTTCTTGGCCAACACACCCCTGGGTCCACAACGCCTCGTGCGGCAGACCCTACGCACGTCGCCTACGCTGTTGTGAGCACTATACTTGTGCGATGGTGTGTCTGTGTATCTCTGCAGTTACTCCTCCAGAACACTAGTCGGCAGTGGGGTTTCTCTGAAATACTGTGAAGTTTACTTGATTCAAGAAACACCCAAAACATACATTAAATATGAGACAATTTCAAACACAAGTACACAGATTGGCTTCAGTGTAACTTGCAGCATTCACAGACAAAGCACTTGTCTTTTGCTGGACAAACCCACTAATGTGATGATTATTTAAATCGTACTATAATGCCACATTGTTGTGATGAAATATGAGGCCAAACGTGGGAATAATCCACTTTATACTTCATTATACATAAAGATGTACGATGATTCACCTTATAAGTAGCAAAATGCCTTTGTTTTAACCTAGCACTTCATTGCTAGCAAAATGCTAACCTAGCATTTTCTTCAGGGCTTGTGCTTCCGCACCAAGGGACCAAGGGGGCTGATCCTGGCCTGACCTGTCCGTATGTTGGGTGAGTCCAGCTGCACCTACTCACATCCGCTGGAAAAGTCCGCCGGGTGAAGCGAAAGCCATTGTTGAAATCTGTCAGCCATGCGAGCACTTGTGGCACAGAAGGCAAGTCATACACCGTTCATCGGCACACAGTGTCATGACACAGAGCTGGTTGAAAATGGGACAAGTTTCCCTCTAGCGAGTTTCCAAATAGTCAAGTGGCCAAAAAATAACAGACACAAAGTAATCAGGATGTTAGGGTTCTCTGAGGCTCACTTTGTGTGATTGAAGGTCTAATTATTGTCATTGTAGAATACAGGGTTACACAATGAAATGCTACACGAGAAAAACAAATCAAAATAGAAGTGCATTCCAGTCGAGCATTTGTTGAATTTGCATCAGGAAGGATGTAAATGGAAGCTACAAAAACAATGAACATGAATATTTGGGCAGGTAATATGGCCAAAATTCAACAGACAGGAAACAACTTGTCCTTCAACTCTGATTATGTTTGAGCGCTAAGCCTCACTGATATAAACAAACAGACCATGACTAAATATCACCTGTGTTTCTCTCTCTGTCTCCATTCCTCAAGTATAGCTAACGTCATACCTCTTTGCTCAGCAATGTTTCCATGCTGCAGCTTTGCTTCCAACTCTGTTTTTTCCACTCTTATCTGCCCTCCCTTCTTTTCCATGGCTCTCCCCCTGTCTTTCCATTAGCTTTTCCATCTGTTCTTGCTTTCATTTCCCCAAAGCCTCCCTCTTCTCTCTTTCATTATTGTCCATATGTAGCTTGTGAGATGAACCAAATATGTAGGGAAAACCTGAAGTTCTTCCCACAGGTAGGCTATACCTGCAGAACATCTTCATGTTGACAGTGTTACTGTGGGCATGTTCTCAGAACTCTTTCCCAGAGCCACAAGCACTCTTTCTAAAAATGTAATTAGGACCTTAGACCTGAAGGAGATCTCAGAAGATTAGAATAAGACTGCTGCACTGGTCAGTCACTTTATTATAGTGCGAAGTGCTTTATCGAAGTTCACAGAGCGTGTGTTTGCAGCTAGTTAGGTTATGTCCACCATTTACATCAAGTTGTTATATAAGAGCTTATCAACGAGATAAAGACTCCACCAGACAAAACACATAAACACACACCAGACCAGGAATGAGAGCAGTGCGGCCAGGATGACCATGTCAATACCAGGACATGGTCAGGGTCAGAAAGAGGGTGAAGGAGAGAGTGACAGAGCGAGACTGAGGGGGAGAGAGTGAGATAGATAGATAGATAGACAGATGGACAGAGAGAGAGAAAGAGAGATGGTGTGGACAAGGGTAGAGGGCCGTGGGAGGGTGTGTTGGCTGGCCGTGCTTCGGATTGGCTGAGAGGCTGCAGCAGAATTTAGAACAAGTAGAACAGCATGTGCTGCTGTGCAAATACACACACACACACACACACACACACACACACACACACACACACACACACACACACACACACACATACGCGCACGCACACGGACATGTGCTCATGATCTAAGGTACACACAAAGCAGTCAAAACCACACACACAATGTGTTGGAGCATGACTACTGAGGTTTATGGTCGGATGTAGGTGTACTGGACTCAGAAAGTGAATCACTGGGGTCAGGGAACGCTGCTGCCCTGTAGGCTGAAACCTTAAAGCGTTTACACCTCTGGCCACGCCCCAGTCTGTGATGTCAAGACAGGTGTTTTGATTTTTACAAAGAGGGGGGCGTATAAAGTGGGTATATGGGGCGTCCTGGTGACCTAGCGGTGTATACAGTATACTTTGATGTCCAAGGTTCAAGTCCAGACAGCTGGGACCTTTGTCCTACGTCCCTGTCCCCCTGTACCTCCCCCGCACTGATGATGCACACAGACTGGTGAGCTGAGATGGCCTCTCTTGTGGTTCATCTGGGTCAATTATAAAATGGTTTCCCGGGTGTCATTGATTAAAAATACTGGGAAAACTAGAGGATGCTTCGTTGTTGGTCACAGCATTTACATATTACCACCTGGTAAGGTTGTTATAGTGAACTTCACCTCAGCTGAACTCAGCAAACACTTGTCTATTTACTCATCCAACAGATATTGAGCAACACTGGCATTCATCAGTTGTGTTTGTGTCCGCCTGATGAATGTAAGTCCAATACTTGCTCTCTTTTAGCTCTAGCCTGGTCTCCAACAACTCATGAGATAAAAAGCCTCTGTCTATTTAACTGAAAAATCCTCCACAATGTTCCATGGCTAACTTTGGTAGTCTGCTGCAAAGTCACGCAATGGGTGATGGCTAATGTAAGAACCATACAGGCAGTTTAAAGCATGAAAAAAAATAGTGTACAGAAAATGTCAGGGTGGTGGTTGGGTCAAACAAACACAGGAATTTCACTCAGAAGACTGCTGTTCACGCCCTGTGTGGACACCACCACCAACACATTCTCACTCCCAACTCATCACATATTGCCACTTGGTCAGTGGACTTTTACATCTACATATTATGTGCTAGGTATCCTGGATGTGTCTGTTGTTTATGATCTGGGATGCCATGTGAATTTACACCTGTTTCATGTATGTGTCTTTGTATCTTTACAAATTACACTTCTGTTCTCAAAGGAAATGTACAGTTTTTGCTAGTAAGATTCATTCAGTCTTTTTCTAAATAAACTTTTGTAAACCACTGCATATTTATGTTGATTTCATAGTGCAACAAACACACATGGTTACGTTTAGAAAAAAAACCCCATCATGGTCTAGCTGTACATTCATATGGGAATATAGTTTTTTTTTTAGCCCTTTATTTATTTATTTTTAAAGGAAATTCTGCATAGTATGCCTTAAACACCTTATGTGCCACCCCAGCATGATGTGTTGTTAAGAGGTTGTGGTCATTTGAAGTATTTCTGTGAGATCAGGTTGTAAAAACAAGCTACTGCTAGAGATGAGATTGATGAGATGGAACTAAAACAGTCAGTTTAAAATTGGTAAAAATGTTTTGTAGAGCTGAGAGAAACTGCAGAGTGGGTGAATATTCTCACTCCTCAGCTAGTTTGGTAATAGAGAGAGAGAGAGAGAGAGTGTGTGTGTGTGTGTGTGTGTGTGTGTGCGTGTGTGTGTGTGTGTGTGTGTGTGAATCATACTGTGAGTGAGGTGAAGGTCAGACAGATCCCTCCAAAGCCGTTGAGGGAGACAGCGAGGAAGATGAGGGCGGACAGCACTGATGGAACACATGGAAATGAAGATTATAATAAACCATGATGAAACGTTGATGGTACATTTAGTTTTTTTTTTTTTTCTCAGCTAGTTTGGTAATAGTGTATGTGTGTGTGTGTGCCTGTGTGTGAGTGGGAATCACACTTAAAATAAGTGCACCCAGCATGTCCGTTAAACGTGTGATTGATTATTCAAGGGTTCATATTAATGTGTCATCTTACCTTCAGGGTTGTATGCAACGATAGCGATCATTGCGCAGGAGGCTGCAAAACATGAACTGAAATATACACAAGGTGTCAGAGCACATATGGTTTCAATGTCACTTTCACTGAATATGTAAGAAACTCTCATCCGGTCTGTCACACCTGCCGATGAGCCTCAGTGGGCGCGGCCCGTATTTGTCCATCAGGATGCCCAGGGGTAGAGTGGCTGCACTCAAGAGGAACGAGCCAATGGTGAAGCCAAGGTTCAACATCTCTTCCTGCTCCACGCAGCTCCGCCACTGACCGCTCTCCATGGAAGTCACGTTGGTGTGGTCAGTTTCGTTTTCTGGACAGGGTTGTTTAAAGAACAAGTCAGGAGAGCTTAAAGGGTTGAAAGAAGAGAACCAAACACTTACTGACTGCAATAAAAAGACCATTTAAAAAAAAAAAAAATTATAGACACATAATATACAACTAAAAAGATTTAGGCCCTTACACAACAGGATTTTTTTGTGCGATTGATTTGTATGTCCTTGATGTTTCTGTGGAATTTAAACGGAAGCAACAGAAAAAGTGAACTTAAATTATTTTGGCTGATACTCGGTGCTGAAATGTAGTCAAAGTTGAAGGACAAATGTTTTTTTATGTCGAATTTTGGGCATATTATCTGCCCAAATAATCGAGTTTGGTGCTGTGAATAAAGCCATCAAACAATTATACTGTGTGGAACAGACATTAGGTCGTGTCGTCACGATGGTGAAACTATGACTTGACAATGGCAGCACATACCAGATCATCTCCTTTCACTGTTACCTTTCATAATAAAAGCCTTAGACAGATAGCCAACACTGCCTCACTGTTTACTAGAGGGGACTCAAATTCACCCAGAGCATTTGGCTAAAAGGAAACTCAATAAAATAGCTTACGTAACGCAGGCTCTACAACAACTTCCACCAGACAGACTGCCAGACGCTGCTGGGGGTCAATACTGTATTGTATGTCTATAACAAGATGAGACCATATCTCACCCCTGCTGTTAGGGACACTTATCTACATGCAGTCATTCTCTCAACAATATCCTACTGTCTCCCAATTTGGTCCCTCACCACCAAGGAAACCATTAAACCAAAAGCAACCTCCCCCTTGGACTCATCACTGCACCACACTTTCAGATCCCAACTCCAATCCTCCCCACAAAAACAATTATAGTCAGAGATCATTTTGTCACACTTACACTAAGATCTGGAATGAAATCCTATACTACAGTAATAACCTCTATTACGCATTTCCAACACACATATAAATACTATCTGATGGAAGGACACACCAGCTGTGTGCAGCCACTGATTTAAATCCCATTTTGCTAAAACACAATGTTACTAAATGTTACTAAATGACGCTAAAGGCACCCTTTGGCATCTCTATGAGACGTGTCGGGCTTTCCATTAACTGCAATGTAAACCCATCATCACAACAACATCTCCCATGTACGTTGTCACGTTACATACTGATTTGAACCCAAAACATAACAAATTGCATAAAACCCACATTTTATGCCTAAAAAACTGCTGGAATTACAGTACTGACATGCTAAATCACAACTGGTTTTGTTGTTTGTTGGTCTCGAGCAGTTGTCTGCAGTGGTTAGCAGCTTGGCAGTCACCTTGTCTAGGCAACACGCCATCCACCATCCCCTCCACCTCCCAATGACTATGTCACTTTCGAAACATTGATACTTATGAAACACGCAAATGTAATGTTGTCACGGTTTGCCAAAACATACAGTGCCATCATTTTATTCTGGGCTGGTGTCTGACATATCTGACGGTGGTCTTACCAATACAAAGGTGAGAATAGAAGCCTTCATTCTTCAGCATGATGAGCAGTGAGCCCCAACCCAGCAGAACAGCAGAGAAGAGCAGGTTCTCTATAATGGCTGTGATAGCCATCCACCACCTCCTCCTGTACGCTTGGGCCAAGCTGGGAGCCATGACAGCTGTGGACACATGAGCACAGGAAACGCATAAGAAGAAAAGTCCGCCAAACAGCTGGAGACCAAGTTCTACCAGCAACAAGCACAAGAAAGCCTTAACTTTGCACCACCAAACTCTAGTGTCACATTACAGTTTCCTTCACTTGACATTTAGCTGCCTTGCACAGAGCTTGTACTGTATTTACATTTGAAGATGTCTTTTTGGCACTGTGGTTGAGAAAGAGAGAGATTGAACTGGAGAAGGTCATCAGTTGGGAATGTACATTTTGTGAGCTAAATTCCTGAAAAACCGAACTTACCTCATCATATTGATGCCAAAATCCTTTGAATCCCAAACTGTCATGAAGCAGTCCAGCACAGTGATCAGCAGACGATGGCCGAGTATACCCAGATATTAAAGGGCAGTTATCTCAGTATAAACATATATGTTTTTCATTCTCCATATAGTTAATCCTTAACACTGTTACTATATATTTCAGTGATAAAAAATTGTGTTTTTAACTGTGAAAATATCCAGAGACTTTAAATGTTTTGTAGACATTCATTCAACACAAGACCAGAGGGAGACACACTATTGGTTTTGGCGAGAATCACTGAATGTAAACTGTGTGTGTTTACAGGAACACGCTACAGAGAGCCCCTCAGTCTGCCACCAGTAACCACCATCACTGTTGCGTGAGTGAAACCCCGAGGAGCTATATACTGTACAGTGCGAGGTGTCAGCTGAGAGGTGCCGTGACATCTGGAGGGGTCCGACCCCACTTGACCTTCAAAGATATCAAGTAGCGTGCACTGATCTAACCCATGTGCACACACCTACACACACACACCCACACACATACCCAACTAAAAATCAATGGACTCTGTTCTTCCTGAGCGTGTAAATATTTGATGGAATTAATTCAAAACTCTGTGTGTGTGTGTGTGTGTGTGTGTGTGTGTGTGTGTGAAGCTCTAGAAAGCAGTGACTCAACCAGTATAAGGTACATGTTTGTACACTAGGGGTACAACTGACTAGCCATAGATAGACGTCATCCAATGAGCTGTGTGTGTGTGTGTGTGTGTGTGTGTGTGTGTGTGTGTGTGTGTCTGTGTACATTCGTGTTCAGAGTTTTGTTTAAGGAGTACTTCACCCACAAAATGACCATTTGCATATCGTCTACTCATTGTGTGTTATCCTGAATTTATCTCGCACGTCTCTAGAGTGAACAAAGAATCCAAAAAAGGCGAACATTCTTCATGAGGGAAACACAGGCAGCATTTAACAACAGCAAAACATCCATTTATAAACTCTCACACAACTCACGTGGGTGTATATTTACTAAAACGTTACCATTTAAAAGACGTCAGTATTAACAGTTACATGCATGGCCGAGTCTTGCCTAGGCGTGGGCGTGTGTTAGAACTCCAGTGAAGTATATTCACATGGTCACACCCAGACATGCTCAGGGCGTGTCATTTGTAGGTGGACGTGTATTATATTGTAACATTTAAGTGAAAATGCAACTACTGGGATGTTCTGAGCGTGCGACTGGATAAATGAGACTTGGATCATGCAGCCCGAGTTGGTCGAGAGTTTGTAAATGGATGTTCTGATAGGGTTTTGTTGCTAAACGTGGTCCCCATTTATTTGCATTTCATGAAGGATATTAGTCATTTTTGGATTCTCCGTTCACTGTGGAAGCATACAAGAAGTTTTCTCCATCAAGTCAAGGTAACACACGGTGAGTAATTGATACACAAATGGTCATTCTGCAGGTGCTCCTTTAATGAAAAACAAATACTGTCTAAGGTAATTTTTATCTTACAGGTCTTCATGTTGCGATTACATATCTGACGGGCTTTATGTATGTTTGAGAGGAAATTATATGCAAGCAAAACATTTTTATTTGAGCAACAAAACTATTCTGTGCTCACGAAATGAATTTGCGTCACAATTATCAACATTCATGTGCAGTAATAACTCTCACTCAGTGTCACTCTTATACCCTCTCACAAACTCTTGCTTGGTGCGCTGGCGAGCTGCTGCGCACTTGCTCAACCTGGCACGGCGTTACAATGTGACACACAATCCACCAATATCTGACGGGCTTTATGTATGTTTGAGAGGAAATTATATGCAAGCAAAACATTTTTATTTGAGCAACAAAACTATTCTGTGCTCACGAAATGAATTTGCGTCACAATTATCAACATTCATGTGCAGTAATAACTCTCACTCAGTGTCACTCTTATACCCTCTCACAAACTCTTGCTTGGTGCGCTGGCGAGCTGCTGCGCACTTGCTCAACCTGGCACGGCGTTACAATGTGACACACAATCCACCAATGGGAAACTTGAAGAAGGCAATTTCTGATTGGCTTTTTCCGTCTCCAATTAGATTGCAAGTGGAACTGTCTACAGCATCCAAGGAAACAGAGTTAATAGAGTCATTGACAGCATCCCGGAAGTATTATGAAAAAATATATATAACTGACTAGAGAGGAGGTTTTTTTTAACTATAGCTTGGTTGAAATTAATCAGCACAGACCGACAGGCTAAAAAGTGATTAATTTTTTCTTTACTTGGGTTTAAATTTATGTTTAGGATCAGCAAATGTGAAGGCACAACAGTGATAACCTAGGTCACACCTAGTAAACGCAGTCATATATCAGAAAATGTTCCCTATCAAGGTCATGTATACCACTTCAGTTGGAATAGACTCTTCTAATGGACACAATAAACATGGTCAAACATTTCTTTATCTATTTAACATGTTGTGCTTTTACCTTTTCTCAGTTGTGTTAATAAATGAGGGTTTCCATGTCAAAATGACACAAACCCATCGACAGTGGTTGACAAGAGGGTGAACTAGCTGATCCTCATGCAGTTTTGATCACCCTAACTCACAAGTACCTCGAGAGTGCATTCCCATAGAGCCATAGGAGTTGAGTCATGAAACCCTTGCTGCCGGCTTTATGAGGGGACACTGTCACATGTGGCAACATGTTTAAAGTCACTTACTTTACGAGTTGAGCTCCTCCAGTAGATGATCTGTATTTATATGGTGATGATTCAACACGTTTTCTTCTTCACTGCTGCTTCTGTTTCCCAAATAGAAGAAAGTTTAAACAATCTTTCTTTCTTTCTCTTAAGGATTTAAAGCGTGTGGCAGCTGTATTCAGTGGCACATGTGCGCACACATTGACTCTCTCTTTCTAAGTACAGTATGTCTATAAATGGAGCTCAAGTCTTGCCCGCCCACCCTGCTGACCGTAACGTACACACACACACACACACACACATTTGTCCACACCTAATATGTCTTACAATCTGGACACATGACTGTAGGTCTGATGGTTTGATGGAAATAATGTTGTTGCTGGAGCTGATGTCTACATTGTTAAAATACTTTTTAATTTCTCAGCCCCTCTAATGTCATAAAACCATTTAAACTTGTTGCTTCTAGTGCTTTGGCTCCTGACAAAGTTTTTTCGCCTGAAACCAGAGACACTGGTGTGCTGATAGCTTGCTCACTGGCCCCATCATGTGGTCAGCGACAGGGTGTCTCAGGAACCTTTTTCTGCACACAGTATATAAAGAACATAGAACTGTCTAAAATGTAGAAAAAACAGCAGCAGACATTATTATGTAATGTTTTGTATCATGTCAATCAAACACAGCACACTTGAGCTCTGGTCCATTTTATTTATTGTTGTTTTCATCCTGTAACATCGTTTCAATGACAACAAACCCTCCGACAGTAGAACGAACGAGAAAGAACTTAGAAATAAAATCTACAAAACGGTGCTCCTTCAATAGCACCAGTGGAAATGTTTCTTAGTGATGAGGGAACAGCGAAAAAGGAGAGGGAAAACGGTCTCTCTGATTATAATGTTTTTCAATCCAACCTTTATTTTAACAGGTGAGTTTGTCAAGAACAACTTCTCATTTATTGAGACAGTCTGGAACAATAAAAACTCACATCCACTCATTCATCTCCCAAGATATGGGCATGAGCTAATATAACAAATAATAATTATAATGATAATAATAATAATAATAATATAGAACAAACAGTGTAAACAAAAATTGGTACATTAGGGATTTGTCATGGCATAATACACCCTTAAAGAAAAAAAATATCAATAAATAATGAAGTAAATACTCACTATTGATTGCATCTACATGTGTTTCTTCTGCCTTACTAGTATCAAAACCAAAATATTATATTGCAACAAATGTCCCTCTTTGTCATTATTTTGCAGTTTTCAAGCTGTTATATGAGAAATGGAGAAAAAACAAAAACAACAACAACAAAACAAAAAACAGAGAAACAAAAAGAGGCAGAACTTTGGGCAGCAAAGAAACAAAAACTTTTTGATTTGGATAATTGAAACAACAGGTGAGTTAGCCCAACACCTCCATAACAATGTAATGCTTTTCTATTGTAAAAGCAACAGCTTAATGTTTTTATTAAATGGTATCACAAAGAGCCTACAACTGACTGCCAGGGCCACTTTCTTTGGGGAAAAACAAATCAGACATTAAGAATAAAGGTGTATCATTTTGAAGAAAAAATATTACAGCCTACTGTCATGGGTAAAGTGTTAATTTTGAATGCACTTTTATGCAGAAAAAATCATTAAATCACAGATTAAAGTTGCAATTTAATGAGAATGAAGTCACAGTATTATGAGTAAAGTCATAATTTTTAAACGTTAAATGACAAAATAATGCAGAATATTACCATAATAATATTTATAACTTCAGAAGATATTTCACAAGATATTATGAGTTTGTTAAAATTCTAAATGAAGTCCTACGTTTACATACATGTATGTCGCACGGTGCAGAGTATAAATAGTATCTGCACATATTGTGACTTTACTCGCATAATGTCATGACATTATTTCTCATAAAAGTATGACTTCATATTAAAAAAAAATATGACTTTTCTTCTTGTAAAATTATGACATCACTTCAGAACAAGATGACTTTATTCTCTAAATCTCTGATTTTTCTTTCCTGACAGTAGAGGTGGGACCTAGTCGTTGTTTTGTAAGTAACAAGAAAGTCTTGAGTCTTTGCACTCGAGCCCCAAGTCCTTAACTTTGGTTTTGAGTCTTAAACAAGTTATAATGGTGTGCTCTGTTGAATATAATGCCATTTTAACAACAAATTAATGTTATATTAAATTTGCAAAAATCACAGATGCTTAAAACAAGTGTACGGAGCCTCTGAAGTCGTGGAAACTTTTTTATCTTGTGCACACAAGTCATTATCTTTTGGAACAACTTATTTATCTTGTCAAGATTAGAGAAAATGTCACCTTTCGGGACTTAGGGGCTCCGTACAAGTGTGACCGAACTTATCCAGAAAAAAATAGCACACAACACGATTAACCAGTGCACAACAGAATTAATTTAGTAGGTTTCTGCCCTGTCTTGTTGAATTTAACTCATCTCAGATTGTAAAAATGTCAGTAGCTTTAGCCTCCTAAATTTGTAAGACACTTTCTGTAAGACCGTTCTTCCTCTTAGGTGATATTGTTTGTGCTGCATGTGTTATGTCTAATAGAAATAAAAAGATTATTGTTAGCTGATACAGGACATAAGCTGATTCATGGCACACTTTTTAAATAACACACGTATTATCAAGTCAAAAGGCTCGAGTCTAAGTGTAGTCATTAGTTATTGGTGTTAAAGTCTGAGTCAGGTTTTAAGTCTTTTCTCACTTTGTTGAGTCAAAAGTCATAACATTTGTGCGTTGAGTCCACACCTCTGTCTAACAGCGGCCCTGTGTTTCGTCATCGTGGCTGAATGCGATACACAACAAAAGTCATTGTAACTACATAAATCAAAAACGCTTTGTTCAAAAATCCCTTCAATGGCAAACAGAGTGAGATGTCACAATGGCATCGCTGGAGAAAATGGCAAACAGGTCACCAACTCGCACATAAAAACACATTTAAGTGAAACACTGACTCACTGTCAGGCCTACTGTGTGACTCATTAGGAATCTACGGCTCTGCTAAAAGCGTTGGTCGTCAAATTGAAATCCTGCATCTGAAGTACACTAACACAGAGGCAGATTCTGTGGTAAACAGGAGTAAATAACTAAAAGAGAAGTGTTGCCGTGTACTGAGCAGGACCGGTGTAATAAACACAGTACAATCAAAGCCCTAACATTATATTAATCCATTTAGCTTACACACATGTAGCAGCCGCATCATTGAAATGCTGACCGGACCTGGAAGCACAGAACAACCTCTACTGTGTTTAAACATGAATATAAATAATATCATCAACATTTCTTCTGGTGTGAAGGCTTAAAGTCAGCTTCAGTCCATCTGTGAAGCCTCAGGACGTCAAGTCAAGTTACATTTAAGACTTTCTGAGCTTTTCGGTGTCAGTAACAATCAACAGAAAAGACAAAGGAGGATACTGAACTGTAGATCTATCGGAACGACTGGCCTTTAAATGCGATGATGAACTGTACTCCAACATGTGAACCCTTCTACAACCTGTGGACACCCATGATGCCCCACTTTAAGCCCAGACTTGGCAGGACATGATGTGTTTCTTTCACAGTACAGACACTTCTGCTTTAAAGAGTGTTAGAAATGTGTGACGTGCGTTGACATGCATCCTGTAATGATCTGCTAACAGTCTTCCTTCACAGGTTAAATGCTTATTTTAGTCTCATGTACAGTATCTACAAAGAGGTTCTAACAATATTGTGGCTGGATATTTTTGCATCGCAGAAAAAAGACTGTTGCAGTGGCCAGTCGGGGAAATCTATTGTACATCTAGTCGTCCGGCCTCATCGCCTGTCACAGACCACAGATTATTACTGGTGAATTACAGTGTGGACGTAAAGCTGGTGTGTGTATGTATGTATGTATGTATGTATGTATGTGTGTATGTGTGTGTTTGATTCAAGACCACTCACTTTCCAACAAGACATTTTCATCTAAAAGGTGCTATATGTAGCATTTAACCAGCAATAAATCATCAACATGCTGTTAGAATTACTCTGAACTCATTAAACATCCTCATCAGAGGTTTCCGACATGGAGGTCGGGACCCCAAGGGAGTCATTCACAAGACACAGAGAAAAAAGTAAAAGAGAAATGTTTCTGCAACACAAATTAATTTTCTGACTTTCTGATCTTTGCCGTTTTATTTTGAAGATGTGATTACTTTCACATCTTCAGGAGCTGCTTGCACCAGCGCTCCCAAAGTTTAACGTCAGCCTCATTGTTACAGAAGTTTCACCGAGTGGAGATCAATGCATCACTAAATAAAGAGAGAACTGGACACAGATCAGAGGCGGGGCCCCGTTCATTTCTATGAAAGTTGCTCAGTAGCGCATGAAGCCAATAAAGTTCGACTGCTGTGTATAAAATTACCTGGATGATGCACTGTGCAGCCCATGAAGCAGGCACGCTAGAGACTTGCACAGGCTAAGCCGGCAACTTTAAGTTTACCTCTCCGCCAACTTGAATGGTGATAAAATAATTCAGTCATGCGGCTCTTGTAGTCAATCAAAATGTCAAGTTCTGTTGCTAAAACGAGTCATTTTGCAATGGTATTAACGTTCAAAAAATGTATCTACTGATTAACAGATGTTTTTATTTGCCATGTAAGTCTACGGCAAAAAGTCTTTTGAGGCCACACGGCATCATGTGGATGGATATAGTCAGCATATCTGACAGTGGTATAGATGTTTCCTAGCAAAAGATTCACACATTACTAAAGCCCTGTCTACACGTATATAGATATTTTGGGAAACTGATAATTCCTCTGTGTTTTGGCCTCTCCTCTACATGCTAGTGGATCTTTAGGTCACTAAAATAAAGATTTCTAAAGATGTTTTCTAAGCCTTATATTTTTCAAAACTCTGGTCACTTTGGTCTTGCCACATGTAAACAGAGTATTTAAGAAACGATGACTTCCTGTGCTCAGTTCCTCCATTGCTGCTTTGTGTAATAAGTACGGTACCTAAAACAATAACAACGGTGGACTACAGGTTTGCTTATGTTTGGTTAGCACAACTAGATCTAATAATGACACTTTACGCTTAAACTTGTTAGTGCTACAGTTTTGGCTAATCTGGACCGGTCAAACCAGCAGCAGTTGGTACAACTTTAAGAGTGGGATTGCTGTCAAGTGAGGTTATTCTGCTGATTCTCTTCTAGAGCACAAACTTCTTGTGTTTATTTGAATAGCCTGTACACTGTACTACCTTTGCGACAAGGGGAAACTGTGGAATATCTTTTCCTAGCATGCAGCAAGCAAATTTTGGCAGATGGAGTGTGAAAAAGTGTCCAGATATACTGTACAAGCAACCACAACATTCAGCCTTTAGTGAGCCTAAGCAACAGGTTGTTGTTGTTGATCTAAAAATTGATTGCTTCATCAAAATAGAGCCAAGGTGAGCGCTTTTTCAAACACTGACATATCGCTTAGCCTATTTGCTGACGCATGGAGCAGGTGAGGATATCTTCATTGGGAAATAGTGGAACAATCTGATGTTAGCGCACTTGCTTGTTCACATCTCGTCTAGGTAGCAAAAGGTCATAAACACATGCGAGCGTTTGGAGTGCAGAGATATTTTGTAAAATAAAGGGGGAAATTTCCTGTTTTTAAAACTATCTGTAGACGCGTAGACAGAGCCTAAAGTCTTTATTACATTTCCTAAGTTTTATTTGTGCATTCTGATTTAGTAAATTACTGGTTTGAAGATAGCAACTTAGGGAAAGTTGTATAAACAGCTGGTGCAACCGAGGTGAAACAATCTGAGAGGTGACGAGCCAAAACTGTTGGGAACCAGTGATGATCTACACTGTACTTTACATTGCGTATTCCTTGTCTAAAAAAAACACATCATAGAATGCTAACATGCTAATTTTTATCATGTAACCTACATTACATTATAATGCAAAGGTTAGCAGGTGAGCATGCTATGTTAGCATTAAACTGTAACTTTTGAGATCATGTTTCACTCAGGGTCAAAGTGTTGGACAGACAAGCTGAACAACAGCCAGCTCATAGAAGAACAGCCTCATTGAGCTATGGGATGCAAATGAAATGCTACACATAGCACCTTTTAGCATCGAGGAAGAGAAGGTATTTCTTTCTTACTGTTTCCTGATTGTCTGTTGGTTAAATATGTCGCTCTTTATCCCTTATGTTCTTGTATCTCAGCAAAGTATTTATCATCTTTGCTTGTTACGCTCTTACCTCGCCTCACCCTTACACACCCAATCCTCTGCGTTTCATTCCAACAGTCCTTCTTTACATTTTCCCTTTCTTCTTTCCCCCACAGTCCACCCATCCTCTCTGTCCGCCATCACTCCCAGAAGATGTTGGTGATGTCAGAGTCCAGGCTGAAGATCCAGATCACTAGCGGTGCAGAGATCAGGACGAATGACCAGGACACGCCCTTCAGCGACTGGCGCAGCTTCGTCATCATGGCACCAACAAATCCTGTGTTAGCCCCCGTCCTCCGCAGCTCCTCCTCCTCTTCCAGTGACTTTTTGAAAGATGAATTGCGACAAAGGAAAGGTTAGACCACTTTGAGATACAAATACAGCTGCTGCACATGAACAGAAACACTGTCAGGCACATCTCCTGACCTGGATCTGGCTTCCTGGCTCGATGTAGTTGCGGGCTAGAAACTTGAGAGCCTCGTCCATCAAGATGACAGGAAGTGACATCTTCAACACCACCACCCACTGAGGCCAAGACAGAGGGCGTATCTGGAAAATCACCTGAAGACACAGACGGGAGGATATTTACGTTCTGGGTAGATTAAAAGTGTCAGCGAACTGATGTATGACACCATGGAATAAGTGTGGGTCATCTGTTAACAATCAGTGCAACCTTTCAAGGAATCTTTCAGACATATACTGTTTGTGCATGCATGCTTACCGGAAGTGGGTCTACATATAGAATGAGGAAGTGTAGAGCCATGGACAGACAGATGGCACCCACCAGCCAGGGGTTTGACCAGGGAGGCATTTTCAGCAGGGACTGGTTCTCCGAAAGACTGGACAGCACAGATAAAGAAGAAAGACATTATTTTTACTGTTACACTGCCTGATCTGTCACTTTCACTTTGTGTAATATATGACAATGAAATGGTGACACAGCACTGATGGATATATGGTTGAGTGTGTGTGTGTCTTTGTTTTATTCTTACCTGTTCAAGGCGTTGCACATTTCTATGGTAACCAGGACAGACAGGGCCATAGTCATGGGATACGGAGACTCAAAGACTGAACACTGCACGCCGGCAAACTCAATGTGTCCCTCACTGCACTGCAGGTAGTGGGACTGTGGAGGAAACAAACAAGGAAATAACATTTTTACCACCTTCATACCTGCCTCACTTGCCTACCTGCTGTGATATCTAGATAAATAGAGTCTGACAGATGTATCGCAGACCGTTAATGAGCAATGTCAGGGCAGAAATTCCAAAATATGTGTAATTTCTCTGACCATCAGAGAGCACTGATGAGGTCATTTCTTAGTGTAAGTTAGTGTCCTGCTCAGCGCAGATCTTTGCCACCCTAACCCTCCCCTCACTGTGATGTAGCCTTGAGTTCTCGTTCGAAAGGACCCCCCTAATATTGACTCTTTAAAGGGGCATTTCCCCCACATATCAAAAATTTAAGTTGCTGAGTGTTGGACATATCAGCCATTGAAATGTCTGCTCTGTTTTAATCTCCACTAACTCCTGAGGGAATTATCCGTCTCTTTAGCTTCTAAATGCTCCACTGTGTTCACCAGCAGGTCTCTGACTTTCTCTGTCTGCTGTCTGATGCCGAGCGGGTAGTGTGCAGTGGGATTATCAGAGCTGTTTGCTGCCTGCTGCGTCTAGAAACTACACAGATGAGAGCAGTGACAGCTAAACAAAAAACTGAAAGACACTTTTACAACTGAAAGACAATTTTAAGTTTGTTACACACACATTTTTAAATTGTTTTTTAATCATTTTGAATTAATATTTCATTATTAATATTTTTCTCCTGCCTGATTACTCAGGTACTGTAGTGACACTGGAATTCTGGAATTCAAAATACTTAAGACAGAGTAGCTGAAACTTAGAAGCAGACCACTGATCATACAGCTCAGGTAGGTCTGACCTATAACAAAGTTCCTATTCTGAATAAGCAGTTATTATGTAATTATCAATAACAAATATAAGCTGTTTATTGCCCCACTTTTATTGTCTTATTTCTGTTTTCTATACATTACCTGCAGCTTGTCAGTAAGTTGTTTGATGGTTTGAAATAAATGTGGAACTCCGCCTGTGTAACGTGATAGTGTGAATTTCTTCATACTGTTTTCAGCAACAAGTAAATCACATGTTTAGGGTAACAAGAAGGTTTCAGCTTCTCCTGCTTATGTTAGTGCCACCGTGTATCTATTTAACTACAGTGTATAGTTTAGGGCAGCAGAGCATGTGAGGTCTGTAAGAAGTGTAGTGAAGGGGAGATGTGTGTTTACCAGTTGATAGAAGGAAAGTTTTGGTCCATCGTGGGCTGCCATGAACCACCAAGCAGCAGCTCCGACAGTTGCAGCTCCCACATAACCTACAGAGAAGGGTGGTGAGTAGCAATAAGTCAGATGCTCTGATGATACATAAATGATCTGGAGGGTTTTGTCGATGTTCTAGTAGTAATGATCAGTTCTGTTCCAGGCTCATGACTCACATCCGATGATGAGGTAGCGACAGAACAACCAGCTGGAGATCAGAGGCTCCTTGGGGGAACGGGGAGGGCGTGACATGATGTCCAGGTCTGGGGGGTTGAAGCCCAGAGCTGTTGCCGGGAAACCATCTGTGACAAGGTTGACCCATAGCAGCTGGACAGGGATCAGTGCTTCAGGCATGCCAAGTGCGGCCGTCAGGAAAATACTGAGGAGGAAGGAAGGACAGATGGAAGAGAAGATAACATTGAGAGGCACAAAATATCCATTCAGTGAATCTCTCTCTCTGTCAGTGTTGAAATTAGCACACCACACTTATATCAGCTGTTACTAACCAGACCACCTCTCCTATGTTGGAGGATATCAGGTATCTGATAAACTGTTTCATGTTGTTGTAAATGGCTCGGCCCTCCTCCACCGCAGCCACGATGGTGGAGAAGTTGTCATCAGCCAGGATCATCTCAGAGGCTGACTTAGCCACCGCTGTGCCGCTGCCCATAGCAATGCCAATCTCCGCCTTCTTCAGTGCAGGTGCATCGTTCACCCCGTCACCTGTCTGAAGTCATGAGAGAGGGGTGAGATGTGGGAGGATAATTCAGTGAAACCACAGGAGAAAGGTTGTTATACTGGTTATCGACACACCTATGATACTGGCAGTGCTCCTACCATGGCAGTGATGTCACTCAGGCTCTGAAGGTACTCCACTATACGACTCTTGTGCGCTGGTTCCACCCGGGCGAAGCACCGCGCCGTCCTGCAGGCCTGACGCTGCAGGTGAGGGGGCAACTCATCAAACTCCCGCCCCGTCAGGCCACCATTGACCCCCGCGCCCTCTTGCTCCTCTTCCTGCTCCGTGATGATGCCCACCCTCCGACAGATAGACAGGGCTGTCCCTTTATTGTCACCTGAAGAGATACATTGTTCGATTAATGATTGTGTTGGTTAGCCACGTAAGGTTTCTTTCATTAAAATCTAATGGCCTATCATTAGTAATTTTAAACTAACTAACTAACTAACACACATAACGCGATTTATCTGCATGTGCAGGGTGTCATTTTTGTGTCATGGCCAATGGGCAGCTTTCATGTCTTCTTTTGCAGGTCTAAGAGTAACTATGAGTATTGTGTGTGGGTTTGGTAAACCACGATTCTCAAAACCGGCTACTGACGGCACATTTAGTTCAGCAACCTCTCTCTCATCATGTCTGTTGTGCATTCATACACCTGAGGATTCTGTCTGTCAGCTTGCTTTACTGCCTTTCACGATCACATGTCGGAAAAAGGACACGGGAACTGTTTTCACTGGCTGAGTGGTATTAACATTACCAAGTAAACTGACTTTTATGTGCAATAAAAGTGTCCTTCAACAAGTGTCTGGGGTAGCCTCACATCTACAGACTGCATAAAAGAAGTGGACGTAGCCACCGTGATGTCACTCATTGAGTCTTGAGTCTTGAGTTTAGCATTTTGGCTGTTGCCATCTTGTTTTTTTGGAACTAGAAGTGACCCTATTTGTAGATGCAGAAGGAGCTATGGGGGATACACATTGCTGCACCTCTATTCCCAATGACAGGTCATGATCGAGACCATAGACTCATGAGGAAAATGTTTACTGAGGTAATAAGGGTCATATTCCCATGAACTTGCATGCAGTCTGACTTCTTTTTGCACCTGTGGAGTCTCCCTCTGTGACAACATGACACCATAATGCAAATCACACACAGTCTCTACTGATATTTTCGCTGTCTGTTATATTTCTGTATCTGTGTGGTTTAATGTGTGTGTATTAAAGGTGAGTTTTAGCACACATATAGTGTACTTTTAAATGTGTGGGTGGTCGTGCGCGTTACCTGTGATCATGATGACTCTTATGCCAGCCTGCCGACACATTCTGACGGCGCAAAGCACCTCTTTCCTGGGGGGGTCCAACATGCCCACACAGCCCACAAAGGTCAGGTCCGACTGGGGAGAGGGAGAGATAGAAGAGAAGGCGTAGGGGACAACAGATAATCTTGTTAGTTAGAGCCACTGGTGATTTGACAAGTAAGTCATCTATATCTGAATTTAATGTCCAAATGGTATGGACACAGTGATTTGTTATTTAAGAGTATGTCAACACCATCATCACTATCATCATTTTAATCATCACCTCATAGTCAGCAAAGGCAGCTGTGTTCTCCAGGTTGAGGCAGTGGATATCAGGGGGATTGTCCCTGGTTGCCATGGCGAGGCAACGTAGCGTGTCCCGACCTGATCCCCATTCCCGCACAGTGGACAGGAGCTGCTCTCGTACCGCCGGGCTCAAAGGCACACGAGCCGAACCGCTAACCCTGATATAATTACAGCGCTCCAACACGCTCTCTGGAGCTCCCTGAGGAGACATGGGGAAACAATTAGATACTGAAGGGGAAGAAGACATGACAGTGTCTTTGTAGCCACAGAATAACCACATGTATCGAAGACAGTGATGGGGAACACACCTTGACAAACATCTTGGCTCCAGAAGCCGACCTGGTAAGTTTGTTGGATGAGCAGAAGACAGACATGGACTTCCTGTCTCTGGAAAACTCCAGCGTCAGCTCCTTCCTCATCAGCTGCTTAATCACCTGAAAACAACCAGTAAAAACTACAGTATGTACAGATCATATTTAACACAGGTCAGTGAGCCTTACTGGCAGAGCGTACAGAAATAAAAACACAGCACATTTAGTCACTTTGAACCCCTGCAACCAAAACACACGTACAGAATGTCAAACTAGTGTTCATGGGTCAACGCTCAATACAACAGCTTAATGGTCTCATAGGTAACGAGACATAAGAGAGAAGAGAAAGCATGGAAAAGGTTTCAGCGTAATGGATTCAGAGGTCAGAGGGAAGGATCAATTTGCACCAGCACTTTCTTTAACTTTCTCTCCCACTCTCTCTCTCTCTCTCTCTCACACACACACACACACACACACACACACACACACACACACACACACACATGGGATTCCCTTAGAAAAATTTGCTGCTAGTTTACATGTCCTGAAGATTTCAATGTCACAGATAAATGGGAGGAAACTGATGACCTGTGGTTACTGAACAGACTCATGCACATAATAGAGCTATTTTAAAAAATGTATAATTATTACCACAAAAAAGTTTTTTTTTTTAGCTTACCGCATCCAAACAGAATGTGACATGAGTGACTGTCAGAGACAGAGAAATCAGTTTGATTGTCCTAACTGGCTGCAAGCGATGCAGCGCTGTTAGTATTGATTCCTGTGGCTTGCTTGTAAAGCTGCGCAGGCTACGGCTGATTTGTGAAGATGAAATGAAGTGTTATCTGCACAACACAAGCAGCAGCCTCTGGGTTTGAAACATGAAGGCAATGCAATATACAAAATATGCAGTTCCTCAAATGGCCACTAGAGGCTGGCTTCAAGATTCACTCTCCATAGACCCCCATTATAAAACGCCCCACTTAACAGCAGAAATAAACATGTTTACAGCCTGGGACAGAAAATGGGTTTGTTCTCTATAGTTAATTTACTTTCATGACAACTGTGTGTCACCACAATCAGTGAGTTAGATTCACCTCTCATTCTTCCATAGCTCCAAAAATCCAAAATGGCTACAGTCAAAATGCCAAACCTAAGGCTTTAATACGGGAGTCTACAAACTAGTGGTTTACATTAAAGGGGCTACATCCATTAGCAACTGGTGGGTTGTGGTCCAAAAGTGGGTCACGGGGCCATTCTGAACCGCAAGCGACTTGCAGATGTGTCAAGTTTGTAGAAAATACATTTTATTTTTAAGCACAGAGAATTTTTGGCACAGAACTTGTGCCGTTTCCTGCTGTAGAGTGACTGACTAACAGACAGCTACTTGAGAGAGACAGTAAACGAACACGATGACATGGCCAAACGCAAATATGACACCGGATGTATCAAACTGTGTGGAGCTTGAACTAATGACTAAGGAGAAGTCTGGACCAGTTAGGAGTGGCTACATCTCCAGTCTGATCTTGAGCACAAAGATAGGTATGTGGTTTGTTTACATGAATTAAGAGAAGTGTATATAGTGTGGACAAAGCAAGGCTTACTTACTGTTAAGACACAGTGTACCACCTGCATCTTCTCGAGGGGAATTATTTTCATTGGACAAGGACCAGAGACATTTAAATGTGTTGGACTTGGACAGATTATCCCAGTCGAAAACCGGTGGTTACCAGTTAACAGCCTGATACAGACACACACACACACACACACACACACACAGACACACACACTTACAGAGCAGCACGCTGTAGCTCTCTCAGCAGGGCTCAGTCCTCTCAGGTCGGTGTCGAACACGTTCATTTTCTCCACCAGACAGCAGAGGGCGGTCTCTGTTGCCTCCCCAACCTTCTCAAACACACCCTTTGCCTGGAACACACACACACACACACACACACACACACACACACACACACACACACACACACACACACACACATACACACACACACACACACACACACACACACACACAGGGAACAGAGGTTAAAGTATGCTGTTCACGGTATTTATAACGCAGAATCAGTTTCCAGTTGTACATGTTTCAGCACCGTATACGGTAGTCTATGATGGTCTGAGTCGTCGCTGCAGTAATGTCTTACCTCATTGTAGTCCAGAGATGAGTCATTGCACAGTGCACAGATGGTGGCCATCTCCACCAGGCCTTCGTACTGACTGGACTTCACCACTGAGCCATCCTTATAACTGGAGAAACAGCAGGACAGGCCACGACAGAGAGAGTAGTAATAAAGACAGAAGAGTAGAGGCAATAGAAACAAATTGTAAGAAAAGGGTGGAGAGATAAACGCTCATAATCCAAATCCATCCATAACCCACCAGGGGTTAGAGGTTAAAGGTTAAAGACACTCACACTTCCCCTTCAGGGGCGTAAGTAGATCCAGTCACTGAAAACTCGCTCAGGCTGCAGCGCTCCCCCGACACACTGTCTACTACAAACATCTAAACACACACGCATGCACATAGACAGACAGACAGTGCAGTAGTTGATTAGTTCAATAATATTAGAAGATCATATTTGGGGTTAGCTTCACATTCCAACAGGTCATTCCAGCACATGAATCTTTTATATCAAAGCCGACACAACACTAAGAGGCAACTTCCTGTTGATTAACATGGAAATTCTTCAGAGTGTGAGGCAAAGTCCTGGACCTTATTTTGCTGCATTAATGCAGGTTTTCATCACTTCTTTTTAAATGTAGATTTTCTAATAGTGCAAAAAGGCTGTTGTGAAAACAACAATATTGCAATACCGTGCTATTGATAAGCTAACTGCAGGGGGTGGCAGGCAATCGCCATGTTTTTTCTTCATGAAGCTAGGCCCTTCTTGTTTTTACACTTCAGTGGGTTGAGGCATTGTGCGCTCCATTTTAAGTGTGTTTTTCTGGTCGCCGTAAGTTGAAACATGTTCAACGTCAGGTAGAACACTGCGCTTGTCACTATCACTTTATACCCAGCTGTCCAATCACAGAGCAGAAAGGGTGGGACAAATAGCCTGTCACAAAGGCCAATGGTCACATCCTACATGTACAAGTGCTGCTATGGAGAAGAAATTATACTGAGTCCACACAGACCAGCAAGTTTGTCCTCTTTTCTTACATACTTAAGCCATCCCTTCATCTAGAGCCCATGGGCTGCTTTTTGCAAAATGTCAGGAGTCCAGGAGCCAGTTAAGATGGACATTTGCTGTCCTCACTCATCTTTTACAAAGTACAAATCCAGTTACAGCAACCCCTCACAGGCCAGGCTGTGTGATGTTACTAGGATTTCAAGACATTCAAAACTTAGCCCAGGCATCTGTCGGGGGGTCTGAGGAATCCTCCCCTGGCTTTTTTTTTTAATAATCATGCTCTAATTTGATGTTTTTAATGCCTCCTGGCACCGTAATGACTTTCAAAGTACAAAAAAAAAGAATAAAATTCCCAGTGTGAATCAATTTAGTTTCATTGTGAAGAAGAAAATGGTTGGTGGGCCACCAGGCACCATATCACTGGCCAGATGTGGCCCACTGGCCTTGAGTTGAGTATCACTGATCTAGAGCAAGTACTCTACCTTGTGCTGACAGTTTTACTTCCACTGATATTCCAAATCAAAGCAGTCAGACGCAACTGAAGCTGAAAAACATGCACCTCATTGCCCTTCTGTGTTCTGCATTTGCCAATAAACAAGTACCTTTCCTTTGTCATTTAAAGGCAACAATATAATTAATACTGAGAGCTGAATGAGGCTGACTGGCCCACACAGAAGTCCTGACACAAAGCAGATGTCAGCCTTTTATGTATCATCCTGATTTAACATTCCTCCCACAACTTACCCTGCAGACTGACATCTGGTTGGTGGTCAGTGTTCCTGTCTTGTCAGAGCAGATAACCGAAGTGCAACCCAGCGTCTCCACTGATGGCAGGCTGCGGACGATGGCGTTCTTCCTGGCCATCCTCCTGGTGCCCAGTGCCAGGCAGGTAGTGATGACTGCTGGGAGGCCTGGGAGAAAACACAACAGGCAGACGATGGTGAGGAGAAAGCTTTTTTTTAAGAGAGAGAGAGAGAGAGAGAGAGGGAGTTTAACAGCTTCATTGTCTTGTTTTTTTCTGTCAGCCACTGAGATTTATTTGAGCAGTTGGATTTACGTGCTTTAATCAATGGCTCATAGAAGACTTTTAGAGTGAGTGGAGAAAGCTATTTTGTTCCTCTATCCAAATTTTGCCAGCTCAGTGTCTTTAACAATAAAAAGTAAAAAAAAATACATCTAAAAGAAGTGATTTTGTTGCACTGATAAACAGATAAGATGTTTGACCTTCTGGTATGGCAGCTACAGCCAGTGCGACAGCGATCTTGAAATAGTACACAGCTCCTCTCAGCCAGCTGCCTCCATGGACCGGATCGTTAAAGTGTCCCACATTGATGGCCCACACTGCCACACAGATCACACTGATGACCTGCAGGTTCAAACACAAGTGCAAGGTAGTAACAGAGATACTGTGTATTAAATCTTTAGATTACTGTTTTAGAAAGTGCCAAAAACATTGATTAAATTCGAGCCCAAAGTGATGCCAGGCACTAACATACACACACAAACACAAACAGGTCCTTGCCTTAGACAGCTGTTCTCCAAACTGGTCTAGTTTCTGTTGTAGTGGGGTCCGTTCAGGGTCAGTTGAGGCCATCTCATCTCGGATTTTCCCAATCTCTGTCTGCACCCCCGTTGCCACGACAACGCCGATGGCACGGCCTGCTGCAATGTTGGTGCCCTGAGGAAAAGGTCATGAACTTTGCTGTCAAACTTGCTGTCATCATGACAAATATTGGGACATAATAATGCACGGTTTCTGTAGTTCTTCAGCAGAGAGCCGTTGAGAGACAGTGAGTAGAATCTGTATGTGTCTTTGAACGCTTTGCCTTTTTCATACGCTCCCACATAAAGCAGTGACAGTGAAATCTAATATCTGAGTGTAATGATTTCTTTCTCCCCTGTAACAGCAGGTTCTAAATTGTTGCCTACACATCGGTGTGTGAAGTCACACTCAGGACAGCAGCACTGAGAGAACCACGCCAACAAAGACAACCTGCAGACCTGCAGCCTGTCAGAGTGATGGCGCTGAATAAAACATCACTGGCTGTTGTTCTTTGACCACAGACCACCTGGTGACTCAGCAGTCTTTGAGGTCTCACACACACACACACACACACACACACACACTCCACAGCTGCTTTGTCTGATCAAATAATGGTCATTTTCCCTGCCACACTCTCTGGTCATGTTGTGTGTAAATACATGAAACACTTGTCTTGTCATCTATTGTACCATTAAATGTAAGATGTATAATAATATAAACCCCTTTTATATTTCATCATTTTAATTTGATATCTTTAACTAATTTTAGTGCATAAACAAATGAATCAATAAGTATGTAAGAAAGTAAGTATTTTTCTACTTTATTTTCAATGGGTATGAAGTGTTTTGCACCTTGTTTTATCCTCCTAAATACATCTGGTAATTTTAGAGACGTGCCATGAGCAAAGAGAAAAAATGTGTGTCTCGTGTAGCAGATAAATGCTTTATGTCACTGCAACTCTTTTTTCTTAGAGCTGCGGAGCTTAGTGACTGCTGCCTCAGCAAGTCAACAATAAATATATTATACTGCATACGAAGATCGGTACAGATGTTAGGTAACAACACAACATTGTTCCAGCACTGAATTTAAAAGATAAGGCTGGCTGTATTCTGTATGTGTTAGTCTTGTAGATGTGAATCTTTAAATACATCATTTCCTAAATCTGCTGGTCACTGTAGTTTTTAGCAATTGCTACTTCAACAAGAGGAATTCGTGCATTTGTTGGGGACTGTTTTCAGCAGCACATAAAGCCACATTTGGTGCTCGGGTTATTGTTTGGTGCTGCAGGATGGCGTATGAGGAATAGAGTCAAAATAAACTACAGTGGTAATGAAGGAAAATGTCTCCAAGTGCAACAGTGTGACTCATTAATATTGACAATAATAGAAATCATTCAGGTATAACTTAAACACTTGGTAGGCCCATTCTCCCTGGTCCTTTCCCTGGTGGTGTGTGTTAAATTGACTGTATGTGAATTAGGAAAAGACAGATATGGTTGTTGAGACTCACAGAGAAGAGCATGTTCTTCTTGTCCTGGTTGACAGCCCGGGGGTCTGGTACAGGGTCTGTGTGTTTGAGCACCGACACAGACTCCCCCGTCAGAATGGACTGGTCCACCCTCAGAGTGGTGGAACGGATGGACGTCAGCCTGATGTCAGCGGGGACCTTATCACCAACTGCAGGCGGTTGAAAAGACAAATCTTAATTTCACTTTTCATTTCTGTATTACCTTGGAACAAAGGTGGTGTTTAACCCCCAAGTAGTGACCAAAAAATTGAGCATGACATACCCTACATCACTTTACATTATCTAATATTTTTATACTAATATTTTTAATGACTTAAATGTTGATTATGTGGAATGAAACTGCCTGGACTCCCTTCCTCCCCTCTTCTACCTCCACATCATAAAAGAACAAGCTAATCTAAAGATCATGACTAAACACACCAGCTGGGGTTTAAAAGTACTCTCTGTGGACGACAAGCAAACAGTCACACTCCATTTAAGATCAAAGCACGGTGGCTTAAACAAGCAACACACTTCACTTCTCTGACATTTGTCAGAGCTGCAAGATGTAAACTTGCCTTGCCAGGCGCAATCATCGTAGTTTCCTGTGAGCTTCACCAATCATAGCAGTCCCTCACAAAAAAACCCCTCTGTCTTGTTTCTGGTTGTAAAGATGCAACATGAACGCCTCACATTTACCAAAGAAAATTACTGCTAAACACAGAGCATGGTAATTCCCTGATGATCGGCACAAAAGTGGGGGTAAACTGTTTTGCACCGTGTGCAACGTTGAGGTGGAACACAAAAAACCATCAATAGACAGACACTTTTCTACCGCAAAACATCAGGATCAGGATGACAGTATATGTCACAGACTCAGAACAGAGTGGTTTTATTCTCACTGGAAGGTGCATTTATAATTTAATGAATTATCTGGAAAAAGAATTTGCAATTTTCACTTGCTCCTGCACTCTCATTGTAAAAAAACCCACCTAAAAGAATCACAACATGCACCTCAATTATTTAGAATAGCTGCCGGGAAATCATGCAGGAAAAAACCCTATGAAATCTTGTGACTGACATGTATAGACCAATCCCAGTGACACCTCACTAGTGAGCCGAGGCATTACACTGTAATGTAGGCAGAGGCTGATCCTTTTAAAATGCTGCTGCTGATCCTGTAGAACTTTTTTACATGTAAAAATATTGTTATCAAAACAATTAAAATGAAGTTATGATCTACAAAACTTAAGTTTAGCCTAACAGAAGATGAGGCTGTAATCAGCTGCTCTGACAATAAACTTTGAATATAATAAAAAATGGACAAATAAAATCCCACAGGGGAGCTTTAACAAATGAAGCTCAGGAAGACTTCCTTTGTGCTCATCCATCCACAATTCTCTCCATCCCACTCTCACTACTTCCTCTCATCAGCTGACTCTGGGCGCTCACTCCTCTAATTATCCAATCGAACTTTGCCACGATCTCTACCAGCCAATCAAGACGCCACTGCCAAATTTTAAATCTGCTCTCTCTTCAGCTGCTGTGAGCTGTCATTTTATGCAGAATCTTCGCGCCCTCCTCCACCCCATTCACCTCCAGCCATCGTATCCAGTGTCCAGAACAAGCTCAAACAAGGCTCATTCCTCTACTCATCCTGATCATCAGCACCTCTTCATCTTCCTCTCATCTCATCTTCACCTCTTCTACCACCACCAGCGTCTAGTCCCCAGGAGGTTCCCTATTCGACTATGGATTCATCACCCTCCTTAAATCATATCATCTCTACGAGGCCAAATGACAAAGACTTTCCACATTTTTATTCTTATGTGCACGTTAATAAATATTCTTTTACTATATAAAACAATTCTCTCACGACTGAAATGTTAGTAGCAATGATTTTGGACAAAAATGTTTTCTTGAAACTGTCTCTGTGACACCCTGATACACAAAGCTGTATGTGAGTATTACTAATTGTAAAAATAAATTACAAATGGATGAAATTGTTTGCACAGTCACTCTCAACAGTAAACAGACAGACAAATATCAGTACATGAATCTCACTGGCTTAACCACAACTTAATATCCAAGACACTGATGCATGTGTCTGTTCCTTATCTAGCTTGCTTGTTTTTACAAATAAGCGAAAGAGGAAGTTCTGAGACTGTTTCATGGTTCTTTCCATCATAAAAGAGCTTAATATTAAGGGTTGTTTGGCTTGCACATGACATAAGCTATAATCCTTTTTTCATTGGCACAGTTTTTTGCTAGCAAGACAAATCACTGGTAAATCATGAGTACTGGGAAATGTGAGAGCATTTTTATTAAAGGTGCGTATAAACACTCTTTTCTGGCTAAGATCTTCAATATTATGAAGTAACGATACAAAGGAAATTTTCCACTTGTGTCCAGGAAGATTTCTAGAGGAAATCATATGTTTACGACCTTTGAAATCATGTCTTATTTATGCAAATAAGGATGGACTCCTACACATGAAAGCTTTGCATTCTTTCTCTTGGAAGAGCACAGCCTTCCATAAACTGTTTACAAGTGTTTCTATAAGTGAGTGACTCAGAGAGGGGCCAGCAAGAAACGAGAGAGAAATGAAGAAAGATAGGCTGCACTGACACATTAGCCTTTCGCTTTCTTTCGACACTAAAGAGAGGCTGACACTTAATATGAGCTCCAACAAACCACAACAAAGAAACATTTGCAATTGTTGGTGAGAGCACTGACACAATTTTACCAGAGCAGGGATATTCCTGCCTCAGAATGTAGTCTTCTTAATGTAAAAATATAGAAATATATAAACTAATTAATGTCTCAAATATAATCAAAGCCATTTATTAAATTAAGAGCCCTATAAGTACTCATCATTGGATGAGATAGTTATACATTTATAGCTTTGATGCTTGTTCTCTTTTTCACGTTTATAAAGTCACATGTCAGTAGTGTGGAGGGGACTGGACAGGAGAATATTGGAATGTAAGTTAACATACAGTTGACATTTTTTTTTGTTTTAGGGATAGAAGGTGTCATTTGTTGTATAGACTAGACAGCATATTTTGTGATTTAAGGTAATATGAAAGTGACAGCTGTGTCGGTCTCATAAATGTTCGGCACACTTTTTGGGGCTATTTTCCTGGCACTGCGACAGGATGAATTCAGTTAAAATTAAGATCCTCCGTCACTCTAAGCCACGTTGACTTCTCCAGAGTGGACACATCTCAAAATACCATCAATAATCTCAACACCAGACCTATCTTAACTGTTGAAAATCAGAGGTGTGGGCAAACACTTAATTTGGATGTATAAAATAATAGTTTTAGTTTTTTCTTTGTAAAAGAAAGCACATACTATCTACTCTCTACACTCTATCTATACTACCTACGCACTACTAGTCATGCCAACATACTGGTTTTACTGGGGTTTTTACAGTGGAGCGGAGTTAAGTAAAATAAACTGATGTTAGGGGATATTGAGAGACATGTTGATATAGAGCAGCCTCGATGGCAGTGTCTTTCTGGTCTATAGCAGTCGCCATTGTTGTTATTACCCCTCATTCATTCCAGCACACTGCCTGACAAGAGCTTGACAGTGATGTTGGTCCAGTCCTCGCCCTAATTGTTAATCCCCCCGTGGCACTCATGGGTTGTTTTTTAATTTCTTTTTTTAAAGATATTTTGGGGGATTTATTAGGGCAGATTTAGAGTGAAAAGGAGGAGGGGCTGGAATCAAATCTGTGGCTGCTGCAGCAAGGACACAGCCTTTGTGCATGGGGTGCCTGCTCTATCACATGAGATAGTGGGCGCCCAGGTTGTTTTTTTATTTCAACCAAGAAACCATTGTTTCGTGTTACAATGCCAGACGATCAGTCAGCTTAAACTCAGTGGAGTGGGTGGATTCAAAGTTCTGGATCCAGGCAAATGGGACTGTTATCTGTGAATATCTACAGAGATCCATTGACCAAAGTGACAGATCTGCACAGCTGCAGATAACGTTTAGTGTTTCATTCACTCGATCTAACGCTATGGGTGAATGGTAACCAGGCACAAGACTGATTTGTGGGAGTATTACATAACAGGGAAAATTCATATTGAGGGCATACAATTTACATTTTCTATTAAAAGATAAACATAAGGGTATAACATGACAACAAGGACTTTTCTTTTCTAGTAGCAGAGAACAGCAGAATGACTGTGTTAAATATTAACAGGAAGAGAGAGCGAGAAAACACAGCTGGTGCTGTTGTATCAGTACTGCGGAAAATGAGCACTGAAACCCTTAATATAAAGACTGATATGTACAGATAAATAAATATTTCTGACAATGCTACCATGCTATGTGGGCTAATCTCTACAGTCTGTGGAGTGCAGAAAGATAAGCTAACACTGACCCTGCTCTTTTGCAAGTGCTGGATAATAATTTAATGTGAGCACTCAAAAATGATAATCACTTGAAATGATTCACTTGAAATTCAAAGGTCTGCAACTAGACGACCTCAGCAGGTAGGTGTTTTTTAGAAAGAGCTCATTACAACTGATACACACATTAAGGTTATACTGTTCAAATCTGCTGGTCTGCACAGTAACCATTTGGTTGACATGAATACAACTATAAAACAGTGATTACATCAGTTTGGTTTTTTTGTAATAGTGATGGATATATGTACTTTAAAACCAGATGAAATTACTAACACAAACTACTGGCAGCTTCATTCCAAAAATATGCAGCTGTACCCAAACAGTCATATTGGTCACTGTGTTATGTTTGGCCTGAAACGTCGGAAAGATAATAAAAGCATGAGCCACATTAAACACAGCCTCCAGCTCCGTCCTGTTATTCCAGCTCTGATTAGTGTCACTGTGTTCCCATGCTCTGGAAGTCGAATACTTTTACTACAGACAGAAGGGCACTGGATCACAAACACACATACACACACACTCATAACCCTGCTTCCTCTCTCCGAGCGGCCTGAAATAGCAGTGGGTATCTGGAGGATTCAACAGTTTTCTTACTGGGTCAAGATGAAATGTGTGTGTGTGCAGAATGTTACTACGACCCAGCTGGACTGGTTTTAACTGTGTATACAACTGATCTCAATGTGTTTATTCAAACACAAAACATTTTTTTCATGTGAATCCATTCAGCTGTAAAATGTGCAAAAAGAAGTGGACTCATAGGACAGGGTCACATCTGGTCACATCTGTCCGACTGCCAACTTTGACAAGAGAAGTGCACCGACAGATCTTGCAAAATGCTCAGAAGCAATTGAAGCGTTCTCGGACCGAGAAACTTTGCTGCTCACAACCAGGGCTGGAAATTAGCATGAGCCACCAGCCAAATGCTGATAAACTATGCAAGTGGCTGCGAGATTTGCTTCACTCACCAGCCAGAAAACAATTATAATCTATTAAGTGGCTGGTAGATGTTGAAATCCACCAGCCAGAGTGGCAGGTGGACAAAATGGTTCATTTCCAACCTCACAGCAATCTTTTCTTTGTCTTATCAGAAATAAACTAGCGTCTTATTCAAAGATTACTAAATTGTGATTTGTTCCTTATAAACTCCCTCTAATGAAAAATAAGAAGTGACAGAATGAATCAGCGTGACTTGTGACCAGAGTTACCAGAGTAATCAAAGCATTAGAGCACTTTGATTACTTTTTGCTGTTTGAGTAATCAAATACTTAAGTACATTTTCAAACAAGACATTGGTTAGTTTCGTTACTTTTAGAACACTGGTCCTTCAGCTCCGAAACAGCAACGGCTGTCGTTTGGTTCTAATAACGGAGATAACGTTAAACCTATCAGTCTGAAAGAAGTCACGGAGCTTGTGGCTCGCTATGTGGTCGGAGAAATGCTGCCATTGTCTACGGTGGAGTCTAAATAGGTGGAGTAGGACTCGTTGACATATTTCTGACTCAGGACTTGCATTATGCCTGGTACACGCTACACGCTGGTACTCGCCAATTATCCCCGGTCGTCTTTCACGGTGTGTGTGATGTCATTGGGTTATTCTTGTCCTATTTTTATTACTTTCACTATTATTTGAGTAACTGTGTGTGTTCATGTGCCAGCCGACATGTTGTTGTAGTCACCTAAAAGCGTCAGCAGATGGCAGGAGCTACATTTGAAGCTGTCAAGCTACTGTATCTTCCACAGGAAGTTCTGACAAATGTTTCAGAATAAAAGTCTATTTAGAAAATGGAGGGATTCTCTCAGCCAAGGTTATAAGGGGCCTTTAATTTGAAACAAGTGTTGAGTTTGAAATGATAGTGCGACATGTTAACTTTACAAAGAAAATGGAGTGGATAAAAAGTAAATATATAAACACACAGAGGGATTAATAAATAACGGACGTCTATAATGTAGTTTGTTTCAAATGAAGCTGGGAGCCTCTGCAGTTGTGGTGAGTAAAAGCCCCGCCGCTATTTGTTAATGTTATTACTTTATGTCCGACCGTGAGGATGTACCATTGTTTGCTAGCTTGATGCTAATGACAGTAACGTTAACTCAGCGGGTTGACGAAGTGCCTCTGCTGTTTCACACCATCATTTCCCCCTTTTACTCTGTGTGGTAACATCCCTAGAGGAAATATTAAAAATGCTGGGCTGTTGTTGTCATACAGTGTCTACGGCAGCAGGTCGTTCTGTGTTTCTACTGGTCAAAGTGACGGCTGTGATGGGAGAATTGGATCTCAGTGAAGGGCAAGTGGTCTATAACTTTAAGTTTGGAGACAAAAACATGTAGGCTTAGCGCCCTGTGGTCCATTGCCCAATAGGAAATGTAGAATACTCCAAAGTACTTTAAAAGTGCTTGAATTACTTTTCTCAGGGAGTAATGTTGGAAGTAATTTTAAACTAATTGAGTTACTTTACTCAGGGAGTAATGCCGTAAAGGAACTGGTTACTTTTTAAAAAAAAGCAATACAGTAACGTACTTTGATTACTTTTAAAGTAACCCTTACCCAACACTGCTTGTAACATGTTTCTGCTCAGAGGTTTCTCAACTCTGAGAGCAGAAAGCTGAGATTTGAATTTGATCACTGAGACAATTTTCTGAAATTGTGCAGACTCATTCATGAGCCAGTGACGTTTTCTTTTGGATTTTATGGTTTTCTCAAGAGCTGATAAATTGAGACAAATTTAAATGACCGCAATAAGAAAAGAAAAAGAGCATTTTAAGATCTTAAATTAGGGTCAGGCTGAGAGATGCAAAAGGCTATTTCTCTGGAGCTGAATTTAAAGCCCAGTTCAGACCAATGATGAGACGAAGACGAGACGAAACCCTTCTAGAAAGTGCAGAGAAATGTCCCAACAGTGTGAAGTGGTCAGTCTGAGCTCAACTCAAGCCGGCTGATGGTGTCACCTTCAACTCAGCTGGCAGAATGTAAACCTTGTCACCTGTTTCTACAGCCAGTCGGCTTGTCATAAAGTCTGCTGGTCAAGGCAGAATAACCACAGGTGGAGGGTGCTCCAGTTTTTAATATTATTTTGGCATATTTACTATGAATACAGTCCATCTCATGCTCATTTTATGTTTTTACTATAAATGCAGCTGTAGCCAGTGTCTCCGTATCACTATCCTCATTCATATTTTAAGAAGCTACAAATTAAATTCAGCCACAAAATAAACCTGAAAAGCTGGAAATCAGAACTGAAGTAAAGAGTTTTTGCATAGAGATGATACACCGACTCTTCAAGTTGCATCAGTGTGAACCGTCAGGAATTTAGAACATTTCTGAATGGCGTGTTGCAAGTAGTTGCATGTTTCAACTCATCTTGTTGTGAATCTTTGGTCTGAACTGGGCTTAAGAGGAATGAGAAAATGGTCTCCAAAACTCATATTAACGTTATATTGAGCTCTGTTGTGTCTAGGAGGAAAAAGCCTGGTCAAAGAAGAGATCTTGGAAATACAAAATGATCTTGACTGGTCTATGCGGAAGTGACGTTGCTATCGGCTGGCTTACAGTATATCACTTCAGAGTTCTTTCTGGCAGTGCAAATGCAAACAAAAAACAGCCCTTTAAGGTATGTAGTTCTAGTGGGTGTTCCCCGGTGGGCAATTTCTCTCAGGGATCCCAGAAATGTGTCGCCTGCACATGCCTTTAGCCCTGCACTTGTGTAGCTCCTTTTTTAGTCTTCCGACCACTCAAAGAGCTTTTTTCACTACGAGTCACATTCTCCCATTCACACACTCGGTAGTAGCACACGCTGGTAGCTGAAGCTACCATACAAGGTGCTACTCAGTTTTTAACACACTCATACACCAATGAAACAGCCATCGGGTTCAGTATCTTGCCCAAGGATACTTCAACATGCTGACTGGAGGAGCTGGGGCTCGTCGATCTTTCAGTTAGTGGACAACCCTCTTCACCTCTGAGCCACACCCGCCCGATGTTGAAAACAATGCTGTTGACCCATTTAGATTTTCCACCTCCTTTTATGTCTGGTCACACTGGTGACAAATCAGTTGCTAAACAACCATCACAGCCTCCCAAACAAGCCAGAGCAATGAATACTAACACCAGCATTCACAAGCACCTAAAAACTCTACATGCACTCTAACACTCTAAAACACTTGATAAAAAATGGCGGCACTCAAAAAACACTCCAAGTGGATGAAAAAGGTTTACACACGAGGCCATTAGCGTAGATGTCCCATATATCATTAACACACTGCTCAAAAGAGATACAAATGATTACTTCAGACCCTCCATTTCATTTCAGCATTCATGAATCCATACAGCAAAACCTTCTGAGACTGCTGCGCTGATATACACTCCAATCAAATATTTTCCACGAAGGCCGTGTGTGCCTCTCACTGGGTTTCCATGACGATAACAGCCGGAGGAAAGGGCAGAGATTAAGATGTTTGCCAGGAATGACTAAACAAAGACGCCGCAGTGTTATTTCAACCATGTCTAAACAACAATCCAGTGTAAATGCATTGTGCTGGAATACAAAGGTCTTTCCAAGCTCACTGCAGTACTACAGATACACTGTTAAAACAGCATATCAAGTGAGTGTGTAAAAACACGTTAGGGCTTCTGTTTTGGGTTATTGATGGCTCCCATTCATATTCTTGTTTGCTGCCTTCTGATGGCGTTACCTTTTGAATACTAATGACACCTTTGTGCTGGAGTCAAGTTAAATTTAAGACTTTTAAATACCTTTTAATACCACATAGAATGCAATTTAACACATTTTACAACTATACCATCAAATATACGAATGGGGTGGGACGATATGGCCTAGAACTATTCTTTATATCACTTTTTATTCAGTACTTCTAGGCAGTATGTAACTATTATTTCTAATAAAAGTTAATTCAATTAATGCAACCTGGACCCAGAGAAGTGCCATGAAATGGATAGATGGATTAACCAATGAAACTACTGACTGAAACAATCTCCTACAACACGATCCCACTTTAAATTTGGAAGTGTATAACATCTTGTAACCCACAGATTATCGCTGATATTACTGCATACACCTTTTCTAAACCTTTTAAGGGAGCTTTTACACCTAATCTGTTTAGCTTGGTTAAAACGAACTCAGGTCCTTTTGCCTGGTTAGTATGGTTTCTTTTTGTTGATGTAAAAGCTGTCAGTGGAACCCTTGTGTGGATGAAACAACCAAATCAAGATTGCCTGAAAAAGTGGGTCTCTGTCCACTTCCAAGTTGACTCACGTGTGGTTCATTCATGGTAGGAAAGCAAACAAAACGCACACATCAAGATAATAATTACTAGGTGCAGGACAGAGGGATGGAAAAAACAGAGTCTGCACACTACCTACGACATGCTGCATGTACAGCTCTTCTTCAGGTCTAAAGAATACATAAACCAATTTTACATCTTAAAGCAGAAAACCAACTATTGGCTGACTATTTGACACTCAAGAGACATTTAATGAATTTAATTTTACTTGAGCGGGTGAAGAGAATTTGCCACTACTCACCTGCGACTTCCACAATGTCTCCAGGAACGATGTCTCGGGCTCTGACTCTCTGGACGCTCTTTTTGTCCTGTCGGTACACCTTGCCCATCTCTGGCTCGTACTCCTTCAGAGCCTCAATGGCATTCTCTGCATTACGCTCCTGGAGGACACAGCGCCATAGAAAGGTTCTATGAGTTTATTTCAATTGTCGATGTGGAAGCAACGATTGTTAATGTGAAAAATCCCTTTGAGCATGGTTGCCCTCATGTGAAGACAAAGACAGCAGGGAAAGAAGAGACAGGAAGCTACAGGTATGACAGAACATGAGGTCTTGTTACGCTGGACAGTTTTCTGTTTGTGATATGGATAATTTCAGCAGTGATTTAAAAGTGGGGACTGGTTCATAAACAGCTCAGAAACCTCACGTACACACACCCGTTAATTCTGTTTGATTCTTACCATCCATGTGAGCATATAAATGATATAATCCGAACAACACACCACCGAGCACAAAAGCTAAACCCAGGAAACAGAGGCACATCCAAGAGGCTTTAAAAGCCAATGGTTGCCCTGACTGGCCTTTGTTAAAACCCAAACTAGGTCAACAGACCTAGACACATTACATCAAAAAAGAAACAAACACAAAACAAGATGAAATACACCGTTAACCCACGTGTAGTCAGTGTCTCTGAAACGAATCGAAGGACTTGGGTGTTTCTGTTATTCAGCCCACTGTCAATTAAATAAATGAGGTGGACAAAATATAAACTGAACTTGAAGGAAAGATGTTTTGCACAACTGTTGTATGAGACTGCATTACTTTTAGCGAAGTGTACCTACTAAACTGGCAACTGAGTGTAGCACCTCAGTTTTGGACTGACGGCAAGTCTCTCATGACTGGCAAGTCTTGTGCAGTTGAAGGGATATTTTGCCAATTTTCAATTAGGCCTGTGTTACAGCAGTGTGGGGAGTGTGTGAAGATGAACGGCGTTTAGGCGCCCCCCTGCTGCTAAATCCCGGAGCTCCCCGCCTGCCCACCTGCCAAAATCCACTGAATAATGCTAAATGTTGCATTTCACGCTATAGTTACTCAATGGTCTAAGAAACAGCCTTGATATGATGATATTGCCAGTCAGTAAAAACCTGCAAACACTGTTTACCTGCCATACTCCTACAATAGCATTGGCGATGAGAATGAGGAGGATGACGAAGGGTTCAACAAAGGCTGTGATTGTCCCCTCGCCTTCTTCAAACCAAGCCAGGGTCTATGAGACAGAAGACAAAACCAAGAGACAGGCGAATGTTTGTGTTCAGTGTAGATCTGTGTTATTAAAACTCATTTCATTTGTGTGTATATCTGGCAGGGTTAAACTAATACAAACTCCATCGTCATCACTACTTGATTATGTGAATTTGAGTGTGTATGTGTTTGCTTGTGTGCTGTGCAGACAGTTGTGTTTTCTTACAAAGGAGATGCATGCAGCCAGCAGCAAGATCCGCACCAGCAGATCCTCAAACTGTTCCAGGACCAGCTCCCACAGTGACTTCCCTGTATGAGGAAACAGAGGAACACAATGAGCAGCAGCAAAAAGAAACACAGACAGACTCTGATGTAAATTAGTTAATGTGATGATGGAAGAAAGAAAAAGAAAGAGTAACAATAAAGGGGATAATAAAACAGATAGCTCACCTTCTTCTGCTGGCAATTCTGTAAGTACAGAAAGCGTTAAAGGCAGAGAGAGAGCAGAGAGGATGGAGAAAAAGAACAAATTACATCACCACCACTGGTACTTTGTTTAATAAATTACATTGCGGAAAAGTAATCAGTTATTTTCCTTCCCAAAGTGCTTGGTGCATATAATTTTCTTATTTCCCAGCAGCAGGACTAGATTGATATTGTGCTTGCTCAGACTTGAACATGATGCAGATATAAAGTGCTCCTTCTACTGAAAACAGGATATATATTGGATATGACGTGGACTCACAACACTGCAGGGTAAGTGTGTATCTATGTACACATTTACTGAACATTTTAATCAATACGACTGCTGCACATGACAAGCCTGATGGTTTTTTGTATATGTTTTTTTTTTTTATAACAGTGATGGTTATTATTTTGGTGAGTGGCAGTAGCAGTACAAGCTATAGTAATTTCATCATCATCATCACAGAGATTTACTCTCCTGAGACTACAGTGAAATTGTCAGTTTGTTTTGAAGAAATGTAATTAGTGTTTAACGAATAAAAGAAGAAGCTATTTCCAAGAGTACCGTTGGATCCCCATCTCTCCCTGTTCTTCTTCAGCTGCTCACAGCTCAGACCTGTAGACTCATTTACACTGAAGAAGCCCAAAACCTCCTCCACCGTCTTAGTATGAGCATTATCCATCACTATGGCGAGAAGAGAAGAAAGAAGACAAGGAAATATGAATATCAACAGATAGCTTCTTCGTTATAAAAATATCAGTTGTCAATGCCTATTTTACTAACTTACAGAGGGAGCTATGAACTGTGAGAAAAGCAGTTTGATTCGAAATGTTAGTAGTATTGTAGTACAATCATCCTTCTTTACTAGGCTTGGGTGGTATCAAGGTATTGCGTTATACCAGTTCATTTATAAATCCCGAAGATATGATTTTCAATAGCATCAAAAATACTGACTCTTTCTATTAAAGTGATACGGAGATGCTGTAATGAGTTCTGTAGAGCACAACACGCATCTCCAGAGGTTAGTCTGGGGAGAAAGATGGTAACTGCGACTGGTGGGGATGATGTTACTGTAACAACAGGCCAGCAACAAGCTGGCCAGCAACAGAGGACAGAGAGCAGGGGAAAACAGTGTAGAGCCAGCATATTTTCACATTTAACTTAGTGAGTTAAAGGTTATCTTCAAGTAAACCGGTGGTGGTGAATACTGGGACAATGAAAAGACAAAAAAGGGGGTGGGGGTTACACAAGGACCATCATATTGTATATTCTGGTTAAATGTCAGGAGGATATGATGGTACCGCCCAAGCCTATTCTACTATTATGGCTCTGATAAAAAATACACTGAAAATACATTCAACATTTTTCAGATCTTACTATTTCCATGATACGTTGTATAGCTTTTTTTTTTTTTAAATTGCATCAGAGATAGAGCACCCTGACTGGAGCTCATCTGGTTTTCAATAAAAAAAGGCAGCACTATTATCAGTGTCTTCCACCCCTGCTTCTTGAATGTGTAAAAATTACACACTGTTACAGCATGAGTTGGCTGGGGAATCAAATGTACTGGATAGCCAAGCAACCACACAAACTGGAACCCGTAGAGGCAAACAGGCCCAAGAGACACGAGTTACTATCCATAGGGTGTGAACTGGCTCTGAAAAAGAAAAAAAAAAACCATCTCCCTGTGTTGCATCAAATGAGACAGGATTTATTTCTGAGTATTTGGGGGTTGTGCTGCTCGGAAGGGCTTTATTGCACAAGTTTTTACAAGATTTAAGGCCTTTAACAAGCAGGTAGGGGCCATGCCAATTCAACAGCAGGCTAATTTTCACCCATTTAAATTACCTGATAACAATAAGAAATCATTTGCCTGTTATTCCCATTCCACCACTATGGTGTGTGTAAGCAAGCAGCTTGAAATAATTACAAACTTTTAACATGATTTACTGGAACATGCTTTATGGTAGCGTTAGATGATCTGTGCTGGGTTTATCACAAGACTTTATTCCCAGTGATTGGTAAAGGCCAGTCAGACTGTCAGGAGGGCCTGTGTTTAGAATAATTAACTCGGGAGCATCGCCTGTACATCACTTAGGCCAATTTCTCCATCTGCAAAATACCAGCGACTGCCTCTGCATTCAGCACAGGAGCCAAACATTAACATTATGCTAATAAATCGGCTACCGACGAAACTGTAATAATGATGACACTTCCGGTCTTTTGCTTAACGTTATACAGCATATATGAAGGGTTAACACTGACACTTTCTCGCTGTTATTACGAGGAGCCTCGCCTAAATTCTGGGTAACGTTAATATGGATGACATGACGGCAAATGCTCAGACATGTAGCTCACGACTGGTGAGGGTTACCAGCAATTTGACATGTCTGCATAATTAACTGGTTACCCGCTGATACCATGAGCCGTACGTCAAATGACAGGTGAAAAACTGTGACAAGCTAAAGGCTTCGAGCCACAAGCTAGCAGATAGCTAATGGGCTACATCTCTGTAGGTGACTAACGTTAGCTAGCTAGGCAGCTAACGCTGATATAACGTTAATCCTCCGGAGATGAACAGGTTGCTTACCAGAGTGTGGCGTCTGTCCACTATCCCTACAGTTCCAGTACGACAGTGTATATCACAGCACCATGGGTTTTGGATTAAATTCCCCACAGCGACGGAAAAAAAGCAGCAAAATATACTTTAAATGATAGTTTTCACAACAGGCTATCTAGCTAGTTATATTGTGACAGCCGCTCATGAGTGAAAAATCATCAGAACGATATTTCCATTGAAAGAGTACCGGATTCCCGAGTGGTAAAAATGTTGTTTTTTAAGAAAAAAATAAGGCTGTTTTAAGGCGAATTATTCTCTAAATATATTAAGACAAGTTTGTACAGACAGTGTGGTATTATTACTCCTTGTCCTGGCTGCAGGAGTGTCTGTGGGTCACTAATACTCAGCCTACACGCTACAATAGCCAATAAAGTCAAGCTAGCCACTCACAAAAAGCAACTTCCGCTCTTACGCTTCAAAATAAACATTTATGCTTAATAAATATTACGTACTTTGATATAATCTAAATGCCAAGTCCATGAAAATGATTAACTCAAAAATTAGAAAACAATCATAAAGTATTATGCCACCAAAACATGACTGAAAGCTAAATTACTTCCAACGCTAACAGATTTTAGACTTTTATTTTTAAAAGACGTCCTTTGACTTCCCGTTTTATGATTGCTAGTTCTCTCTACCTTGACGTGCTGCCCAGTAATGAGCGTGATTAACGGTGTTTGTCAACGCAGAAAGCAAACGGAGATAAAAATGAACCAATGAGAGGCTCGGGAATCAGACTGATGCAACATACTAACGAATCAGCGTTCAGAATCCTCTGAAACCCCGCCCACTAGAAGCCTTGCTACAGAAGCGCCCTCCCTCCCGAGCTCTCGGGTCAATCAGCGGGCGGTGCGTCTGCTGTCGCTCAATGGATCGACATGCGAACCAATCAGCTTTGAGCTCTGAGTTTTTGACAACACTGTCGGCCAATCAAACAGCGCCGGAGGCGGGACATGTGTTTAAAGTGTATCTGGCAGCCTTCCTTTTCCTCCTGGTGTCCATCTGTCAAATAAACTGTTGTGGGTTTTTATTTTTTTAAATCAAGGCTGCAGAAACCTTCACAACCAGTATTTTCAGAATAACTTGAAAATAAATTTTTTCACTTAAGTACACTCTTTTCTTTCAACTGCATTCACTATGGATATACAGTATAGGAAAAAAAAACATTTTAAAAGTAGTTATGTACACGTTTTTTCAAATTTGATTGGATTTACATGTAGGAAAAAAGCTAACTACCACTTAATGAAATATGCATAGTCTTCCCAGCAGTATGAACACGTTTTTTTTTTTGTAATAATCCTCTCTTCTTAAATTATAACCCCCTGTGTTGTCTGAAAACATTTGCGTATGTTACTTAAAATGAATTACTTTTTGCTTCACACATTTGCTCTGTTTTAAATTCTACATGATTCACGAACTTCAGAGGATATGGCTCTAAAAAGAGTGTGTTAGTGTGGTCACAATAACCTAGTGTTTGCAATCCATATGGCTCTCTTTTGTAGTATGAATGACTGTCATGTTATTTTGTACATGGTCTCCCACACCTCCACACAGTAAATCAAATATGTAAACACATGTGAACAATACAGTGTGTAACGCTTTATGATTTAGCATGTGGCTAGTTTTTCCCAACTCTTTGTCAACTTTCCAGCAGATTTTGTGGTCTAACATCACAACCAGAAATTAATTTTCGAATACTCTTTTTTTTTTTTATTATCATGTATGTGTATCATCACTATTTATTTGTTCCAATTCCAAGTTCACATCTATCACTTTATCTGCTAACACAGACCTTTCACGAATGCTGAACTCTCTCCAATGTGCCCATGTTTTGGTGTCACTGTGTAACTCAATCACTCATTCTCAGTCTTGTGGAAAGTAAAAACAGAGAGATTGTGCTAAGTTAGGTCAGTTATAAAAAGACTGAGGCAAATGTATGTCAGCGTTCAGACCACACGGGAGATACCAGAGGGTAGCAAATTATGTGACTGTGTAACTCTTTGTCATTTCTATCTCCTTCACCATTTTTATTCCACCCTTCATTATACATCACAAGATGACAGAAGTAGTAAAATTAGCAAACTTCTTTTTTATTAAAAATGTAGTAGACTGTAAGTAAGCAATGTGGTTCAACTGCAAGACAAAACACACACAGCTGTCATTCCTCTGTCATTCCTCTGTGTCTTACGATGTCTTCCTCACAAAGGGTATTCGCTCCACAGGCTGAAAGACAAAGAAAATATTATCATCATCATTACCTGCAAATTAAGATGGACTTTATTACTGTATCCCCAAGAGATAGTGCTGAATATAGTTACACATTTTTCAGCAGAACATGAACTTTGCCTGCAGATAATAATGAATCATAATAATTAACCACAAATCTCTAACCATATGAATTCAAGTAGGTATTACTAGTTTTATGCTCAGGACTATGGACACATTTTGGTGAGTACTGTAAAGCATATATTTTTAAGCATTTAGTAATAGCTGAAATCTATTTTTCACACCATGATAAAGTCTCCATGTCATAGCGCTGTTACTGACATAATCTCAAAGTTATCACTCATTTGCTTGAGGGCATAACAGTGTTGTTTAATGATTTTACATGCACTTTAATCTTGTTACTCTCAGCTTTCTGCACTAAGGTGATTTATTAAACAGCAGGTAGATAAAAAATCCAGTTCCTATAATCACGCTGAATTATGGAAGCTGAGTTCCTCAAAATAATTACATCTAGGATGAAAGGAGACATTAGACAGCCATAACCTGATTTCTACCAGTAACATGCTTTTGTGTAGATGTTAGAGGCTAACCTTGGTACTTTTCAACCTGAACCCTCTTTGTTTAGCCAGAAACAGCCCTGAAACTGCTGTCGCCAAAGCCGCTTGATTACATTTGGATAAACAGTAATTTATCACTGTAAAATGCACTTCATTCAAAGTTGACTGAAACAAAATAAAACTATGCACGCTAAAATTACTATTTATTTAAATGGAGTCTGGTGGGTGAGATATGAGTGAGTGTGTGTGTTACCTCAGGCTGTACTCGGGGTCAGTGTGTGTTTGCAGCAGCAGCTCTCTGATCTCCTCAGGTGGGCTCAGACCATGAAGCTTTGCTCTCTCCCATCTCTGCAACCTGCTGATACCTGGAAACAGAGAGATGATGTGATGAATGATACAGTGTTCTGTGTGATTAAAAGCTGCTTCCGCACCACTAAAACTTTACCTTTCCCAAAAAGAGCAGAGCCCAAAACAATGGAAAAAAAAAAACAGCAGCAGGACAGATTGTAGTAAAACATGGACATGTTGCCTGGTAAATCTACTGAGCCTAAACCACAGCAGTAAGACTGAACCAGACAGTAAAGCTGTAGGCGGTAAAACCAAAGCAAAGAGCTAAAACTGGCCAAAAAGCTTCACAGGACTGAGGAGAACAACAGAGTTTGTGATCACTCTCTATCGGTTCGTTAGTTACTAGTGTTCATGTGTATTTTACCTGTGCAAGGCCCAAATCTCCAGTCCAGATCAAAATTTCTGAGCGTCTCCAGCTCCTCCTCTCGGATCGTTTTAGTTTCAGCCTCTGCTTGAGAAAGAAAATTTAGAGAGAACTAAGTACTAAAGTAAGTAAACACTGCATAATGCATTTCCATATACTGTTAATTGGACACTGAATTTTACAGAGCACATTTACTGTATGTATATACCAATAGAGAAAGACCTTTAAAAAGCTACCCAGAGCTGACAGTAACACAAAAATATTGAAGCGTTTTTCACAGTCTGTAGATTCTGATTGATATTTGGATTTCGTTGACTGTTTTTTAAAGTAATACTGCAAATACAGAGTCAGTTTGTATCACTGAGGGGAGATTAGATACAACACAGAACACAGCTACAGTAGCCAAACACGACCTCTATAGAAACACCATGCTGCTCTTCACCTTTCTGTGGCGGAGGAGGAGAAGAAGGCGTCTTCGCTCGTTTTGTCCCCCTCCTTGCTCTCTTCACCACCTTGAATGAATCAGTTATCAGTCCGCGCTTGGTTGTCATGGTGACTGATCTAGAACATACACACATGCATACACTTTACTGTATACTCCACATCACTGTTCAGGGATTTTTTTCAAGCCGAACAATAGTGAAATCTATTCTGAGATGGAAATCTATGCACACCCCAAAGACAACACCTTAGAGTTGTGATCACATACCATCCTTTTTCTTTGTTAATTAGGGTTACAACCAACAATTATTTTCTTTGTTGAAACACCTATCAATTACTTTCTTGATTAATTGACTGATATTTGATATATTTTCTTTCACATTTCAAGAAGAACCCTATTTGCAGCTCCATTAAGAGTACCTCTGTTAAATTCTTGATTTAACCACATTTAAAGTAAACTATAATGGAGATTTAACCAACCTAAACCTAAAACCAAGACACACGACCACATCACACCAGTTTTGGCCCCTTTACATCGGCTCCCTGTTTGTTATAAGATTGACTTTAGAGTCTTATTGATTACTTTAAGTATCTTCATGGCCTGGCTCCAGATTACATTTCAGACCTGTTATGAACGTCTGTGTAGTTTGAGATCCTCAAGCAGAGGTCTTCTACTTGTTCCAGAGTCCAGACTGAAAACTAAAGGGGACAGAGCTTTTGCCATCAAGGCCCCGAGACCCTGGAACGACCTTCCCGAGGATATAAGGCTGTCGGAGTCACTAGCTCCCTTTAAGTCTCTCCTAATGACATACTTCTATCGGACAGCATATCCTGACTATCCTGCTATCATATTGATCAATGTTATTTCCCATTTATTATCTTGAATTTAGTTTTGGCCTCCCATCTGTCACTTAGATGATGTTTTATGACATGTTATTTGTTTTATTCTTCTTGTGTTTTAAATGTGTTTAGTTTTAATGTACAGTACTTTGTAACTGTGTTTTGAAAGGTGCTCACCTTCGTCTCACGTCTAGATTACTGTAATTCTCTTTCTACTTGTCTCAATAAAACTTAGACTGCCTCCAACTAGTCCAGAACGCTGCCGCCAGACTTCTGTCCAGATCTCCTAAGTTCACTCACATCACTCCAGTCCTAGCATCCTTGCACTGGCTCCCCGTTAATTTCAGGATCCAGTACAAGATTTTAACCATCACTTACAGAGCCCTCCATGGTCAAGTACCTGCATACTTGATGGATCTAGTGTCCTTTCACTGTCCTGTCAGGTCACTGCCGTCCACTGAAGGCCATCTGCTTACTGTCCCTCACACAAAATTAAAGACCAAAGGTGACAGAGCCTTTAAGGCTGTTGCACCTAAATGGTGGAGTGAACAACCTCATGAGCTGAGAGCGGCCTCTTCCGTGGACATTTTTAAAAGGCAGTTAAAAACACATCTGTTTAGGCATGCGTTCCAGTAACAGCCCATTGTATCATCTCTGTATTTTGCTGCACTTTATTTTTTATTGTTTTTGTGTTTTTGCATTGTTTCTGTAATTGTATTTTTTGTATTTTAACTTGTGAAGCACTTTGTGAGTCTTCTCTGTGACAAGTGCTATATAAATAAATTCTTACTTACTATAAAAATTAAGTTTGTTATTATCATTATTATTATTATTATTATTATTATTATTATTATTATGTGCAGTTATATAACTTCTTAATGCATGGAGACTACCCTGAATCGTCCACATTTATTTAAATTAAAGAAACTAAACTTCACATTAGGAAGGACATTTGTAGTTGCTGCCTTTTATGCTCACCTCCTGATGCTGGTCACACAGCACAGTCTTATTGGAATTTACATTGCAGTCTGTACTTGTCAGTTTTTAACTGTTAGTATAATTAAGCAATAATACAATTTTGTCCTTGCAGTGTTTCACATTAGGATGTTTCGTCCAGCTGGACATGTCTGGGCAAAGGCTCCCCTGCTTCTCGTTTTTCAAAATAAAAGCAGCGCTCAATAATATCAAGTTACAATTTTATTTGACAGGCTTAATAAAAAATCATACATGTGTGTATATGGTTCGAATAGCATGTCACCACAATTTAAATGACACGTATCCTCTTGCCCCGAGGCCGCACTCTCATAAGGTCGCACCAAATTCAACTCAAAAATCTGGTTAATTACGGTGACATGCTTCCCAGCAAACACATGTATGCCGATAAAATGATCTATTAAATGTTTACGTATCTCTGCGATGCCATCTTACATTCGGCACAAATAAACAAAAGCTATTTCAATGAGAAAATGAATTACGGCCTTATCAACCTTTCAATCTCCTCTGCTGACTGCCTGCCACACCTTCTTTTTTCAAAATCCTGCAGTAATTTGATTGAAAGCGTTGTAACGAAGTCATTAACGTTACAACTTTGCAAGCACATATCAACAGCATTGCTAGATTATATTTCAGACGACTTCACCGATTCAAAACAGATGGACGAGCCACAGTATGTCCGACGTTACTGACCCTATCGATGGTCAAAGCTGCAGGAAACAACATGTTCCACTAAAAGCTATACGATAACACAGAAGACGTGTTTCTGCGCGAGCATCTTAATGTTCAGCTAAAGGTTTCTGCGGTTGTCTACTCAACTTACCTCGTTATTCAACCAATACAAGCTCCAGCAGATGTGTCGCCCAGTGCAAGATGTTTTCTCTTCATTCAGTCTGCAGAAAAACAGTCGACCAAAACAATGACGACTGACGCTTCTTCTTCTTCTGTCAGTGTCGCTACGGCAGACTACAGACTGCTGGGCCTCTTTGCTGCCCCCTGCCGTTACCTTCACGTGTACTACAGGTCAGTGGTTGGCTACAGGACATTCAACCAATATTGTATTTTTGTCTCCCTAAATATTTAGAACATGTGCATCTGTCTCCCCGAATAAAAATATTATATTTATTTTATCATATTATTTTATTTTTACACCACAAGTTGATGCAGGAAAGGCACAAACTAAAAAGGCTGAAGTGAAACCCGAAAATGTTTCTGTTCCGCAATCAAGAAAACTCAAATTCACCAGCATTCAAATCACACAAACATCTGTAATAACACAGATTACAGAAAAAGGAACAGCTTTGAACACAAACATCCTGCTCAACAGTTTGTTGTCTTGTACACTTCATATGTATAGATACAGATGGCAACTAGTATTAACTGTCAGTGTTTATTTGTTTTATGCTGTGTTTTAAGCTGTTTAATGAACATAATTTTCCGTAACTGAACCTTTAGGTCACACCATCAGCCTGAGGCAGTAGCTCAGTCCCATGGACTGTAAAAATAATGAAATAATGGATGTAGCCACCATGAGCATTTTCACTTGTGTGGTGGCATCTCTGTGTCACTCTGCATCTGCAAAGTTTAGCTGATTAGAAACACACCCAAAACACACATTAAATATGGTTAAATAGCGACAATTTAGTAGTACACAAATTGGCTTCACTATGACTCGCAGCATTCACAGACAAACACTTGTGATAATACCAACACATTTTCCCCACAAATATGACATGATAATGTTATTAGCACAAGCCTATGGCATTGTACATTGTATAAATTAGCCTAGTAGCTAGTGATCACTTCCTCTTCTCATATAAAACCAGTTGAACCAGTTGAACAGTAACATTTAACAAAGGTAATGGCACACAATTTTCACTGTCAGAACAGCTGTCATACTATACACGTTTTCCAAATAAATACAAAATACTAACGTTATTAGCGCCAGCCTATGGCATTTTACATTGTATAAATTAGCCTAGTGATTTCCTCTTTGCATATGGAACCTGGATAAATCTCTGCAGGATAAATCACACACAAGGCTTAAAATGCTTTCTTAATGTCGTTCAGTTCACCGCCTGGGCACTGCCGATGTGCCTTTGTGCAAGGCACTGAACCCCCAACTGCACAGGGCGCCTGCATGTATAGATCCTGTTTGTGTGTGTGTGTGTATTTTGGGCCTGTGGTGGTGCAGAGTGGTACAGATATTTTTAATAGTTTATTATGGTTTATGTAGAATTATATTTTGTTATAGATGCTACTGACTGTTAAACAAAAACAAAACAACACAGATGAGTTTGCCTTTTTCAAGGGTATATAGTAATTGGCACTGAACACAGGCATATTTCCAAGGTGTCAGCCACTCTTAAGGGCCCATTCTTCACCCAGCACATTGTTGGAGGGCCCACTTCACGGGCCCCACTGCGACCACACTGCCTGCACTGTCTATATTTACGCCCCTGATTTCAGTAATTCTTCTTGATGAAGACCGCAGACACAGCAGTGTTCACCAGCTGTTAACAGTATCCAAAGACAAGAGCAGCACTGTCTGTTGTCACTGCTCTTGTTTTATAACAATGGCAATCTAATTTAACCAGAACAATAAAAGCAGCTGTGTATAATTATAATTACTATTATTTACTTGCTCCATGAGGCTCCGTGGAGAGAGCTGGACTCAGCAGTGATGGCTGAACACTTTATCCTTTATTTGGTTTCCCATTAGCTTCCACATAGTGGAAGGGTCCACATCAAATTGTACTGCTGTGATCTTTGTGGCCAATCCTTCAGTCAAGAGGACGGATGTCTTTACAGTGCAACTGATGATGATGATGATGATGATGATGATGATGATGATGGGTGACAGGAAGGCAGAGGACAAAGTAACCTTTCTCTCACTCTAACTGGTCATAAATATCAAAATCAATACAAATCTTTTTGACCAGTTCTGCAGCCGTCTTCGTGGGTATTTCCCTCTTTATGTCTCCCTCATCCCTCCATCCAGATGGATCACTTACTGTATAATCTAATCTAAGGTGTGTGTGTGAGTGTGTGTACGCACCTGAGTGTTAACCACTGTAAAGAAATGCACTTTCTCTTTGTCTTTACATTGAAATCAAGGCAATGCTTGAGAGATTTATAATTTGGGAAATAACATTTACATGTCACTGTATGAGTCATTCTTTTTTTTTTTTTGATCAATTGTTTATTGCACTTTTCTATTAACAGAGGCAATCATACAATCATTGAATGTTCAAAAAAGACGCATTCAAATTACAATGGCATCAATATCTGCCTCCAAACCTCCCCCCAACCCCCGTAGTATGCCCCAGACAGGGTAGAACTTTCAAGCCTCCATAAATGTCCCCCGGATGATTACAAAAAGTGCAACGGCAACAGTAATAATAATAGTACAAACAGAAAAAGAAAAGGAAAGCAAAACAAAAAAAAAAAGTCATTCTTTTCAATGCTGCAGTATGATGCATGTTCCCCTCTTCTCTCCACCGTCTGGTTGCCCATGAGGTCTCATTGAATTCAAAAGTCTATTTTCACATGGGTTTCATGACTGTCCAGTTTCAAGTGCACGCACACACTTACTGTATGTACATCCCATAAATTTTCATACAGTTAAGAGCAAAAAATCATTACAGTGGATGGCATATTTTGAGAAGCAGAAAATATGTGTTTATAAATTGTATTATTGGTACATTTTATTATTTACTGTCTTCCTGACAGATGTATTCTTGTTTATATTTAGACCATCGTAGAGTGCTAGAAATTAAAACTTAAACAGGAGACATTAACCATATTAAAATAAGGAAATATTTCAATGTGGTCATGTATGAAAAGATCTTTAGTGCAGTATTCTTCATTTTCTTGGCCTTCTGCCGTCAGTCTGCAGCCCTGGGTCAACACTGTTCTGCTCAGCTTCATTTTATATGTGGTTAAGCCTGCTCTCCATCTCTTTGCTCTCTTTTTCTCATCTGTTACTCCCCCCTTTGTGCCCCTTCTTTATTCCTCTCTCCTACCCCCCCTCCTCCATTGGTTCTGATCCAATGGCAGTCCATTATCAACACCACTTAAGTGACTGCTGTTTAATGGAGGTATTCTGAGAGTCTAGGTGGCATTAAACTGAAGACAGCTGTGATTGAATTAGACTGAAACGTTATATCCTGGATATGGTTTGTGGTGTGTATTCGGATGTAGAGGCTGATAAATGGGCCTGATAGTAGACTTTACTCTCACTGTGGTTCACATTGAACATGATGGATATAATGCACTTTGAACCATGAAATATTTATCATACAATTGATGTGCTACAATAAACTGCATGTGTAAGACACTTGTCTGAGGTCCTGACATGGCACCAAAGGGCAGCGGTCGATTTTGTTAATCTGTATTTCACTCGAGTCACAATGCTGATTGGTATACATGGATTTGAATAGCTGAGCAGCCTCTTGTGGGATCATAAATTAACGCATGCAGTTGGTCTGTGAATTTCCTGGGCTGCTAAACCAGTGCTACATGCCGTGCCGTTTAAAATAGAAAAGCTCCAACATAATATAATGATTTTCAATATTTTATTGGTTATAGGTCGATTCGGAAAACATGGCATCTGTATCCGGACCGGGGATGGAGAGGACAGCAAGCAAGCAAGGAGGAAGCATTTTGGTCATTGTGCTATCCAGGAGGATGTCGTCCCCCTTGTCCTTCCTCAGATTGCCTACTGCTAAGGTGATATTGACATTTGGACTTAAAGGTGTTATTGATTACATTTTAATGTAGAAGAAATATTTTTTAAAAAATCCACAGAGCTTTTAGCAAGGTGCTTTCCTAAAACAAAGTCATTATGATCCCTTAACAATCATTTTCAATTGATCCAAAATTATGGATGGTCCAAAATGAATGTGAACGAGAACGCTGCTCACAAAAAACTTTAGACATCCACTGTACACTGAGCAGAAAGAGGGAGGGGGCCTGTGAGGAGCCGTTGAGATAATCGAGGGGGGAACCTGAGAGTCGGATAAACAACAGAGAGGAAAGAAGAAAAAGGCTGTGCTGTGGCTTAAGAGAGAGGGAAAGCTATTTACTTGTTAGTCAGCATCATACATGAAGTTACAGGAAGACATCATTAACTGAAGACTGGCGCCGCTGAGCTACAGGGATTTATTTATCCTTTCTGTGAAGAAGAAGAGAAACAGCTCTTGGATATCTGGATACTACTCTCAGTGTCGGACCTGATTTTTTTTTCTCAACACAAAATAATAATGATGTCAGCTTCAACTGGGGGCCATCTTCTGTAGGATCACACACTAACATCTGCTTCATCTGGAGTTCAGTTTCAGCCTTTATTTCCATAATCCATACATTGTGGGATTTTCTTTATAACTCTGTAAATATTGAAAAGCTTCATACCCAAACACACACTTTTTTCTCTTTACTAACACACATACTGCCACAATGTGGTCTTGTATCAAAGACTTCTTCACCTATGAAACCACCAAGTCAGTGGTAGTGAAGAGCTGGACCATCGGCATCATCAACCGCGTCGTCCAACTCCTCATCATCACTTACTTCATTGGGTAAGTGTTTACCATCAGTCTGGTGTATTTTTTGGATTATTCAATTTTTACGTTGGTCTGGTTGAGTGAATTAGCAGTAGCTGCCAGTTACAGAAAATATATATTTAATGTAATCGATTAGGCATTTATTATCATATCACATCTACCCTGATTAATTGATAAACTATTGCTTGTGGTGGTGATGGGATACCTGGTCGGTTTAGAATGAAAATGCAATGTTACACACGGCATTGCCATATTATGTTATCATGTTTATTATGGTATTCTCGTGCTGTAAGTATTATAGGTGTTATTACCTCAGTTGTAGTTATATACAAATATTATGTTTGTATTGTATATACATATGTAATATCTAAATATATATCTTAATTCAAAATGTTAATGTTCAGATAATGAACATATTTATTTACCACGAGAAATATAATACAAGTGGATAGTGCTGGCACCCCGTGTATAGAGGCGATGCCTCGCTGCAGCGGTTGCGAGTTCAACTCCGGCTTGCAACCCTTTGCTGCATGTCGTCCCCCCACTCTCTCTCTCCCCCATTTCTCACGCTGTCCTGTCCATTAAAGCCAAAAAAATCTTAACAATATAATACAAGTGTCCTGTACTTGACATTAAAAGAGGCAAATTTGTTCCATTTCAGAGGTTAGAGGTGCTATATTATAAATAAATGATTGAATGAATAAATAAATACACAAATAAATGAATACAGAAATTAATAAAGAAATAAAAATACAGAATCTTATTTCATTCATTCACTATCTATAAAAAATATCTCTGCCAGTTAAGTTATGCTATATTTGTTTTGTGTAGTATAATTGTAACTGTAGGCTGAGTTTTAGGTTTGAATGCATTGCAGTGTATCAAATTAAAATTCATTGAATTAAGTTAAATTTCCGGTTCATAATTTTCCTCTGTTCTTAATGTAAACTTTGGTACATTTGATCTTATTTTTCCTAATTAAAATCCATTAGCTGTAGTTGTAGTGATTTATCACCCTTAATCTGCTCTTAACCTTTTTAGTTCATGGGTTACTCTGTTGATCAGCAGTTATACTGGACAGTTACAGAGAGTCTCTTTATCAACAATATCTCACTTGAACATTTGAGCTTAAAGTGTTGCATGTGAAGAGCAAAGATCCTTGCTATTCATATCCCTCTCAACCACACCCGACTGACCACATCCTCTGGTAGTTCATGATTTCATGAGCTCTTGGTATCAAGGTATCAGACTGTGAGTTATATGACTGTAACTGAACCTCCCATCCAACACACGAGCGTAAACATCAGCATGCTATTAAAAATATTTAAAACCACCAAAGCTGTCAAACTAACAAGCTGCTCACAACATGCTCACTTTGAGCCTTTTTCAAGTCACTACTCTTTCAGTCTACAGCAGCTGAAAAACAGTGAGCAGTCAAACAGCAGCTTAAACTCATGGCCTATAGAATAAAGCATTAACAGGCTCCGCTGCATCTTAAAATGAAGTCTGAGAGAATCAACACACAAGATTTACTACTGTATTGTACTGTTTGTATGTAAGTATCTGCAAACGATGGATATGTTACATTTCCACATTTCATATCAACTTTTTTAATAAGTGATGTATATCCTCCTGAGACCCTGCGTCCTCATATGAGGACATCACATACTGAGTTTGTTGCAGCTTATACGTCATCTTAACTACTTAACTTAGACCTGTTGTCCTCATTCGTGGACAGTTTTTGTGCCATTTAGAGGGTAACAAAAGCACAACAAACTGAATGATCTATGTGAAAACAAGATGGTAGCCATCTCTGCCAAGTCAGGCTGCAGCTGATCCTGACATAAAAGTGGATATGGCACAAAACCTGATCACGTTATGGCTGAAACTTGTTTTTTTATGATTAATGTTTGTAGTTTGATATGGCAATCAGTAACACGCTTTTATAATCGTCTCATTTGAGGACGCTGGGACCAATTAGGTGTAACAGACAGACAGACAATTCATGCAGAGTTTCTAAATGAACAAAATACACGACAAGTGGTTGTTTTTTACTGGGGCATGGCTGCTTTTCCTGGGGGGATTGTGCCATCCAAACCGGGAATTTTCAGCCAAAGCATGATCTTTTTCTAACCATAACCAAGCGTTTTTTGTGCCTAAACATAACCACATGCTAACCACGGTGTTATTTAAAAGTAAAGGTTCAATGTATCCGCTACATGATAATGTGGAACAACATATTTGAAGTTTTAAGAAACATACAATGCCAACATTTTTTCTGGCTTCTGTGTACTTCAGGTGGGTGTTTGTCAATGAAAAGGCCTACCAGGTGAGAGACACAGCTATTGAATCCTCAGTGATGACCAAGGTCAAAGGTTTTGGAATCTACAATAACAAGGTCATGGATGTTGCCGACTACGTCACTCCCACACAGGTTTGGACAGACTGATGGATGAACAGATGGATGGATAAATATTTGTTTAACAGTGGGCTACAGTGATGATGTCCTATAAATGTGTTTTCCACAGGGAGCTTCAGTCTTCTGCATCATCACCAAAATGATCACGACAGAGAACCAAGTCCAAGGATACTGTCCTGAGGTCAGCAACTGTCACCATTACTGTAATACCACTACTGTTATTAGTGCCTTACAGTTATTAATACTTCTACCATTACAACTATTGCACATCAGAATTGATTGGCAATCTGACAAAAGAATAAGGACGCTATGCTCATTTAAGTTTTGTTTTAAACTGTGTATTTTGATAACATATAAAAGCCCAACTAGGGACACGAAATGACAATTAGCAACAGCTATAAACTCTCTGTGCAACACATCAGTCCCATAGTCTGTATTGGAACTATGTTACATTGCATTGTCCCCATAAAATGGAACTGAACTAAATTAAATTAATTAAACAATCTTATCCTTGACACTGTGCACATTTATGCCACTTCTAAATTTTGCATTGCATTCTCTCTAACTGCCCTTTTACAGTCACTGTTGCTAATAGTGCTAATAGTCTGCTATCACTGTTAACACATGTTGCACAGAGCAGACAGAGTTTTCCTGCTGACGTGCACTGTTTGTGAAATATAGATACGATATAATTATGAGGATGATATATTTTTGATAACCAAAACACAGCCACGAATCTTTGATCTGTGTCATTCAGAACTGGACTTTTAACGATCTTCGCGTTGTCTGGAAGCTACAGAGCAACAAAGTAGGAAATGACAATAAACTACTATTACTATTATGGATAAATGAGCAAAGCAACAAAATATGTAAGTTTACGAAACCTGCTATGCAAAATGCTGCACTTTTGAAACACTTACGGTGTGGAACTGAGAGAAGAAAATTGGTATCAAACGGTCAATAAAACAGGGTTTTTAATGATTGTGAATCAAAGCGACCACGGAAGGTCTTTGAGCGTACAGCTGCGGTAGCTGTAGAACCGTCAGATACACAGACTCACTCACGCATACACACACACAACCAAATGTATGATCCCCTCCAAACAGATATGCTAAAATCTCTGTAGATATGAGGGTAACTGCAGAGTTGGACGATAACTCTTTGTGGGCTCGCCATTACTAGAGATCCCTTACACATTAAACATAGTCATTTGATTCATTATTAATATGAAAATAACTCAGCTTAAGCATGAGTGTGTGTGTGTGTGTGTGTGTGTGTGTGTCTGCGTGCGTTTAATTGTGTTACCCAGAGTGAGAAGAAGTATATTTGTACCAAGCAAAGTGACTGCACAAGGTTCCTCAACAAGCCAGGAAGTTATGGTGAGATCTTCTCTCTGTGTCTTTATCTTCTATCATCATATTAGTGTTTGATCGATATAATTTTATACTCATTACTATTATTACAACTATGTATATGTATTGCATTGCTACATTTCAACTGCTATGTATTTCTGAGCCTCGCATTTGTTTTTGGTTTTGCAATTTGAATAAAAGCTTTTTCTTTTCCTGCTCAGGAATCCTGACAGGGAACTGTGTTCCTTTCAATGCCACTGTCAAAATGTGTGAGATGAAAGGATGGTGTCCTGCCGAGATCGACACCATCAAGACGTAAGGCAATACTCTGATGGAGAGCTTTTTACAAGGCTGCGCTATCACTGATATCTACTGTAATAAACACTGAGAGGGTATCCTGATACCAAAGTTATGTTGGGGCAGTGTGCTCTTTAAAGGTCTCCATCTAGTCATATTTATCCATGCAGATAGTTTGGATTTTAATTTGTCCAGCTTTTGAGACATAAACGGCTTCTGCCTCCACCTCAGCACAGTAGAGGTGAACAGAATCATCTGTATTGGTCGAAAGTGAGCGACAGGCAAGAGAAAAATAACACGTTTAAACCCAATGCTGTTTGTATGTCTTTTTTTCTATGTCTTTTTCAGTACGCCAATGATGGAAGTGGAGAATTTCACCATTTTCATTAAGAACAGCATCCGCTTTCCAACCTTCAACTATACCAAGTATGACAGTTGTGATTTTAAATATGATGCTGCTGCTGCTGCTGCTGCTGCTGCTGCTGTTGCTCATGATGATATTTCTGTATCTGTGCAGGGGGAACTTCCTTCCCACCATCACTGATAATTACATCAAAAAATGTAACTTTGACAAGGTCAACAACACCTACTGCCCCATCTTCAGAGTCGGAGACGTGGTCCACTACGCAGAGCAGAACTTCACTAAACTGGCTGACAAGGTAGAGTCAAGAGACGTTGTAAAAGTCCCAGTGAAATGCAAATCAGAGTGTCTTAAGCTTCTGCACTGTGAAGTTTTTCCCCAGTAAATATTCAAAGCTGCAGTTAAATGAGGTCAATCAAATCCTTTGCATTTGATTGGACCGCCAAAAAGTATAAGGACCAAGCTACAATAGAGTCCACTGCTGAGCAGACTGTTGGCTCTCCACACTCCTCCATCGCCATTAGATCAGGAGGAGGACAAAGGAGAGATGACTTAATTAGACCTCTGCCACATTGTTGAATTGTTGCTGCCCGATTTTTGTGATTTGCTTAAATTAAAAGACATTTCCATCATAAATTGGTGCATAAAAAAATATCATAATGTAGGAAATGCAGTGTCATGCTTAATACCCTTAATACTCTTTTTTTGTGACCTCAGTCTTGCATGAGGCAGGATATGAACCCTGGAATCAGGATGAATCGGGCAGTGCAACACTTCTCTTGTGTTTGCCCACACATTAGTTGTATATAAATGTAATTTATAGGATACAGGGTTCAGCGCAAACACACTTACCCATGTGCCTCTCTTATTTTTAAAAATTCTGTCAGGGAGGAGTGATTGGAATAAAGATCGGCTGGGTATGTGATCTGGACAAGCCCGATGACCAGTGTAACCCCTCGTACTCATTCACCCGCCTGGATGCCATGTCACAGAAGAACGCTGTCTCACCAGGCTACAATTTCAGGTAAGACATGGTTCGACTGCTATGATCCATACAGAGAATTAAACAGCTACTGAGCAGATTGCCATAAAAATCAGTGGCTTAAGGTCGTTGCGACAGGCCCCAGTACATGCTTTTGTGCACATAGTCTTGTCACTTAACATTGGATAACATCAATATACATATTACCGAACAATCATCACTGCATAGCTGTACATGACAAAAAATACCAAAGAAGATAAGAAATTATTATTTTAATTTAAACATTTTATATCAGAGTTTATTCAGAATAAGATTATTATTTTGTCATATTTGCTACTGACTATTTTACATAAAGAAGAAAAAGGGCATATATAGCAATTGGCACTGTTTTTAATCTCATGAGAGCTCTTTTTAAACACAGGCATATTTTTAAGTCTGCAATTACTTGTAAGGGCCCATCCTCCACCCAACACATAGTTGGAGAGCCCACCCTCAATGGGCCCTCCCACCTCACAGGCTCCAGTGCAACTGCATTGCCTGCACTGTCTATATTTATGCCCCTGACTTTGTAAACAAGATATTGTAAGAAAAATGCTCAACTTCAGCAAACACTGAAATGAAGAGACTCAGAGAACCATGGAGAAAAGTTACAGCCAACGGGGTCGCTTGGGTTGCATTTTCTGGGAATCCTACGTTCTCCTGGTTTCCTACTTATTCCTGGAAGTAAGGTGCGTCAATACATCTATTTTTCTTTGTCTTTCAGGCAAAAATAACCGTTTCTATTGCGAAACTTGCGAAACATTCAGGTCACCCTAGCCCAGAATGTTCTCCCTCATTTAACCTCCCAAGGCTTGACTTGCGCAGAAACGACTCAATTTATCTAAACACTTCTGAAACTCTGAATATGATGATGCACAAGAAACCACACGATATAGTGATATATATGAACTTAACATGAATGTATGATAACATATTTTATCATCCGTCAACCTTCAACTGATGGAGACGAAAAACCTGGCGGCTGTTTAATCCAGGAAAAGTCCCCCATCGGCCCCTTCCCTTCTTGGCTCGTGCCACTTCCTCCTGAAGACCTTCAGGTACACTTGGTCATCTGTCTTTCGGCCTCCTGGTCGGCTTTTGGCTCCTTCGCTTTTTCCTGCAAATATATAGATCTGTGGATGGCAGTTAATTTTGTCATGTATTCAGACAACTCCATTTGCAGTTGTTCCAGACTAGGCCGTTTATGTGGCAGCCTTATTGCTAGTGGGACAGGCATGCATCATCCTGTAAGCATTTGGTGAGGCGAAAGGTGCGTGTTTCTGTGAGTTTGCATGTGGTAGCTCATTAGTGTGAGTGGTAGCACATCCACCCAGTTAAGCTTCGTGCTGGCGCAGATCTTACTGATTTTGGCTTTCAGGGTTCCATTAATTCTCTCTACTATACCCTGGCTAGCTGGATGGTATACACTACCTAATCTCTGTTTGATCTTCAGATACTGCAACACTCCTTTTACCGCTTTTTGAACAAAAGCAGAGTCATTATCTGAGCTTATTTCTGATGGGATGCCGAACCGTGGTTTGACTTCTCTGGTGAGGAACTTAATGACTGTATCTGCTCCAAGAGTCTTAGATGGAGTTGCCTCAACCCATCGGCTGAAGCGATCAATTACCACCAGCATGTATCGTTTGCCATGGACAGATTTTCATGTCTACATAGTCCACACACAAGTGTTTAAAGGGTCCCTTTTCGGACATTGTTTTCAGCACAAATCTTGCATTGGTTCAGTACTTCTTCAACCATTGTTTGCATGTATGGGGACCAATAGCCCTGCTGTCTTATCTTTTTCAACACTTCCCCCCTCCCACAGTGTGCAACACCGTGGGTCTCTGAGATTAAAATGGTTAACAGAGCCACTGGTGCAACTATGAGTCCCTCATGAGATCTCCAAAGACCTTTCCCATCTTGCGTTGCTCCCCTCTTGAGCCATAGACTATGCTCTCTCTGACCTGCTTCTTTCTGTATTAGTATAATGTCCTCTGGTGTGACCACAGGTTCCAGAGACACTACTGGTGTCAATATTGCTTTTTTCTTTCTCTCATCTACCGCATTGTTGCCTCTTATTACCGCACCATTTCCTTTCCGATGCGCTTGACACTTAATGATTGCGAGCTCTTTTGGTCGCATCATTGCTGACGTCAAATCATTTATCTGTTTCTCATGCTGTATAGGTGCGCCATCTGACTTCCTGAAACCTCTCTGCTTCCACAATGCTCCGAACAAATGACAGACACCACGAGCATAAGCAGAATCTGCATAAACATTGGCTGTCCTCCCAGCCGCCAGCTGACACACCTCTGTTTGCGCCGTCAGCTCCACCAACTGGGCTGAACAGAGTTGTCAACACCTGGCTCTGCTCAATGTTTTCCTCAGCCTCTTGTTTCCATCTTTTCAACTGGTTGCTTATGTATGCTGCAGGATTATCAGTCTCAGTGAAAGGGTTACCCCGCAATGCTTCAGGGTCAACTCGTGTAGGATATTCTCTCCTCAATGCAGCCCACAGTTTCCGATGATAGGCATTAAATTCAGTCCCATCAGCCATGGGACTTAACGTCCATTCACACTCATTGTGCTTCAGCATGCTCTCCACTGCCGAGGCTCCCAGAGTCTGAGCCCACACCGCCTTCACATCCCCCAAAGCCAACAATTTGCCAATGGTAGCTTCCTCAAAAGCTCTGATCCACTTTGAGGCCCCATCGTGAATATCGGGGAGTCTGGAGACCAGGCCGGTCAGATCGAGGGTCTGTCCCTGGGTCCCCTTTATTAACATTGGAGCCATATAATGTTCATTATTGTATCGGTCTGTTTTTTTAAGTAATGCTCTGCTCTACACAGACACAGTGAGATTGATCATTTCGGCTCGTCCAGATCTGAATGTTAAAGGGTAACTTCACTACTTTTCAACCTGGACCCTATCTTCCCATGTTTATGTGTCTAAGGGACTAATGCGGACAACAATTTTTGAATTTGGTGCCGTACTGGACAAGACTACTGCAGCCTGGAGCCATATAACAGGCTGCAATTTAACCTTAAGACTCTGGGAAATTGTGCATTGTCAATGCTTGTTTTTGCTACTAACGGACTCAGATTTGTCTGTCAACATTATGGAAAGGATCCCAGAGGTAGAGCTTTTTGTCAAAAACGTACTAGATCCTTTTTGTTTAACCAGATACTGCCACAAAATCGCTGTTCTTTCTTTCTATTCCACCAAGAAAGTGTCTCAGTTGCAGACTAATCCATAAGCTTAATAGTGTTTTATTTGATATAAAAATGGTGTGATTTTTCCATCTGTACAGGTTTGCCAAATACTTTAAGATGGAGAACGGCACAGACTACCGCACTCTTGTCAAAGCCTATGCCATCAGGTTTGATGTTCTGGTCAATGGAAATGTGAGTATGTATCTCATGCTGTGAGGCCGAGTTCCCGTTGGAGTGTTGCTCAACTGCTTGTTAACAGAGCCACATCGTCATGGGCTTGTGTGTGTCTGCTATTTGCCACAAAGCACCTCAGTTGAACACCACAATACACAGAAAGCTGGTACAGTGTCAGCTAACCAACCTAGCTACAGAACAACACCACAGCTCGACACAAAAACATATAATTTGTTGATGCTTCACCTCGTCAGTGGAACACTGAAAAAAGCTGAGGCCAGCTCTACTTTGGTTTGTGGCGCATCACGCCTGACAGCAGCAACAAGTGTCGGATATTGGATTGTAGCTTCATGTCACCGGCTTCCAATAAAAATGACATGCAGCCTGTTGCTGTGTTGCTAGTAGTGTGAACAAAGCGTTAGTGTGTGTCAAGGTTTGTGTACTTACAAAACAAAATCTGTTATGAATAATGACAGACATTTGTTTGTAGTCGTTTTGACAGCTCAACATGGAAGCTCACGTTCCTCTTTACAAAGTACTAAAATACATTTTATGGCACCAGTTGCATACGTTATTATGCACAACACTACTCCATCTTTTGAAGCATCCTATTACAAATATCGTGATTAGGCATTGCTAGAGCAGAATAGTAGATTAATTTATAAAGTACATCTAAATGCATTATTGATAACTGTTGCCCTGTGTGTTTGGGGCATGAAAGGGTTATTGTCTTTAACATAATTTCAGGTAAAAGTAGCTATGATCAGTGAAACTAATTCATATAAAGCCTGGGGTCTTTGAATTGAAACTCCCTTGTTATTATTCTCCCTTTGCAGGCAGGGAAGTTCAACATGATCCCTACACTTATCAACATGGTGGCAGCTTTCACATCCGTGGGAGTGGTGAGTTTTACTGATATACTCGAAACAACCAATGTAAAGCTCATTATAAACCAGGTTTTTTTTTTTTTTTTTGTTTAGTACTTTTGAGTTTTTTCTCAGAACTGTTAAATGGAGTCAATTATTTCCCTGTAATCTCTGATTTTAAGCATTATATCAGGTACAATTTTACATCTGCCGCACTTAAATACATCACAAAAAATGTCCTCCCATCTCGCTGATACTTCACTGAAGTGTGTTGGGTTTTACTTAGTTTTGAAGGAAATTTGAGGCTGTTGGGCTGAATCTTACAAGTGTCATCTCTGCTCTTGCTTTGTTGATTGCTGTATAAATAAATGTTCTTCTTCTTCTTCTTCTCCTTCTTCTTATTCTTCTTCTTATTATTATTATTGTTGTTGTTGTTGTTATCATGTAGGGTACAGTGTTGTGTGACATCATACTACTGAACTTCCTGAAAGGAGCAGAGCAGTACAAGGCCAAGAAATTTGAAGAGGTAAAATACCCAGCTCTTCAGATAAACACAATGGATTGTGCACCTCATCAGATTATTTGAACATATTAATCACAGTGTTGGTAATCGCAAATGTGTGGCTTGCCAACCCGTAGAGCTGCATTAATCGATTTTAAGCCATGTGGTGGCTGTAGAACAAGCTGTAAACACAACACTGACAATTCATCCCCATTTAACTAGGAGTAATGGCATCCTGAGCAGAGAAAAAGGTCAAGATATCTGTGTGTTGTAATCAGAGCTTCTCTGTTCCTCCGCACATGTCGACCCAAACAAAGACATCGCTGGATTTATTTTTTTGCCAGTATGTTCTGTAATAAAGCAACCAAGCACGGAGTAGACAATCTGTTTCCTAAGTTGTATGCGTACAGTTTAGAAATGACAATCACCAAAACTGAAGGATATGACAGATTCCAATATGTGTGTGGTAGTATACGAAAAAGAAACATGTCTCCCTCTGTCTCTTTCAAATACTGTAGGTGTCAGACAACCCGCTGGATTCCCCAAGCAGTGGGTTGTACCGCTCCCAGCTGTCACTACGACATAACGAAACCATCATGAGGTCCAGTGACTCAGGGGCATTTTCTATTGAACATTACAGCTAAATGGACAGGAGCGTCAGCCAATGGTTTGGGTTGAGTGGACTGAGGACGACAGATGTGGGTTGGATTTCTCTAAAAATGTTTAAAGTTTTATCGATTTCACACATGCAGGTCTTTTACTCTTTATATAATACCTCAACATTACCAATTTCTGTATGTCAAAGTCAAAAAACTTCTGAAGATCCCTGAATCGCTGCTATGCAATCCTTAGATTCACAGAACAGCTGCGGTCAATGACAAACAGTTATATCTAAAATAAAAATATATTTGCATGAGGACACTTTAAGCATGTGACATTGGCTCAGGATTTACCAGGCAAGAAGAAAACATTGGAATTAAGATTTCATGTCTGAGCTCTCTGTACTTGTTTTGTACCTTGCATTGAAACCACTATAATGCACCACAACTAATGACGGCCTTTGTGAACTGAATCACTTGCTTGGCCTTCTTTAATAGCTCTATTGTGGTTTCTATTCTAATAGTTTTACTCTGTCTAATGGAGCTGAATTGTGGTTTGGTTTGATAAAAGTGGCCATTTTGTCTCTGATGATAACAAGCTGGATAAAGCCACAGCAGTCATGGTGAGCATGCTATTTCTTATGTATGTTTGTGTGTCCTTTTGTGTTGGATATATGTGCATGGCTCTACACATTCAAGCAAATTTTTACCCTTAAAAGCCCAGTGTTAGGGGGATATATTGGCAGAAAGAAGTACAATATAATAAGTCTATTTTCTTTAGTGTATAATCACCTGAAAATAAGAATTGTCGTGTTTTTGTTACCTTTGAATGAGCTGTTTATATCTACATATGGAGTGTTTCTATTGTTGTAGACAGGGCCATTTGCATTTTGACCACAAGGTGGCCCCCCCATTCTTAAATCTCATCATGAGATGGAGGAAAGGGGGGGTGGATGGCACACAGGAAAACATCAAAAAGAGATTATACCCGGATGCTGAGGAGAGAAAGACGCTAATCCAATAAAGACAGAAACACCATGTGATGTCTTCTCATGTTTCTAATGGAGCCTCCCTCAAAGTCAAGCCCAGTCGTGTGTATCCTCTGGTGTGTGTTATGAAAGAAAGGTATATTGTACTGCAAGATAAAGACACATGCGGCATTAAGCAAAGCTATGCTAGAATAACAAGGGAGTGGAGGAGTGTACAGCCCTATTCAGACATGCACCCCTTAACGTTAATATGACGGCAATGTAACACGTTGGTCTCATGTCTAAATATGAAATAAGTTCTTTAGTCACTCTTATGTAAAAGGTATGGCAGCAATATTACTATGAACATGGCAAAAGTCTGAGTTCTATGCTGTATGATTAATCTAAAGGCTGATCACTTTGATACCCTACTTAATTGTTTGGTAGCGTTGCAGTTCTTCTGGCTTGGGGGTAATAAGTGGACAAAACTGCAGCACAAGTTAACCCTTGTCTGTTACTCTAACATATTTCCCCCGCCAAACTAGTAGCTAGGAACTATAATTACTCTGACTATAAAAATATACATAAAACAGTAGTTAAAGTGCCATTTATTTTAATGTAATACTGTATGTAATATACAACTTAATTCTGTAAATCCAAAATGACAATGCAGAATTAGTAATAATAATCCAAAAACATAATGTGTACACTACCTACGATTCCAACTGTAATAAATACATTACTTCAGTCATCATATCTAATGCACTAAATTAGCTTAATAAAGTAGGAAATACCATGAAAGAGCAAGTTTAATAACCTGGATCCAGAGTGAATAGCCTAATGTAGTTCAAATCAAAATGAACACCACCTAAACCAGCAGCAACATTAAGGTGATGCATCATATGTAGGCTATAGTATATTATTACTTAAGAATTTCTCCATAATAGAGATGTTTTAGCAGCTTTCTTATTTCTAATGTCCTTGATTGTGGCAGCATAGCGGTGCAGTTCTTGTTGAAAGAGTACACTTGGTTTAGATTTGGCCCATTTGTTTTTATGGATGTGAAATTTCCCCAATCTCATGATCAACTGACCGAAAAAATACAAATATTTGTCTTCCTTCCGGTCATCAAAATAAAAAATAAAACAAAATAAAATAAAATAAAAAAAATCCTGGAAACTGATCGTTTTCCCTGTTTTCTCTTGCACAAAATGCTGAACAGCTTTCCAAAAAGATCTACTGTAAGTACTTTGATAAAATAAGTGAGCGATGGTTTCATCTTCAAGTCCAGAGAAATCGCACAAATATTCAATGTCCATTTTAAATATTTCAAGTGTTTTCTTTGCAGGGTAGATTTGATGTAAAATTTTAAACGAGACTTCTTTCACCTTGTTATTAAGACAGAATTTGTCACCAACCAGCCACATTTTATGCCAGTTAACCTCTCAAATTGTGCAGTCCAGTAAATTTGACCTCTAGGCAGAATCGTTGATTGCAAGCAGCTTCTCAAATATCTGTTAGAGCAGGATTTTTTTGTAATGTCTACTCCGCCAACCAAAATCTCACACTTGTAATTTTCTGCAACAGCAGTATTTCTTTCAGTCCCTTTAAGAAGCTGCAGCACACCCTGTGGTAACGCATCAGAAATCACATTTATTTCCAGTGTCCAAAGACATCGTGATCATTTTCTGGGTTATTAAATAATGAACTCACAAACAATAATAATAACAACATTAATAATAACAAGGAATAAATCATAAACACATAGTGTGACTCTGAGCAGGACACAGGACAGATTATAATTAGGCTACAGAAAGCAGGTTGTTGTTCATGTGCAGGTGATTGTTAGACAGAGAGAAAACACTGCTGCTCTGTTACTAATAACTGTAGGCTTGTCTGTATCTGTATCATTATATATCTACATATAACATTATGTGTGTGCAGACACAAACTCAATTAAAACTTTCTATAGCTGTTAATAAAGCCTCCTGACAGCTGATCATCACAAACGTCTTTTACCGACCGACACACCTTCTGATTGGATATGAGTTATTGATTGGACAGCGCAGCGCTTCAGCTGATCTGACGGATCTGATACATCCCAACATCACCGGAGTTTCATACAGAGTGAAGACATATAAGAGATTAAATTCAGGTGCGTCACATACAGAAGAGCAGAACAATCTCCAGTGTCCATCAGTTGGAAGATTATGGAAGAAAATCAGCAGCCAGCACCTGATCAACCAAAGAGGTAACTACTTTTAACTTTTGTCTACGTTTAACATGACAGGCGCAGACATCTACCAAGAAATGTAAAGCTACTGGGCAGGTAGCATCCCATAGTGTCATGTGTTTTTCCCCACAGTGTTTGTTAAGTTTGCTTTCAGTATTTAGGCTAAGTTTCTCATAGGCCATTTAAAACACCAGCCTGAGTAAACCTGCTTCAGTAGGCTATATTGAGTTTAACTCTGGATCACATGCATTCTTGTTAACCTTGTACAGCAACACAATTAAAGCCACTTGAGTAACTACCGCCCCGAAGCTCTTTGTAGAAATTAAACCGCAGTCTAATTTTAAAAATGAGAAGAGCATTAGCAAACACAACATTGCTCCCATTTGTTCGACAGGTTCGGCAGTATAATGTCAGAACGTCTATACACTGATTTCTAGAAATAAAGACACACAACATGTAGCTAAGGGATAATGTGAGCCGGTGACGACTGGAAAAATAGCCTAACTCCCGACAGGGGCTCCATTCCCTTGTCGGGAGTTGCTATGACGTCCCTTGCAACAGAGCAGCGGTGATACCTCAAGAAATAAACACCGCAGAATTTTGTTGATTGGCCGAGCTGTATATGATGATGCTTTATATTTCAATCTTTAAAAGTGCAGACACAACAGAGGCAGCAAAAACCAAAGCTCTCTGTGTGACATCAGTCTAAAGTACCCCCCATATGTCTAATACATAATATAGTGAATCAATTACAAATAAAGACTTTTTTTCTAAATATTTCTATTTCTCTTGAGACAGAAATTGCTGCAGTGCTTTGTGATCTCCGAGAAAGATCTCAAACTTAAAGTCTTCTCTCTGTCTTTTTTGTGTCCCTCCGTAGCAGCACAGCCATGGCGAGGGCAGAAGTCCTGGACTCATCAGACTACTTTATGGCTGTAGCCGTCCTGTCAGCCCAAAGGAGCAAAGACCCAAGCACACAGGTGTGTGTGTGTAATGTGTATTAGGGCTATTACAATTAGATACTTGGCAATGGAGTTGCTGATTTAGTTTTAACAAAAAGTTTTTGTTAAAAAAACACAAAAGGTAAACTAACAAATAGGTGGGTAACAGACAACCCAAATATAAGGGTACAGCAGGGCAGGCCTCTGTCCTTAAGTAAGGGTGCAGGTGTACCGTTCCCACAAGCTCCTTATTCAAATATCAGGAAGTTAAATGGGTTAAAGGAACAGTGATTGTCTTTTACCTTTGTTTTCCTTGCCTCCAAGATACATGAAGTTCATGTTGTTTTTTTAGGCATTAGCTGTACAGGAAAAATGTTTAGTCTTTATATCCTTTACAATACAATGTAAATTGCAGAATCTGTCTTGAGATATTACCGGGCAGGTAGCATACCATGGTGCCGTGTGTTTTTCCCCACAGTGTTTGTTAAGTTTACTTTCAGTAGCCTATTTAAGCTTCTCATATTTAAAACACCAGCCTGATTAAACCTGCTTACAGGGTTGGTCACATGTTCAAGCAATCTCTACTGTGAGCATGTGACTGTTGGAAAATAAGTTGCTATGGCGTCCCCAGCAACGGAGCAGCAGAGCAGCGGTGATACCTCAAGAAATAAACACCGCAGAATTTTGATGATTGACCGAGCTGTATATGATGACCAAATGCTTTATATTTTAATCTTTAAAGTGCAGATAGTGCCTGTGAAAATGTGATAAGTAGCATACAATGGAAACGCTATAGGCTACAGTACTTGGGTAAATGTGATTGTTCACCATTGCTTTTTGTGACAGCATACCTTTGATAAATAAGCTATAGTGCGCACTAATGCCGACACATATATGATTTGCTGGCTGAGAACATCATCGATGACAATTGTGATCTAAGTTCAAAGGTAAATGGTAAATTTCCAGTTGGGCCTACCACTTTTCAAAAGTAACGATATAGCCTATGTCTTTTCTGTTAGTTGTATCAAAGTCAAAAAGGAAAAAAATGATCTGCACACCGATAGAGCTCCCATTAATCCATTTAATTTTCTGTCAAGTGACGTTTTGAGCAACGCAGGCTGTTCCTCAGACTTGTAATAAGATACAACCAGAAACGCCATCTTTAAATATCCATCGTAATCCGTGAGATGAATCACAGCTGTGTGTAAACCAGACATATAAAGAAATGAAAAATACAGACAAAGATGTATTCATATAAATACAGTAGTCCAGCATAAACATCTTTCTTTCTGAGTTGTATCAAAGTGAAAATGTTTATGTTTGTTTCACTTACAGATAAAGTCAGAGGTCATAGACACACTAAGTATGCTGCCAAAATCAAGCAGCAATAAAGCTAAACCATAGCCTTCTTCTTAGACAGAGAGGAGATTTCAGTAAATTAAACTACAACCTGTTCCCCTGGTGTTTGTAAGAGAGACAGACTGTAAACTCATCATGTTGGAGCTTTTACTGAGGATTATGCACATTAAGCTTCTTCTCAGAATATTATTCTGGTATTTTAAAGTGACTGTGTTCACGATGATCTCCTTAACATTTTACAACTGGTAATACAAGTTGAATTAAAACAGGAACCTGGATGGGTGTGTGAACAGAGGAACTCTTTTGCATTTATTGAAGTCACACCTGTGTGACTTCAATAAATGCAAAACAGTTCAATTCTATTTTTCTCACGTTATGTATCCAAAATGAGAACATACAGATTAATTATGAGAAATAGGCCTACTAAACAGAACCTTTTTTTTCAAATGCAACTATAGAGAATAAAAGTTACATAAAAAGCACTGTATGGCCTCGCTGCCCTGACTTTTGGCCTTTGTGCCCTCAAGAAATTGACAACGCGAAAGCCCAAGTGGCCTTGCCCCTAAAATGACGAAATTCCAGGCCTGGTCACGACACATGCAAACTCCAAAACACCCGCAAATCCAGAACACATGTGCATTAACAAAACACCCCCAAATTCTGAAAACACAATGGATTTCGCAGCACATGGCCTAGGCTGCAAATGCACAAGCAGATGAGATCAGGTGATGCAAATGCTCACAGCACAAGCAGATGAGATCAGGCGATGCAAATGCTCACAACACAAGCAAGAAGCTAAACACTTCAGCTTCTTGCAGCGTATGTGTTGCGAAATCGATGAATGTGTTGTCTGAATTCTCCATAATAGAGTAGGCTATGTTTTAGCAGCTTTCTTATTTCTAATGTCCTTGATTGTGGCAGCATAGCGGTGCAGTTCTTGTCGAAAGAGTACACTTGGTTTAGATTTGGCCCATTTGTTTTTATGGATGTGAAATTTCCCCAATCTCATGATCAACTGACAGAAAAAAACCCAACACAAATATTTGTCTTCCTTCCGGTCATCAAAATAAAAAAATAAATAAAAAATTCCCGGAAACTGATCGTTTTTCCTGTTTTCTCTTGTACAAAATGCTGAACAGCTTTCCAAAAAGTTCTACCGTAAGTACAGTGATAAAATAAGTGAGCGATGGTTTTATCTTCAAGTCCACAGAAATCGCACAAATATTCAATGTCCATTTTAAATATTTCAAGTGTTTTCTTTGCAGGGTAAATTTGATGTAAAATTTTAAACAAGACTTCTTTCACCTTGTTATTAAGACAGAATTTGTCACCAACCAGCCACACTTTATGCCAGTTAACCTCTCAAATTGTGCAGTCCAGTAAATTTGACCTCTAGGCAGAATCGTTGATTGCAAGCAGCTTCTCAAATATCTGTTAGAGCAGGATTTTTTTGTAATGTCTACTCCGCCAACCAAAATCTCACACTTGTAATTTTCTGCAACAGCAGTATTTCTTTCAGTCCCTTTAAGAAGCTGCAGCACACCCTGTGGTAACGCATCAGAAATCACAGCATAGGCCTATTTCTTCAGCATAAATGGCGACTGAGATTTCAACAAAAATTCTTCATAAGAAAGTAAAAAAAACTTTAATAAGTTGGTTAACGAAAGAAATTCCATGCTCCATCCAGTCCTTATAAAACAGTGATTTGATTTTTATAAAGGATGTCTTCATTATCACAAATATAATCACTGGTTGGTGGGAAGTTATGCTTGTAGATCAGTTTCCAGGTCAGCAAAGCTTGTCAGTGGGTGTTGACATCTCTTTCTTCATTTATTAGAAAGATTTTTCTCTTCACGATCTGTTATTTCCCCCATCAACTTTTATTATGGATACAATCAAGAGTCTGTCAGCAAGAAACACTGATCTTCATTTCCATTCAGTCACACTGAGGCTGATCATTCCTGAGCGTGGGGTTGATGAGTTACAGAATTTGAATTTTCCCTGAAACATTTTGCCTAATAAATTATTTCCAGTGTCCAAAGACATCGTGATCATTTTCTGGGTTATTAAATAATGAACTCACAAACAATAATAATAATAACATTAATAATAACAAGGAATAAATCATAAACACATAGTTTGACTCTGAGCAGGACACAGGACAGATTATAATTAGGCTACAGAAAGCAGGTTGTTCATGTGCAGGTGATTGTTAGACAGAGAGAAAACACTGCTGCTCTGTTACTAATAACTGTAGGCTTGTCTGTATCTGTATCATTATATATCTACATATAACATTATGTGTGTGCAGACACAAACTCCATTAAAACTTTCTATAGCTGTTAATAAAGCCTCCTGACAGCTGATCATCACAAACGTCTTTTACCGACCGACACACCTTCTGATTGGATATGAGTTATTGATTGGACAGCGCAGCGCTTCAGCTTATCTGACGGATCTGATACATCCCAACATCACCGGAGTTTCATACAGAGTGAAGACATATAAGAGATTAAATTCAGGTGCATCACACACAGAAGAGCAGAACAATCTCCAGTGTCCATCAGTTGGAAGATTATGGAAGAAAATCAGCAGCCAGCACCTGATCAACCAAAGAGGTAACTACTTTTAACTTTTGTCTACGTTTAACATGACAGGCGCAGACATCTACCAAGAAATGTAAAGCTACCGGGCAGGTAGCATCCCATAGTGTCATGTGTTTTTCCCCACAGTGTTTGTTAAGTTTGCTTTCAGTATTTAGGCTAAGTTTCTCATAGGCCATTTAAAACACCAGCCTGAGTAAACCTGCTTCAGTAGGCTATATTGAGTTTAACTCTGGATCACATGCATTCTTGTTAACCTTGTACAGCAACACAATTAAAGCCACTTGAGTAACTACCGCCCCGAAGCTCTTTGTAGAAATTAAACCGCAGTCTAATTTTAAAAATGAGAAGAGCATTAGCAAACACAACATTGCTCCCATTTGTTCGACAGGTTCGGCAGTATAATGTCAGAACGTCTATACACTGATTTCTAGAAATAAAGACACACAACATGTAGCTAAGGGATAATGTGAGCCGGTGACGACTGGAAAAATAGCCTAACTCCCGACAGGGGCTCCATTCCCTTGTCGGGAGTTGCTATGACGTCCCTTGCAACAGAGCAGCGGTGATACCTCAAAAAATAAACACCGCAGAATTTTGTTGATTGGCCGAGCTGTATATGATGATGCTTTATATTTCAATCTTTAAAAGTGCAGACACAACAGAGGCAGCAAAAACCAAAGCTCTCTGTGTGACATCAGTCTAAAGTACCCCCCATATGTCTAATACATAATATAGTGAATCAATTACAAATAAAGACTTTTTTTCTAAATATTTCTATTTCTCTTGAGACAGAAATTGCTGCAGTGCTTTGTGATCTCCGAGAAAGATCTCAAACTTAAAGTCTTCTCTCTGTCTTTTTTGTGTCCCTCCGTAGCAGCACAGCCATGGCGAGGGCAGAAGTCCTGGACTCATCAGACTACTTTATGGCTGTAGCCGTCCTGTCAGCCCAAAGGAGCAAAGACCCAAGCACACAGGTGTGTGTGTAATGTGTATTAGGGCTATTACAATTAGATACTTGGCAATGGAGTTGCTGATTTAGTTTTAACAAAAAGTTTTTGTTAAAAAAACACAAAAGGTAAACTAACAAATAGGTGGGTAACAGACAACCCAAATATAAGGGTACAGCAGGGCAGGCCTCTGTCCTTAAGTAAGGGTGCAGGTGTACCGTTCCCACAAGCTCCTTATTCAAATATCAGGAAGTTAAATGGGTTAAAGGAACAGTGATTGTCTTTTACCTTTGTTTTCCTTGCCTCCAAGATACATGAAGTTCATGTTGTTTTTCTAGGCATTAGCTGTACAGGAAAAAATGTTTAGTCTTTATATCCTTTACAATACAATGTAAATTGCAGAATCTGTCTTGAGATATTACCGGGCAGGTAGCATACCATGGTGCCGTGTGTTTTTCCCCACAGTGTTTGTTAAGTTTACTTTCAGTAGCCTATTTAAGCTTCTCATATTTAAAACACCAGCCTGAGTAAACCTGCTTACAGGGTTGGTCACATGTTCAAGCAATCTCTACTGTGAGCATGTGACTGTTGGAAAATAAGTTGCTATGGCGTCCCCAGCAACGGAGCAGCAGAGCAGCGGTGATACCTCAAGAAATAAACACCGCAGAATTTTGATGATTGACCGAGCTGTATATAATGACCAAATGCTTTATATTTTAATCTTTAAAGTGCAGATAGTGCCTGTGAAAATGTGATAAGTAGCATACAATGGAAACGCTATAGGCTACAGTACTTGGGTAAATGTGATTGTTCACCATTGCTTTTTGTGACAGCATACCTTTGATAAATAAGCTATAGTGCGCACTAATGCCGACACATATATGATTTGCTGGCTGAGAACATCATCGATGACAATTGTGATCTAAGTTCAAAGGTAAATGGTAAATTTCCAGTTGGGCCTACCACTTTTCAAAAGTAACGATATAGCCTATGTCTTTTCTGTTAGTTGTATCAAAGTCAAAAAGGAAAAAAATGATCTGCACACCGATAGAGCTCCCATTAATCCATTTAATTTTCTGTCAAGTGACGTTTCGAGGAACGCAGGCTCTTCCTCAGACTTGTAATAAGATACAACCAGAAACGCCATCTTTAAATATCCATCGTAATCCGTGAGATGAATCACAGCTGTGTGTAAACCAGACATATAAAGAAATGAAAAATACAGACAAAGAAGTATTCATATAAATACAGTAGTCCAGCATAAACATCTTTTTTTCTGAGTTGTATCAAAGTGAAAATGTTTATGTTTGTTTCACTTACAGATAAAGTCAGAGGTCATAGACACACTACGTATGCTGCCAAAATCAAGCAGCAATAAAGCTAAACCATAGCCTTCTTCTTAGACAGAGAGGAGATTTCAGTAAATTAAACTACAACCTGTTCCCCTGGTGTTTGTAAGAGAGACAGACTGTAAACTCATCATGTTGGAGCTTTTACTGAGGATTATGCACATTAAGCTTCTTCTCAGAATATTATTCTGGTATTTTAACCCTCTGCGGTCCAGAACCGCGCCGGCGCGTCAAAATCACGTGACCGATTTGAGACGACGTAGCAGCAAGACGCAGCCTCGCTGAGTCTCTGTTTCATTTTGTGTGGAAAGTGCAAACTTCGAACTTTGTACCACTTTTTAAATCATCTTGATAGGCCATATAAAACCGGACTTATGATAAATAATAAACGCCATGATTTTCCTGAATATTGAATATTGTTTGATCCGTGTTTGATGCAGGAAGAAGCGGTAAAAACGGGCCGTTCGGCCTGTCGAAAGTGCTGAAGGCAACAGCAAAAAACAAAAAAACAAAACGACATCCCTTTTCCTATTGGTTGAAAAATGCACCAGTCAACCAATCACAAAATTGTATGGCAACACACATCATTTGTTGCTGGAGGAGAGGGGGAAGTTGTGGGAGTGACGGCAGTGAGAGAGACCGCGATCGCGATCACAGATAGAGTTGGGATTTGTGATGTTTAGCGTGTTTTGAGTGTATAGTCAGTGTGTGGTGTAGTGTGTTTTGGAAGAGGAGAGAGGAAAATGAGCCTCCGACGACCGCATTGAGCGGTACTCGGAGGTCCGCACAGAGGAGCGGACGGTGTGGCAGGGCACGCCCACCATGTCCGCATCTCCGTTTGCCCAGGCAGCAGAGCCACACAGTGTGTGTCACTCCCCCTGTTGTCCTCCTGCTGTGTCCTCCACCTGTAGTGTGTTGTGGTGGACAGGAACTGTTTTTCAGAGTGGCACAAATAATTTGTGTAAAATCACGTAGGAGAAAAGCAAGCACTCTCAAAATAAATCCCCTAGAAAGGTGCACAGCCAAAAACAGTGACAAACACAGACGTTTCGACATAAGAATACTTTCTGTCAAAACGTCTGTGTTTCTGGTACTGCCACCCAAGTTGGTTTATTAAATTTACCAAAAGGACATTTGTGAGTGCTGGCATTTTTCCCTTTGACAAATTATTTTTGTGGCATCTGATTGTTTTGTAAGTAGGCTAGTTGTTCAAAAACGCCTGAGGCATTGCTTGCATTTTAATGTAAATAGTTATGTATAACATTGTTGTTTGCTAAATTAGGACATATGTTTTTGAAGTTTACAATTTATATTTTTATTCTAAGTTACAAAAATGGTTCGTTAGACATGTTTGTGGTTTTCACAGTAAAAAATCAAACTTTTTCCTACTCGGATTTTATGTTTTCTTTGTGATTTTAGGTCCAGTGTGTTAATAGAGTATGTCAAAATGAAAAAATAACTGTAAAGTCACACAGCTGAGGTTGTGCTGAAAAGAATGATACCAAACAAGGCAAGGTAAACAGTTTTTTAAGGTGAAATTTAAAGGTAAAATGAAAAGTAGTCAAAAACGGCCAATTACCCCCTAGACCCCAGAGGGTGACTGTGTTCACAATGATCTCCTTAACATTTTACAACTGGTAATACAAGTTGAATTAAAACAGGAACCTGGATGGGTGTGTGAACAGAGGAACTCTTTTGCATTTATTGAAGTCACACCTGTGTGACTTCAATAAATGCAAAACAGTTCAATACTATTTTTCTCACGTTATGTATCCAAAATGAGAACATACAGATTAATTATGAGAAATAGGCCTACTAAACAGAATCTTTTTTTTCAAATGCAACTATAGAGAATAAAAGTTACATAAAAAGCACTGTATGGCCTCGCTGCCCTGACTTTTGGCCTTTGTGCCCTCAAGAAATTGACAACGTGAAAGCCCAAGTGGCCTTGCCCCTAAAATGACAAAATTCCAGGCCTGGTCACGACACATGCAAACTCCAAAACACCCACAAATCCAGAACACACGTGCATTAACAAAACACCCCCAAATTCTGAAAACACAATCGATTTCGCAGCACATGGCCTAGGCTGCAAATGCACAAGCAGATGAGATCAGGCGATGCAAATGCTCACAGCACAAGCAAGAAGCTAAACACTTCAGCTTCTTGCTTGTGTAGTGAGCATTGGCAGCGTTTTGTTATTTGCTTGTGTTGTGAGGACTTGCAGCGTATGTGTTGCGAAATCGATGAATGTGTTGTCTGAATTCTCCATAATAGAGTAGGCTATGTTTTAGCAGCTTTCTTATTTCTAATGTCCTCGATTGTGGCAGCATAGCGGTGCAGTTCTTGTCGAAAGAGTACACTTGGTTTAGATTTGGCCCATTTGTTTTTATGGATGTGAAATTTCCCCAATCTCATGATCAATTGACAGAAAAAAAACCAACACAAACATTTGTCTTCCTTCCGTTCATCAAAATAAAAAAATAAATAAAAAATTCCCGGAAACTGATCGTTTTTCCTGTTTTCTCTTGTACAAAATGCTGAACAGCTTTCCAAAAAGTTCTACCGTAAGTACAGTGATAAAATAAGTGAGCGATGGTTTTATCTTCAAGGCCACAGAAATCGCACAAATATTCAATGTCCATTTTAAATATTTCAAGTGTTTTCTTTGCAGGGTAAATTTGATGTAAAATTTTAAACAAGACTTCTTTCACCTTGTTATTAAGACAGAATTTGTCACCAACCAGCCACATTTTATGCCAGTTAACCTCTCAAATTGTGCAGTCCAGTAAATTTGACCTCTAGGCAGAATCGTTGATTGCAAGCAGCTTCTCAAATATCTGTTAGAGCAGGATTTTTTTGTAATGTCTAGTCCGCCAACAAAAATCTCACATTTGTAATTTTCTGCAACAGCAGTATTTCTTTCAGTCCCTTTAAGAAGCTGCAGCACACCCTGTGGTAACGCATCAGAAATCACAGCATAGGCCTATTTCTTCAGCATAACTGGCAACTGAGATTTCAACAAAAATTCTTCATAAGAGAGTAAAAAACCTTGGTCATTAACAAGTTGGTTAACGAAAGAAATACCATGCTCCATCCAGTCCTTATAAAACAGTGATTTGTTTTTTATAAAGAATGTCTTTATTATTACAAATATAATCACTGGTTGGTGGGAAGTTATGCTTGTAGATCAGTTTCCAGGTCAGCAAAGCTTGTCAGTGGGTGTTGACGTCTCTTTCTTCATTTATTAGAAAGATTTTTCTCTTCACGATCTGTTATTTCCCCCATCAACTTTTATTATGGATACAATCAAGAGTCTGTTGTCAGCAAGAAACACTGATCGTCATTTCCATTCAGTCACACTGAGGCTGATCATTCCTGAGCGTGGGGTTGATGAGTTACAGAATTTGAATTTTCCCTGAAACATTTTGCCTAATAAATTATTTCCAGTGTCCAAAGACATCATGATCATTTTCTGGGTTATTAAAAAATGAACTCACAAACAATAATAATAATAATAACATTAATAATAACAAGGAATAAATCATAAACACATAGTGTGACTCTGAGCAGGACACAGGACAGATTATAATTAGGCTACAGAAAGCAGGTTGTTCATGTGCAGGTGATTGTTAGACAGAGAGAAAACACTGCTGCTCTGTTACTAATAACTGAAGGCTTGTCTGTATCTGTATCATTATATATCTACATATAACATTATGTGTGTGCAGACACAAACTCCATCAAAACTTTCTATAGCTGTTAATAAAGCCTCCTGACAGCTGATCATCACAAATGTCTTTTACCGACCGACACACCCTCTGATTGGATATGAGTTATTGATTGGACAGCGCAGCGCTTCAGCTGATCTGACGGATCTGATAGGCCTGCATCCCAACATCACCGGAGTTTCATACAGAGTGAAGACATATAAGAGATTAAATTCAGGTGCGTCACATACAGAAGAGCAGAACAATCTCCAGTGTCCATCAGTTGGAAGATTATCAGCAGCCAGCACCTGATCAACCAAAGAGGTAACTACTAACTTTTGTCTACGTTTAACATGACAGGCGCAGACATCTACCAAGAAATGTAAAGCTACCGGGCAGGTAGCATCCCATAGTGTCATGTGTTTTTCCCCACAGTGTTTGTAAAGTTTGCTTTCAGTATTTAGGCTAAGTTTCTCATAGGCCATTTAAAACACCAGCCTGAGTAAACCTGCTTCAGTAGGCTATATTGAGTTTAACTCTGGATCACATGCATTCTTGTTAACCTTGTTCAGCAACACAATTAAAGCCACTTGAGTAACTACCGCCCCGAAGCTCTTTGTAGAAATTAAACCGCAGTCTAATTTTAAAAATGAGAAGAGCATTAGCAAACACAACATTGCTCCCATTTGTTCGACAGGTTCGGCAGTATAATGTCAGAACGTCTATACACTGATTTCTAGAAATAAAGACACACAACATGTAGCTAAGGGATAATGTGAGCCGGTGACGATTGGAAAAATAGCCTAACTCCCGACAGGGGCTCCATTCCCTTGTCGGGAGTTGCTATGACGTCCCTTGCAACAGAGCAGCGGTGATACCTCAAGAAATAAACACCGCAGAATTTTGTTGATTGGCCGAGCTGTATATGATGATGCTTTATATTTCAATCTTTAAAAGTGCAGACACAACAGAGGCAGCAAAAACCAAAGCTCTCTGTGTGACGTCAGTCTAAAGTACCCCCCCCCCCCCCCCCCCCCCCCATATGTCTAATACATAATATAGTGAATCAATTACAAATAAATACTTTTTTTCTAAATATTTCTATTTCTCTTGAGACAGAAATTGCTGCAGTGCTTTGTGATCTCCGAGAAAAATCTCAAACTTAAAGTCTTCTCTCTGTCTTTTTTGTGTCCCTCCGTAGCAGCACAGCCATGGCGAGGGCAGACGTCCTGGACTCATCAGACTACTTTATGGCTGTAGCCGTCCTGTCAGCCCAAAGGAGCAAAGACCCAAGCACACAGGTGTGTGTGTGTAATGTGTATTAGGGCTATTACAATTAGATACTTGGCAATGGAGTTGCTGATTTAGTTTTAACAAAAAGTTTTTGTTAAAAAAACACAGAAGGTAAACTAACAAATAGGTGGGTAACAGACAACCCAAATATAAGGGTACAGCAGGGCAGGCCTCTGTCCTTAAGTAAGGGTGTAGGTGTACCGTTCCCAAATGAGAACATACAGATACTAAGTTTGACTCAGATTTGTAAGACTGGTATTTTCTAGTCTGACACTTGGTAAGAAAACAGTGTCTGTTGTATTATTTACAGATTTTGATGAGAGTTGTCAATGAGGAGATCCAGACAAGTGGAATTAGAGATGATGAGGGTTTTGGCACTGTGGCTTCGTAGGGTTGGGTACCGAACTTTGTACTTTTAGCGGTACTGACCAAATTATGAAGATACTAATGAATATGGATTCATGTCAAAGCCATTGGTGCCAGATGTTGGTACCTGGGAGCACATCTTTGTGAGAACAGCAGGTTTAGACAAAAAGGAGAAGCCTAGAAGCGAGCCATGGAGATCCAAGGCCAGCAACAGAGCTCTGCAGAGCCCCTTGCTTTTACTTCAGACAGGAGGCGGAAGCACCAGGAAGCCTGCTGCCCCATTTGGCAGCTCTTTCACCTTCCCAGATCACTCCATTAGCCACTCTTTGGCCACTCTGTTGGCTTCCCAGCGAGCCTAAACTTTCTGATTTCAGCAGAATCCCTTGATTCCACATATTTATGTTCAGACATACTTGAATGCTGCTTAGTAAGTGCACTAAATCCCTTTTTCATTTGAATGTGTATTTGACAGTTTCCATTACTTGTTCTCTACCTCTTAAATATATGTATACATACATACATACATGTATACAATATAATATTATTATTATTATATAATATAATAATTTTTTCCCCAAAATTTACACTTGTGTGCCCCTCATTGTTATTATTGTGACATTTCTATCATGCAAATAGAGGGAGAAGAAACAATATTGGCTCAAAAACATTGGCAGTACCAATCAGTCATCGGCTGAGACTGATGGCAAAACATTGGTATCGGCCATAAAAAATCTGTATCGGTTGACCTCTGCTTTAGAGTGTGTGACATACTACTGAGGGTAGTGGACCATGCAATTTATCTTGGATTAGTTCATGGATAGATTAGATTATTTGATCATTTAAAAAGTTATGGCCAGACTAAACTGTGTAACATCTCTCTCTGCAGGTGGGGGCCTGTATAGTGAACCAGGAGAATAAGGTAGTTGGCACTGGTTACAATGGCATGCCCAACGGCTGTGATGATGCTGGGCTGCCGTGGGCCCGCTGGTACTGCTCCTTGGCTTGAGACAAAACACCCTTACGGTGAGAACACATGTGCAAACACACCTCCTGCTTTTTCATTGCTTTACTTTTGGATAATCATTTTGGTGAAGAAAATGTGCACTTGCAGCAAAGAGCTCCTGGTTTCATCCACCACAGCACAGAACCCTGTAGTAATTATCCTGAATTGAGTGGGAGGATTTCTGGGATCAACATAATACAATTTTAACGGCATCTCTGTGCAACAAAGACTGTGATTGACTAGTTGTCCATACCATGCTGCTGAGTTCTCTTCATGTCTCAAGTGCTAATCTTGGGCCTGTAGAGGGGATAAATAATGAAGGAATCTCACTCTCTCTCCATTGACCACATGCTCTGTTCACATTCTACTTTGACATCTCTGACTCTCTCTCTTCCCTCCTCCTTTAGTGCTCATGTAAGGGTGGGGTATTAGAGCAAATAAGTCTACATCTTTCTCCACTCATAATGAGCCCCTTCTTTTTATTTGAGTTGTTTTTACTTTAAATTATCTGACAGTTCCACAGAAAGTGTCTGATGGTGGTGCTAGAGGAAAGGTTACATCAGGATTCATCCTTCATCCATGATAATGTTTTTATTTTCTTCTTATTTTCAGTGATCAGGACATTTATGGGTGTGTAAAACCAAAAGCAAGAATAGGAGGGATGGATGGACTGACTAAATTGAACAAGTGCATAGACCAAGACCAAGAAAAAGCACTGAAAAATTCAACTAACACATCTTTTCCACTGTTAATGTGGATAATTTTATGTCGATTGTGAGTTTAATGCATCCTTTAATCCCAACAGTATCCTGGGAAAAATCTCTCCTGTTGTCCCGGGATAATGGGACACTCTAAGTCTCGAGCCCTGCTTTATAGCCTGCACAAAATTGATGTAACACAATAGAAAAACATCGTCCACTGCCATTTCTCAATGACATCTTACTTGCTGATAAGCCAGTGGAAGTAAACAAAGCAAACATTGGCCGATACCGACGTGGGACTAATAAATGGGTGCATCAGGTGTATCTCTTGCAAGGAGCACCTGTAACATAAATAATTTCCCCTCTGGGATCAGTAAAGTATTTCTGATTCTGATTCATTCCTAAATATCATGAATGTCAACTGATACTGTGTCTGTGCTATGTTTTGGAGAAAAGGAAGGAACATACACCATCCAGAGGCCTGGTTCTTGTATATTATGCCTGCCTGTCTGTTTATAGAGTGTTTGTAGTACATCTTAATATGTAACAACGAAAACTCTGTCTGTGGGTGTGTCTGTGTGTCTGTTCCACGTTTTTCTCCTCACTGACTTGGTCAATCCATGTGAAATTTGGCACAGTGGTAGAGGCTCATGGGAGGATGCAAATGAAGCAATATTACATCAATTGGCCAAAGGGGAGCACTATAGCCGTGAAATTGCAAACTTTGAATGGGCATATCTCATGCCCCGTATGTCGTAGAGACATGAAACTTCACACAGAGATGCCTCTCCTCATGAGGAACACATTTGCCTCAAGAACCCATAACTTCCGGTTATATAGATTTTCTGCCATTTTGGAACACTTAAAACCGATCTCTTCTGAGGAAGTTTGACCGATCTGCATAAAACTGCATGAGCTTCTATAAGGCAATGAATATTGCGGAGGGCGTGGCTCAACACATAAAGGTGTATAACATCTCAAGGGTTTCACCGATCACCCCACAACTTTGTTACCCTGGAAATCCAGAGTGACTCGCGAGAGCACAATTTGAATTTGCTCAGCGAGTCACTCTGGCAATCAGTAATGACGCTCATTATCCATGCCCTTGGAACCGAGCTGCACCAATCACATCGGTGTATCTGATATAGGCGGGCCAGAGGCGAGCTAAACAGATGACGACAGTGCTGTGACAACAAAGTCAGGAATCAGTCAGTAAACATTGCAAGATGGCTACAGATGAACACCAGTTGTTTGAAATGGCTTTGGCCGCTACAATGAACGAGTTAGACTTGGCTTTTTCTCTCAAAGAGGAACAGAAGATGGCGCTTGAATCTTTCCATATGGATTTTTGCTAAATTTGGTAGATATGTAGAACAGGACGCCTCAAAGTGACTGGAGAAATTTAACTCTAATTGGCAACTGGGTAGCGCTATAACAACAGAAAAATGCTTAAAAATGGCTAAAATGTAACCGATTGCTGTGGCTCCCCCTGTGGATCAATGTTTTTTTCAAATTTTTGGTATGACTTAGTCATGGTATGGTATGCTGTACATAATCACGGAAACTGTCAGTGTGTCAATCAGTCATTCTGTCTGTCCCACGTTTTTCTACTCACTGACGTGGTCAATCTACTGTACTTTAAAGCAGTCGTACTGTCAAATTCACAAAAACTCTGTCTGAATACATTGCTCTTCTTAATGGGTTCACTTGACTATTTAATCTGCAATCTCCTATCCCAAACACACAAAAACTGTACATGGGCAACTGTGCACCCAATGGGTATGGACTAGTCCTAATTTAACTTAAAAGAAGAAAACTCACAACGTCTTGTACTGACTGGAGACCATCTCAACGCTCTGTCCCACAGTGTGCCACGCAGAGCTGAATGCCATCATAAACAACAGCGCTGAAGTGAGAGGCTGCACCATTTATGCGACTTTGTTCCCCTGCAACGAGTGTGCCAAGCTCATCATCCAGGCCGGTGAGTGTTGACAGCAGGCATGCGCGCGCGCACACACACACACACACACACACACACACACACACACACACACACACACACACACACTCATGATCTATTCACTTGTAACTAAAGACTGATACTCATCTTTGAAGGCCTATTGTAATATTTTATTTTATTTTATTATGTTTTATATGTTAACTGCTTAACCCTCTGCGGTCCAGAACCGCGCCGGCGCGTCAAAATCACGTGACCGATTTGAGACGACGTAGCAGCAAGACGCAGCCTCGCTGAGTCTCTGTTTCATTTTGTGTGGAAAGTGCAAACTTCGAACTTTGTACCACTTTTTAAATCATCTTGATAGGCCATATAAAACCGGACTTATGATAAATAATAAACGCCATGATTTTCCTGAATATTGAATATTGTTTGATCCGTGTTTGATGCAGGAAGAAACGGTAAAAACGGGCCGTTCGGCCTGTCGAAAGTGCTGAAGGCAACAGCAAAAAACAAAAAAACAAAACGACATCCCTTTTCCTATTGGTTGAAAATGCACCAGTCAACCAATCACAAAATTGTATGGCAACACACATCATTTGTTGCTGGAGGAGAGGGGGAAGTTGTGGGAGTGACGGCAGCGAGAGAGACCGCGATCGCGATCACAGATAGAGTTGGGATTTGTGATGTTTAGCGTGTTTGGAGTGTATAGTCAGTGTGTGGTGTAGTGTGTTTTGGAAGAGGAGAGAGGAAAATGAGCCTCCGACGACCGCATTGAGCGGTTACTCGGAGGTCCGCACAGAGGAGCGGACGGTGTGGCAGGGCACGCCCACCATGTCCGCATCTCCGTTTGCCCAGGCAGCAGAGCCACACTGTGTGTCACTCCTCCTGTTGTCCTCCTGCTGTGTCCTCCACCTGTAGTGTGTTGTGGTGGACAGGAACTGTTTTTCAGAGTGGCACAAATAATTTGTGTAAAATCACGTAGGAGAAAAGCAAGCACTCTCAAAATAAATCCCCTAGAAAGGTGCACAGCCAAAAACAGCAACAACACAGACGTTTCGACATAAGAATACTTTCTGTCAAAACGTCTGTGTTTCTGGTACTGCCACCCAAGTTGGTTTATTAAATTTAAAAGGACATTTGTGAGTGCTGGCATTTTTCCTTTGACAAATTATTTTTGTGGCATCTGATTGTTTTGTAAGTAGGCTAGTTGTTCAAAAACGCCTGAGGCATTGCTTGCATTTTAATGTAAATAGTTATGTAACATTGTTGTTTGCTAAATTAGGACATATGTTTTTGAAGTTTACAATTTATATTTTTATTCTAAGTTACAAAAATGGTTCGTTAGACATGTTTGTGGTTTTCACAGTAAAAAATCAAACTTTTTCCTACTCGGATTTTATGTTTTCTTTGTGATTTTAGGTCCAGTGTGTTAATAGAGTATGTCAAAATGAAAAAATAACTGTAAAGTCACACAGCTGAGGTTGTGCTGAAAAGAATGATACCAAACAAGGCAAGGTAAACAGTTTTTTAAGGTGAAATTTAAAGGTAAAATGAAAAGTAGTCAAAAACGGCCAATTACCCCCTAGACCCCAGAGGGTTAAAGTTGTTGCTAACTGTGCCTATACTTTGTTTCAATATTCAGAGTCTAGAAATATGAAAGTAACGAGGCAAACCACGTTCAATACTAAATAACTTGGATGATATCACTGTTTTCCAAATATAGATTTTGTTACCCAAATAGATTTGTTTTTTCTTTCTCTCTGTCCCGTCTGTTTTCCGTCATTTCCAGTGGTCACTTGCCTCTTCAGCTTTATTTTTCTGCCTCTTCCTGTGTGTGTTTTCCTGAGTGATCGGTCACTTCTGTGTTAGCTGCTGTCATTTCTGATATCATCATCATTGTGAAACACACATCATTTTAACTTAACAAAAACAAAATGCAATTCTTCAAACCCATCATGGTCACAGTGAGGTGGTGTTGAAGTGCTGCTCACTGCAATAATTACATTTTTCTGTGGCTGGGATGTGTTTTCATGTGTTTCAGATGAGAAGAAATTCTTTGTAACATATGTGAACAAGTCACAGAAGTCACGGCTAAAGTTGAACCATCCCAAACTTTTAGTATGGCCGGAGTTCATTGCAAAATCAAACACTTGCAGCTGGGAGCGGCCGCCACAGCTTTCTGTAGCTGTTGCATGGCAGCTCACCATGGGCCGCACATCACCTCTGCTTTAGTCTTTTCATTGGTCCAACAATCACCAAATAAACAAAATAAAGATTAATTCAGTGAGTTATTTGTCAAAATATACAGGGTCTACTGCTGCTGTTTCCTGATGTTTCTCTCTGCTGTTGCTAGCCAGCATTTCCCTAGACCTGTAATGTTCTAACCATCGCGATTTTCTGATCGTGTGAACACAGCATACTCTGATTCTTCTATTCTGGGAGCATTTTTAAAGAGTATAAAGTTCGTCCTAAAGATGGTCACCAGAATTATAAAGATTCATCATCTATAGAACATGAATACTGTCCAGCATTTACTGAAATATCTTGCTTTGCGCCGAGCAATTGGCAGGATGGACCTCCTGTCAGATGTTGCCGTATTAAGGACACAAAAACGGCAATGAAATCAAATCCATCTCCTCTTTTACCCTTTTCCTTCTTTTCATGCCTTCTGCTGTCATGCACTTCCCTAGGTGAGAAGCATGTCTCTGCTAAGAAGACTATGAATGGTCTTTATTTGTGCGTCTGCCTTTTGTGCCTCTGTTTAATCCTTCTCTCCCTCTGTCACACCAGGAATAAAGAAAGTGGTCTATCTTTCTGATAAGTACCGTGACCGACCAGCGACAGTCGCTTCCAGAAGACTGCTCGATGCGGCAGACATACTATACGAGTGAGTAACAGGTTTGATCTGACACACAAAAACAAGTGGGAGTGTTTTTGCTGTCTGTTTTTATTATTACAATAACAAACCACCAGCTGAAACCAACAACAAGTTATAGGAGATACAAAAGAACAATAGACAAAAGAATAAAACAAGTGCAAGTGTTGCTTCCTCGCCTTAAAGGAAAATTGTGATGGTGTTGTAATGAACCTCTTTTTGTTGCACAAACCTTTTCCCAACTTTACTCCTCCGCCCAACTCAGTATCACTGTGAGAATTGTCAAACACCTGTGCTGTGTTGAGAGGAGAAGCTGACACCAAAGACTTACATTTAAAATATAAATATTGTGTTTGTTTCAGACAGATAGAAATCTTGGTTTACTTCCATTGCAGCTACTGTCATCCACGTTTGACCAGTTATTGATAACACAAATACCCCAGAGAACTACAACATCAAGGCAATACGTTAACTCATGATACGAGCTTCTCATGGATATAACACAGCTGTAGTACTAGTCAGATAAATGGTGAATGAAATGTGAGCTGTGACACAACCCTGCTTGACTCCTGTCCTGATTTTGAAAGGGTCTCTACCTGATCCACCACAGTGAACAGCAGCAGTCATGACATGCAGGAGGTGGGCAGTGATGAGAAATTTTTGAGAGGTGCTCCAAGGCATGCCAGAGGCTTCCTGGTTGATTAAAAAAGCAACAGATATGATTCTTTTTTTTTTTTTTTTAGCTTGGCTCCACCTAGCATCAGCGGTATTGCGTCGCACTGTCGCAACAACCAAATTGACATGGGGATCAGAGATAATCAATAATATCCCACCGAGCATTTTTCGGTCTAAAAGACGTTTAATAGACATCTAATGGTCCTTAGACATCTGGGCTAAAATCGGTTCACCACTGGTCTAAAAATGAAAGTTTTAGACTAGCTGTCTAAATAGACGTCTAAAAAACGACTACGTCTATACGCCTCGTCTAATCTTATAATTAAATAATACTGTTAATGAGGAAAACATTAATTACATCCTGTAGAATGTGAGCAGAGCTGCAGAGCTGCAGAGCTGCTGTGTTGCTTCACATCTAGAGAGACGTTGTGCATATTTACACGAGGAGTGGTGTAACTTCTTTGATTATTTCATCAGCTGAAAGTTTAGTTCTGTTTCCTCTGCCAAGTTAAAAACTACTGCTAAAATGTCCCAAACATCCCATGATATTTACTGCAGTGACATTATTGCTCTTACTGCATTATTAAGTAGAAAACTGTTTCTCCAATTTGATAAATCTGTCAATGACAGCACACCAGGTGCAGGCACACCTGGTGTGCTGTTTAAAGGTAATGGGAGTTGAAACTCTGATTGGTTGAATTCATTTTATTCCCAAAACACACCTTTTATAAATTAAGAGGCTAAATAAAGTCCACTTTAACTAGACAAAAATGACGTTGGACACGCCGTAAATGCACTTGTGTCTGGCACCACTGGTTTCCAAGTTGTCCTTCCTCGGGGTCCAGATTCCTCCGTAGTCATTAGTTCATGGTCCACACAGTTCAATACACTCAGTATCACACTTGCATACAGCATACTTGCATGTCTTTGAGCTAGTTTGCTGTCTCTGTTAAGTAGCTGTCCATTAGTCACTCGCTCTACAGCAGGAGACAGCACTTCACAATAAAAGCTCTGTGTCGCGAAGTTGCTGCACTTAAAAATATGTGGGGTTTTTTTTTTTTTTTTGTATTTTTACAAACAACACATTTGCAAGTCACTTGTGGTCCATGCAGATTGCAACCCATTTTTGGACCACGACCCACCAGTCTGCTGCTTCAGACCACATGCTACACATAGCTTGAATAGGGCCCTGACCTGGAGGTCCCAAGGTCTAGTTGTGAACTAAGTGTTTTTGTCAGAAGGTCAGAGTCTACATGTGTGTGTGTTTGGGTTTTTCCTGGGTTGGCTTGAGGCTGGATTTGTGTCCAGGACATGGTGGTGTATGTGTGTTTTGGGAGCTGTTGGAAAAAGTGTAAACATGCCCACTAATAATCTGCTCAGGGACACCTGGTCACAGAGAGAGAAGCTTTTACATGACAAGTTGTAAAAAAAAAAAAAAAAAAAGTCTTTATGGGTTTCGTTGATCTCACTTTAGCAGGCTGTAAAAGCTGTTTTTTGTGTGCCTTCTTTTTCCTTCTTGGTCTTACTCCCTTTTTCTGTCCACACTTCTTTCTGTCTACAATTTACCCGGACCTTGTACCCTGACTACAATGCATTTGTTGCTTTTTTCCTCTCTGTGTTTTGGCAGGGTGTTCGAGCCCAACAGCACTGAGATTGTGATTCCATTAACCACCCCTGAAAACTGACCAGCGTGACCAAGTCAAAATGCAAAAGGCTCATGTTGGGGAGCTGCTGAATGAGGCGGGAAGTGGAAGGAGACTGACAAGATTGAAAGGGACTTTGATGCCTCTTTTCTTCTGTATGTCTTCTTGCCCCCTGCCTTGTCCAAAGGAAACCTCAAGGATACCTCGACTTTGGCATCTTTTGATATTTTGATGAACCAGAATTTCAAGATAGTTTGATTTGACGCTTTCGCTCTTTGTGGATGGTTGTGGCAGAGGGTCTTTCAATGCTCCTTTCACACTTATTTTTTTTTAAACCTCCCTTTGGAGTGGGACAGGTGTACACAAGGGCTCTGAACACACTTTCTTGAGTGTTTGATTTTAAAATCTTTTGTGTTGTGAATCAGATCTTCCAGCTCATGGCTGTCTGCACAGGGGAGAACCAGAATCTGTTTAATTCCTCCTTCAAACCATGTTCCAGATTAATAAAGAGGCACCTTGACATTTACTGCATTTGACCTTTCACATTCACAGTGAAAGCTGCTCTCAGTAAATCAGTCTTTATGCAATTTGGTTCATCAAACCTGTCTGCAGAAAGTAGCCACTATGTAGCCTGGGGTTTTTACTTTTGATTGTATTTCTTCTTTTGACGCTCTCATGGGTATCAGCCGTACTGGCAAGTAAATATAGAAAAGATATTTTAACAAAGACGTAACAATGACTTAACCTGGAAATCCAGACTCAAATCTAGAAAGATTCTGAGTCTGGCCCTCAACGAAACACCCTTCTTACCCAAGGAGCGGCACTAACTGGGGCATATTAAATGCCGCCGCACACAATTGGATAGCACGATGGCCAATCAGAGCAAAAAACAAGTTGACATATTTATTGCACTAAGCCCCATTTGTTTGCCGACCAGTGGGGCTAACTGATATATTATGCTTTTGCCGTATCCCGTTGGCAAAACAGCAAAAACGTGTAGTCAGCTTAGCGTTTCTTCCAAAGCTAAATTGAATGGAGCAGTTGCCATCTTGGCTGTTTACTTTTGGACTTCTATGGCACAGCGCTGTCATCATCACATTACGCCCACCCAGAGCCCGCCTAGGTCAGATAGACTGATCTGATTGGTCCGATTGCGATTCACTGGGCTCTGCTCGTCGAGGCCAGATTCCCGTGCACTGCAAATTTGAATTTGCTACGGGCGGGGCATCTGGATTTCTAGGTTAACAATGACTCTCAGCATGGACGCTACAAAGAGGATGTGTTGTATTGCTCAGTGCATAAACAACACGTTAATAACTGTTTGAAGCTTTTATTACAAAGTGATTTTTATTTTGCATTTCCACTAAAACCAATGAATTGCTTTACTTGAGTAATGCTAATAAATACTTTATATAATTTAGGTTGCTCTACATGAATAAGGTGATGGATACAACCTAATACCATCTTACAAATTACAGTTATGCAATACATAAATTTAAAAAAAAGTTTTGCCATCAAGTGAACTTTTTTTTTTTGTCCGCCATGCCATTTATGACCTCAGCTTGGCAGCTCGTATGTCAGAATTTGTCCCAACTTTCCATGTTGTTACTGCGACTTGAGGGGGTGTTCACATGAATATTCCTAGTTGGGAACTAATTTTGTTGATTATTCCACCACCTCATGAATGCAGGGTAACACCTATGGTAACTCTATTCCATCAAAGCTAACAAAAATCATTGCTTTTATTGAAAGACAAAATAATGCTAGTTTGCCAGATTAGAGGGACTGGTGGAGCTTCTTAGCTTCTTAATTATTCCAACATCAGCACTGTCCTCTTATTGTTACACATTATATATGTTACTGTACACTTATGGGTTTTCAAAAATATTCATTGCAGGGCATATGGGATATGGATCTTAGTTTTAATGACTATTTTAAATTTTTTTCTCCAAAAGATGTTGCAGTCTTTAGTGGGATAAAGTTTCTGTGTGTCTATTTTCAACTGTACTAAAACAAGGCTGTATATTCTCATATAACACTATATTTACTCTGGTTTCTTTCATGGTACCAAACAGCCCACTCGCCTGAAGGCAATCTTGGCATTGTACCTTACATTTGCACATTATTATATAGCTGTTACGTTTTAAACTTGACGGCAATGAGTTGTTACAAAACACCCACATTTGGTACCTAAAAAGCTGCTGGAAAATGATTTGCTAAATTAAGTGCAAATAAATTAAGTGTTTTTGTGCCCAAACCTAATGACACACAAACCTCAGTGTCATTGAAATGTAAAGTTTCAACATATTCAATACATAATGTGCAAATTTAATGTGTGGTTTGCAGAAATGCACAATGCCAACATTTATTCTAGTGTTTGGGATGCATATAAAGGCTTTTAAAAATACGTATCTGTGGCTCATGATACTGTGTTTTCAAGACTACCTGTCATTAAGATGAGAACAGCTGATTCTTTTTGTCATACTGTCTAATATGCTGTACAAGTGTATGAAAGCTATAGTCTTTCCTTCATAATGTGTCTGTGTATTAATTCAATGTACATGACCAGAAGGCACTTGTCAGTTCTGTGACTTCATACCATCATGTCAAGTCAATAAAACTTTTGGGCCACATCAGCTTGTGTTCAGTGTGCTCATTATTCTTGAAAAGGCATTTAAGAATCTGATCAGTCTGAGAGTCACTGCAGTTACAATGAAAAAGTACATAGTTTGTCATTCATGCCAGACAGTGTTAATGGACAGCAGGTCCTTCACTGCTTTGTTAAGTAGCCTTTAGAAACTGCCAGACAGATTTTAATCAAAGTTAAGTTTTTGATGTGGATAGTTCCACCATTGTTGGAGCCAAATATTTGACTTAATAATTCACAGAATATTTTTGTTTTTGTTCATTAAATTAAGAAAAGCAAAGGAAATGATGAATGAAATGAATAATATATGAATATGTATTGTGCCATGGATTATGTGTTTTGTTTCATTTGAATTTCCAATTATTATTTGATTGATTATTGTTATTTATTGGATGCTGTAGTGATAATGACCTGGAGCTGTATTCACAAACATTCTGAAAACACTCTCAGAGAGATCCTGACTTAGACTAAAAGCTTTTTAGTGAGGAGTCCTAGCTTCGGAGCGATTTAGGAAACTTCTCAGAGCAACTCTGAGCAAGGACGGGACAGAAACTTTTACATTGGTGTGGAGGTGTGGTTCACCCAGTGCTAGGTATGGTGCATTGTTTTAACAGATGTGATGGTTGTCACAGACACACCCTTTTGTGAGCCTGCAAGGTGTGGAAAGGTACGGAAGCCGAGAACGGCCTTGTATTATTCTTTTTTTTTGTGCACTGTTATCTCGTGATAACGACTTATTATTTTGTTATCTTGATATAACAAAGATTGTTTTCTAGTGATAACAAATTAATTATCTCATTATCTCCATATAACAAAGTTTTCTCGTGATAATTGTCAAGTCAGATGATTGTGCGCTGGTTAATGTGATCGTCCTGATTTCAGCCTACAAGAGCTGCCACTGGCTGGTCCAGGTGTCCGAGGGAGGTGAAAATGGCAGATCACATTATTGATCAACGCATCAGGATGTACTTCAATCAAGGTCTAACACAGGCAGAAATTGCTGCCTGCGCGCAATCATCAGACTTGATAATTATCACGAGAAAACAATCTTTGTTATATTGAGATCACGAGATTATTAATTTGTTATCACGAGAAAACAATCTTTGTTTTGTCGAGATAATGAAATAATAAGTCGTTACCACGAGATAACAGTGCACAAAAAAAGAATAATACATGGCCGTTCTCGGCTTCCATAGAAAAGGATTACTTTAGTATGAGTCATTGTTTTTTAGAAAATCCTTTGAGGTTTGTCTTAGAAATGTCTTACATGTCCTGGCTACACTATTTTATAATGTTGTGCTATAGCACATACAGTCTAATGATTAAATTATGTAGACAGTAGCCTACATAATAAAGGAGCCAGCCATCTACATGCATGTCTGCTTTCAGGCCACTGCATGGTGCTGCAGTCTTCCCTCAGTACACATTGTCTAATATCTGTTTGGGAACAAGAAACATATTTACTTTAGTTGTTCTTTAATCTCAGACATGTATCAGTAGATGGCGCTAATGTACCAACCGTCTGTAAAACCGAGAAAGAAGAACAGCCCACCTCTGTGGGTTCATCCTAATACCCCTCCTCGACTCCTCCGTTCTCTATCACTTGACCCCGGTAATCTTGTAGGACGTCTCAAGATGTTAATTGCACTCGGAGGAGTCGAGGAGTAGTTTCTCTTCACGATCTGTTATTTCCCTCATTAACTTTTATTATGGATACAATCAAAGTCAGAGTCTGTCTGTCAGCAAGAAACACTTTTACATCACTGATCGTCATTTCCATTCAGTCACACTGAGTGCGTTTACATAGACAGTTTAATTCCCTTTTCATTCAGAATGAAAGTTCATTCCTATTAAAAGTGATCTTGTAAACACCTAATTCAGAATGAAAATGGCCAATGCGATTGAAAATTCAATCCGATGTGAGGGGCTGGAATATTCTGTTTCTGAAGCTCAGCATAAGTTCAATCAGGAAGACCTTTCTGTGCTCATTCATTCACAATTCTCTCTGTCTCACTCCCACTGCTTCCTCCAATCAGCTGCCACCAGGCGCACACTCTTCTTTCTGTCCTATCATAATTAGCCACGGCCTCCATCAGCCAATCAGGTGTCACTACGAGATTTTAAATCTGTTCTCTCTTCTGCCACTTTCAGCTGTCATTCTAGGCAGAATCGCCGCCCCTCTTCCAACCCTAATTGGCTACGGATCCATCTCCCTCCTTATAGCTCACCATCTCGAAGGGGTCTAATCACCAAAGACTTTTCACATTTTCACATTCCATTCTCATATGCATTTGTAATTAAATATTTTCTTTCCTATCCTAAACATGTCTCTCCTGATTGAACTAATTTTGAATGAAAGAATTCCTAGCACTTATGTACACTCATTCCTCTTTAAGTTCATTCTGGTCTTTCTGCGCATGCTCGTTTCCTTGTCCTTCTGGCGCGATTACGTATAGCGCACATAGCACTCACCGGTTTCCATTCGCCAAAGCACGGTCATCTATTGCCCTTCTTCGACCTTCTACCTCCCTGCTTCGACCTTCTACTTCCCTTCTCCTCCTCAACAGACAAAGCATTAGCAGAACAAGGTTGTTGTCGTACTGCTGCTTCAAGAATATAAGCAAAACAAGCCTGAAAAAGGCGTCATCAAGCATCTTGTTATCCGGAGTGAGGACTACAGTGTTTTCTTCTGGTAAACGTAAACACGTAACATCCGCCCCGCCCCCCTATCCAATCAGAAACATTCCCTGCCCCAAACCTTGCGTGGACCCGAATACAGGCCATGAAACTGACCTCCCATGTAAACCCTCATTCGGAATGAATATTTCCCATGTAAACTACCTGGAAAGACTTTAATTCTGAATGATTTCATTCAGATTTATTTCATTCCGAATGAGGAGCCATCATGTAACCGCACCCACTTTGTCACATTACACGATTGTTGGGTCATAAAATTATGCCGTGACTTGGCCGACAGACATGACACACTACACGATGGTCCACACCAATTATCCCCGGTCGTCTTTCACAACATGTGTGAGGTCATCAGGTTATTCTTGTCCTATTTTTTTTTTTTTTTTTTTTTTTTCTTTAAAGATTATTTTTTGGGCTTTTTGCCTTTATTGAACAGAAGAGAGTGAAATGGGGTGAGAGAGAGAGAGAGTGGGGGTTGACATGCAGCAAAGGGTTGCAAGCCGGAGTCGAACCTGCGACCGCTGCAGCGAGGCATCACCTCTACACATGGGGCGCCGGCACTAACCACTACGCTACCGACGCCCCTCTTGTCCTATTTTTATTACTTTTACTATTATTTCAGTCACTGTGTCTGTTCATGTGCCAGCCGATATGTTGTTATAGTCGCCTAAAAAGCACCAGCAGACAGCAGGAGCTTCATTTAAAGTACTGTAGGCAAACATACAAGTCACTGAATCCTCCACAACAAGTTCCTGCAAATGTTTCACAATAAAAGCCTATTTAGAAAATGAAGGGATGCTCTCAGCAGAAATTTTAAGGGGCTTTAATTTTGAAAAATATACAGGAAGTGTTGACTTTGAAATGACGGCGCGATCAAGGCAAGGGGAGCAGATAAAAAGTAAATATATAAAGATACAGAGGGATAAATAAATAACGGCCCCTGAACAACAAAAAGAAAATCTGACATGCTAGACTTTCTGTTGGAACGTTGTTAGGCGTCCCAGGCGTGGTGACGGTTGTCATTAACTACATTAACATTAGTTTTTGTTAGTTTGACACAACTCACCATCAAATTCTGCTGCAGAGACTGGAACATTTAATTGGCCTAAAAGGTTCTGCACTAAGCTGGTTTCAATCTTATTTATCTGATCGTTTTCAGTTTGTTCACATTTATGATGAATCATCCTTATGTACTAAAGTTTGTTTTGGAGTTTTGCAAGGTTCTGTGCTCGGACCAATCCTATTTACTCTATATGCTTCCTTTAGGTAACATCATTAGAAATCACTCTGTAAATTTCCATTGTTATACGGATGATACACAGTTGTATTTATCGCTGAAGCCAGAAGAAAGTAATCCATTGACTAAACTTCATAATTGCCTTAAAGACATAAAAAACTGGATGAACATCAATGTCCTTATGTTAAATTCAGACAAAACTGAAGTTATTGTTCTTGGCCCCAAACAACTTAGAGACTCTTTATCTAGTGACATAGTTTCTCTAGATGGCATTGCTCTGGCCTCTAGCACTACCATAAGAAACTTAGTATAATATTTGATCAAGATTTGTCTTTCAATTCTCATTTAGAACAAACCTCACAGACTGCATTTTTTCATCTGCATAATATTGCGAAAATTAGGCCTATCCTGATCCGAAAAGATGCAGAAAAATTGGTCCATGCTTTTGTTACCTCAAGGCTGGATTACTGTAATTTAAATACTGAAAGCAAACTTAACAAACACTGTAGGGAAAAACACATGACACCATGGTAGGCCCTATGCTACCTGCCCGGTAACTAACATTTCTCGGTAGATGTTTGCGCCTGTCATGTTAAATGTAGACAAAAGTTCAAAGTAGTTACCTCTTTGGTTGATCAGACGTTGGCTGCTGATTTTTTTCCATAATCTTCCAACTGATTGTTCTGCTCTACTCTGGACTGTGTGTGGCAGTGACACACCTGAATTTAATCTCTTATATGTCTTCACTCTGTATGAAACTCTGGTGATGTTGGGATGTATCAGATCCATTAGATCAGCTGAGGCGCTGCGCTATCCAATCAATAACTCATATCCAATCAGAAGGTGTGTCGGTCGGTAAAAGACATTTGTGATGATCAGCTGTCAGGAGGCTTTACTAACAGCTATAGAAAGTTTTAATGGAGTTTGTGTCTGCACACACATAATGTTATATGTAGATATATAATGATACAGATACAGACAAGCCTACAGTGATCAGTAACAGAGCAGCAGTGTTTTCTCTCTGTCTTACAATCACCAGCACATGAAAAACAACCTGCTTTCTGTAGCCTATTTATAATCTGTCCTGTGTCCTGCTCAGAGTCACACTATGTGTTTATGATTTATTCCTTGTTATTATTAATGTTATTATTATTATTATTGTTTGTGAGTTCATTATTTAATAACCCGGAAAATGATCACGATGTCTTTTGACACTGGAAGCATGACGTTCAAAGGCATGTCTTTTTTTAAAATCACCAAATCAAATCACCAGTCATCAAAATGACACCATTCATCTTCTCCAGAAACTGAAGAAACAGAAATTAAGGCTGGATTTTCAATTTTTTGATGGCCACACACATCACATACTACCAAACGCTTCTGCCAGGAAAAACAAAACAAAAAAACAAAAAACAAATCTGAGCTTAAAATTGTGATATTTCATCACAATCACTTTCTTCTATGTCTCATTTAGAGTTTTGCCAGCATGTAGGGCAAATTCCAGGATTTTGTCTTTAACTTTTAACTTCAAACAATGGTGGAGGGAGGGTCATGCATTTTTCACTAGTCACTTAGGGAAGCTGAAGGAAAATATTCTGAGGAGGTTCAAAATAAATTAATAAAATAAAATAAAACAAAGTTGCACTCCAGCCAACCCTGTCCTCTGATAAGTAAAGAACAGTCCCAATATCTCCACTAAAGTCTTAACGATATGGAACACAAATGGGATCAAAACGTACTGTATAGTTCTTACAATGTGACTTGTGCCTTTGCAGAGCCTGCCTATGTCAAAACTGACAGGATGGTCACGCCTCCCTAATATCAGCTGATTGACAGATCAGCTGATAAAGACACCACCAAGTGACACTTCATTCATAATTTCCTTTGCTTTTCTTAATTTAATGAACAAAAACAAAATATTCTGTGAATTATTAAGTCAAATATTTGGCTCCAACAATGGTGGAACTATCCACATCAAAAACGGAACTTTGATTAAAATCTGTCTGGCAGTTTCTAAAGGCTACTTAACAAAGCAGTGAAGGACCTGTTGTCCATTAACACTGTCTGGCATGAATGACAAACTATGTACTTTTTCATTGTAACTGCAGTGACTCTCAGACTGATCAGATTCTTAAATGCCTTTTCAAGAATAATGAGCACACTGAACACAAGCTGATGTGGCCCAAAAGTTTTATTGACTTGACATGATGGTATGAAGTCACAGAACTGACAAGTGCTTTCTGGTCATGTACATTGATTTAATACACAGACACATTATGAAGGAAAGACTATAGCTTTCATACACTTGTACAGCATATTAGACAGTATGACAAAAAGAATCAGCTGTTCTCATCTTAATGACAGGTAGTCTTGAAAACAATGTAGTATCATGAGCCACAGATACGTATTTTTAAAAGCCTTTATATGCATCCCAAACACTAGAATAAATGTTGGCATTGTGCATTTCTGCAAACCACACATTAAATTTGCACATTATGTATTGAATATGTTGAAACTTTACATTTCAATGACACTGAGGTTTGTGTGTCGTTAGGTTTGGGCACAAAAACACTTAATTTATTTGCACTTAATTTAGCAAATCATTTTCCAGCAGCTTTTTAGGTACCAAATGTGGGTGTTTTTGTAACAACTCATTGCCGTCAAGTTTAAAACGTAACAGCTATATAATAATGTGCAAATGTAAGGTACAATGCCAAGATTGCCTTCAGGCGAGTGGGCTGTTTGGTACCATGAAAGAAACCAGAGTAAATATAGTGTTATATGAGAATATGCAGCCTTGTTTTACTACAGTTGAAAATAGACACACAGAAACTTTATCCCACTAAAGACTGCAACATCTTTTGGAGAAAAAAATTTAAAATAGTCATTAAAACTAAGATCCATATCCCATATGCCCTGCAATGAATATTTTTGAAAACCCATAAGTGTACAGTAACATATATAATGTGTAACAATAAGAGGACAGTGCTGATGTTGGAATAATTAAGAAGCTAAGAAGCTCCACCAGTCCCTCTAATCTGGCAAACTGGCATTATTTTGTCTTTCAATAAAAGCAATGATTTTTGTTAGCTTTGATGGAATAGAGTTACCATAGGTGTTACCCTGCATTCATGAGGTGGTGGAATAATCAACAAAATTAGTTCCCAACTAGGAATATTCATGTGAACACCCCCTCAAGTTGCAGTTACAACATGGAAAGTTGGGACAAATTCTGGCATACGAGCTGCCAAGCTGAGGTCATAAATGGCATGGCGGACAAAAAAAAAAGTTCACTTGATGGCAAAACTTTTTTTTAAATTTATGTATTGCATAACTGTAATTTGTAAGATGGTATTAGGTTGTATCCATCACCTTATTCATGTAGAGCAACCTAAATTATATAAAGTATTTATTAGCATTACTCAAGTAAAGCAATTCATTAGTTTTAGTGGAAATGCAAAATAAAAATCACTTTGTAATAAAAGCTTCAAACAGTTATTAACGTGTTGTTTATGCACTGAGCAATACAACACATCCTCTTTGTAGCGTCCATGCTGAGAGTCATTGTTAACCTAGAAATCCAGATGCCCCGCCCGTAGCAAATTCAAATTTGCGCTGCACGGGAATCTGGCCTCGACGAGCAGAGCCCGGTGAATCGCAATTGGACCAATCAGATCAGTCTATCTGACCTAGGCGGGCTCTGGGTGGGCGTAATGTGATGATGACAGCGCTGTGCCATAGAAGTCCAAAAGTAAACAGCCAAGATGGCAGCTGCTCCATTCAATTTAGCTTTGGAAGAAACGCTAAGCTGACTACACGTTTTTGCTGTTTTGCCAACGGGATACGGCAAAAGCATAATATATCAGTTAGCCCCACTGGTCGGCAAACAAATGGGGCTTAGTGCAATAAATATTCCTTGTTTTTTTGCTCTGATTGGCCATCGTGCTATCCAATTGTGTGCAGCGGCATTTAATATGCCCCAGTTAGTGCCGCTCCTTGGGGAGGAAGGGTGTGTCAGTGAGGGCCAGACTCAGAATCTTTCTAGATTTGAGTCTGGATTTCCAGGTTAAGTCATTGTTACATCTTTGTTAAAATATCTTTTCTATATTTACTTGCCAGTACGGCTGATACCCATGAGAGCGTCAAAAGAAGAAATACAATCAAAAGTAAAAACCCCAGGCTACATAGTGGCTACTTTCTGCAGACAGGTTTGATGAACTCAAATTGCATAAAGACTGATTTACTGAGAGCAGCTTTCACTGTGAATGTGAAAGGTCAAATGCAGTAAATGTCAAGGTGCCTCTTTATTAATCTGGAACCTTGTTTGAAGGAGGAATTAAACAGATTCTGGTTCTCCCCTGCGCAGACAGCCATGAGCTGGAAGATCTGATTCACAACACAAAAGATTTTAAAATCAAACACTCAAGAAAGTGTGTTCAGAGCCCTTGTGTACACCTGTCCCACTCCAAAGGGAGGTTTAAAAAAAAAAAAATAAGTGTGAAAGCAGCATTGAAAGACCCTCTGCCACAACCATCCACAAAGAGCGAAAGCGTCAAATCAAACTATCTTGAAATTCCGGTTCATCAAAATATCAAAAGATGCCAAAGTCGAGGTATCCTTGAGGTTTCCTTTGGACAAGGCAGGGGGCAAGAAGACATACAGAAAAGAGGCATCAAAGTCCCTTTCAATCTTGTCAGTCTCCTTCCACTTCCTGCCTCATTCAGCAGCTCCCCAAGATGAGCCTTTTGCATTTTGACTTGGTCACGCTGGTCAGTTTTCAGGGGTGGTTAATGGAATCACAATCTCAGTGCTGTTGGGCTCGAACATCCTGCCAAAACACAGAGAGGAAAAAAGCAACAAATGCATTGTAGTCAGGGTACAAGGTCCGGGTAAATTGTAGACAGAAAGAAGTGTGGACAGAAAAAGGGAGTAAGACCAAGAAGGAAAAAGAAGGCACACAGAAAACAGCTTTTACAGCCTGCTAAAGTGAGATCAATAAAACCCATAAAGACATTTTTTTTTTCCAACTTGTAAAAGCGTCTCTGTCTGTGACCAGGTGTCCCTGAGCAGATTATTAGTGGGCATGTTTACACTTTTTCCAACAGAAAATCACACATACACCACCATGTCCTGGACACAAATCCAGTCCCAAGCCAACCCAGGAAAAACCCAAACACACACACATGTAGATTCTGACCTTCTGACAAAAACACTTGGGAGACCTTGGGACCTCCTGGACACACACACACACACACACACACACACACACACACACACACACACACACACACACACACACACACACACACACACTCACCTTATTCAAGCTATCTGTAGCATGTGGCCTAAAGCAGTGGTTCCCAACTGGCGGGTTAACTGGATGAACTCCTTTAAATACGTGATTGTACTGGTACAGCATGTTCCATGTGAATTATGTCTTTGAGTTTGATACAAGGTACAAACAAAGAAAGCATGACATGAATTTAACAATATGGGATCTCTCTTTAAAAAAGGAGAATTCTATTTATTTATTCTATTTTCTATTTTATTTATTCTATTTTCTTTCTAATTTTATTTTATTGTGTATAATTTCTTATCTTTTATTACTGATGTTTGCATTTAGTTATCTTTAAAATGTATGACATTTAAGGAAAGACTTCATTTTGTTGTCGGACAATAATCTCTGCTCTTTAGATATTCTTCTGGATGAGAACACAGTTGCTTACCTGTTCCTATAAAGTATTTGAACATTAATAAAGATATTGCAGAAAAAAAAGAAAGTTTAATGATTGGTTTCATAAAATGCCTGTGGTTTCTGATACCGCATTCAATATACTTGAATGTCAATATTTTACTAATAGAAATGTAATTTGTCTCTCATGCTGCTGTATATTGGTAGCCATGTTTTTTGGTCGGATCACAGCAAAGTGTGTCCCTGACTGAGTGGATGGGTGAGTGATGAAGTTACACCATTGATCTAGTGAATGTTGGAGTTTCCCCATTGGCAACTGCCCATTCAAAATTAATCAGCGTGACAATGTTGCTACTGGACACGTTTTGCCGTGGCAGTCCACAAAGGAACTGACTGAAAAGCTGATCCACTTTTTATACATAATTGATTGTTGGCCTTGTATGAGCAGCAGCAAGCAACAGTTGCTCTTTGACTACAGACGCAGCCCCAGAATGCATTCATTATATCTGGGGACCTTAACCAGGTCAATCTGGCCGGACTGTGCCCACTTTCAAGCAGTTTGTGTGCTGTCCAACCAGGGAAATAAGACACTGGACCTGCTGTATGCCAGTGTTAAAGAGGCATACAGCCCTATAGCTCTAACCCATTCAGGGGATCAGAGTACAACATGATGTACCTTCTACTCCAGTATAAGCCTCTAGTCCAACAGCAGCCTGTGACTTGTGAGAAGGGCAAGGAAACAAGCATGCGCAGAAAGACTAGAATGAATGAATGAGTGTATACAAGTACGAGAAATTCTTTCATTTGGAATTAGAAACAGAATATTCCAGCCCCTCACATCGGAATGAATTTTCATTCCCAATTAGGTGTTTACAAGATCACTTTTAATGAAATGAATGAACTTTCATTCCGAATGAAAAGGGAATTAAACTGTCCATGTAAACGCACTCATTGTCAGAGACAAACAGTTGCAGTAGAGACACTACAAACTATTTCGCAGCTTTACAGACCTGACCAGATCTGATCTTTAATTTAATCAACCAGGAAGGTTCTGGCATGCCTTGGAGCACCTCCCAAAAATTTCTCATCACCACCCACCTCCTGCATGTCATGACTGCTGCTGTTCACTGTGGTGGATCAGATAGAGACCCTTTCAAAATCAGGACAGGAGTCAAGCAGGGTTGTGTCACAGCTCACATTTCATTCACCATTTATTTGACTAGTACTAGAGCCATGTTGAATCCATGACAAGCTCCTATCATGAGTTAACATATTGCCTTGATTTTGCCCACGATAGTTTGGCACAGGTGTTTGACAATTCTCAAAGTGATACTGAGTTGGGCGGAGGAGTAAAGTTGGGAAAAGGTTTGTGCAACAAAAAGAGGTTCATTACAACACCATCGCAATGTTCCTTTAAAGACGAAGAAGCAACACTTGCACTTGTTTTATTTATTCTTTTGTCTATTGTTCTTTTGTATCTCCTATAACTTGTTGTTGGTTTCAGCTGGTGGTTTGTTATTATGTTCCTTTATGTGTATGTGTGAATGTATGTATCCCTTGGCCTTGTGTAATCATAAAAACAGACAGCAAAAACACTTCCACTTGTTTTTGTGTGCCAGATCAAACCTGTTACTCACGTGGATGGTATGCGGGCTGCTTCGAGCAGTCTTCTGGAAGCGACTGTCTCTTCTGAATTATGGTACTTATCAGAAAGATAGACCACTTCCTTTATACCTGGTGTGACAGAGGGAGAGAGGGATTGAACAGAGGCACAAAAGGCAGACGCACAAATAAAGACCATTCATAGTCTTCTTAGCAGAGACATGCTTCTCACCTAGGGAAGTGCATGACAGCAGAAGGCATGAAAAGAAGGAAAAGGGTAAAAGAGGAGACAGATTTGATTTCATTGCCGTTTTTGTGTCCTTAATACGGCAACATCTGACAGGAGGTCCATCCAGCCAATTGCTCGGCTCAAAGCAAGATATTTCAGTAAATGCTGGACAGTATTCATGTTCTATAGATGATGAATCTTTATAATTCTGGTGACCATCTTTAGGACGAACTTTATACTCTTTAAAAATGCTCCCAGAATAGAAGAATCAGAAGTATGCTGTGTTCACGCTAACCAACGCATTTGTACTGTGAGGCGCTAGGCTTGGGTGGTATCGGGTATACCAGGGTATTTAGAAAATCCTGATGGTTAGAACATTACAGGTCTAGGGAAATGCTGGCCAGCAACAGCAGAAACAACAGGAAACAGCAGCAGTAGACCCTGCATATTTTGACATATAACTCACTGAATTAATCTTTATTTTGTTTATTTGGTGATTGTTGGACCAATGAAAAGACTAAAGCAGGGGTGATGTGCGGCCCATGGTGAGCTGCCATGCAACAGCTACAGAAAGCTGTGGCGGCCGCTCCCAGCTGCAGGTGTTTGATTTTGCAATAAAGTCCGGCCATACTAAAAATTTGGGATGGTTCAACTTTAGCCGCAAATTGTGGCCTGAGAATAATCAGTTAATAGAGTGCTGTGACTTCTGTGACTTGTTCACATATGTTTCAAAGAATTTCTTCCCATCTGAAACACATGAACGCACATCCCAGCCACAAAAAAATTTAATTATTGCAGTGAGCAGCACTTCAACACCACCTCACTGTGACCAATCACTCAGGAAAACACACACAGGAAGAGGAAGTAAAATAGAGCTGAAGAGGCAAGTGACCACTGGAAATGATGGAAAACAGAGGGGACGGAGAGAAAGAAAAAACAAATCTATTTGGGTAGCAAAATCTGTATTTGGGAAACAGTGATATCATCCAAGTTATTTAGTATTGAAGCTGGTTTGCCTAGTTAATTTCCTACTTTTAGACACTGAATATTGAAATAAAGTACAGGCACAGTTAGCAATAAGTTTAAACAGTTAACATATAAAAATAATAAAATAAAATATCATAATAGGCCTTTTAGGATGAGTATCAGTCTTTAGTTACAACTGACTAGAGCATAAGAGAGAGAGAGAGAGAGAGAGTGTGTGTGTGTGTGTGTGTGTGTATGTGTGTGTGTGTGTGTGTGTGTGCGTGTGTGTGTGGGTGTGTGTGTATGTATGTGTGTGCGTGTGTGTGTGTGTGTGTGTGTGTGTGTGTGTGTGTGCGCGCGCATGCCTGCTGTCAACACTCACCGGCCTGGATGATGAGCTTGGTACACTCGTTGCAGGGGAACAAAGTCACATAAATGGTGCAGCCTCTCACGTCAGCGCTGTTGCTGTTCATGATGGCATTCAGCTCTGCGTGGCACACTGTGGGACAGAGCGTTGAGATGGTCTCCAGTCAGTACAAGACGTTGTGAGTTTTCTTCTTTTAAGTTAAATTAGGACTAGTCCATACCCATTGGGTGCACAGTTGCCCATGTACAGTTTTTGTGTGTTTGGGATACAGGTCATAGGAAATTGCAGATTAAATAAGTGAACCCATTAAGAGGAGGAATGTATTCAGACAGAGTTTTTGTGAATTTGATAGTACGATTCCTTTATTGAAAGTACAGTAGATTGGCCATAGAAAAATGTGGGACAGACAGAATGACTGACTGACAGAATGACACACTGACAGTTTCTATGATTATGTACAGCAAACACTCGTCCACAGGGGGAGCCACAGCAATCGGTTGCATTTTAGCCATTTTTAAGCATTTTTCTGTTGTTATAGCGCCACCCAGTTGCCAATTAGAGTTAAATTTCTCCAGTCACCTTGAGGCTCCTGTTCTACATATCTACCAAGTTTAGTAAAAATCCATATGGCGGTTAGGCCTAGATAAGAAATTAGCTCTCTAGCGCCCCCATTTTGTTTGATGGGGTCAATAATGGAGGGGTCCCCTCAGATTATGTGTGGTCATATGCCTACAAAGTTGCGTGGTGATGGGTGAAACCCTTGAGATGTTATACACCTTTATGTGATGAGCCACGCCCTCCGCAATATTCATTGCCTTATAGAAGCTCAGTTTTAGTAAGTTTTCCAACTTTTGCCAGGAGGGAACTTTAGATATTGGTCCCTAGATTATGTTCACCAAGTTTCACGCAGATCGGTCATACGGGGCATGAGATATGCCCATTCAAATTTTGCAATTTCAGTCAGCTGCTATAGCGCCCCCCTTTGGCCAATTGATGTAATATTGCTTCATTCGCATCCTCCAGTCAGTGAGGAGAAAAACGTGGAACAGACACACAGACAGATTTTTCGTCATTATATAGTAAGATGTACTACAGACACTCTATAAACAGGCAGGCATAATATACAAGAACCAGGCCTCTGGATGGTGTGTGTTTTCTGTGACACGGGCGACAGAAAAGCACTTCCTTTTCTCCAAAACGTAGCACAGACACAGCATCAAATGACATTCATGATATTTGGGGATGCACCCATTTATTAGTCCCACGTCGGTATCGGCCAATGTTCGCTTTGTTTACTGCCACTTTTACTGCCACTGGCTTGTCAGCAAGTAAGATGTCATTGAGAAATGGCAGTGACGATGTTTTTTTTTTTTATTGTTTTTTTATTGTTACATCAATTTTGTGCAGGCTATAAAGCAGGGCTCGAGACTTAGAGTGTCCCATTATCCCGGGGACAACAGGAGAGATTTTTCCCAGGATACTGTTGGGATTAAAGGACACATTAGACTCACTATCGACATAAAATTATCCAGATTAACAGTGGAAAAGATGTGTTGGTTGAATTTTTCAGTGCTTTTTCTTGGTCTTGTTCTATGCACTACTTGTTCAGTTTAGTCAGTCCAACCATCCCTCCTATTCTTGCCTTTGGTTTTACACACCCATAAATGTCCTGAACACTGAAAATAAGAAGAAAATAAAAACATTTTCATGGATGAAGGATGAATCCTGATGTAACCTTTCCTCTAGCACCACCATCAGACACTTTCTGTGGCCGTGTCAGTTCATTTAAAGTAAAAACAACTCAAAATAAGAAGAAGGGGCTCATTATGTGGAGAAAGATGTGGACTACTTATTTGCTCTAATATCGCACCCTTACATGAGCACTAAAGGAGAAAGGAAGAGAGAAACAGAGAATGTCAAAGAAGAATGTGAGTAGAGCATATGGTCAATGGAGAGAGAGTGAGATTCCTTCATTATTTATCCCCTCTACAGGCCCAAGCTTAGCACTTGAGACATGAAGAGAACTCAGCAGCACGGTATGGACAACTAGTCAATCACAGTCTTTGTTGCACAGAGATGCCTTTAAAATTGTATTATGTTGATCCCAGAAATCCTCCCACTCAATTCAGGATAATTACTACAGGGTTCTGTGCTGTGGTGGATGAAACCAGGAGCTCTTTGCTGCAAGTGCACATTTTCTTCACCAAAATGATTATCCAAAAATAAGGCAATGAAAAAGCAGGAAGTGCGTTTGCACATGTGTTCTCACCATAAGGGTATTTAGTGTTAAGCCGGTTGTCAGCAGAGCGGTTCCATGGCAGCCCCTTACCATCACAGCCGTTGGGCATGCCATTGTATCCAATGCCAACTACCTTATTCTGCTGGTTCACTATACAGGCCCCCACCTGCAGAGAGAGATGTTCCACAGTTTAGTCTGGCCGTAACTTTTTAAATGATCAAATAATCTAATCTATTCATTAACTAATCCAAGATAAATTGCATGGTCCACTACCCTCAGTAGTATGTCACACACTCTAAAGCAGAGGTCAACCGATACGGATTTTTTATGTTTTGCCATCAGTCTCAGCCGATGCCCGATATGTGCTGCCGATGTTTTTGAGCCAATATTGTTTTTTCTCCCTCTATTTGCATGATAGAAATGTCACAATAATAACAATGAGGGGCACACAAGTGCCAATTTTTAAACTTTATTGAACACACACAAGTCTCTCTTTTTGAGAAAAAAACAAACACACATATATATATCCTTGATTATCCTTGATACACATATATATATATACATAAGTATGGATATGTATATACATATGTATATATATTTACATATATATAAGGAGTGGCCAATGGAGTGATCTGGGAAGGTGAAAGAGCAGCAAAATGGGGCAGCAGGCTTCCTGGTGCTTCCGCCTCCTGTCTGAAGTAAAACCAAGGGGCTCTACAGAGCTCTGTTGCTGGCCTTGGATCTCCATGGCTCGCTTCTAGGCTTCCCCTTTTTGTCTAAACCTGCTGTTCTCACAAAGATGTGCTCCCAGGTACCAACATTTGGCACCAATGGCTTTGACATGAATCCATATTCATTAGTATCTTCATAATTTGGTCAGTACCGTTAAAAGTACAAAGTTCGGTACCCAACCCTACGAAGCCACAGTGCCAAAACCCTCATCATCTCTAATTCCACTTGTCTGGATCTCTTCAGTGACAACTCTCATCAAAATCTGTAAATAATACAACAGACACTGTTTTCTTACCAAGTGTCAGACTAGAAAATACCAGTCTTACAAATCTGAGTCAAACTTAGTATCTGTATGTTCTCATTTGGGAACGGTACACCTACACCCTTACTTAAGGACAGAGGCCTGCCCTGCTGTACCCTTACATTTGGGTTGTTTGTTACCCACTTATCTGTTAGGTTACCTTCTGTGTTTTTTTAACAAAAACTTTTTGTTAAAACTAAATCAGCAACTCCATTGTCAAGTATCTAATTGTAATAGCCCTGATACACATTACACACACACACCTGTGTGCTTGGGTCGTTGCTCCTTTGGGCTGACAGGACGGCTACAGCCATAAAGTAGTCTGATGAGTCCAGGACTTCTGCCCTCGCCATGGCTGTGCTGCTACGGAGGGACACAAAAAAGAGAAGACTTTAAGTTTGAGATCCTTCTCGGAGATCACAAAGCACTGCAGCAATTTCTGTCTCAAGAGAAATAGAAATATTTAGAAAAAAGTATTTATTTGTAATTGATTCACTATATGTATTCCCCTTTAGACATGTGGGGGTTTAGACTTTAGACTGATGTCACACAGAGAGCTTTGGTTTTTGCTGCCTCTGTTGTGTGTTTCAATTAGCCAATGATGATTCAACTGTTTGGCATTTATTGAAATCACACCTAATTTTTGAGCAGGAACTCTCTGTTCACACACCCATCCAGGTTCTTGTTTGAATTCAACTTTTATTACCAGTTGTGAAATGTTAAGGAGTGGTCACAAGATCATCGTGAACACAATCACTTTAAAATACCAGAATAATATTCTGGGAAGAAGCTTAATGTGCATAATCCTCAGTAAAAGCTCCAACATGATGAGTTTACAGTCTGTCTCTCTTACAAAAACCAGGGGAACAGGTTGTATTTTAATTGACTGAAATCTCCTCTCTCTCCAAGAAATATGTTTTAGCTTTTTTTCCAGCTCTGCTTGATTTTGGCAGCACACCGAGTGTGTCTATGACCTCTGACTTTATCTGTAAGTGAAACACACATTTTCACTTTAATACAAGGAGCAGACATACATACATCGTTACTTTTGAAAAGTTGTAACTGGAAATTTTGGAGTTTTTACCTTTGAACTTGTATAAAAATTGTCATCGATGACCGTTTTCAACCAGCAAATCACATAATTGATGTGTCAGCATTAGTGCGCACTATAGGTTTGCTTATTTATCAAAGGTAGGCCTAAAAAGCAGTGGTGAAATACAACTGATCACATTTACTCAAGTATTGTACTGTAGCGTTTCCATTGTATGCTACTTATCACATTTTCACAGGCAATATCTGCTAGTGTGACCAGATGTCCAACTAGTGCTGACAATGATCGAACTAGTGAACGACACTGACACCTGATATCAAAGATATGGAATAAATGCTCAAACGGCTTGCCATAGACCGTCACACCTCTCCCTAATATTGGCTGATTGACAGATCAGCTAATACGCATCACAACCACCACCCCATCTAAGGTATCCGCCGAAACATGTCAAGGTATGTAGCATCCTAACATGAGATAAAAGAACAACTGAAGTCATTATCAGAAACTAAAGACATAATGAACACCATTGAACTATTACACAAAACATTTGGTCGTAAATATGATGATATATTATTATATATTATATATTAAACTACCAACTAGTTTTTGTTTCGTTTTTTCCCTGTAAGTACAGCTGAGCTATAAATACATATAATTGTGCATTGCATAATACAGTAGTTATAATAAACGGCAACAACGGGGGCAATTTTCTGCACATTAAGTTTTGTTTTAAACCTGTAATACTTAAGGTACATTTTGATGATAGTATACTTCTGTAGCAGGACTGGCAACCTGAAAAAAACCCTTGGAGTGAGATTTGGTCGGGGTGGCCAAAATTCTGCCACACCCAGGCACACAAGTTGGTGCTCGAACATGGGCGAATTTGAATTAATTAGATTGGTTACGTGTTTCCCCCTGCATTTTGGTAGTTTGTGGTTTCATAACTCTACTTACAATGTGCCTTTTTGTAGAGCACACATTTCTTGTAGGATTTAAATACATCTTACCCATTCTCAGTGCTGCTGGCCTTACAGAAAAAGTCTTGATCCTCAGTCAACTTTCGCCTGTTAATATAGCAGGTGATTATGTTTTAGTTCCCCATTTATTTCCTTAACATGGCAATTAAAATTATATACATACAACAAGAGTGTGAGTTGAAAGGGCCAAGTTCGTTTTTTTGTTTTGTTTTGTTTTGTTTTTTTGTTGTTGAAAATATTACTTCAGAGAGAGAAAAGTAGTTTTCGTTGTGGAGTGTTTTAAATACAGAGTGGTGTTGCTCCTTTCACTCAATAAAACAGCCAGTTTCTTCGCTGACAAGAAGTAAGTTTTGCGTTGCATACTATAGGCTACCCAGCTTAATGAGAGTTGAGACATGACGTGGCTGAGCAAAAGAGAGTCTATGACAAACATTATTATGGAAAATGTAAGAAATTGGGTGACAGAATGATAAACGGGTACAGGTTTACTCAGACTGGTGCTTAAATATGAGAATCTTAAATACTGAAAGCCAACTTAACAAACACTAGGGGAAAACACATTACACCACGATATGCTACCTGCCCGGTAACTTTACATTTCTTGGTAGATGTTTGCGCCTCTCATGTTAAACGTAGACAAAAGTTCAAAGTAGTTACCTCTTTGGTTGATCAGGTGCTGGCTGCTGTTTTTTTTCCATAACCTTCCAACTGATTGTTCTGCTCTTCTCTGGACTGTGTGTGGCAGTAACACACCCGAATTTAATCTCTTATATGTCTTCACTCTGTATGAAACTCCGGTGATGTTGGGATGCAGGCCTATCAGATCCGTCAGATCAGCTGAAGCGCTGCGCTGTCCAATCAATAACTCATATCCAATCAGAGGGTGTGTCGGTCGGTAAAAGACGTTTGTGATGATCAGCTGTCAGGAGGCTTTATTAACAGCTATAGAAAGTTTTAATGGAGTTTGTGTCTGCACACACATAATGTTATATGTAGATATATAATGATACAGATACAGACAAGCCTACAGTTATTAGTAACAGAGCAGCAGTGTTTTCTCTGTCTAACAATCAGCTGCACATGAACAACCTGCTTTCTGTAGCCTATTTATAATCTGCCCTGTGTCCTGCTCAGAGTCAACTATGTGTTTATGATTTATTCTTTATTGTTATTATTATTATTATTATTATTATTATTATTATTATTATTATTATTATTATTGTTGTTGTTGTTGTTGTTGTTATTGTTTGTGAGTTCATTATTTAATAACCCAGAATACGATCACGATGTCTTTGAACACTGGAAATAATTTATTAGGCCAAATGTCGATTACCGGGTCAAGTGAGGACAGAGGAGTCAAGGAGGGATATTGGGATGAACCCACAGACGCGGGCTGTTCTTCTTTCTCAGTTTTATAGACGGTTGGTACATTAGCGCCATCTACTGACTATCTACAGTATGAATCAGAGACAGCTTGCTCTCATAAACCCCTTATGACCTCAGCTTGGCAGCTCGTATGCCAGAATTTGTCCCAACTTTCCATGTTGTAACTGCAACTTGAGGGGGTGTTCACATGAATATTCCTAGTTGGGAACTAATTTTGTTGATTATTCCACCACCTCATGAATGCAGGGTAACACCTATGATAACTCTATTCCATCAAAGCTAACAAAAATCATTGCTTTTATTGAAAGACAAAATAATGCCAGTTTGCCAGATTAGAGGGACTGGTGGAGCTTCTTAGCTTCTTAATTATTCCAACATCAGCACTGTCCTCTTGTAGTTACACATTATAAATGTTACTGTACGCTTATGGGTTTTCAAAAATATTCATTGCAGGGCATATGGGATATGGATCTTAGTTTTAATGACTATTTTACATTTTTTTCTCCAAAAGATGTTGCAGTCTTTAGTGGGATAAAGTTTCTGTGTGTCTATTTTCAATTGTAGTAAAACAAATCTGCATATTCTCTTATAACACTATATTTACTCTGGTTCCTTTCATGGTACCAAACAGCCCATTCGCCTGAAGGCAATCTTGGCATTGTACGTTACATTTGCACATTATTATATAGCTGTTACGTTTAAACTTTAAAAACGGTAATGGGTTGTTACAAAACACCCACATTTGGTGCCTAAAAAGCTGCTGGAAACACAGCAATGACTCGCTAAATTAAGTGCAAGTAAATTAAATGTTTTTGTGCCCAAACCTAACGACACACAAACCTCAGTGTCATTGAAATGTAAAGTTTCAACATATTCAATACATGTTACAAATTTAATGTATCTGTGGTTTGCAGAAATGCACAATGCCAACATTTATTCTAGTGTTTGGGATGAAGGCTTTTAAAAATACGTATCTGTGGCTCATGATACTGTGTTTTCAAGACTACCTGTCATTAAGATGAGAACAGCTGATTCTTTTTGTCATACTGTCTAATATGCTGTACAAGTGTATGAAAGCTATAGTCTTTCCTTCATAATGTGTCTGTGTATTAAATCAATGTACATGACCAGAAAGCACTTGTCAGTTCTGTGACTTCATACCATCATGTCAAGTCAATAAAACTTTTGGGCCACATCAGCTTGTGTTCAGTGTGCTCATTATTCTTGAAAAGGCATTTAAGAATCTGATCAGTCTGAGAGTCACTGCAGTTACAATGAAAAAGTACATAGTTTGTCATTCATGCCAGACAGTGTTAATGGACAGCAGGTCCTTCACTGCTTTGTTAAGTAGCCTTTAGAAACTGCCAGACAGATTTTAATCAAAGTTAAGTTTTTGATGTGGATAGTTCCACCATTGTTGGAGCCAAATATTTGACTTAATAATTCACAGAATATTTTGTTTTTGTTCATTAAATTAAGAAAAGCAAAGGAAATTATGAATGAAATGAATAATATATGAATATGTATTGTGCCATGGATTATGTGTTTTGTTTCATTTGAATTTCCAATTATCATTTGATTGATTATTGTTGTTTATTGGATGCTGCAGTGATCTTGGCCTGGAGCTGTATTCACAAACATTCTGAAAACACTCTCAGAGAGATCCTGACTTAGACTAAAACTTTTTAGTAAAGAGTCCTAGCTTCGGAGTGATTTAGGAAACTTTTACATTGGACAGAAACTTTTACATTGGTGTGGAGTTGTGGTTCACTCAATGCTAGGTATGGTGCATTGTTTTATCAGATGGCATGGAGAGTGGCACCACAGTCTTCTTTATCAGTAAAAATTGATTGATAATCCTGCTGTTGAGGAAAGGAGAAAACCAGAAATGGAAATGGTTCCCTTTTCAAGACGTTAATCAGTTTACAAAACTCAGTCGAGCCACTGAAAACAGAACTTTTTTATTATTTCTTTTTAATTTTTTAGAAATGATGTAATGCCACAGGCTAATCAAAGAACTGAACACCAAAATCTTTTTCTCCCCAAATCTACTTAAAATTCATCAGGTTGTTATTTGTGCTCCAATACTGCCATCTAGTGAGCACTTAGGCAAACACACCACTTAAAATGAAAACGTCAAATATGATCTTGCAAACAAGCTACATTTTTTCTTAGCCTACAAATAAAATAAAAAAATTTAAAAAAAAAATAAATCAGATTTTTGATAATGTCACCATAAACAATAAGTTCCTCGGCCCAGTTTAATCAGTGTTGTGTCTTAACAATTCATACAAGGTAAACTGAGTGGGTAGTTGTTTTCTGTCCTGCAACAATTGTATGTAGGATTCCCCTCAGAAACTCATTTAGTGGTGGCACTGTTTATTTATAACGTATTAAAACCTCTTAAGACAAAAAAAATCCAACTTATAAATACAAAGGCAGAACTATACAGTACATTTTGATCACATTTGTGTTCCATATTGTTAAGACTTTAGTGGAGATATTGGGACTGTTCTTTACTTATCAGAGGACAGGGTTGGCTGGAGTGCAACTTTGTTTTATTTTATTTTCTTAATTTATTTTGACCCTCCTCAGAATATTTTCCTCCAGCTTCCCTAAGTGACTGGTGAAAAATGCATGACCCTCCCTCCACCATTGTTTGAAGTTAAAAGTTAAAGACAAAATCCTGGAATTTGCCCTACATGCTGGCAAAACTCTAAATGAGACATAGAAGAAAGTGATTGTGATGAAATATCACAATTTTAAGCTCAGATTTGTTTTTTGTTTTGTTTTTCCTGGCAGAAGCGTTTGGTAGTATGTGATGTGTGTGACCATCAAAAAATTGAAAATCCAGCCTTAATTTCTGTTTCTTCAGTTTCTGGCGAAGATGAATGGTGTCATTTTGATGACTGGTGATTTGATTTGGTGATTTAAAAAAAAAAAGACATGCCTTTGAACGTCATGCTTTGTTTGAAAATCTGCGGTAAAATGAACACATAACACAAGCATTTATATTGGTATGCCACCCCCAAAGCCAAAATAAAAAAAACTCAGTTCCTAACCAGTACTTTAAATATGATTCGACACATCTCCCCTTTTTGTCAGAGACCATAACTCTGCAGAGTTTCACTCTGAATGGGGCCATGTGATCAGACTAGATGGGACTTGTTACTCTGACTACCAGCTCACCTCCTCCCAGCTGCCATACAGATGTGCCATCCTGAAGGAGCTGGACTACCTGTGCAACCTCACAGGGCTGCAGGCACCACCTCATGCAAGCTGTCATGACGTGGACACTAGCAGAGCACAACACTAGAGAGGAATGAGTCAGGAAGGATGAGGAGAGATCAGCTGTCTGTGGCCACCACATGTGCAATCACTCCTGGTTTTGGGTTGTCTTTGTTTTGCCTCTGCATTGTACCTGTTGTCACTTTGATTTGCACCAAAGCAGCTGAAACTGACAGTTTGATATCCTTGAAGTTTGACTGACATGGTGTTACACTGTGACCATTAAGTGTTATCTTAATTAATTTGAACAGTGTATTTTAAGGCTCAAATTAATCATCCCATGAGTATCATGACATAAAAACATGTGGGCCCACAGCAGACACTGTGCCTACAATGTTTTTAAAATGAAGATTTAATTATTTTACTGCGTAATTCACTTATTGCATTTACTGCAGCACTTCTGAACAAGTCTGAAAAGGCGCAGAGGGACTTTATTATTATTATTATTGTTACTATTATTATTATGAATATTAAACTCTATGCTGATGTGGTCTGAGGGTATTCAGATATTTCACTTAAGTAATCAGAGCAATACTGCAGAGCTTCATAATATTATATTTTATTACTGGATTATAGTTAGTGAAGCATTTATGTGTTTGACACTTTAATGATGCAGCTGGTAAAGGTGGACCTGGTTTCAACTGATGATGAGCTGCCTGAGGAACTTGCTTCAGTATCCTCTTTTAAATCACTTCTAAATACTTGTGGTTTTTTACCCCCATTTTAAATTGGTTTTGGAATTTTTCTGTGTCGGATTTCTGGTTTTTGACTATCCAGTGTTTTTACAAGGGGATTGTTTTATTGTGATATACAAATATTTTTATTAACATACATTTTGTATTAACTGATAGTTTGTTGTATTAACCTGATTCTGACTAATTTCAAATAATAAAGTTAAAAGCACAGTCCAATATTTGCCTCTGGGATGTAGTAAATAATTTAAAAACAAAGTACTTCAGTATACACACTTGCTTATATTTCACCACTGAACTTTTGACAGTTATGCAAAATACTAAACAGAACATTTTTCAAATGCAACTACAGAGAATTAAAGTTACATAAAAAGTAATACAGTAGCAATATGTTAGCCTGTAACAGATGTAGGATAGCTCACAGGTGTGAAGTTATAAGGCACAAATTAATCTGGAAGTTCATACCATGAACCGTCAGCTCTCCAGAGGAAGTGGGTGGCTCTTAAAAGAGCCGTTGGGTTGGTTTCCAGTCAACAGCTGAGCCGTTTACTTGGAGCTGGTGTACTTGGTCACAGCCTTGGTGCCTTCAGACACTGCGTGCTTGGCCAGCTCCCCGGGCAGCAGGAGGCGCACTGCGGTCTGGATCTCCCTGGAGGTGATGGTGGAGCGCTTGTTGTAGTGAGCCAGACGAGACGCCTCACCTGCGATGCGCTCAAAGATGTCGCTCACGAAGGAGTTCATGATGCCCATGGCCTTGGACGAGATGCCGGTGTCAGGATGAACCTGCTTCAGCACCTTGTACACGTAGATGGCGTAAGTCTCCCTCCTGGGCCTCCTCCTCCTCCCCTTTCCTTTGCCGGGAGCCTTGGTCGCTCCCTTCTTGGAGCCCTTCTTAGGGGCGGTTTTGGTTGGTTCAGGCATCTTCTCCTCTGCGATAGACTCGAAATGATACACTAGGGTGTGAGCTACTGTATTTAAGCACAACTCATGCAAATCAGACTGTGCGATCCCCCTCCTGTGATTGGTTGAGCTGCTCACTGGAGGCGGTGTTGTCTCTTCGTGGGAAAACACCTTTTTGAAAAGTGGCGCGACTCACTCGCTGCGGTTAGCGCTCAGCAGGAAGAAAACCCGCCCTGAGTAACCGACAAAAGCACACAGTTACAGTTTTTTACAGGTGTTTACACACTAAAATTTAAATTTTCACACAATTAACAGACTTTACACTCAAGAAGCAAAACACCTGTCCAGAGTTGCACAACAATAAGCACAGACTCAGCTTCACACTTTTTGCAAAACATTACACACAGTGATTTGCAAAACTCTACACGCATTTTCAGACCTTAGACACAGATAAGGATTGTGAGGTTACTTCCTTCTCATTACAAAGCACCACCTTGTCAATGACCACACTAATGAACGAACTGGATAACCACATCCACCAGGTGTGGAAGCACACATGTGCTTAATTGAAAATACAGCATTCAGGTGGTGCTATAAAAGGCAGCAGGTGAGTTCACCTGTCTTCAACAAAAATGGAAGGATTGAAAAGAAGAGGAGTGAGAATGAGAGGGGGAGCTCGAAGAGGAGAAGAAGGAGGTAGAGGAAGAGGAGAAGAAGGAGGTAGAGGAAGAGGCCTAGTCAGAGGAAGAGGTGGAGGGGAGGTGTTGATTGATATGTTACTGTAACTGAGTACTGTAAGAAATAAATATTTTCAGTCTGCAGCATCAGTGTTGTGCAGTGCTTGGTAAGTTTATACTGTATGCCTCAAAGTAATCATGAAGAATGTTGTGGGTTTGTCAATATCTTTTTGTCATCTAAATTATCCCTTACATAAAAATATCTGGCAAAAAGTCCAGCACATGCTATTTCCTAAAATAGGGTTTTTACAAATGTGTTTTGTATTGATCACAGTAGTGTGTAACTGACTGCAATAGTGTCTGATCATTTGGAGACTGTGTTAGTGAGATGAAAACAAAACAGGGTTTTCATAAATATGTGTATATGTTTTGACTGAAGTGTGTCATTTTGCAAACAATCTAGGAGTTGTGCAAATTGAGTGTGATGTTTGGATAATTGTGTGAATATTTTGAAAAAAGGAGCCCTGTTTTCAAAATTGCGTGTAAACAATTGAAAAAAACTGTAAAACAAACATAGATAAAAAAATGGTCAAACATCAAGGAGAAAAAACACTGAATTTTCTTAAAAGAAATACTGATTGTTTTAGAAAAAATACATTTAGAGAGAGAGAGAAGAGAGAAAAGTTGTGACTTGGCCCTGAACATATAGATCTCAGGATAAATTCAGCCCTTCACTCCAAACACACACACACACAAAGTCATACATGCTCTGCCTTGCTCGCCTGCCTAAACACTTGAGCAACACATCAGCTCCTAATAATTCAAAATTCAGCAGCTAGATTTCAACTAAAGCAACACCATCCCCATACAGCACAGCTCTCGGCTTCCAGTCTCTTTCCGAGTCCATTTTAAAGTTATTTTAATCACCTACAAGGCTCTTAGTGATCCGGCACCGGAGTATATGACTGAGATTCTCACACCGTAGCGTCCAAACAGGCCCCTCAGGCCTGCTAGTCTGTCTGTTACTACTGTTATATGTGATGCAATATTTAGGCCTGCAGGAAATAGTCTGCTGAAAATTCTTCCACAAACATCCTGCAGTTATTGTGTTCACTGTTTGGGTTTATTGGTTTATCAATTGGTCTGTCTTGTTATTGTAATACATTGAATATAATGTGAAATATACATTAAATATGAGGTAGTCAGGGGTCATCAGTTCACTCATCATAGAATAGGGGTCCCACAAGGAAAAAGGTTGGGAACCACTGCATTGGAATATTTACTCACTATTTTACCTATTAAATAAAGGCCTGTGTTGTTTATCTCTGGACTCCTTTCATAACAGACTTGCAAAGTGACCCTGCCCTGATTTCATACTAGTGTTGTGATGTTCATGAATGAACCGATTCTATTGAACGGCTCGTTAACATGAACGATGGGAACCGAGTCGCAGCTGGGAACCGTTGTTTTTTTTTTTAATTTTATTTTAATATCACTGTGTGCTCCTCCTTTGCTCCTCCCCTGAGCAAAATTCATCGTAGCCTGCTTTGCTTTTTAATGTTTATTTGTAAGTGTTAAGGTCACGGTGTAGCTTTACACACATACAATTTGTACAAAGGGTAAATCCAAAATAGTGATGTCACTGTCAAAGCAGAGTGATATGGCGCAACCTTGTGGAATATTTACAATGAATCCAGATCAGACTTTAAAATCTAGTCCACACATGTCAAATGAGGTTATAATCAATATTTCAGAATAATTCAAACTCAGATATTGTTGGATATCTAATTTTGTATTATTTTGCTCTAAATCTCACCCCATCATACCTCCCAGTGATTATTTCTAGTGATGGTACGTGGTGTGCCGATGCTTTGAAGCGTGTGTCGAGTAATCCAGGAAGAGTTTGCGATGTGCGTATCCAGGCTTGCAGCATTTCAGACAAGTGACATCATTGATTATATCCGAAGCCTCGCTGCCGGCTGTACCATGTGACTGGTTCAGGAGGTGGTTCAGATCTTGGTGTGAGGTTTGTACAGAGGTGACACAAAACACGAATATAACCCCTTTTGCCATTATATTATACGACACTACACCACAATACAATAAAAGTTTTGGCTTATACACATAGGATGCATTCACAAAACAATAAGTTTATTGTACATGTATTTGATACAGTATAGTCCTGATATACTCACTAGAAAATACACTGTATTGCTAAAAATAGTTTTATATATCATTATTATTGTCATCATCATTATTAATAGTCATTCCCAACACCCATTACTGACAAAATACCGTTTCACAGATAACATGGTTAAGATCACAGCTGCCTGTCTGACACTTTGGCCAGCAGGTGGTTTCATGTGCACATGAAGCCTCGAGAAATGAACCCTTTCCTGAACCAATTTGCTGGAAAACGTCAGTGCCTCATTTGGCTTCATCTCATCACTAATTATTTCCAAGATAAAATGGGTTACCACCAGGCTGACTTCCTAAAACTTAAATATAAAAATCAGTCAAATGAGCCAGTTTTTGAACGGCTCACCAAGATCCGGCTCCCCTCAAAGAGCCATAAATCCCATCTCTCGTCATAACTTTTGATTTTGTGCAAGAAAAAAAATAATGCAAAGACCAGTGAGATCGTGTAAAGCTCGGCACATTATGAGGAGGAAGCAGCTCTTTACAATGAGTATGTGGGCGGCCCTTAAAAGGACCTTTGAGTTTTGATGGTGTATGTGACCGTTTAACCGCCGAAGCCGTACAGAGTGCGTCCCTGTCTCTTCAGGGCGTAAACCACGTCCATGGCGGTCACAGTCTTCCTCTTGGCGTGCTCGGTGTAGGTGACGGCGTCACGGATCACGTTCTCCAGAAACACCTTCAGCACGCCGCGGGTCTCCTCGTAGATCAGGCCGGAGATACGCTTCACTCCGCCGCGGCGAGCCAGGCGGCGGATGGCGGGTTTGGTGATTCCCTGGATGTTGTCGCGCAGCACTTTGCGGTGCCGCTTGGCGCCTCCTTTGCCGAGTCCTTTCCCGCCTTTTCCTCTTCCGCTCATGTTTTCAGGTTTGACGTTTCAACAACGAATGAAGTCTTTCGTCTGAGCCCTGGCTATATAAAGCCTGTCTGAGGACGTAATAGAAAACACAGGCTCTCTCTTCTTCTTCTTTGGGTTGCTACATGGTTGATAATTAACTCTTGGGTGTATCAGCGCCATCTACTGACGCACAGCATGAGCCAGACAGCGCGTGCAGCAGGTAACTCTTTGAAGTGTCTCCCTCCCGGCTGCGGCTGAATCACCTGCTGGAAACATCTGTTTTTCTAAACTTCCTCGAAATAATAAGAGTATTCGTGCCTTGTTTCAGAAAGAAATTGTATCTATTCCAAATGTCATGTTTTACTGGAACCGATTTGTAGACAACATTGACTGGAAAAAAGTTTGGATGATTCCTCACAGATACCTTTTAGTGAACAAGGTGAAAGAAGTGTCGTTCAGAATAATTCACAGATATTACCCTGCTAATCATTACATCAATACAAACTGTTCTTTTTGTGAAGACCACCCAGAAACTGCTTTGCACCTCTTTTGGTATTGTTTACACACCAGAACATTTTGGCAAAACTTCAGCAGATTTGTTATTGACCATATTTATAAAGACTTTACCTTATTGTGGGAGAATGTGGTATTTTGCTTTTATAGAAGTCAAAGTAAAGAAAATATGTACTTCATTATAAATTTATTAATTCTGCTGGCAAAGTTCCACATTCATAAATGTAAATTCACCAGTAAAAAACCTAATTTTATATATTTTCACCATGAAGTTGTCCATTATATTAATTTGATTTCTGGCTCCAACAACAGAAAGGCAGTTAAAACTGTCAACATATGGTCCTCTTTCTCCTTTTAATAACTTATAAGCCTCCCCTGGCAAAGCTTCATTTGTTCCTATTTGTATTCTATTTGTTCATTCTTTGTTATATATATATATATATATATATATATATATATCTTTGTAAGTCACATCTGAACTGTAAACCACTTTTTGCAATAAAGATGACAATGAAAAAAAAAAAAAAAAGGTAACTCTTTGAAACCTGGAGCGACACCACTTTTGCTTTGCTTTTGCTTTCAGATGCCTCCTCAAGTATTTCAACCTTTGAACCCTGAGTGAACTGGTGTGTTTCCTTTTACACACATGGGGGGAAAAGGGTAAGAAATGTCCCACAGATTGCATAGTAAATAAATAAAATAAAAATAAAGAATAGATAAAATAATTTAGAAAAATAGATAAAAAAAACTATGGAGAAAAAAAAGAAAAAAGCAGGAAAACTATATTTATAATTATTACTAGTTACATTTTAAAATTATGGTGTTTTTTTATTCTATTTTTTTTGTTTTTAGTTTTCTCTTTTTACTAATTTATTGCGAAATTTTGAGGTCATTTTGTCTTTCATTGGCCATTGCCTTCTTCCCATGTCCTTGAAAGAAAGCCAATTAGCTCAGGTTTCAAATGGTTAAACCTGCTCCTTCATTGTGTTTTCTAAACCTATTTTAGCGCAAAAAAAGATAATAATTGACAGCATTAATTACAGTTAATATCCTTTACACTAATCTGATGATTAAACTCAGATTGTCACTGTTATTAACAATTTGCGTGTGACCAGGTTTCTTATTGAGATTAGACCAACATGTTAAATTGTCTTCAGCTTAATGTTCAGTGTCTGAAACTATTCCAACAAGATAACTTTGCTTAAATCTGTCTGTGTTATCTACTGTTTCACAGAACATTATACCTCCCTTATTTTATCTTGGAGTGGAACTCAAAACACACACACACTGTATCACTGCTGTAAATATTAAGAGACTTTTGCATTTAAAGCTGTTGTTGGTAACTATTATAAATATACATTTTTATCATATTTGCTGAAACTGTCACTTTATTCCGACATGTTCTCATCCAAGGTTATTAAATACCAACACGTTCTAGTACATTTGGCGTGTGATGCCTCAATCACCCTTTGGTGTCTGCATGATCCTTTGACGTTTGTATGTGATGCACAGCTGTCTCCTGGGTGAGAGTCATAGTTATTATCAAGTACCAAATCTGCTTGGTAGGTTCAGAAAAAAACATGTTTTGGGGTAAAATAAACTTAACATGACATAAAGATGTACATAGCCTATGTTTCACGTGGGACACAAACAGCAGTGAATATGTATGTGCGTCTATACCCTTGTCCAAATGGATCTGTAGCTTCCTATTTACTGTACAGACATGACAGTGTATTAAATGTATTAAAAGCAGCTGTCAAAAGGAAAAGAACTCATTCTGCAGAACCGTATTGTTGGATTATAATACGTGATACATTAATGTGTTTGACACTTGAATGTTACAGCTGGTAAAAGTTGAAGTGGTTTCAATTAGTGATGATCCTGCCTGAGGAACTCCAGCTTGCTACTCTAGTATCCTCTTTTAAATCACTTCTAAAAACTTATTTAGATGCAACAGCTTTACAGTTATTTCTTTTAATTTGTCTTTTAAGTTTTTATGGATTTTCTGAAGGGTTTATTTGATATTCTTAAGCCGAGGGTTACACTGTATCTAACTCCAGACAATTGCACCTTCTCTTTCTTCGTTTCAAACTCACCCATTTGTTTTTCAATTTTTCTTTGTATTGTAAATCTGGTTTTTAATTATCCAATGTTTTGACAAGGCGATTTCTGTGTTTTATTGTTTTATTGTGATATACAAATATATTTTAACATACATTGCTTTTTTTTGGTATTAACCTGCACTAATTTCAAATAATAAAGCAAAAAGTACAGTCCAATATTTGCCTATATGTCACCACTGAAAAATTCTGACAATTATGAGAAATACTAAAATAGAGCAATTTTTTTTTTCAAATGCAACTATAGAGAATTGAAGCTACATAAAAAGTAATACATTAGCAATAAATTAGTCTGTAACAGTTGTAGGGTAGCTCACAGGCATACTGTTATGTAAAGCATTAATTTTCCTGTATAAAGAAAGTTCATACCATGAACCGTCTGCTCTCCAGAGGAAGTGGTGGCTCTTAAAAGAGCCGTTGGGTTGGTTTCCAGTCAACAGCTGAGCCGTTTACTTGGAGCTGGTGTACTTGGTCACAGCCTTGGTGCCTTCAGACACTGCGTGCTTGGCCAGCTCCCCGGGCAGCAGGAGGCGCACTGCGGTCTGGATCTCCCTGGAGGTGATGGTGGAGCGCTTGTTGTACTGGGCCAGACGAGACGCTTCGCCTGCGATGCGCTCAAAGATGTCGCTCACGAAGGAGTTCATGATGCCCATGGCCTTGGACGAGATGCCGGTGTCGGGATGAACCTGCTTCAGCACCTTGTACACGTAGATGGCATAAGTCTCCCTCCTGGGCCTCCTCCTCCTCCCTCCCTTCCCTTTGCTGGCGCCTTTGGTGGCTGCCTTCTTGGAGCCCTTCTTAGAAATAGATTTCGCTGGTTCAGGCATCTTCTCCTCTTCAGTAGTCTCGAAATGATTCACCAGGGCGTGAGCGACTGTACTTACACACAACTCATGCAAATCAGACTGTGCGATCCCCCTCCTGTGATTGGTTGAGGCGGTGTTGTCTCTTCCTGGAAAAATACATTTTTGAAAAGTGGCGCAAGTCACTCGGTGCGGTTTGTTCTCAGCAGGAAGAAAAAACGCCCTAAATAACTGACAGCAGGCATTAAGTGAAGACTTTCTTTAGATGAGACTAAAAGCATATGGTAGTTTGAAAAAAAAATACATTGAGAGAGACACTTAAAAGGTTCATGAAATAAGAGCACTCCACAAATAAAGTTATTGCTACTATTAATAAAAATATCTGGTGCAATATTTAGGCCTGCAGGAAATAGTCTGCTGAAAATTCTTCCACAAACATCCTGCAGTTATTGTGTTCACTGTTTGGGTTTATTGTAGTTTATCAATTAATCTGTCTTATTATTGTAATACATTGAATATAATGTGAAATATTCATTAAATATGTCAGGTAGTCAGGGGTCATCAGTTCACTCATCATAGAATAGGGGTCCCTCAAGGAAAAAGGTTGGGAAGCACTGCATTAGAATATTTACTCACTGTTTTACTGTTTGATTGCATATTTGACAAAGGTCTTATCTCTGGACTCCTTTCATAACAGACTTGCCAAATGGAGCGACACCCCTGACTGAGCCCTGGCGGCTGAGGATCTGATCCCTGCTCAGTCGTCTTTACACTTGAAAGCTGTTCCTCAGACCCAGAAGAATAACCACCCTCTGTAGAGGAGGACGGGTTTCTTCTCCTCACATGCACATGCAAAAAAACTACAGGGCGCTGTAAAGGCTTAATTCATGAGACTAACTGAGGGACAGGAGTTATGAAAATAGGCCAAGAAGGGCTGCCATACCCTGTGGCACCTCTTGGACGATCCTTTGAGGCGGCACCTGAGTTCCTCTAGCTTAAGGTGCGCCATGACATCCTTTACCCAGTGACCATAAGAAGGGGGAAGTTTTTCTTTCCACCTCAGGAGGATGATTCTGCAGGATAGTAGTACGGCGAAGGCCATGGTGTGTGCGTGTGCCTGACAGTTTGGGAGGGGTACCTCTTCTGAGACCGCACCAAAGATGGCTGATATAGGGTTAGGGTTAGTACTTGGCCACACATTTGAGACAGTGTGTGAAATACAGAGGACCAGAAGGGGACAACTGATTTACATGAGAAAAACATATGGGACAAAGTGGCTGGAGCGCCAAAGCCTCTCTGACAAGTAGGATCTGTATCAGGGTAAATTTTGGCCAGTCTGCTTCTACACGGATGCAGATGGTGAAGACCTTTGAATTAGAGTTGCCCATGTCGCACACAAAATGAGGACTTACTTTCTTCTTACTATATAATGACGAAAACTCTGTCTGTGGGTGTGTCTGTTCCATGTTTGTCTCCTCACTGACTTGGTCAATCCAGGTGAGATTTGGCACAGTGGTAGAGGCTCATGGGAGGATGCGAATGAAGCAATATTACATCAGTTGGCCAAAGGGGGGCGCTATAGCAACCCACTGAAATTGCAAACTTTGAATGGGCATATCTCATGCCTCATATGTTGTAGAGACATGAAACTTTGCACAGAGATGCCTCTCCTCATGAGGAACAAATTTGCCTTGAGAATTCATAACTTCCGGTTATTTAGATTTTCCGCCATTTTCAATTTTTTGAAAGACACTCAAAATCGTTCCCTCTAGGCAAAAGTTGGAAAACTTAATAAAACTGAGCTTCTGTACCTGACAGTATTAAATTCAGATTGTCACTGTGTTAATAGTAACTTTTCCTTTTACATAACAGTCACCAGGGTTCTTATTTAGATGAGACTGACATGTTAAATTGTCTTCATCTTAATGTTGAGTATCTGAAACTCCTCCACCCCTCCACAGCTGATGTTATTCCAATAACATGACTTGTTCAACTCCATAGTGTTACCCACCGCTTTACAATACATGAAACATCCTTTTTTTTTTTTTTTTTTATCTTCGAGTGGAACTAAAAACACACGTCACTGCTGTAAATACTGTTGGTAGACTTGTTGGTAAGTTGCATAAAAACAACTCGTTGTCATATTTGCTGAGTCTCATCCAATGTCAGTATATACCAATTCTAATACATTTGGCGTGTGATACCCTGCATGAGGCGCTCCCTTCGACATGTTTATGTGATGCACAGCTGTCTCCTGGGTGAAACTTGTAGCACATTGTCAAACAGTCACGGTTAGGATTAGGTAACAAATCTACTTGGTAGGTTCAGAAAAAACATGTTTTGGGGTAAAATTAAAACTTCACGTGACATAAAGATGTACATATGTTTCACATGGGACACAAACAGCAGTGTCCTGGGTGAATGTCTGTGTTTGTTTCACCCGTACATCACCCCTCCAACTGCTGTACACAGACTGTTTCATTCAGAGTACTACATCAGTTGGTCTGAGCAGAAAATGTTACTGTAGATGGGGTTACATTGGAGTTAAATGATAGGCAGGTGCATCTCATAGAGACAGCAGGTCGTGCAGACAACAGGCTGTATCATAGCAGTGCATGAGATGGATAATAAACTGACTTTATTTATCTGTTTGTTTGTTGTTTTTAACACCTGAGCATGTTGGTGTGGAAACAAACTATAACAGGTGCCGTCACCGTGCTATAAGACAAATAATCTGTGATTAGAGCAAGTTGCTCTTTTCAGTTTCATGATACCAACATTCTGGCCAAAGTATGATGTGTTGGATAAAAAATAAACTTTGTTACAGCTGCAAAATTAACACCTTTAAAATACACCCTGATCTTTGTTGTGTGTTAAGGAATAAGGTTTAATGGAAGTTCAATGCTTTGACTCTTACTACCAGGGTGCTTCACCGCAGCGCGTAACCATAGAAACAAGCAACCTGTCACACTGCGTTGCATGCCGGGAGACAACTCTGTTGCTAGGAGACAGTAAACTTTAGGTGTCATTTCCTAGGGTGGCACAGTCAGGACCCTCCCACCGCTGACGAGAGGGAGGAGCAGGATTGGTCAGGATAGTGTAAGGATGTCTGGAGAAGCCAATCAGAGGCCGAGAAAGGCAGAAGAGGGCGGGTCCTGCCTTAGCTCTGAAACAGGTTCGTAACCGGTACAGATGTGTTAGCATGGCTCAAGACACTGTGCTGCAAGTTTTAAAGAGCTAAAGTTAGCGATAGTTGCAGCGCTACGCCACAACAGAAACATTCAGAAGGTAAGCTGGAGTCGTTTGAATATCTCTGGAGGACAGTGCCCACTCAGTATAAGTGTAACCTGCAGGCAGACACTTGACAACTTGACGTTAACGTTACCGTTTGTATTATGACACCGTTAACGTACATTGACTAGTTAGCTAACGTCATTTCACCGGCTAACATTACAAGTTTAAAATGGTGTTCTCACGACAACTACATTTCGTTGTGCAACCCCTGTGTTGCACAGTGATAATAAATAAATTCAGTGGAAACAAATTAAGAAAAAATGAAAATGTTGTGGGGTCACAAATTGAGCCGAAGTTGTGCAAAAATTAACGTGCTCCCTGTAACGTTAATTACAATGTGTCTTTAATTAGCTAATTTGTCCGATAATACAAGGGACCGAAGGGGTGTGACTTTGTTTTTGTACTCATTTGTTTTTTCATTTTGACTCTCACTAAAGCTACTAACACTTTTCATTGAGTCTCCCTCAGTGACTGCCTGAAAATTCATGACTCTCCTTCTACCATACATTAGTTATTAGATTTTTAAAACTTCAAAGTTAAAAGTTGAAGACAAAATCTTTGAGTTAAAAAAACGCCACGGTTTTTCACTACTGTTGTGCATGCTGGTTAGTGCAGTTTCAAAATTTTAAATGAAACTTAAAATACATTGATTTTAATGAAGTATCTCTACTTTAACTTCATATTTAGGCATTTTTTTTTCTCTGCACATGATGTGTCCATGGACAATTGGAAATTTGAAAAATCAATTATAATTTCTGTTTTTAGTTTCTCGCTGTTTTGGCAGGGTTTGAAAAGCATGCTTACTTTAAAAATCAGTGGTAAAACAAAATACAAAATACAACCATTGAAATTTGTATTCCCCTCCCCTAAGTCAAAATAAAAAGTCCTCCCTTGAGCCAAGAAAATTACTTGACATGCCTCCCCTTTATTGCACCATCCCCTCTCCCTTCATAAGTCACAAACAGTCCCTAACCTGCAGCTATCACACCATTTGATGCATCCCATACTCTAATTTAAAAGATAACCCCTCCAGGTGTTCAATATCATCATAATTATGGGTAACATTCACTCATGTAAATGGAAAAATCAGAACCCCTCGTTAATTTAGTTTAGAAATAAAGTATAGAAGTATTTTTCTTCTATGCAAATATAAACTGACACACTGTTGAGAAAAGTCTGTCAAATTATGTCACAATATCTGGTATATTTCGACTGAAAATGGAGGGATTTGTTTTATTTATTCATTGGCTTGGCTCTGTTACCATATGGGTTTACTGTGTGAATTGCGGAACGGGTCTTAAAATATATTGCCTTAAACATATGTATTTTCACTATGTAGCCTACATGTCTTATTGTTTTATTTTTATTTGTACTTAAATATGTTTTTTTTTTTCTGTCCCATAGCCTGTGAGCACATGTGCCATGGCCTCTGCATCCCCGAGGGTCTCTCAGCTGAGCTGCCCTGGTCAGTGCAGGGAAGATGAGTCCAGAGGTAGGCCCCAGCTAATATAAGGCCTTTTAGGCAGCGGTGAAGGAAGTGCTCAGATCTTATACTGAAGTAAAAGTAGCAATACAACAATGTAAAAATAGTCCTGAAGTCCTGAATACAGAATATTATGTTAAAGGTACATCAGTATTGGCATCAAAGTATGCTTAAAGTACCAAAATATCAATGTATTAGTTGATTATATTCTGTATTAATAATCTAACACTGCAAAATAATTTGTCAAAAAGTTATCAAACAATAGTAGTGGAGTAAAAAAGTACAATATTTACCAATGAATTGTAGGGGATTAGAAGTATGAAGTAGCATAAAATGGAATACTAAAGTAAAGTACAAGTACCTCAAACTTGTACTGAAGTATGATATATGCATAAATGTATTTAGTTACATTCCACCAGTTCTTCTAGGTATCATGAAACTGTTTTATACTGTATAAGCAACAAGCCTTTGTTAGTTACCTCTTAAATTTAATGCCAGTTGTAAACCTAAATTCCACTTCACATACTGTCCCAGAACGGCTGCACAAGCTCCCTGAACTACAGAACTCCACCATCCTGCCAAGGATTCCAGTCCATGTTGAAGACCCACAGGTGAGACTTGGCAACCTAAGATCAAACTGAGACAATATGAAATACCATCTAGTGTTCACCCAGTTTAGCTCTTTCTGTTAGTGTTGTCATGATACTGGAATTTCTAACTTTGATACAATACTTTGAAAAATATTGATCTATGATACCATTTTCAATAAAAAAAAAATCATATTGTGGGCCTACGATTTAATTATATGATCCTTGGCTCAGTCAAAAAGTAATTATAGCATGTAGATATGGATCTTTGTAGATGTCTTTATCTTTCCCTTTATCTAGGCTGTGCTGAAGAGACGTGTAAAACGGAAACAACCCAGCCTCTCCCATCTAAAAGCTCGTGAGCGGATGTTTTTTCCAGGCTGGGACACTCAGTCACCTTCATCTCAACAAACAGACCAGCCACACAGGCGCCAAGAACAATTGCCTGTCCACCTACCGCCTCTGCAATCCAGGACCATGGTCAGTGACAGACACAAAGATGTCTATCGAGCATGATGGACAGGTTCCTCAAATGTATCTCTACGATGAAGTCTTCTCACAAATCTAAGAGCCCTGACACACCGAGCTGATAATTGCCCGTTGGTCAATGTCTGGCCGTTGGTGAGCATCTGTCACCCTAGTCTTGGCAGTGTGTCACAGCACCATTAGTGCTCGTTGGCTCTTGTTGTTATTTTTTCAGTTGGATGATGTCATTTGTTCTTTCACCATCAGGTTGTATTGTTAATGTTTTAAGTTGCTCGCAAGTTGTTGTGTATCTGTTCTGTCAGTGTTTTTAAATGACAAATCCAGATTTCAGCTACCCCCTGCCATTGAGTTACTTCATCTCACGCAGGTGAACGTGCTAGTTGGCCGTTGCCTATAGTCTTTGCGGTGTGTTCAGGTGCAACTTTTTGGTTGAGATACAAGGGATGTGTGGTGGTGCAGTTGTCGGCCTTGCTTGCCATAAGTTCTTAGATGTGGGTGATGTTCCTTAAAGGAAATGCTGAAAGCCAAGTCTACCAGTAAAACTGTGGCAAATTCATCAGGCATACAATCTCACCCAAATCTAATCCTAACTAGTGAAAAAATGTAGTGTAATGTGAAAATGGTCTTGGGAAAGTTTGGTCCTTTAGGCAGAGGCTTTAAAAAGCCCTTGTTAAAGCCCCAGTTCATTGTTTATTGCTTTTTAAATGAGGTACATGCAGGAGGAAATTGATCTGTGATTGTGTCTCTCCTCCACTCCTCAGTTGTCCATGAATGTGATGTCAACCCCAAGTCTTCCAAAACGACCCTTTTCTATTAAGAGTGATGAGACTAAGAAACAGATTGACACTCCCTCCAAAGTTAAAATCCAGAAGTATAGTAAGGAGGCCTTTACGATTATGCGCCGAGGAGGTGTTTTGCCAGCGTCTGAGGATGAGTTTGACTTCGTACCCCCTGAGCGCCGTGATGAGTATTACTACCTCTGCAAGCTGACCTGCATCCCCTTTTTTGCCCGCTTCAAAATGTGGAAACCCTTCTATGTCTGGCGCACCAAAGTCCGCTCCATGAAGATTCATTTGGCCAGGAAATCCCTCCAAGAACATTTGTTCATTGTCAGTCAGGTATGTAACTGTGTGTATAAAGTAAGGTTTGGATTTTTTCTCAGGCTGTTTTAATGATCTTTAATTTGAAATACCATACACTGTAAGAATGCTCACTGAGTGAAACAGACTTTGAGGTTGACAGCATTGAAATAGTGTGAGCAGTGTGGATGTTATGTTATTATTAACATTTGTGTATGTCATACAGTCTCTAAGTCCTACGCTGATGGACATCAGAAAAATGTGTTACCAAATCAGTGACACGTGCTTGTGTCACATGGAAAAAAAACGCACTTACACACTGCAGGACTTCCAGGACATCCAGTTCAAACAACTGCAAGAGGTGCAATTGTTAATACAAAATTAGACTTGATGTTTTAAGTGTATATCTATGCATTATTTTATGTCCTGTGTGCCTCCTCAGCAGCTCATTGCCCTCATTTGTTCATTATTGTCAGGTGGTGGTTGACTTAAAGAAGTTTCAGGACCTGGTGAAGGAGGTGATAGTTTGTGCATGTCACAACTACTTGTCGGCACTTCCGTTCAATTCTGATACGCCAGGTGTGCGCACACGGACCAAATGAAGACACTGGAATGTACATATCACAATGTTAAAAGGTTGATAGTATTTTTTTTCTTTCAGATAATTCATTCATAGCACGGATCAAGAAGACTTGGCATGCTAGTCGCCTCACCCGGTGGGTAATTTTCATGTATTTGTTTCCCTTTATTCTCTCTTTATAAATTGCTGCTGTGGCTCAGACTTGGGTCAGGCTTGGACAGAAATGTGCAGGTTAATAATGTGTTTCGTCTGAATTCTTGGGACCATCCAAAGCTCAGTTACAGAAGATGTTTTCATATGTCGTAGTTGGAAAACACAGGTGTGAAAAATAAAATGAATGATGGCTGTAAGTGTTCCACTAAACTGTCATCATTGATGTTATTAGTAGCACCTGTTTCTCTCCTACTATGATAAGTCATGATCCTTTTTACACCTGGTATTAACATGCATCATGGGTGATCCGACCCCCAAGATGCATTATGATTTGATCACTTTACTTGCTGAGGTGGTTTGGGATGCATTTGACCTCCAATCTTTTGTAGTGTAAACGGTAATGCATCCCGATGCTTCCCCGAGGAGGACCATGTCATCAGTGCAGGACGTGGTGGTTGTTTTGGTGATAAACACACCAAAACAAATCTCAAGGGTCTGACTCAGGGTTCTTAGCTTTATGTGGTTGCTCTATACTGTATTGGTATGTATTTTATGTCTTTTATGTATTTTTAACTCGTGTTTTATTGTGAGCCGCGTCAAAGACGAATTTTCCACTGCCCTGCAATGGACAATAAAGTTCTTTCTGATTCTGATTCTGATTCTAATACGCTAAGGCTCCATAACTTACCCATTTTATGGCAAGTTGGATGTTGCATGACTGTCAATAGTTTAGTTTTCTCTTTCTGTCATCTACCCAGCTTCATCCGTCTTGTTGACTATTTGGTCGTCAACACCTTGCATACTTTGGTGGCAAATTCAGTGGCCAAACTACTGTCAGCACTCCAGGAACAGATACATGTGACACCCAGCAATGCTGTTATTCAGAGCTGGAACCAGCACCCTGAGGCTGCTGGTGACCCTACAGAAGACCAGATGAGCAAGAAGGTTATTTCAGTGTTATCATTATTGTATTGTGTTATTTACAGTGAAACCACAGTAGTTGCTGTGCCCACCAAATTGAGTTTTCAAGTAGACACAGGCTGGTGTTCACTTTTGATTTTGGTTGGTGTGTTTTTATTTATAGTCCGTCGAGTCGGACATTCCCTCTGTCCAACCTATGTTCATTTCTGAGCTGATGCTGGAAACGAATGCTTTGACCTACAAACCCTCTGAGGAGAACTTTCAGGTTAGTTTTCCAAATTGTTCCAAGTTGTTCCACTTCAAGTATCACCCATTTAATACCCATCAGCAATATTCTCTTTGTTCAATTCTACAGGAGGCTTTTGCAGAAATCATTTTGTGGTTTCAGAAAACAGTGATGTCAGTCGAAACACTTACAGCAGATCCTGATTTTGATTCTGTGACAGAGCCTGGACACTGTGAGGTAGTCAAAATCCAACCACCTCGGCTTAACAGCCCTGATGTGTATATTCAGCAAAACTTTTTTTAAACGTCAGTTTTGTTGATGATATCAAAAACATTATGGTGCCATTAGATTACTCGGTAACTGATCTGTGATGTAGTCTGTGTTTTTGTGTATGTTTGTTAACCTTCAGACAGTGACAATACAATATGAGGATGCTCCCTGTTTGGAATCCATCTTAGATAATGATGGCAACTTTCAAAGCATCATCCAAGACATAAAGGTCAGTTTTTACTTTGCATAGGTTTCTCCCTCTGAAGGTTGTACTTTGTGAATACAGTACTGTGTATGTATGGGCCTGACTTGTTTTTCCCTTTAGGAATCACTCCAGTTTGCCTTTGACGCAGCAAAAGTGTACTCAGACACATTTGAGCGTTTTCGGCTGTTCTATAAAGAGAACGAGAGCCTTGATGTGGATGCAATGCGGCAACAGGAACATGGTGATTTACTGTGCATCCACATAAACCTTGTTTTGAATGTTGAAACTTTAAACAAACAAACAAACTCAAAGACATCCAGTAAGCAAACACACAAGCTGTTTTTAGGGAGTCCAGCATACAAGGTAACGTTGTTCTTTAGACTGATGGATATTGACTGCTTCGTCAAACAGGCTTATCCTTTTATGGAGAAGCACTGAAGTTATACCACAGCGAGCATGAGGAGGCCATAGCCATCCAACAGAAGCGACATCTAGGCTTACTGCTAGTGGACACAAAACAGCTCAAAGAGAAGCTTGTGTCTTCCCCACTCTGCTGTCTGGAGGTAAGGACTAGCAATGTGCAAACATAGACTACAGCTGCTTTTGGTTTGATAGTCATGGAGAGCTTTTAACCATGGTGAGCAAGTGATTTAAACTAAACAACAGTCTGGTCATTTTGTGTCGAAATATCTTCTGACTCAAATACTAAAGTAACGCTACAGCAACAAGATGTTAATGGCATGTTGGAATCATTGTTCTGATCTGAATCTCTGCTCCAGGTCATTTCTGAGATGCTTACTCAGCTGGCTAGGACGAAGCTAAATGCTGTCATTGCTGAAGCTTGTGAAGCTCAGTTTAAGCTAGAGTCTAGTCCATCCACCACAGCTGAATTTGCCAACTCGCTCACATTCCTGGATGAAATGAAAGAGAGGGTAAGACAAACATTTCACTTTATCAACACTTTCTTTAGCAATTATAAGAGTTTGTAACAAAACCAACAAAGAAAAGTTATTTTTACAGGATGTTGTCATGAACCCAGTCTCTTTATAGCTGTTCTGCCGCCTCCTCTTACCTACTTGGTACCTTTTTCCTAACTGACTTTATTCTCCTTCTTTGTTTTTCTCCCCTTGACCAGATTACAGTGCTAGAAGAGGAGCAAGAGACAGTATGTCAGATGTACAGTCTGATTAACATGTACTCAATTCCCACACAACCTGAAGATCTGGTTGTTTTCGCCACCTTGCAACCATCCATTAACTCACTGAGCAACATCATTGATGAGGCAGCAGCAGAGAGGCAGTACAGTGTGAGCAATCTGTGCAGCTCCCTGAACAAGGACATAAAGGAGCTGAACTCTAAAGTCAAAAAGCTCAAGTTTAAGTCACAGGTACATGAAGAGGTTTTATTAATTTGTCTGTTAACCATAGTTTGGAAGGGTGTTTGTCATGCTGAGCCTTATTACTCAAGGTGTGTCTATGTGTATGTCTTTGCTTAATGTTCACATGTTTGCCTTGTGATGTTTCATGTGTAGGATCAACAAATCCTTGACATCAATGCAGATTCTTCCAAAGTGCGTATGCTGCTGGGGGAGATCCAAATATCCATAGACGAGCTGCAGGACCAGGCCTCTGCCTACACCTCCTACCAGAAGAAATTCAAGGTGCTACAATTCTGTATACCCATACAGTTAATCCAAAATGATTCTTGCAACAAAACATGTCCCAAGTCAAGTCATAACAATTTTATTTTGTGTTGGAAAACTGGGTCTGAAGCAGAGAGTAATTGTATTTAAACTTTACCAACAACATACAAACCAACCAACCAAACCAAATTCAGTTACCCCCTCTATGTTCTGATGGATAAAGGTGGAGGTGACCAAGTTTGATGCACTGGAGGAGTTAACCACAGAGTTTAGGCTGAAGCAGCTGCTGTGGGACTCCTTAGAGGAATGGGAGTCGTTATCAGATGGATGGAGACAGGTGAGGTGCACTTAACACATTGTATGTGAAGGCTTGAACATGTATGGGCATATGTAAACAGCTCTACCTCTCTTTGAAACTTGACCATATCCTTCCATGTTCACCCATCCTCAGAGCACACTTAAGCAGCTGGACTTGGAGCAGTTCAGCTCAATGGCCAGCAAATACAGCAAACACGTCAACCAGGTGGAGAAGGGTCTGCCACGTAACAATGTGGTATCAAGTCTGAAGGGCAAGGTGGAAGTCACGAAGCAGAGGGTGGGTAGGACAAAGTGTTCAGCAGCAACTGACGTGTGTTGACGTTATCAAAAATATTTGAAATGAATATATATTAATATATGGACTCTAAACAAGCACTAGTGATTTGGCCAGCTGGTACTTGACTTAAGTTTTGTGGCTTCATCTAAATAACACTTCTGCATTTTCCTTCAGCTGCCTGTGATCTCTGATCTGCGTAACCCCTGTTTGAAACCAGAGCACTGGAAGACTCTTGAGTCTGTTGTGGGGACTTCTTTGAATGTGGAGGAGCTCACGGTTGCAGATTTGGAGGAGCTCAACATCTTCTCCTATGGCACGGAGATACAGGAGGTAACACATAAATATAGGCCACATTATGACCTTCTCTTGCAATTCTTGTGGGACCTCAGTTACTGTTACCTATTACTATGAGAAAAGGATGAGTATGTGCTACCACTTGCCCTTACCCAATTTAGCCTACTGCCTTGTGCTAAAATAATCGTAGTAAAATAATCTGTTTTTGTATTTTGGCCTTAAGTAAGGTCCAAGATAGAAATAAAATACTTAAGCTGGTTATGCTTATTATCTGTAAGTCTGACTCGGATAAACACGACTAACACAGCCTTTGACTTTTAGGTGTCAGGACAGGCTTCAGGAGAGGCATCAGTGGAATCCCTTATTACAAAGGTGCGTGGAAAGGGAATTTCTTATGAATATGTATGTGCGTCTATACCCTTGTCCGAACGGACACGGATATCTGTAGCTTCCTATTTACTGTACAGACATGACAGTGGTATCAGTCCTTTCATTTAACTAACAAGGATATAAATATGCGTTTTTTTTTTCTCTAAAAATATCCCGTTAAGTTGGATTTATGTTTCTAGAGACAATGAAAGCCTTGTCACCATGTTTTCTGTACACACATGAGTTTATGTCTGAATTTAAGTGATACACACAATAGCCACATGTGCAGTGACAAGTAGCTTTGTACTACAATATATATGCTGTCAACATACATGCATACACTGGAGCAATTAGTTAGAATGTTAACAATTTAAGTCTAGAGTTGTCCACCATTCAGATTTGATGCTTTCACTTTAACATTTAACATCCACCCTCTTAATGAGCCATGCAGGTGGAGGACGCGTGGAAGACCACAGAGTTCACTGTGCTGCCTCACGGCGACTCCACAGATGTCTTCATCTTGGGAGGCACAGATGATATCCAGGTGGTAACATGCAGCACACACACTCTCATGCTGTCTGTTGTAGTACCCTCGTAGAGTTGCAGTGCACCTAATTGTGTGTGTTTGTTTGTTTCTATGTTTACTATGAAGGTACTCCTGGATGACAGCATTATCAATGTTGGTACGGCGGCATCTTCTCGCTACGTAGCTCCCATCAAGCTGAGGGTGGACAGATTGCTGAAACAGCTGACCCTCTTCAACCAAACACTGGTAAAGGCTTAGAGAAGGATCGCTTAGAATATTCTTTTATTCAGCAAAGTGAAATGTTGCTTTTTTAAAGGTCAGGTATGTAAGATTTAGGGGGATATATGGAATCTAGCAGTGAGGATTGCAGCCTACAACCAGTTGAAACTTTTCTAGGTTAGAATTCCTCCAGTGTTTATTGTTCAGGAGGTTTTTATTGGTAGCTGAATTATCCACAGAGGTGTCTTCCTCTCCAAAACAAATGGACCCGGTGATTTGAAGCAGTGAAAAAATGAATAAAGCAATTTCACATAAAAAAAAGATAGTGTTTTTCCAATGTCTTTGTCTTGGAGGGGATGCTAACTACAATGACTAATGTGAAAATGCAAATACGTCAATGGCCCTATCTAGAGCCAGTGTTTGGTTTGCTCGTTCTGGGCTACTGTAGGAACATGGCAGTGAAACATGGCGATCTCCATAGACGAGGATGCTCCCAATGTAGATACAAACGGTTCTTCTAAGGCAACAAAAACACAAGGATTTTTATTTTTAGGTGATTATACACAATGAAAAACACAATTATTATTTTATATTCCATTTATGCCAATATATGCCCCTAAATCCTACACACTTGACCTTTAATGTTTCTTGAGGTCTATATTCTGGTTCATGTAAGGAAAGAAACGGTATCACAGTTTATTTCTTCTGCCTTTCTTCTGTTCCCTCCTTGTATTTCTGTCTTCTTCCTCTCCTCTTTCTACCCTTCTTGCCAGGATGAGTGGCTTACATGCCAAAGGAACTGGCTCTACCTAGAGAGTATCTTCTTGGCCCCAGACATCAAGAGACAGCTGCCTGCTGAGTCCAAGATGTTTCTTAAAGTCGACAATTCTTGGAAGCAGATCATGGCAAAAGTCAAAAAGATGCCTAATGCCCTTAAAGCAGCCACACAGCCTGGTAGGTAGCCATACAGCATGGAAATGAAATAGAATGAAATAGACAAGAAGACATGTATATGCAGAGACAGGCAGACAGAGATGCACGTCCATACATGCACTCGTTTTGTCCTACACAGATCTGTTGGAGACTTTTCAGCAGAACAACACTCTTTTGGACGAGATACAGAAGTGTCTGGAAGACTACCTGGAGTCCAAGAGAGTCATATTCCCAAGGTAAACACACATGCTTGGTTTGTTATAGATCAGAATAACATCATTGTTCATCTTGTTTTTATGAGCCTTAACTTTTTGCTTTATTTCTACTTTTTTTCCCTGTGGACAAACTAAATGTAAAAGGTTAGGTTGTTACTCTACACCTCTCTTTCCAGTGACACTGAGTGATAAACATGTGATATGGATGCTGATGGGTCGTGTTCCTCTATCTGTGCCTTGCAGGTTCTACTTCTTATCTAACGACGAGCTGCTTAAGATCCTGGCCCAGACAAGAAACCCCCAGGCAGTGCAGCCCCACCTCAGGAAGTGCTTTGATGCCATTACACGACTAGAGTTTGCTTTGCTGCCTGAACACTCCTCTGGGGTCAATACAGGGAATGGCCAGGATGCTGGAGAACGGGAGAATGTCTATAGCAAAGACATCCTGAGCATGGTTTCTCCTGAGGGAGAGAAGGTCGGTTTGAGGCACCTGAACAGCTCTCTGTTTAAGTGTACCTGTTACTCTCTTGTTAAGTAACATTAGTTACAGTAACGTTAGCTAACATTATTACTATGGATACACTACTCATGTAGAACTCAAAGTCTCTAGCACGCCAACGTCAGCTGTGTAAATTAGCTTCACTTTAATTATACAGTAAAAGATGAGGGCCACGTGTGAAAAACAACAAAGAAAGAAAAATAAAAAAGTATACGTACCTTTCTGTTGCCTGTCCCGGCTCTAACTTTCCTCCAAACATAACTTTCTTCTTCTCGCTCACTCGTCTGTCTCTTGGGTCAGCATTGCCCCCTAGAGGCCTGGAGCACTTCCGCTGTATCAGTGTATATGCAGCGTTTTCTTTTTGCATTTGTTTTCTTATTCGCAGCGCGTTTCAGTATGTGCAGCCAATTCTGTATATGCAGTTGTTTTCTCATATGCAGTGCGTTTCTCTCTATTTGCAGTGCGTTTCTCTATTTGCATTGCATTTGTCCTTGTTGGCCACCGTAGAAAATCCTGCATAGTGTATCTTTAAGCCCTTGCTGAGAACGAGTGTGTAAGTGAGAAAAATACACTGTAACGCTAACTTCCTTACAGCAATAACTCAAACAATAGCGAACCCTGTCAGCCGTCTTGAATGACATAATTTTTTTCTCACTTAGTAACAAGTGAGAGTGCAAAAATAAAGCAGGTTCTCAAATTATTCCAAAACTTGTACCAGCAGTAATTAAACTGCCATAACTGCCATACTGCCAAATTCTGATCTGCATTCATTTAAAAAAAAACCCAATTGTTATTGATTTATAAACTACATATATATTAAGAATTTGTTGGTTTAATAATTATAATTTAACAATTTGACCAGTCTTGTACTCCACCACAGGCAGTCTGTGGCTGCTGGCTGCTTTCTGCTCTGGGTTCAGGTTTCTCTGTACCCAGCTGAAGACCAGCCTCTCCTTAGTTGTAAAGTATACCCCAGCAATCATTTTGTTATAATTGTTTGAATAAAATAAAATAATAAACAATAGATTTGTTTTCTAGGTGAAAGAAAGTGAATTCCTGCAAACTGTCCTGTTACTTGTAGTAAACCTTATTAAGTAAACAATGTTTTGGTTCCTCGGACCTTCATTAGGGTAACCTGAGTTTATCCTGAGTTTATCCTGAGTGTATAGCAAGTAAAAGGACAGTGTGAGGGAATTCTTCTATTCACTTTTGAACAATTTCCTCCTGCGCACCTGCCTAAAGGTTTTTGAAGGTGTGCATGAGCTTTCACATTCTAGTATAATTGTTTGAAATCTCATATGATGATAAACAATTTTTGGGTAGCAGACGAAATGTAGTTTGCACTGATTGCTCGGTCACTTGTTCTGTCATACATAGGGCTTGTCAGTCATGACCACAGCAGGTTGTTAGTTATCACTCTTGCAGTCCTTTGATCACAAAAGGCAACTAAAAACTTATTGACACAGAAGATTCACAGTTGAAGCCCTAATAACACAGATCAAGCCACATGTCCTTAATTGTAACTTATCGTGTCCTTCTGTGTGGAAGCGTAGGTGGGTTTGACTAAAGGTCTGAAGGCACAAGGCAATGTGGAAGATTGGCTCTGCAAGGTGGAGGAGGCTATGTTCTCCTCACTGCGGTGCCTCAGTAAGGCTGCCATCGCTGACTACCAGGTGAAGTCTAGAGAGGAATGGGTGGTTGCTGGACATCCATCACAGGTACATACACACACACAGACACACACAAACACTAAATAGACCATGGCAGACTTCTGTGTTATTGTTTCTATAAATGCAATGGAAACTGCTTGTAGGGATCATGATGACAATGATCAGCCACATCAAAAAGCTTTGGACAGAATCATTCCTATACATATGCTGATATAAAAATTTGCTTTTAGTATAATCAAGTGTCCCTCTTACAATGTTCTTTTTCAGTCTTTTCAAGACTTCAAGAACGATTGCTATTGTCTAAAACTTTGATAGATTTTGCAATCAATTTCTGTAGTTTCAGCTGATGCATTGTGCTCCTCTCAGCTGTTGTTAGGCAGTGATTTTACATCAGTGTGTGCGTATGTGTGTCCACCAGGTGGTGCTGACAATCTCCCAGATGATGTGGTGCAGGGACATGGATGCCTGCCTGGAGGGAGACCACGACCACTTTGCCGCCCTGCAGGAATTTGAACTCACTAACTTTGATGTAAACCACACTAGTTACTCTATTGCATGCTTTTTCCTTAACTGTTTGGTTGAAAATAAGATCTGATTAAACATGTTTCCTGTGTTTGCTGAAGTATTTTTACTTTTCAACTTCAACATTATAACCCAGTAATGTTAGTGTGGTTGTATGTGTGTATGTGTTTTTGTGTGTGTTCCAGAGGTTGAATGCCCTGGCAGCATTGGTAAGAGGACAGCTGCCTACTTTACACCGTAACATCATCACTGCCCTCATCACCATCGACGTCCACGCCAGAGACATAGTCACAGATCTTGTCCGCCAGAAGGTACAGTAGCGCAGCGTTAGTGCAGCAGTGCAAACATGCACAGACACCATGAAGCAGCTTATAGCTGTATCTGTCCCTGGCTTGGTATGATAGATGCAGGTACTGACAGGGGATGTTTAGGTGATCAGAAAATGTTTGTAGCACCTCACTCTGTTACAGTAACGTCAGCCTTCTTTTTCAGGTGGACACCAGGTCTAACTTTGAATGGCAAAGACAGCTGCGCTACTACTGGGACCTGGACCTGGACACCTGTGTAGCCAAAATGGCTTTATCCACTTACATTTATGGCTATGAATATCTGGGAGCCTGTCCTAGACTGGTCATCACACCACTCACGGTAACACGTGGACACATATTAATACTGAGACACATTATTGTATGTCTTATCCTGTCCCAAGCGTTATTTAACCCCAGTTTATTTCGTTTATTTATTTAGTATGATAAATCTTGGAGCGCACATTTTATCCTCAGTTGGAAAAGCTTACCCAGGGGCACAGCTTCATAGATATTATTTAACTTCATTCAGATTGTCTGTAAACCCACAGACCTTCATAGAAAAAACACAACCAACCAAACCACAAGCTTCAAAATCACTACAGAGAGCTCATGGTGTAGCCAACAGAATGTATGTCCTGTAGTAGCTAGAACTGAATATGTGACATAGAGACACAACATATTGTGTGTGAGTTATTCAAACCGTCCTTTATCTCTCACCCTGCCCAGGACCGCTGCTATCTCTGTCTGATGGGAGCTCTCCAGTTAGACCTGGGTGGAGCTCCAGCTGGGCCAGCAGGGACAGGCAAAACAGAGACCACAAAGGATTTGGCTAAAGCTCTGGCCATACAGTGTGTGGTCTTCAACTGCTCTGATGGACTTGACTACAAGGTCAGCCATGACAATCTGCATTCATCTACAACCCACACCCTTTTGTTACACTTTCTGTTTCTTTTGTTTGCTTATTTGTCCACTTTTTTTATTAGTTGTTACATCATTTATCCCCTGCACCTCTTTTCCTACATGTGATACAACACTGGTTCTCATTTTGTTCTCAATACCTTACACTGCAACTGCATGTGTTTGCTCCATTTTTATTTATCTCTACAAGGGTGTCTCACTGTGACTGTACCTACCAAGTGATACCATTAGATGGCACTATTGCAAAAGCTGTCAGGTGCCATTGCCAGTTAAATGCACAGATACACTGTACCGAGCATCTGATAGTTATGCGCTTTTTAAACATTCCCTCAAGCCAGATTTGATCCTTTCCTCTGTGTTCCTTAAACACTTCCCCTATAATGTCTGCCTGCCCCTTCAGTAACATTAGGAGAGTTATAAGACAATTGCACGTGATAGTATGATAATAGGTATTAAACTCTAGCCATTTAATGGCAAATCATGCTGTATGTGGCTGATTGCGACGTAAGGTGTGTTATTTGTGCGTGTATTTTTTGCGGTAACAACTCAGTAAAAGGCACATTCTGTGAACCAAAGGGATTTTGTTTTTCGCTTTTGCAGATACAAGCTTCATGAATACAATTCAGGAAGCCTACCACTGATTTGCAGCTACTCAGGAATATGTGTGAAGCTGATATGTGTATGATTGAAGTCCTTGAGCTTTAGGATATCAGTTTCATGCTGAGCAGGTGTTTATTCAGTCACATCTTTAAGGTGTGAACATTACCTAAGCTAACGTCTCTGACGACAGCAGGGAGAAGGTTGTTCAGTGATCTTCCAGAGAGTCGAGAAAGCTCCCCTCGAGGCATTTTGCGTTAGCCCTGGGGGGTGACAAGGCATGGGTTGGTGCTAACCTCCAAGTGGTTTGCCCTGGGACGTGAGCAGAGGAGAGCAGTGCTTTCAGGTCTGCTGGACAGTTGGGAGTATGCATCTTGGAAAGAGCAGTTGTTGGAGGAACTGTTCTGTGATTAGTCAGCTTTGTGATGGCGTAATCCTTTAGTCACACTCCTCATCCACGCCAGTGATCCTCTGTCTTATTTTGGATGATATCTCAGTGCCTAAAAGTGGTTTATGACGCATTTATCCAGGCAAAGCACAAGTACTTTATGATACTCCTGACCTGGGTTTTGTGGATGTTGGCTCTGCCTTTAGGATTAAGCTTGTTGGCCAACAACTGCAATGCTCCAAGATGATGTCCAGCACGTTTACAGATGTTAGACGAAGTCCTGTCTCATCAAAATTCAAAACACAGGATTGGAACCAACCTAATTATTGTTTCTTTACAGTTTGTTTACATCAGTCGTTTTTTTTATTTAGTATGATCAGTTGACAAACACACAGAATGCTGATATTTCATCTATATGTAATAACCTTCAAAATATAAATCTGAAAATCTGCATGTTATAAGCTCCACACTTCTGACTGGGCCTTTAACCTTGAGACAAACTCTACATTTCAGTTTAATGTTAAACAGTACTTTATCTTGCAGTACAGCGACGTTGGGGTTGAAAGCACATGCTGTCAAGACAGCTGGAAAGCCATTCTCTCTCTGTCTGTTGTAGTTAGTTGTTGGTTGCAGACACCTGTGTATTAGAGTTGGAAAGGGCTCTGATTTAGCCAGGCTAGAATCACAGCACTCTGTGGTTTCATGTTTTGTTCAACTCAGCTCCACTGTGGCTTAACATCATATACTTGTAACATTTAATTCTGTTGTCCATGAGAGTTGAACAACTTTGAACAGTGTTTTTTGTGTTATCCATAGAAGTGGTGCAAGTAACACAAAGTAACACAGGTATAATGAAATTTACTACTACCTTTCTTAGGCAGCTGCAATGGCTCCCTTCTGGTTAAAAAGCTTAACATTTACAAGCCAAAACACAATCTCCTCTGACTTATTCATATCTAAATAAATTTATGGGTTTTACAGGAATTTAGTTAATTTTTTAGTTATCTTTTATTGTTTATTTATTTTCAAGCTAATTTTCCATGGACGAGGTTGACCCCAAGCTGATTTTAAAGGGATTATGCAGCACAGTAATTTTTAAAATCTGGTTCTGTACCTGACCCAGTTATTTGTGGTAAACAAAAATGTTGCACTGGTGTGTTTCCACAATGAACTCAGTTTCAACTAGAAAAGAATTCACAATGAATTTAAAAGTAAAAAAAAAAAAATGTGTATGCTACTTTTGCCTCTACTAGCCTCTACTAACATTCCTCTCAGACTCCACTCCACTCTCTCTTGACATATTGTTCCTAAATTATGTTAGTAACTTGTTTACTGTAAATAAGCAAAAGTCTTAATCTGCACAGCAGGGTGAAACATTTACCACAGACAGGTTGCCGCGATTATGATACATGTGTAACCTTGAATTACAGTGACAGTCTCACATGGCTGTAATAATCCTGTTTTATGAAACAATCCTTAAAAATAGAAGTAGAAATGACAGCCCAACCCTGCGCTAATATTTAACTTGTAATAGTTCCTTGTCTTGTTTTTAATCAGTCACACTTCTGTCTTCCAGATGATGGGGCGCTTCTTCAGTGGGCTTGCTCAGTCAGGTGCTTGGTGCTGTTTTGACGAATTTAACCGAATCGACATTGAAGTGTTGTCTGTCATCGCTCAGCAGCTCATAACCATACGAAATGCCAAAGCTGCTAAGGTACAGCCACACATGTTACATCACACCATTTTTGTTTTGTTCCCAACACACTTTGCACTCTATGTATGGAGGAGAATTAAGCACATAGCTGTAGTCTTCTAAAACTCTGGGTTAGCCGACACCAAGTGAAACAAATCGTAGGAGTTAGTAGAGTATTTGGGGCTGTACTGAATGTCATTTTTATATTTTTGAAGCTTCTACTGAGGTTTTCAAAAGCAACTTTGAATGTTAGTCGTCATATTGTATGTCATCATCACCCCCCCAAAAAAACTTCAAAAATCCTCAATTTGAATAACGATTCATCGGATTAAATGGATTATCCATAAATCCATCCATCTGCCTTTTATCTGTAACTGCTTATCCTGTTCAGGGTCATGGGATTAAATGAGTTAGTCTTTTTTAATTATATCAACTTCTTTAAAATGAATAAATGTAATTTTTGGTGCTATTAGATGAAGTGCATGCCTCCCACTGTGTGCGGCAAGCAGGAGAGCAAACAGCTTTTTGACCACTGCAAAAGTGTTATTTTTTTTAAAGGCTTAAGACCAACAAATATGTATTAAAGCAAAGTATGGTGTTAGATAAAAAGATGTTTTGAGTGTTTGAAATAATTAAATCTATCTTTTTTTAATTAATTTTCAACTTTGGGACTTTCAACGCTCTAGAGTTGTCAGAAATGTTAGGATCACAGGAGTCAGTAATGATGCTGTGCAGTTACCACTTGAACCTAATTCTACAAATAATATAATGATAATAATAATATTAGTGCAGCCTAATCTTTGTCTGCAACTGTGCAGTAATACTGGGTTTAAACAGGTTTGCATAAAAAAAGCTGCACAGGATTTGAATGTTGGTTTAGAAGTTGAATTTCAGGCTTATGAATTAAATTTTGAAGCTATTTGATGCAATGCAGCAATGTGATGATGGTCTGTCACTATAAAATAATTTTCTACCTTTATAGTTCCTCTCTATGTATATATAGTAATATATTGATGAAATTCAACTCTCAGGCTGTAAGATAGGATATGATAATCCTTTATTAGTCCCACAGCAGGGAAATTTGCATCATTACAGCAGCAAAGGGAATAGTGCAAAAAACAAGCATCAGTAAATGAAACACAAAACAATACAATAAGTATGCACTGGTAAAAATCACAGATAAGTCAAATGAGTTAACAGTAAAAAAACACAGGGCAACTAGAATAAATAAACAGTTAAAAAAAACCCACAGAGCTATGCAACAAAGTAAACAGTATAAAAGCAAAATATAATAAATTGAAAGGCTGATTAATGTTTTGATATGGATGTCTCTAATTTTTAACAAAACACCTATAACTTGATTTACAGAGATGTATGATAATAAATTCCATGCACAACTGTTTGACCTATGTAATATGCCACAAGTTCAACTGAGTAGCTGTCAGTAATCTACTGTAGCATTACTGTAGCATTTCCCTGGAGACCATTAGGTCAGGAACCAGCACAGATTACATAAATTAGAAATTAATTAGGTCCATAAATCACAACCACACACAAACTTTACTCGCCTGTGTAGATGATTAAGACATCACACCCGCACATAAACAAGGGCCTCTCACTCAGCTCTGTGTTATGCAGCTGTCAAGGTTTCGATTTGAGGGCCGGGAGATCAAACTCGTGATGACGTGTGCTGCATTCATCACCATGAACCCCGGCTATGCTGGAAGAACGGAGCTACCTGACAACCTTAAAGCTCTCTTCAGACCCATAGCCATGATGGTGCCAAACTACGCACTCATTGCTGAGGTAACAGGCTCTCTCAGTGTGCGTGTATATGCTCCGTCATTTTCCCTGCATATCTTTTATCATTCCTCTGTTTCTCTCTCTCCCTCCAGGTGATTTTGTACTCAGAGGGATTTGAGTCCAGTAAGACCCTAGCGAGGAAAATGACCCAGATGTACAAGCTGTGCTCTGAGCAGCTGTCCCAGCAGGACCACTATGACTTTGGCATGAGGGCCGTCAAGTCTGTCCTGGTCATGGCGGGGTCAGAGCATCACACTCATGCATACACTGACCCACATGTGCATTCAGTCATAGAAGCAAACAAATATTCACCTTTTCAGGCATGTCCCAGAAGGACCCTCGTGACTTTGACACTCACGCAGTCGCACATGCACTCGGTATATTTAGCATTCTTGTACATAATGTGCTTTGAGAGATTGTTATGGTAAAATGGGTATGCTGCTAAACAGCACACAGTTGTCATATTATAGTCCAGTGATACTCAGCTTGTGATATGATGCCAAATGGCCCACCAAACATTTTCTGATTCACAATGAAAACAAATTGATCTACACTCAGATCTTTTGTACTTTAAATGTAAGTAAAGTGCCAGCGCAAAAAAGTGATCTCACATAGAGACGAAGAAGATTAGGTAGACATAGAAAGCTCTGCAAACAGCATAAACAGTTGTCCCTGGTCTGCGTGGGTGCATAAATAGATTTGAATGGATCTCCAAGGGAAGAAAAGGGACCTAAATACACTGATTGATTTGCAGCCATTACTCAGAGTGAAAATGATTCATTTAAACTCTGATGAAGACACAGTAGGTTTGAAACATTTGCACAATTAAAGGTTGCAAATCAATCTGCGCGCTCCAGTTCCCTTGGAGGTTTACTGTCCGACAACTGAGATGCACTTGAATCAGCTGCATGTTGGAAGATGCATGAAGAGCCCCGTTTGAACCATATTTAAATGGATGCTCTCGACCGTATGTAGTGAAAGTCATGCTTTCACTGGTTGGTTATTAGCTAAAGCTCAGGGAACTGTAATTGGCTTGTGATTCATTGTCTGTCTTTGCCTACATATTACTCTTCTGAGTCTGCTTATTCCACACTAAGCACACATTCATTATCTCCCATTCTAATGTCTCTGCTTTGTTTTTTTTTTTACAATTGAGTGGAGCCAACTTGTTGTGAAGATCAGGTTATGCAATATTGAATTATCAACTCATGTCAGCAGCTGATTATCTGTATTACATCTCTGTTTGTAAAGAGTCTGTTTTCCACAAATGAATTCGTCCATTTGAACATTGATTTTTCAGTATTATTGATATCTTTTTGTGCACCAGCTTCTTTGGATGGGATGCCTGTGTTCTCACTTTTAGTAATGTTTAATGAAAAGTGTTATTAAATTTTGTTTTATAACAGATTTTCTTAATGTTTTTTTTTTTTTTTTATCAAACTGACAATGTTGGGGAAGATTCTTTATCATCCAGGTCACGGTAATTCTGAGTGCCATACTGTAAGCAACTGGACTTGCTTCAGTTTCTTGAAGACGTTTCACCTCTCATTCAGGGTGAGAGGTAAAGCACATATGATTTAATGTTATAATTTGTGTGTTCTTAGATCACTAAAGAGAGAAAACCCCCACCTGAATGAGGATGTGGTTCTTATCAGAGCCCTGAGGGATTCCAACCTGCCAAAGTTCCTCACTGATGATGCTGTGCTGTTTGGGTAAGCCTGTTGCATTTCTGTAAGGAAGCACATCTTACTCCTGGTGCTCCAGATGCACACTTACTGAAAAATAAAGGGACATTAGTCAGTGTTTGGATGGTTACTTTTAATATGTATTCCACTAGAATATTGATTAAATGTCCTAAAATGTAATTCATAACCTTTTCTTTTAGACTAAACCATATAATGTGTTCTGAATACTTTCAATTACTTTTGGAATACTTACAAAGCATCTTGCTGAGCTCATTTGCCTGGGTCTTACATTTCCAAGCTAAAAACATGACATTGTCCTGGCTGTGCATCCCCTCTGCTATTGTAGTGTGTCAGATGAACTGCATGCACTTTAAAAAAAACTCTGTTAATAGGAAATGCATACCTCAAATGAATTTCACACCATATCCTAACAGAAAGTGAGCAGTGCTCTATGTCCAAACTGAATCCCTTAAATATGCGCTTCTGTAACAAACCAAGTAGGCTACCTATCAGCTGTACATTGACTGAAGATGCAGTCAATTAAAAGGTGGGTGAGTACTTTCTACTTTAAGCTCCCTGGCGATTTCCCTCCAGCCAGCCGCCACCCTATTTGGGATTTTGTAGTTAAGTAAGAACTTGCTGTGTAGATAACTCCTCATTTAAACTTCACAAATCAACCCTTCTTTGTTCATTTTAGTGCCTCCAAAGTGAGCTCCAGGAATAAATAGAACCAGGGCATCCAACAGAAGTTCAACTAAGAACAGCAGCACTGCGTCACTCTCGGCCAGTTAGGACATTCCAGTAGAAAAAAATGCAACTAAACTGATGCTTGCTTGGATTGGATTTGGTTAGGACAATGTGTTTAAATGAATAAAACAAAGCAAAAACAAAAAAACCCTAACCCCTTCAAGTAATCCATTTTTAAAGATAGTAACTGCATTCTGAATACTACCAATTTAAGCTGTAACTGTGATGGAATTCAGTTACTCATATTGAGTATTTATAATACATAATGCCATTACTTGTATTCCATTACTTTCCAACCCTAACATCAATATATACACCACACCGTTTACACAAATGAGATACAGTCATGGAAAAAATTATTAGACCACCCTTGTTGTCTTCAATTTCTTGTTCATTCTAATATCTGGTACCACTAAACGTATAATACAATGAACACAACAAAAAATGCAGCTGCTCACATAATACTTTATGTCCTATTTGACATTCTTAAGCTTAATTGATTCCCAGGGTATATAAGAGGCCATTTCATGTCACAAGCAGCACTGCACATGCAAAGGCCTAGAGTGGTTTCCTGCTTACATTCAAGCCATAGCACAACTCAGAAGTTGTCAGCTCTCACATAATGCCTAAAACAAAAGAATTATGTGAAGCCACAAAGGCAGCCATCTTGGCACTGCTGGAAATTGGCATGAGTGAGAGACAGGTAGCGAAAAAACTGAAGATCTCCAAGACAGCCGTTCATTACAACAAAAAAAACAAGCTGAACATGGCACTACCAAATTGCTACCTGGCCGTGGCAGGAAACGTCTTTCTACCCCACGAGATGACCATGCACTCATCCGTTCCTGTGTCAGGAATCGTCGTCAGACCTCCAGGGACCTTAAAAATGAGTGGGCACTGTCGAGAAATGTGACTTGTTCGGCAAGGACAGTTCGAAACCGACTTGTTGAAGCTGGTTTGAAGTCACACAGAGCACGCAAGAAGCCCTTCATCAATGAAAGGCAGAGGAAGGCCCGGTTACTCTTTGCTCGAGACCACAAGGATTGGACTGTTGATGATTGGGCTAAGGTTCTCTTCAGTGATGAATCCAATTTTGAATTGATGCCCACTCCAGCCAACTTACTGGTTAGGAGGAAGCCTGGAGAAGCTTACAACCCAGACTGTCTTGCCCCTACAGTAAAACATGGGGTGGATCAGTCATGATCTGGGGTTGTTTCAGTCTGAGTGGAACAGGGCAAATGCAATTGTGTGAAGGCCGAATGAACCAGGTCATGTACAGGACTACCCTTGAAAACAGTCTTCTTTCATCAGCTGGAAAACTCTTTCCTGCCTCGAATGACTGGATTTTCCAACAAGACAATGCCCCTTGCCACACGGCAAGGTCAGTTAAAGCCTGGATGGAGAACCACAACATTCGCACCATGCCTTGGCCTGCTCAATCACCAGATCTTAATCCAATTGAAAACCTGTGGAAAATCATCAAACTCAAAATGGAGAACCACAAGCCCAAAAACAAAGAAAATTTGTTTGAATTTGTCCAACAGGAATGGGCTGCTGTGACAGCAGAACAATGTCAGAAGCTGGTGGAGAGCATGCCAAGACGCATGGCTGCAGTCATCAAAAACAATGGTTATGCAATCAAGTATTAACTCTTGTGTGTATCATGTGTTTAAAGCAAACAGAAAAGAAAACATGGAATGCTTAAAAGTAGTGTTTTTGGCGGTACAATGCCATAGCTATTGATGTAAGAATTTAAGTAATTTTGGTTATTATCAAGAAAACCATGGAAAATGAATAGTTCTTAGTTCTTAAATTAAACTCTCATGAGCTATTTTTGTTGTTATCATTATAATTGTCCAAACAAATGTACCTTTAGTTGAGCCAGGCATTAAAATTAACAAGAAATTGAAGAAAACAAGGGTGGTCTAATGATTTTTTCCATGACTGTAAGTTTCAGTAAGAAAAAGGTGTGTTTTTTATGTTGTTACACGAGAAAACAATTTCCTTATTTTGTGTGTGCTGTATGTGTATATGTATTATGCCAACCCCTCTCCAGTGGTATCCTATCTGACCTCTTCCCTGGTGTGAGTATTCCCGACCATGACTACGGTGTGCTGCACTCAACAATCCTGGAGTCTCTTGTTAAGCGAAACCTCCAGCCACTGGACAGCATGACCAAGAAGGTACAAGGGGGAATGATGTTTCTTTATTTCATTTCCTCATGGTTATTTTAATGTTTTAATTTTGTAAATCATTTTGCATGTAATATTTACATTTTAAAAATTGGGCTGTTATTATTATTTATTTTTCCCATCTTCAACAAATCCCATGAACCCATATACTGATGATGTAAATCTTTGAAGCAAAGTCACAGTAAAAACAAGAATTCTTCAACATATTTGGCACTCGGTTGATATAGGTAATTGTGAATTGCTGGGGGACTTTTTTCAGCTGTGGATTAATACACTTTTGGTGCGCTAGTGAGTGTTTACAGCACTAGGACAGCGTATATGAGAGCAACCCAAAAAAACCTATGGTGCTTATGTAATCATAATGATAAGAAAAGTCACATGTCACCAGCAGGCATGTCGAAGTACCCTTGAACAAGACACTGGAAGCTATATCAAGTTTTGGCCACATGGGCAACAGCTGTTAATTTTTATGTTCATCAGCTTTGTTAATGATGATAAAATGATAACTTTTACAGGGTTGCATCATCTAAATATAGGTAAACAGAATCCAGATGCCTTGTGTTTGTTTCACTTTGATAGAGCAGTGAACTTGTTTGTATTAAGTTTATTTTTGAAAACAGGTCCACCCTCAAACGTGTCCTAATTCCCCTCCTTTCTACCTCTTTTCATACGACCAGGTGATCCAGCTGTATGAGACCATGTTAGTGCGTCATGGTGTCATGTTGGTAGGACCTACTGGTGGAGGTAAGACCACTGTGTACACCATTCTGGCAGACACGCTGGAGACCCTCCATCTCACAGGGCACACTGCAAACAACCCCTTCTATCAGCGTGTCAAGACCTACGTTCTCAACCCAAAGTCTGTCACAATGGGAGAGCTCTATGGAGAGGTAGTGCGGACAAGAGAAAACATGACACAACAACTTTTTTACTTTTCTCTTTATACTCATGCATGATTTTCCTCAACCCCTCAGGTTAACACATTAACATTGGAGTGGCGTGATGGACTGATGGGGCTGAGTGTCCGCGATGCGGTCAACGACACCAGTGATGACCACAAGTGGGTGATCTGCGACGGGCCCGTAGACGCCCTGTGGATTGAGAACATGAACACGGTGCTGGATGACAACAAGATGCTCTGTCTGGCTAACAGCGAGCGAATCAAACTTACTCCATCCATACACATGGTGTTTGAGGTTAGAGCTGAACATAGCAACAGTAAAGTTTAATGTTTTGTCTAGTCAATAAGGCAAAGTTTTCAAACTTATGTATGCACAGTGCTTTAGTGTATACTTATATAGTTCCAGTATTTTGTGCTCCTAAATCAGCTTCTTTTATCTTCTTCATCATCTGTTTTTCAGGTCCAGGACCTGGCTGTAGCATCTCCAGCCACAGTCAGCCGCTGTGGGATGGTATATATTGACCCAGATGAGCTCAAATGGATGCCCTATGTCCAGACATGGATCAGTGGTCTAGGAGCCAAGGTTTTGCATACTCTAATCTCTGTCATTCCCAGATCTTTTTTATAACAGTATCTGAAACTATCAAATGCCTTTGAAAGGTTACTGTACGACACACAAAGTCCGAAGGGACTGATAAATATTTATCTGTCTTGAGTGGTTGTGCTTGAGACTTGGGACAGAACTGCTCCTACCTCAGACCAAAGATTTGCAATGAGACGAAACTTTTTCAGACCAATGCAATGAAAAGTTGCAGCAATGTGAACAGGCCTGTTTCAGCCTGACTCAAGCCGTCTGATGGTGTCACCTGCGACTCAGCTTGTCGAGTCGCCAGGCATTGGTTTTTAGAGCGTAAAGCACATGACCTGTTTGAACAACCAATTGGCTTATAGGGAAGTCCGCAGGCCAAGCCAGTTACAAAGTCTGCAGACAGTGTGTTCGCTTGCTGTGGTATTCTCTGACAGCAGCCCTCAGTCCATGTGGAGCCTGAGTCCATGTCATTTATATTCCAGCGGCTGCTGACACATATGTCGGTCTCCGTCCTCACAGTATGTCAATGCTGGATGGTGGGTAACTGCAGCTGCTTACTATAAGTGCTTATGTCACACACACGTACTTGTGGAGTATTTATTATGAATGCAGTTTTTGGGAACAAAAGTTATCATAACCATATATAAATATGTGAGATCATGCTGTTTGAAGAGTGTTTTGCTTCCTTGTGATGTGTAAGTTTTTACCTGGCCTGAGCTGAACTGTGTCCTTGAACAAATTTCATCTGTGTATGGGAGACTTGCTTTGCTCCTGTTCTCGTAAAGGTTATCAGTAAACTGGAGGCCTCCCTATTCTCCCTCTTCTCCCCAGTTATGACTTCATTATGAGACTGCATCTATGATTTTTTTGTAAGTCATATGAAGGACACTCCGGTTGTCGGAGCTCTGACCTTTCAGCTGAAATAAGATTGACTTCTGTTATCACTTTATTAAATAACACAAAGGACAACTTGATCATTTCACCCTTCATTTGTCCACGCCTGCCATCACACAGTCCATCTGAAGCTCACATTGTTTTGTTTATGCGTTCACCAATTCATCACTAAAATGCGACTGGAGCAAGTATCTCACTATCTCTATACTCATTAATATTTTAAAAAAGCTAGAAAATGTATTCAGCGCTGAAATAGGACTGAAAAACGAGGTCAAAACAGAAATACAGAGAGTTGTTACTACGGAGAGGTTACTGTACACTGTCTCGCCTCGTCGCATTGATGTAAACTGGCAGGTTTGATAAAGTTGCAGACTGGAACATTGCAAGCAGTTGCAAATTACAACTCATCTTGTTCCTCACTGTTTGTGCACTGGTACATGAATGGTAATGTGCATTTTCAAGCTGCACAAGCAGAAGAATTTAAGCATCAGCATAAATGTTGATGACAGCCCATCACATCAAAGTTTATAGCTTGCAACGTTAACCTTGAGTTTTTCACTGACTTTAAACGGCAGTGGGAGTGGGTCATCTGTCCTCTCAACTTCTACCTCACTCTCTCTTGTATATCTCAGTGTCTAATTGACTGAGACTAGTCTGTTTGTAGACAGTGCATTTATCTGAAAAGATGTCATTTCTTTGTTTTGTTTGTGCCTTAGCCTGTTTTCTCTCTACATTTATCTTCCACCTTTGAGTATTTCAGCCTTTCCATTAAGATACGTCAATCGTTTTTTTAACAAGAAACATTTTTAAGTGTTGCATTGTGCTTTGTCTGGGATAACTTTGATTACATTTTAAGCAAATTTGTGGAGGTGTTAGACTTTATTAAAGTTCTAATTTGTTTTGTATTGATTTCCACTTAGCATTTTAACTGAAGGAGTCTCCTTCTGTCTCGTGGGAGCAGGGAGAGCATTGCTTGTACTTATTCCAATTTTCTTTCTTCTCCGTGTTACAGTCTCCTTCAAATTATTAGCTTGTATGCCGTACCTGTTCAGGGAAAGGTTCAACATTTTGGGAAATATTACCACTCGCTTCTGTAATTGTGTAGATATACATCTTTTGAAAATCACTGCATAACCTTTCCCTCCTCAATCTCTTTGTGACCTATCATGTTGTCCCTCTAGCTCCCAGACTCAGTGCGAACATACCTGCTGGAGCTGTTTGAGCAGTACGTGGAGAAGGGTCTTCAATTCGTGTTGAAACACTGTACCCAGGCAATTCGACAGGTGGACATCAGTAAAGTCACCACCCTGTGCTCCCTGCTGGAGGCACTGCTGCTGGGCAACGGAGGGCCAGACCTTAAAATGGTACGTTTAACACAAGATTAACTGTCACTTTAGTTTATTTGACTTATGTCTGTGGTGTCTCACAGGTGCCGGTCTATCGGAATCAGAATCAGAAATACTTAATTAATCCCTGAGGGGACACTGTGATTTGTTACAGTCGCTCCGATGTAAAGACTAGACTAGACTATAAGACTAATTATAAGAAGTAAGAATAAGAGTATGAAATAGAGGTATGTAAAGTAATAAACTCAATGAAATAGAAATAAAGATGTACATTATGCTACAATGTCAACACTAGTACTTAAGATAGTAATAATAAGATATACATCTTTACTGTGCTGAGCCTGTAAGTGTGTAAATATATACAAATATGTGTATTGTGCTACATTACACTGTATAAACTAGTGTTACATTCAGAATATAAAAATGTATTGTGCTTTAAGGGTTACTACAATATATACAGTAATAGAATAAAGACAAAAATAAGAATTCACATAAAAAGTATGTCCAACTGGGGCGTCGGTGGCTTAGTGGTAGAACAGGCGCCCCATGTACAAGGCTGTTGCCGCAGCGGCTCGGGTTCGACTCCAGCCTGTGGCCCTTTGCTGCATGTCTCTCCCTCTCTCTCTCTCCCCCTTTCACACTTGTCTGTCCTATCCATTAAAGGCTAAAAATGCCCAAAAAATATCAAAAAAAAAAAAAGAAGTATGTCCAATTATGGGCATTGAGTATTGCGGCAGTTAAATTATTGCACCAATTACTGCACATTAAAACAATAAATAGTGCAATTAGTGCAAATGAGGATATTTTTGAACAGTAACTCAACACTGTAATCAGAGAGATTCGTCTTGGTGTGGGAAAGGTCATATGACAAAGGCAGCACCTCTTCTTAAACCATGCATGACAACAATACCTTATAGATAATAGGACCCCACAAATACATGCAGTCAATAGAGGTAATGTGTGTACTTCCTTCTGGACCATGGCACTAACTGAGCCTCTTCATCTCCTGTTTTTTTCTCTGTGTGTGTGTGTGTGTTGGTGTCAGGATTCCAAGTATCTCAACAGTATATTATGTCAGACGTTCATATTTTGCTACCTGTGGGCAGTAGGCGGAAACCTGACCAGTTCTCATTGGGATGCTTTTGACACCTTCATCAGAGAGCAGTTTGAAGACAACAGCAATGCCAAGGTATATATCTGCGCACACACACACACACACACACACACACACACACACACACACACACACACACACACACACACACATTCAAATAGATGGACAGGATGGAAGAGCTTTTTGCTTTATACTGTATTGTTGCAGACACCAAATGTATTCATAACACACTGACACACATAAAGACTCACGGAATTAGGTTCTGTTTAATATTTACTATTACTAATGGCCTCCGAATTGAAGAATGAGCTGCTGAACAGTGACAGACTCCTACCTGGTATCAAACACAGTCTCCACTATACAGCACACACACCCTCAGCCAAAGAACAAATGCCGCTCCGAGGTGTCAGACTTATGTTAGCAGCTAACCCAATAGCACACACAGTCGCTGGCAGCACAGCACACACACTTTGACCCTACAAATGAGAGAGCCACTGCACGCTGCAAGCCTCTCGTTCAGCAGCTAACAGCAGCTAATGTTAGCACAAAGAACACACCCACAGCGGTGAGCAGTAACTGCCAGGACACCAGGTAGCCGATTCGGGCTAATACACTGAAAAGTACCTCAGTGATGGCTAGTTTATTTGATTATGTTATTTAAACACACTGATGCTAGTATGCACTCAAACACTGGTAGTGAAGTACTTTGTTTCTTATGAAAGAGAAGGGGTTATGTTAAAGATGGCTCCATTGTGTCATCCAGCAGTGACTTCCGACCCACAGATATAATAAAATACAGTTTAACGGTTTAACTCTACAGTTCAGTACGACACAGTTTCCAGTCTGTTCACATTTTCAACAAGTATTTTCTGACATGTTAAATGTGTTTAGGAAGAAATCCCTGATTTTGCTTTCCCAACACTTAAAGTAATAAAGTTGTCGTTACTGTGGTGAGCTTCCACACATACATCAATGTATGGGAATCATTGAAATATCATAACTGAGTCTCCCATATCCAGTGCTCCTAGTAAATCTCCTCTCTGCCACTCAAGGCATTTTTTTATCCCTCATCTGTGTTAGAAAGAGTCTAATCCATTTACCAACGCATTTGCTGGTATTAGCATGAAATATGGGAAAAGGCCTGAAGGTTTGCTCACATTATATCACATCAAAGTACTCTTGGCACTGGATGTATCTAGCTGGAGTGCAGCTAGTAGGAAAGAGGATTATTCTCTATGATATCAGTCACTCATGTAAAATGAATACATAAAGGAAGAGCATCCATATTGTAATACCTTCAGAGGGTCACGGGGAACATATTGGAAAGGTAAATCTGATAAAATGGTGAGCTTTGTGCCAAGGCTATAAACGGCCATTGAATATCATTATTCAGTCTTGCCAACTATGCAGAATTATGAATTGGTTAACAGAGATCATTTTTAGTTGGAAAGAAGGTGCAGAGATGTAGATGAAGGAAAGTGGGGACTGACATCACAAGCCTTTCAGCCTAACAGGAAATGGAAATTCAGTTGTTTAAGAAGTTTGTCTTGGTTAGCAGATGTAGCAGATGATTGAAGGAGCGCCTTACTGACAGAGGCAGAACACAGTAGGGCAGGAACATGGCTCACTTACCTGAGTGAGCATGAAAGTGAAAGGTTCATGGAGGCTGCAGTGTATCATCTGGAACATCCCACATGTTCCACATCTGTTCATCTGTCTGCGCATAAGGAGCTGATGGTGTTGTTGTGTTTGTGGTGGTGTGTGTATTTGGGAGTTTTGATATTATTTGGATCTGAGAATTGTATGTGTGTACATTTTTGTGTGTTTACCATGAGATGAAGCCAGTGCAGCCAGGTCCCAGCTGTGAGGCTTGAGGGAAAGCAAACTCTTCACACATGTGCACACACACACACACACACACACACACACACACACACACACACACACACACACACACACACACACACACATCAGTAACAGCAGGATTCAGGGAAACAAATGTAGCAGAGAAATGCTACTTCAAATGCCACAGGGAAACTTCTAAAGTGCCACATAACAGAGACTACAACAAACAACAGAGTAAAATGAGCTTCTTTAATGCCTAATTTCTAAGAAGGTTTTATAGGTAATGAACAGGCACTCAAATGTGGGCACTTGTATTGAACTACATTACATTTGCTTTGTTTTTGTGTGTATTTTTTGTGCCGTGCAGCTCCCGAAGAATGGCACACTGTGGAGTGTATACATGAACTTCAATCAAAAGCGTCTGGAGCCATGGGAGAAGATTATCCCTTCATTTAAATACAACAGGGAGCAGCCCTTTTTTGAGATGCTGGTTCCCACCACTGATACTGTCCGCTATGGCTACCTGATGGAGAAATTGCTATCTGTCCGACGTTCTGTTCTCTTCACTGGTGGCACTGGAGTGGGGAAGGTAAAGATAAATTCATACAGTTGAAACGGCAGCAACACCGTGATATGCTGTACTTTTAATTGTAGCACACAGACCTAATAGAAGTAATTTAACAAGAGAATCCAGTTACAGCGCTATGTAGACAGTTATTTTCTAGCTTGTGTCCTTTATTTTTACAGTCAGTGGTGGCCCGTGGCCTTCTTAACAGTATCCAGGAAAAGGCAGGATACCTCCCAGTCTACATCAACTTCTCAGCTCAGACCTCCTCCGCCCGTACGCAGGAGATCATTGAGTCCAAACTGGAGAAAAAGAGGAAAAACATTCTGGGTACTGGCTTGCAGTGGCATCACCACAGAACCATTCATATACGGCAATGTAGAAATTCTGTGCTACAACATGCAAAATTACTAGCCATCCATTCATCCTTCTGGTCAAACAGCCGTCCTTCACGATTCGGGTCTTTCAATCCATCCACATACAGTTTCAGACTTTCTATCTCTCGTTCTGTTAACCTTTTCTTCCCTCTCTCCTCATCTTTTTCCCTCTCCCATCCTGTAGGTGCTCCTAGTAACAAGAAGTTAGTGGTCTTTGTGGATGATCTGAATATGCCTAAACTGGACAGTTATGGCTCTCAGCCTCCTATAGAGCTCCTGCGTCAGTTCCAGGACTTTTCTGGCTTCTATGACAGGAACAAGTTCTTCTGGAAGGAGATCCAGGTATAAACGTATACAGCTAAGATGAGCTGCATTGTAAAGTCACATTTGACTGTAATGGTTGTGCATCATTGTAAATACATCTGACTTTGGCTGCTTGGAGTTCAGCAGATGACTGTTATCCTGTAACATGCCTTTGTCCTTGTCCTGAATCCACAAACAGATGAGTAAACACATCCTTCAGTGTTCAGTTAGAACTGTTGTTTAAGCATTTTGAACATTAGCGCATTTTGGCACCTAGGCTTGTTTGCTGTCTTACAGAGAGTTAGCTGTCATCTTAACCAACAAGTCAGGATTATTGAGGTGCTCCAGTTACTGGGCTCAAATATTTTTCTGGCCAGAGTAGCTCCAATCTATAATTATTTCTAGCGAAGCCACAATTCTCGTTTTATTTCTACACATGATGAACACAGAATATACATCCTACAAACAAGTCAGTTTTAGAGTTGTTGTAGAGGCAACTAAGATAAAATTTGCCCAACTGTTTCCTCCTGTTTCCAGTGTTTATGCAAAGCAAGTCTAAACCATCTAGATTCTGTACTTAACACAATGTAATGTAAAGTATATTAATGTTCTCGTCTAACTCTGGGTAACAAGGCAAACAAACGTAATTCCTGATATGCCGGGAGTGGCTTTTTAATGGTCAATTGGTTTTCTTTTATGTTGAAAAGTGTTGATATAGCTCTGCAGTTTTTGTTTTTACACAGTCAGCATCAGCTTCATTTGTTTTCTTTTAATGAAGTAAGTCCATTTATATAAGAAACCCATTCATCTTGTTTGCCTGTGTGTGTTTGCATCTGGGTTTCTGTTAATGCAAAGGATCCAAATTTGCATTCTGCATTGATATAAAGTTTCCTGCAATTAACCTTTGCTGTACAACCACAAATAACTGATTGTGCTTTATACTGCATGTGATGATGAAGTGTATTAGAGGGTGCATATATGTGATGTTGGAGTTGAACATAAGCAATACATTCAGAATCTTGTGTGATAATCCACAGACACGGTCAAATATATGCAGACAGCATATATATATATTTGGGTCCACCAGGATCCCAGTCCCATTTCAGTTCCCTAGCTGGAGACATTTGATGAAGTTTCTGTTCGGAAACATGTTCATCTTTTCTTGCCCTTCCTCTCTTTTTAAAGTTTGGCAAACCTTCTTTCCTTTCTACTTGTCCTCCTATCATCCTGCCCTCCAGGAAATGACCATCGCCGCAGCGTGTGCTCCTCCAGGAGGGGGGCGCAATCCAGTAACCCCCCGTTTCATCCGCCACTTCAGCATGCTGTGTCTTCCCACACCGTCAGAACACAGCCTCAAGCAGATCTTCAAAGTGAGGAGACACACATACACAGACCTACACATCAGTACACAAAGAATGAAGGCTCTGAAGGAGTTGTCACATGGATCAAAGATAAGCCACACACTTGTACACAGACAGACAGTTACTTTTCCGTAGACATAATGTTTGTTATTATACGACTGCTATAAAACCCATTCAGAATTACAAACTAAATTTAATCTTGAAAAAACTTATCTCAACATAAATAAATGTACTTGTCTTGATACTATCTGCTCTCTCACTCTCTCATTTCTTCATCTCACCCCACTCCTCACCATTAATCGCACTTAATTCCATCTTTCATGCTTGTTATGATCTCTTTTCCCTCCCAACCCTCCTCTAGGCCATCCTGAGCGGTTTCCTCAGTGAGTTTTCCCAGGTAGTGAAGGACTGCGCTGGCCAGATTGTGGATGCAGCTGTGGAAATTTTTAACCGCTTGAGTGTAGATCTGCTGCCCACCCCAGCTAAGTCCCACTATGTCTTCAATCTGCGGGACCTCTCCAAGTGCGTCCAAGGTGAGACATGTGCACGGGCGCTCTTTGCACACAGACACATGCACATTTAGATCAAACTCACTGGACACCCAGGGCTCTGCAAAGAACAGTTGCAGTTGTCACAACGGCTAATGTTCAACAGCCCTGAGTCCAGTTGAGAGGCCAGGCAGTTTTGGATACCTATTTGCTGAATTGACTTCCCTTTTGCAGCTTCCCAGTTTGCCTCTTGAGCTAGCCAGCAGTCTAGCCAGATATGTATTTTATCGAGTTTTAGAAAGGATCACAAATATGAGAGCATAACATACATACACTTGATACACAGGAAGCAGAATAAGGCATTAAGGAAAAAGGATGCAGCCAGATGAGATTTAGGCATTCGTCTGTAGTACCTTGTATCCAGATATGTCCAAATTTTGCCTTTTGTTTGGCCACTTGGGATTTAACTTGAACATCAAGTTGGTTTTGGGTGAAACATCCAACCCTCATATTTCCACGACAGCACAAACTAAACTTAAGCTCTGCTGAAAAAGACTGACAGATACAGAGGGTATCTTAATCTTTGTACCTCCACAGCTTGGGGCACTGCTATGATTTATCTCTTCAAGCCACATTACCAACATTTATAAGCTCTTTCTCAGCCTCGTGCTCCCAAATCGTCTGCACCATCACCCCCTCTGCCTCCTTCCCCCCCTCTGTCTTTACCCAACAGGCATCATTACAGCACCAAGATGAGCTGAAGTGAGTTCTTCAGTACAGCGGCTTTCTGTACACCACTTGTACAATGTAGCTAGAGTGCACCACCCAAAAACATAGTCCCTTTATATGGGCTGAAATATGTGCCACCAGAAACTGAATTTGAATCATTTATATTTGAATTTGAATTTCTAAACTTGAATAATTGCATTGAAAAACTGAATGTGAATCACATAATTTGAAATTGTATTGTTTAATTTGAATCATTGTATTGAAAAACTTTGAAACTTTGAAAAAATTTATTTCTATATATCTTCACATTCAGTTCTCACAATTCAAATTCAGTTCTCAAAATTCAGTTTCACTTTACTGTGACAGACATCAGGATAGTTTAAGGATGAAGGCAGAGCAATCGAGCACAGATACATAGGACTCCTCTTCGACCAATCAGCACCTACGTTTTTTAAGTAGGAAGAAGCACTTGCCTTGATCCATAGACCATAGACAATAGGCTCATTTGAGATGAACTGCGACTTGCCTGAAAAGTAGACAAGAGCAGGCGGCTGCAGCGGGGGCAGTGACAAAAAGCTGCGGTGAAGTCGGACAGTTTCCTGACAGTTTCCAGCAGCCTTCAGTCCGTACAGGAAGTCACAGACACACTTACATCCTGTCTGGAATGATGTCAATTCATTAAAAAAGTGATCAGACCCATATATCAGTTTGTTTTCAGTTTTGTTTTTAATTATGATAGATTAATTTATTAAAATGCTTTACAGGTGATCTGTAGTTTATGGTCATGGTTTATCCTTCATTTGACATGAATTCTCTGTAAATCAACATCATATCAGTTTGATAAGGTAGTGCTTTAGGTTGTTTGCATTGGGAAAAATTGCAAGAGTTATGTGTGTTATACTTTCTTTATAAACTGCAAGTAAAGCAGTTTCACAAAGTGAGCAGCAGAAATAGATTTTGACAGTGGGTCCTTAAAATGTCTTAAATTTGAATTTGTATGGTCTTAATTGCCTCAAACATCTAATTTAATTTGTCAATCTTTTAATTATTTCTCTGAAGTTGAGTCAAGTCCACATTTCTGATGTTACAAATCTATAAATCTACTGAACTTAATACTGTCTTTTTACTTTGTACCAGCGCTTACCTGTTGGCAATTTGCAGATTTACCTAACTCTCTCTAATAACTTTCTTCCTACATAAAAATTACCTGTGCATGCAACCACATATATACTACTTACTTTTATACTTACCTACAGTGCTTGAATAAGAAAAGGATGATAAGTCCAAAAGTTAATCTTACAGTTTATTTAAAAATATCCTTAAAAGATCTTAAAAAACATTTAATTTATGTGTCTGATACCTGTAGACACTCTGTGACAATACAGTATGTCTCCATTTTGCACTTTCATTTTCATTTCATTTCATTTGTCCTTGTTTGTATCTAATGGCCCTCACAGTAAGTGTTTTTCACTTTGTTGAATCACATTATCCAATCAAGCTGTGTCTTACCTTTTTGTTGTGCTTCTGTTGTTTTGCTTTTTGTCTTTTGTTTTCTTTGAGAGGTATTTATTAGCTCCCTCTTTACAGCTCAATTTTTTGTTTCATCCTTCTGCTCCTACATAATTTGCATATGCATGTAAAATAAAAAAGTGGAGCAGTTCTCCTTTCTGATATATCTTTCCCCTCTCCTGATGTCCAGGTATACTGCAGTGTGAGCCGAGTCAAGTGAGAGACAAGAACCAAATCTTCCGTCTCTTCTGCCACGAGTGTCAGCGAGTGTTCCATGATCGACTCATCAACAGCCAAGACAAGACCTACTTCAACACCATCATCTCTGAGATGGCCAGTAAGAACTCAGTGACAACTCACTACTAAGCATAGTGACTATGAAGTGTCACTCCACCCATTCTCCACTTATTTGACATCTTTCCCAGTTGAAGAACACCCCCAGCCCCCCACTTGACCATCTCTCTCTTTCTGCCAGGCAAATATTTTAGTATTAACTTGGAGCCCTCATACTTTGTGACTCAGCCCATCATATTTGGGGACTTCATCAAGGTCAGATTCTCTCTGCTTATTGAGAATGCTTGATCAGTTCCGAAAGCATTTGATTTCTGTGTTTACTCTGATCTCTATCTAATAATCCCTGTAGGTGGGTGCAGACAAAGAAGATCGTCTGTACGAGGATCTGACAGACATGGATAAGATTCAGGCTGTTCTCCAGGACTACCTCGATGATTACAACATGACCTTCTCCAAGGAGACCAAGCTCATTTTCTTCCAGGATGCTGTCGAGCATGTCTCCAGGTGTGTACATGCGAACTTGCACTGCTGAATTGACAGATGTTTTTGTAAAGGTGACTTCGTAGTTGGTGGTTAATGGATTCTAGCTGTAGGTGGCGTAAACTGTAAAATGAAGGTTACACCCAGAAAGAAGTTGCAGACACCTTGACATGCTTAAGTAGTGTTTGTCTCCTAATAAACTGTTCTATGGAGCAATTACAAATTAGTGTTTGAAAAAAGTGTAGATGTATTACATAAAATGGCACATACGTGTTGCTGCTGCTGATGAGGTCATTAACACGTTTAAATACACTTTGATTATCGTTGATTATGCTGTTGGTGTACATCAGGACTCTGCTTAAATGTTTATCAGTAATGTTGTGTCACTGCATATCAGTACATGTGAATGTGACCTTTATATGTCACAACATTTCCCAATTTTTGGTATAAAGATGAAGACAATGCTTTTTCTTTTTTTTTTATCTTTTCAGGATTTCCCGTATGATTCGGCAGGAAAGAGGCAATGCCCTACTTGTGGGGGTGGGAGGCACAGGCAAGCAGTCACTCACTCGGTTAGCATCCCACATGTGTGGATACCGCTGTTTTGAAATTGAACTGAGCCGAGGCTACAACTATGACAGCTTCCATGAAGACTTGAGAAGGCTCTTCAAGATGGCTGGAGTGGAGGGCAAGGATATGGTGTTCCTCTTTACGGACACTCAGGTATAATGGAAGGACCTGGCTCATATGAAAACAATATTTGGATGCTTGCGAATTGCTTTTTTTTTTTCTTTGCAAATATAATTAGAGAGGTCCATTCTCTCTTTTTAGATTGTGGTGGAGGAGTTTTTGGAGGATATCAACAACATGCTGAACTCTGGTGAGGTGCCCAACCTTTTTGAGAAAGATGAGCTGGAACAAGTATTAGCTGCCACCCGCCCCAAAGCCAAAGAGGCTGGAATCAGTGAGGAGAACAGGGATGAGGTACACGCAGACACAAACACTTCCTGTAGTAAACAGTTATCATTCAGGCATTGAAAATGCGTCACAGTACATATCTACAACATATGCAAGTTATGGGCTATCTGCCAGATTGTCTCTTGGCCCGGCACAGTAACACAAAGGGTCCTTTCAGAGAGGTTTGAATAATTCATTCTGCAGCAATACCAGATGTGCCCACTGAATGTTTGCGATGTTAAAATCAAGAGATTGTCAGTATCAAAAGCTGTCAGTAGCCAAAAGATGAAAATTAAGATCTTGCATAACATTTCAGACACAACACACGTACAGTTTTTCACACAAAGGGCCAAAGTAGCCATAGAGTCTGGGCAGGAGCACACAGTTAAAGTCAGTGCCCCATAGCGAGCTGCAAGAAAACATTAGCCTTTAATGTTATCTGCCTGCTGAGACCAAACCTCCAGAAAGTATGGAATCTCTCAGTGTGTGTGTGTGTGTGTGTGTGTGTGTGTGTGTGTGTGTGTGTGTGTGTGTGGCCCTCAGGTGTTCCAGTACTTTATCTCTCGTGTACGGGAGAAGCTGCACATCGTGTTGTGTATGAGTCCTGTGGGTGATGCCTTCAGGTCCCGGTGTCGTATGTTTCCTTCACTGGTTAACTGCTGCACTATTGACTGGTTTGTACAGGTATGCTGAGATAGCTCCCATTGTTCTGGCCATATCTAGTCACACATTATGATTCAGTTTGGTTTCGGGTTGTAAAATTAAAGATGATTATTATTTATAAAGAGAATATGAATACAATTATTCCAAGGGGATCATCTCCATGTTTGTTAGGATGTTTCATTCCCCCATCTTAAACCAGTCTACAGCACCATGCTTAAGTATTCAGTATTAATTATTGCTTGTCCTGGCAGCTATATCTAAAATTTAATTTCTTCTCCACACTGACATAATTTCCCATCTCATTGCATTTTTATTGTTTTAAAACTGTCCTCGCTCTCATCCACTATTCTGATCACCTGCTCTTGTTCAGGATTGTAGTTTATGGCTTACGGTCCTTATTGTTATGTTTATGCCTTTAGTTAGCACATTGAATTTTTGTTTTTAAACTCATTTGCGGGAGCTTGTAATTTGCATCTTTGCTGAATGTCTTTATTATTGCATTTTGTAAAAATTTTATGACTTTCTATTGCTGGTCTGCTGAATCACTGTGCAAATAAACAGAACATTATATAAAAACTGTATAATCTTGCATTTGCTCCTTTTCTCCTGTCCCATTTACCCCCTGATGCCCAGTGGCCTCGTGAGGCGCTGCTCTCTGTTTCTGAGGCCTTCTTCCAGAATGTGGACTTTGGCAGTGAGGAGCTGAAGCAGAGCTTCTCAGCCATGTGTGTGGAGATACATGTAAGTGTCACTGACATGGCTGAGCGATTCTACTCAGAGCTGAGACGCCGATACTACACCACCCCTACCTCCTACCTGGAGCTCATTAACCTCTACCTGTCAATGCTGGGGGAGAAGAGACAGCAGTTAGTTCTTGTGAGTCTGACCATTAAAATGCACCAGTGTCAATTATTAGCAATTATCATTATTTTGTAGATTATGTTTGCATGTGAAATGTGCATTATACCTTTATGTGTTGGTTTATGTGCAGGCCAGGGATCGTGTGAAGAACGGTCTGACCAAACTGCTGGAGACCAATGAGCTTGTGGACAAAATGAAAGTGGACCTGTCTGCTCTGGAGCCAGTGCTGAAACAAAAATCAATTGATGTTGATGCCCTCATGGAGAAACTGGCGGTAGACCAGGAGAAGGCTGACGAGGTGTGTGTGTGTGTGTGTGTGTGTGTGTGTGTGTGTGTGTGTGTGTGTGTGTGTGTGTGTGTGTGTGTGTTTGTGTGTGTGTGTGTGTGTGAGAGAGTAAGAGAGATAAGGCAGTATTAACACTGAACTTCCAAAAGTGTGTCTGTTGTTTCCTAGAAGATACTGAAAAGGCATGATAGCTTTATATCATGGTTGAATTGCATGTGCATGTATCATACAAAAATATCCTTGCCCCAGGTGCGTAAAGTAGTGACAGAGGATGAAGCTTTGGCCAAGGTCAAAGCTGAAGACACCCAGGCCATAGCCGATGATGCCCAGAGGGACCTGGATGAGGCTCTGCCAGCACTGGAGGGCGCCAATCAGGCCCTTAATTCTCTCGACAAGGCTGACATTTCTGAGATCAAGGTGTTCACCAAGCCCCCAGACCTGGTCATGACCGTCATGGAGGCTGTCTGCATCCTGCTCAACTGCAAGTCAGTGTCCTTCTCTCCCTCTAAAAACTAAAACTTTTCCTCCTCAAAGATGTTTTGTTAGACAGGTATGTTTGAGAGAAGTGATCTTACTCTCAGCTGATATTCCGTAGTTACAATATCCCTTCTCACTAATTATGTCACACCCTAACACAGTCATTTTCAACCAGCTTTATATCACAACAGTTTGGGTAGTATGTGTAAATAGACTGTGGTAACCTCCATCATGCCAGCACCCAGATTTTCCTGCTCATTTGCCAGCAAAAATTTGCTGGCTGGGTCCTCTCCCTCGGAACAAACAGTAAAATGAGGCTATGTTTATCAAACATAAACAAAGATCATGTTACTGCACTGCTTATTTCTCCCCTAAAATGTCTTCAGAAACATATTTTGATGCACTGTTTAGCTGTTATATGAGTTTGTGAACAGGAAGTGTGCACCATATTGTTTTCTGTCTTGTGAAAATGTAGGTTGAACATACTGAATTTAAACTGTAAAACTGGGCAGTGCTGATCAAATATGAATATATTCCTCAACTGCATTGCCTATTTCTTGCGTTAAATGTTTTAGAAACATATTTTAGCTCACCATCAACTGTAACACTAGATAGTTTGTTAGCAGCTGGCTCCCATATGTTTTTGGACGAGCCAACACTGCCCAACTTGCATTATGTCACACATCAGCAGGAGCGTCTTTTTGTCCGATGTGGCACAGTGCATTATGGTAATTGTAGGTTTTCAACCTCTTGAGCAAAAGTGAATGCTACAGCCCGTCTTCTCTGTTTTCTCTGATGATATAGCAACAGTTTCAAATTAATTTTTTTCTACTGCATAAATAGCCCACGGGAGACAGACCAGACTTTAAGGATGAAAGACTTTAATAGCTAATCTCACATGATGTGTGTTTCATTTGTTCACACCAACGCCATTGGCAAATGTTCATCTGAAAACACTTTGGGATAAAAAAGAGAATGCGGGGATGGATACCTAATCCAGTGTTAGTCTAGGATTAATGACGACAAAAAAAGAAAGAAAACCTAAGAGGAAAATATTTGACTAAAACATCTGTCCCAAAAAAAGATTGATCAGGCATCCTGATTTCATCCCATTAATCATGATGATCCATCATTATTATCACAGTCATCACTATAGCCACCTTCATCATCTTGGCATGTGTAATACCTTCAGCATAATCATAATCACCATCATTTTAGGAATTCCAAAAATGATCATCATCATTATAATCACAATCTTCTCTGTTGTTTTGCAGTCACTCTGCCAACTATATAAGATTTGGGCATATTTTTTAATCCCACATATTTTGTAGTCAGCATCCAGATGGATTACCCTCCCATCTCATGACTCAGCACTCATCCCTCTGTCAATCCTTAAATATCACCAGTTATTAATCTGCTGCATTGCTGCACTAAATCCAATCCTTCCCAATATTCTATCTACTTTCACCTTTTCAACACCCACTGTTTGGCTCTGCAGCACACTAGCATTATGCTGAATTCTCACTGACTTTGCACTATGACAAGTTAAGTGCATATGAATGTGTTACATATAGTTGATAGATTAGACTCTAGACTTTTGTTTCTGCTTGTTCTTGGTTGTATTTGATTTGTAATTGTTGCATGTACCTTGTATGTTGAAGTGGAGTGCATTATATTTATAGTATCATGAGTATCATATCAGTAGTTTGCATTAGCATGTGCCTTTATTATTTGCAAGTAGTGTTTCATTCTTGTATCATTACTAGCAAATGACAGTTCCAGGCCGGGTTTGCTAACTTATGCACCATGTTCTATGACTGTACAACGTGCCAGAATATTACCATTGAAAATCAGCTTACATCATTCTTTAACAGATATATTTTGGCCCTATAAAAATTACGCCACACATGCACACATATTAATTACTATTGTAAGCCAGCTCCTCACTAACATGCCTGTCTCCCTACAGACCAGACTGGACTGGTGCCAAGCAATTACTGGGAGATGCCAATTTCCTCAGGCGTCTGACAGACTATGACAAGGACAATATCAAGCCGCAGATCCTGCTGAAGCTGCAAAAATATGTCAACAACCCTGATTTCATACCTGAGAAGGTCTGTTTGGATTTCATGTCAAACACTCTGATATGTCAGTCAGATTTTTGGAAGCAGGCCTCAGAGTAAACAGATGAAATTGGAATTCAAACACTTTTGCAGTTTTGAAGGTGCCAGAGTTCGAATGGAAACTAGGGAAGTTTTGATTATGGCATTAAGGTCATATGTATGTCTCTGATTTGAACTGTGTAGATTTTGTGATGAATCATCAGTAATTTATGGAACATAAAACAGGATGCTTCAATATCTGATACTTGGTGTAATTCCTTATTGGGTTTGTGTTATTAGGTGGAGAAAGTGTCCAAAGCCTGCAGATCAATGTGCATGTGGGTCAGAGCCATGGATCTTTACTCCAGAGTCCTAAAAGAAGTGGGTCCCAAGAGAGAAAAACTGGCTAAGGCACAGGTCAGTAAGATACAGCTGAGTGCAGCATGCATATAGGTTTTAATCATATTACAATCTAATGGAATGGCCTTTATATGCTCTTGGTTTCAATCTCAGTGCTGTCTATTTTTGTCAAGTGTGTTACAGTCAAAGCATTCTTCCACTAAACACCAACCCTGGGTGTGTAACCGCTCGATTGAAGTAAAGTTTACAGACTTTGATAGCACACATAAGACAGGGCTTAAACATTTAACAAAAGTATAAAATTGGTTCAATAATAACAGTAAAAGTTGATAGACAAAACAATAGTGTTTTACTTGTCCTTTAGCCTAACAAATTATATGCATTATTATACTTTTTCTTACTCACCATTAGTTTAAGTCGCTGCACCTCCTGACACAACAGCACAGTTGAATTTCAGCCTGCATGCAGGATTTTTCAGCCTACCATAGGTAAAAGAGAACAGCTAATGTTGCCTTAACAAAAGCAACAAGTTAGAGGAGTGAGATGCTTGGCCAGGTTAGTCGGTTTGCTGAGTGTTTTATCTTGTAACGGTATTGTTTACATATGGCTTGTGCTCTTTCTGTCTGTCTTTTCTCTGATTTTTATGTTTCATCACTGCTGATTTAATCCTGAGACGGGAGTAAATATCCTTGTCGTCTTTTCTTGTCTGCTTGCTATTATCCACTTGGCACTGTTTGACAGCGACACAGCTATGCAGTGGGAATTTCAAAATAAAGTTGTATCTTAAAGATGACGATATGGATCAATGTATCAATTTTGCATCGGATTGTTGATCATTGTATTGATACATCAATCCAGATCGATGCATCCTTACACCCTTAACCAGTACATTCTTTGTTCTCTCTCAGTGTCAGTCAGGATTGCCCTGCACATATTAGACCAAATAATGAGAATAAAACATTGACTTACTGCTCCCTTAGTGGTTCATTAATGTTTTTTCCTCTGCTCCCTACTCTGTTCCAACCCATGCAGGAGGAGCTGGATATGACGATGGCAACCCTGAGGGAGAAGCAGCAAAAGCTTCAGGAGGTGGAGGACCAGATCAAGGTCCTACAGGAGCAGTTTGAGAGCAGCGAAAACGAGAAGGAGGAATTGGGTAAGGGGTGTGCACTTTACATTTTACCACTTTAAACTCGTTCTGGGGTTTAAACTGCCCAGCTACTGTATATTTAATACGAACTGATGTGTGAAAATCTCAAGAGATGAAGGAAATTCTACCAAGAAGTGCTCACTTATATTTCTGCATACAAGGATGTTTTATTACCCTCTGGAATTGAGGAAGAAAGTCTGCCATCATTTACCTTGCTAATACTTTCCCCCCTCTCTTACTTCAAAGTTAACACCATGGCTCTGACACAGGCTCGGTTGACCAGGGCAGGGAAGCTAACTTCTGCTCTTGGTGATGAGCAAATACGCTGGGAAGAAAGCGTTGCCTTGTTTGAGCAAGAAATCATCAACGTTGTGGGGAATGTCTTTATTGCAGCTGCCTGTGTGGCTTACTATGGAGCATTCACTTCCCACTACAGACAGCTGGTAGGTTCAATCTGATGAAATGAGATTCAGAACTTTTGAATACTCCTCTGGTGTGCAGAACTTGTAGGTTTAGTGAGAGCATACTCTGCAGTCTTACACGTTGTTCCTTGCTCTGACAGTACAGTATGCCTCTTTATGTTGCGCTGTCTTTATGAAAGAAAATAAAGTCCAATTTTGTCTAATTATTGTACTTCTGCTTAGAGATGCAATTCCCAGGACAAAATAGATATATGTTAATGGCACTGAACTGAATGTGTTTATACATTATTAAAACACAGAAGTACATTATTACAATCAGTGATAAGAAAGCAATTAGGAAAGTAGAAACATTATAAAATATGCACATACAGAAACAAATGTTAAATAAAACACCACAAATCAATCATCTTTTAAACAAACAAAAAAAAAAAAATAATGAAAACTAAAATGAATGCACTCATACATGTGTGTGTGCCCCCTTTCCCCAGCTGATTGACCAGTGGATAAAGCAGTGCCAGGAGCTAAACATCCCCATCAGTTCCAGCTTCAGCTTGATCAACATTCTGGGTGACCCATTTGTCATCCGCCAGTGGAACACAGAGGGTCTCCCTCGTGACATCGTCTCTACAGAGAACGGGATCCTGGTGACCGAGGGCCGTCGCTGGCCTCTTATGATTGACCCACAGGATCAGGTGAACCACAAACTGGGACCTAACCCAACTTAGGCTACATCCACACTAATGCATTTATGTTTTCAAACACATAACTATTGCAGTGTTTACTCCTAGTGTCTACACTAATCCAGCATTTTGGGACCCCTAAAATGAAGACTTCTGAAAATGCTGCTTACCTTGTTTCAGTTTGAAAAATCCTGGGTTGCGTTTTTGTCTGGAGGAGCGGAAACAGATGATTTGTAAAAGATGATGCGGACACCCTTGTTCGCTTCTCGATCGGGTCTTAACAGTTACAGTGTGTCAAGCCACAACATTATAACTAAGCCAACAAACTTTTTGAAACAAACCTCCATGTGTGGGTAGCCCAACATTACTCTCTTCCCATTGCCACAGCTTCTTCCAGCGATTGACAATGCTCCTAGTATTGCTCTAATTTGTCGTCATATTTGCTTTGGAACAACGCCCAGCCTGTTTTTTCCACTAATGGCAGAGTAGACCCTCTGCTTCGCGTTTATACCAATATGCGCATGCCTAGTGCAGTTAATCGTCATGTGATTTCAGCCGTGTTAGAAAGGACAGAGATTATTTTTGAATCAGCGCTAGAATGCTTGTGTGTATGGAAATCGTTTCTGTTTAAAACACTATCTTAAAATTACACATTAGTGTGGACGTGGGCTTACCCTTCCTTGTCTGTCTGGATTTCATGTGATGTTACATTGGCCACATGGCCATGGTACCAGCAGAAAGAACAAAAAAATCTCTCTTAAAATAGAACTTGTTGTCAGACACAGTCAGAGACAAAGTCAAGACCAGCCGCCGCCCCAGGACACACAGTTCCCAGCTTCCCCACGCAGAAAGGACACAAACCAGCTCACTCAGATTTACAAGCACGTACAGGATGGCAATATTGTCAAACTTCAGTTTTGAGGCTTCCGTTCAGCTCACTGTTCTGTGTCTTTTTGACCACTGACAAGTCCAATTTTCTCTCCTGTCACGTTTGAGCTTTTTTTTTCCCTCCTTCCCCCTGTAACTCTTGTCTGTCATCTTTTTCTGAGCAGCACCACCCTGTCTTGCTTTACATAAACAGGAATGCACATATGGGTCAGACAGGTTGTTTGTGAAGCCCTCCGTGTCTGACTGTGCCTGTCAGATACATGGTTCACTGTAGATGATGTATTGTACACTCCCACAGGATTGAGCTCAGTCACATACAGTATTATGTTTTTTTATCACTGCCCTACCATTGCCACAGTCTCCCTGTATTACATCAAATGCAACAGTGCATTCTTATCTTGTACATATATGTAAACAGGCCGTCTTTTGTTACATTAAATAAAGTTATTATTTTTATTCTCAGGCCAACAGATGGATCCGCTCCAAGGAGGCCAAGAATGGTCTAAAAGTGATCAAGCTGACAGACCCAAACTTTCTTCGCACCCTAGAGAATGCCATACGCATGGGCATGCCTGTACTGCTAGAGGAGGTAGGAGAACACTTAAACATGTTTGAGCCTAAAGGAGGTGATTTATTGTGAAACATGATTCCATGTATAATTGATGGTGTGTATAATTTACAATTTTGCCATTTAACAGAGCTGCATATTTATTTCCACTGACTGAGCTATGTGACCTTTATTTGACAGTGTTGTTTATGATCATTTATGTGTAAGCATTTTTGTATTGTGTATTTAGTTAAAGGAGACCCTAGATCCAGCTCTGGAGCCCATCCTGCTGAAGCAGACATTCGTGGCTGGTGGACGGACTTTGATCCGACTTGGAGACTCGGATATAGACTATGACAAAAACTTCAGGTTCTATATGACCACCAAGATGGCCAACCCACACTACCTACCAGAGGTGAGGGCAGCACATATACTCCTGTAAATCCCCATATTAGGTTAATCTGGCATCAGCAGTTGTAAGATGCAATGCCAATGGATACACTTGGAGTCTTAGATTAGATGAACACCAGCACACCACTGCTGGTTGCCTCAAGGTTTTTTTTTTGGGAGAAAGAAGCCCAAACAGTTTACAGCTATGGCAACCAGATATTTATTGTAGCGAAATAAATACTGATCAAATGTTGAACTTACTGTTCGAATACAATTTGAGTATCTGACTTTCGCATCGAAATCAGTCTCTCTCATATACAGTACCTATCGGCTACGCGAGATCGTACTGGAGCCTACTTGCTATCTTTCTACATGTACACTTTTTAAACAGAAAACACATGTTTTACATTGTTTTATTTCCTGGAAATGACATTTACTGTCATTTACCATGATGAGCCTAATCCAGCAAACTGCCCTGGAAATCTCACTCCAGCCAGCTGCCATCTTATTTTACAGTTCAAAACAATCATTTTTCAATACCAGAAATAACATCAAATGCCCATTAATTCGGATATCAATGATTTGCGCTAGTATTCATTTTGCTGTCATTTACAGTCACACTAGTTTCTCTGCTTTCTGTGCTTCACCCATCCACACACACAAAGCCGTCAGAGAACAGGAGAGAAGAGAAAGGTGAATTGAGCATCACTTGAGCTGACAACAACTCGTTATGTTAAGCAAAGTGAAAGCAAATGCCACAGGCTTAAGCTAATATTGGTGACTAGTGAAAAGCAGCTGTTTTATCAGTGACACTTAACTAATATTATTGAGCTGAATGTTAATGCCAAAACTGTGTTTTATATGTGTAACTGGAGCCAATTTAATTGATAATGATAATGATGATATTGATTATGATGAAACTTGTTATTTTAAACCCCTATTAATTAATTGGGTCAGAAATAATAAAGTTGGGCATGAAATGTTTTTTATATAAATCAAATGGGATTAAAGAGGAAGATTGGCAGCTCTAGCTTTCACAAAAACACGTTTTGTAGACCAAAAGAAATGGTAACACAAAAGAACCTTTGTGCCCCAGTACAATTAGTGCTTGGCTTCCCGTAATGGGCATCGACTGTGGTCAGTTTGCAGGCATTTGTCAAGATGTAGTCTCCTGCCAGCGCACCAACTGTGTTATGGCCTTTTATTCAACAGCAGCACAGAGAGAGCAGCAGCAGTATGTGAATGCAAGCTTTTATTCCAGTGTTGTTTCAAACCTGCGTGCAAAAGGGCAGTAACTTAGACAACATGAGCCCATTTGACTATTGTATTTTGGTTTTACATCAGATGTCAAAAACATTAAAGATTTTAAGTGCCATGGCAGTTAAAGTCCCATTGCAAATTAGTTGTTGTTTGGGGAACATGTAGAATTGAGTTTGAACTGACAGTTTCACTGTTTGTGTATTTGTGTGTGTGTGTGTGTGTGTGTGTGGTGTGTGTGTGTGTGTGTGTGCGTGCGTGCGTGCGTGTGTGCATGCCTTCTTGTTGCCCATCAGGTTTGCATCAAAGTTACAATTATCAACTTCACCGTGACTAGGTCTGGCTTGGAGGACCAACTGTTGAGGTACAAACATGTATAGACACACATGGGAAAAAAAACAAATTGCATTTACAAAGATCTATACAACTCTTGTACCTTAGTAATGACTAACTGCATTGTCTTTTTTACCTAAGGATATTTGTATTTGATTTAGTTTCTTTCTCCAACATTCTTTTCTCTACCTCTTGCGACCCTTTTTCTCTCCTCAGTGACGTGGTGCGTCTGGAGAGTCCACACCTTGAGGAACAGAGGAATGAGCTAATTTTGCGAATCAATGCAGACCGCAACCAGTTAAAAGATATTGAAGACCGGATCCTTAAGCTTCTCTTCACCTCGGAGGGGAATATTCTTGACAATGAGGAGCTAGTTCAGACTCTTCAGGAGTCAAAGGTGACATGTGGATCATCTTCAAAGATCATTTCCACATGCGTTTGGAATTTGGCTTGTTAATCTCATATTGTCCTGTTTTGTCTCCCTCTTTTCCTCTACCATATCTCTTCTGTTCTTGTTTGGTTGCTTGTCTTCTATTTCTTTTTTGTCTTTTCCTCTGTTTCCTCCATTCTTTAGGTGACATCAGAGGCCATAAAGCATCGTCTGGAGGAGGCAGAGGCAACAGAGGAAATGATAAACTCTGCAAGGGAGCGTTACCGACCCGTGGCCACCCGAGGCTCGGTCTTGTACTTTGTCATCGCCAGTCTTTCTGAGATTGATCCAATGTACCAGTTCTCCCTTAAGTACTTCAAACAGGTGAGAGAGAGTAGAGGCCTCGTCTTTTAAGCTGCAGGCGAATAGCTTTGTTTTTTAAGCTGATGTAAGAAACACATTATGACGAGACTTTAAGCCCTTTTGTAACATAATAATTTTCTTCCTGTTCAGTATCTTTCTGTTCTTTTCATTTTCCACCCTCAGCTCTTTAACTCCACCATTGAGACATCAGAGAAGAGCAGTGTGCTAGAAGAGCGTCTTCAGATCCTGCTGGACCAGATCCTGCTCAACTCCTACATCAATGTGTCCCGTGGCCTCTTCGAGCAGCACAAGCTCATCTACAGCTTCATGTTGTGTGTAGAGATCATGAGGCAGCGTGGCGAGATCTCCGATGCTGAGTGGCAGCATTTCCTGAGAGGAGCTGCCTCTTTGGAAAAGGTAAGGTGGGAAATCAAGTAAAAACAAGTCCATGCTGGTGAAATGCTGGTGTCAGATAAGAATTTCTCTAATGTCCCTGTTACTTCATTAATAATTTAATTTGATCTCACTTCATTGTCAGTAAAAAAAAACGCTCCAAATGACGACAGTCTCCTGAGTAAATGAGTTGTTGTGCCTTGCTACAAATAATCAATATGTGTACTCTGGTATAAAGCAGTACCCACATAGATGCCCAAATATTTATCGGAGGAAACCAATGAATAATTCAACAATTATTTATCAGTCGCTTCTGTCGTACTTTGATGTTTTCTTACTGAGGTGAGGACTGCTCTGTCACGCATGAATATGGTCATGACTAAAATACATATCAACAAAAGTCTCTGGAACCACTGAAGAACCATCTGTGCAGAAGTATTCTGCAGATATCAGCCCCCTAACAGCTGCTAGTTTCTGTTACAAGCACCCAAGTGGTGCCAGAACAGTTTTCATTGCGGGTGAACGTAGCATGAAATCACACTTGTGCCCCCGTCTGTTCAAAACAACAGTAACTGTAGAACATAATGCATGTCAGTGCATGTCATCATAAATGTAAAGGGATGTAGTCTGTTCTCCTGGTGTGAATATTAAAAAAAAAATCTTGGTTCTTCTATCTTTGGTCCCTTCCATTTTTCTAACCATCTAACTTAAACTTGCTTGGGGAACTTGTACATTTCAAGTTAAAGGAATACTATGCAGGATATGTCACTTACACAAAATTCGAACTTGTTACATTCTAACTTACACACAGTAGTTGGTGCAACAGGCTGCAAACTTATTGACAGAAAGAACAGCTGAACTACATCAGTTTAAATGTACCAGAATGGCCAACTGTCAGTTAGAAGATTTTACCACTGGAGCCAGAACTAATTGTAAGGTATGAGGCTTAATTGCCTGCAGGAGTCAAGAGATAACATCCTATTTTTAACTGTCATGAGCTCCAAATAAAAAAAAAAAATCCATATTTTTTGGCATCCAGGTATTCTTAAAATTACATGAAAATAGGGAAATTCGTCACAGTTTGTCGGCAAGATCCTCTTAACTGCAAATAAACAAGGTGTTGCTTTATTTTTTCCTCCGAAAATCCCCCAGGTTGGCATGTAATGCAGTATCTTCCCTCCCCTCCTCCTTCTTACGTTAGGATTGAGTTGATTGAAAAAAAAAAGTCAGTTGTCACATAGCGGCAGTCAGCCCCTCTCTCTCCTGGCCGGCTTATTGCTGAGGCACTACTGAGACTGATGGAAACACACACAGTAAGTGAGAGACAAAAGAACATATGAGAAAATGTGTCTGTGGAGAGGCTGACAAAATAAATATGTCTGCAGAAGAGAGATAAGAAAAGGAGAGTATCTGTGTTTCTCAGCTGTCCATACAACCTGTATGTGGCATGCTAATAGGCCCTGAGTATTTAGTGCAAAAGCTTTAGTACCTCAAACCAGACTGGACACCTTCAGATGGGCTGAGGTCATCTGAACTAAAACTCCAATAGACCTCAGAATAGTCTGTGTTTAATAATCATCTTTTCACTCTCTTTCTCTCTATGTATTTCTCTATAATTGTTTTTTTCCCTGGTGTATCAGAAGGATGTGCAGCTGAGGCATCGTTGGTTTGGGCAATAAAGAAGGTGAAAGGTAGAACAGAGCAAGGAATAAGAGGCCCCTAGAGATTCAGCTCGATTTAGACGCTTTTGTGCCCACATTACAGATCAGTCAGTGGCACCCAGGGATATATTCCTGTGTTCATCCACCATTTATATAGCATTAGTTAGGCTGGAGGTGCTGCCTGTCAGCCGTCGTGATCATCGTGCTAATGCCATCCCTCCTTTTCTCTCCTTCCCTTCTGTCCCTCCTGTCTTGTGCAAAGCAGGTTCAATACATCCATCATCTGCACTTCTTTTGCTAATTTTGAGCACCTTTCAAATTTTTCAAATCACTGTCTCTCATCTGCTACGTCAATCCTGCTTTAGACATGTTGAATCATCCTCTCTTCACACTTTTATTGACATCCTTTAAGTCTTCTTTACTGCCTCTTCACTCAAGGTCTGTCCTCCATCTCTTTCTCATCTCCTTTCTTTATGGTTGTAACCGTCTCCTTTTCAATTTCCCCTTCTCCCAGGACTATGCAGAACGGCCAGATGTGCCATGGCTAAGTGATTTTTACTGGCAGACATGCTGTGAACTAGAGGACACACTGCCCTGCTTCAAGGGCATCTCCAAGGAAATCACAAGAACCCACATCCACATCAAGCTAGGTAACCCAACCAAACTGTAATCCTGACTGCTCTGACAAGAATCACCATATTTAGTGCATTGGGTTTCTGCTAAATATAAAAACTAGAATGTTTGACCTAGATACAGACATAATGTTTCACTGTCAGATATTCTATTTATTCTTCTGCCTTTCTTCCACCACATAGTGATTTGTACAGAAGATTTGCGTAGCATTAAATGACAGTTGCCTCTCCTTTAGGACATTTTCAAGCATCTATTAATCCAGACGACTGGGAAGGCTATGTGTCAGAGTTGTCTCCTATTGGGGAGTCCAAAGAGGTAAAACAAGAGAGTGGGATCAGAGGTGACTGGAGTGAGAGGTTGGGGGCCTTCCAGAAGCTCGTCCTTATCAAGAGCTTCATTGAAGAAAAGGTGAGCCTAAATTAAGTCTATGGAAAGATATTTGGTCCTCCTCGAAGGGATCAAGCATTTAGTTGTATGTGCATGTTTGTGTGAACGTGTCTAAGTGTGTATATCTATTTTTTCGCAGCTAATCTTGCAAACTACTGAACCAATCAGTCTAATATTTTGTGTGCACATGTATGGCTGTATGCTCAAGGACCTGTCGTCGCTGTGGTAATTCAAAATTGTTTTATGCCATCATTGACGAGAGACTCCTCACTACTCTCAACTGACCAGCTAAAAACTACACACCTTACTGTCTGCTACATTTTGGCCTTTGTAGTGGCTCAAAAACTGACACCCACAGAAAAGTTTGGTCTTATTTTTAACTGGAGCATCTACAGATTAATTTCATACCTGGTATGTTACAATCCACTGAGGTTAGGCATGATATGACTGTAAAGCAGCCAGAAGGGATGATTCCACCCGTCCCAGCTCTCTGTGGTCCGACTGTGACCCATTTTTGTCCCGTCTTCCATATGGCACTACACCAGGAATGTTTAACAAGTGTAGCGTTTTCCCTGGCTGGTTTTGTGGAGTTGCAGATTTTGTTGATTTAGTAATTTGTTCTTGATATTTATGCTTATACTGTAAGTAAGTCGGTAGGCTTTGTAGTTCAGCGGTGTGCTTTTTGTTTGTTTTAGTTTTGTTTATTATTGTAACTTCCTCCTTTTCTGCTGTAGCTTACAAAGTTAATACTGCTAAAAGTCCAGTTACGAATGACATGAAACAAAGATTTCTACAGCGCCTCTTTTTATTTTTATTAAAATCTGGGACTAATGTGAAAGACGCTGTGTCTACTGGAAAAGAATTGTCTAGAATGGCTGCCATCAGTTTTGGCGGCTGCATGGCTCCCTTGTAGAGATCTGAACTTCACTGAGTGCTCTTTTCTTGTTAAACCTGCAATAACTTTTTGTCTGGCCTCTTTTAAGTTGTGAATTTCAAAAAAGAAGAATTGGTGTCCATGTCAGTTAATTTTTTATTATTAAGCCAACATAGATTTGGCTAATTACACTAATTTACAGCTGTGCTGGCTTGCTGCCCTCAGCCAGACCCTGACACAAAAGTCTTCTGTCTTTTGCCCCATGGGAAACTCAGACATGCCAACAGCTGGATCTAAGAAAGTAAAGCCTTCCTGTCTCATCAGTGATGTCCAGTCCACTATTGATAAAAAAAAACCATCCACTTTACCTATTTCATTTTGTTTCTGCCTGTGTCCCCACAATGCCATTTAGCTGGATTATAAAATCTGTCTGACTCTTTTTGCTTGCTGTTGTTTTTCATCTGTCACATTCTCTTATGCACATGCTACTGTTTTACTCCTACTTGTCTACTTTGTCCTGATATTGTCCGATTTACTTCCTCCCCATTTTGTCCAGGTGGTGTTTGCAGCAACAGAGTTTGTGATTGTCAGCCTCGGGAAGCAGTTTGTGGAGAACCCTCCAGTCGACCTGGCAAACCTCTACAACGATATGTCCCCTTCCACACCACTGGTCTTCATTCTGAGCACGGGATCTGATCCCATGGGTGCATTCCAGCGCTTTGCAAAAGAGAGAGGTTGCCTTGACAGGTAAAAGAAATTTAAAAAAGACAGACAGGACAGATAATAGAACGGTGGAGTGATGTGATAGAATAGAGGTGAATAGTAACACAAATGTCAGAGTTTGATAGGATGATCACAATTGTTAACACATGATCACAGGGGCATTTCTATTCTCTTTTGTCTGTCAGCGTTGAGTCAATATCGCTGGGTCAAGGCCAGGGGCCCATAGCAGAGAAGATGATCCGTGCAGCACTGAAGAGTGGCAACTGGGTCTTTTTGCAGAACTGTCATCTGGCGGTCTCCTGGATGTTAGCCATGGAGGAGCTCATCAAGACCTTTGCTGAACCAGGTATTAACCACACTGACACATCACACCCGTAACTACATGCATGACCACACAGGGGCAGAGCATCATGACACCTATTTCAGATGTGGCTTCTGACCCATTTTTGATTACATTTTGTACTCTTGCTCCTGTCTAGTGCATGACGGCTGAAAATCACCAAGTAAATACAGAAAACAAACACACTGCAACATAACTGAGCTTCTGGGGACTCGAATGACTAAACAATCGCTGTTTATGTGGTTTCCTTTGTTTATCGCAGCATTTGTTATCATTGAAAAAATACTTCAATGCACATTTTTCTTTGAAGTCAGAGGCGCTTTTATTAAGTTTTTTTTATTATTTTTCTTGTGTATGACTGTGAGTAACGGGCCCCTCTCTTCCTCTGCAGATACATCAATCCACGAGAACTTTCGTTTGTTTCTCAGTTCCATGCCGACCAAAGAATTTCCTGTTACAGTGCTTCAGAACTCTGTCAAGGTATACACACACACACACACACACACACACACACAGTGCCACTCAATAATCTCACTTTAGTTCATTTCATTTGAAGATTGTCTGTCAGAGAAAGCTCTTAGCTTTGAACAAATTAACAATCGCCCCACTTAGCGTACTTCAGTTGTTCATTGCTCTTCATCATTCTTCTCCATAAAGAGTGTTCACACCCATGTGCTTTGAAAGCAAATATTCCAAATACTTAAACTGAGTTGAACTTGCTAGATTTTTGTGGGAAACCTACAGTTGATACTGCACATTTTGCATCTGTACAAAACACTTTTAATAATTAATTTCAATGCTGTTGTGTATTCTTGAGATAGTAGGTTGCAGAAAGCTCATTAATTACAAAGAGGAACATGATGTTCATGTTCTAAAGCATTAGATAATGGCATTCTGGTTGTGTCTGCTGGGATAAGGGATGTAAGTAAAAAGGCTAAATGGATGTGATTTGCATTTCTTCTAATGGAATGTTATGTGACATTTTGCATGCTTTGTAATTTGTTGAACAAAAGACAGAAGTGATGCCAGCGTCTAAAAAGAACGTGTCACAACATCAGAATAAACCGTGTCAGTAATGCCAGGCTGTGTGGTCGTAAAAAATTATTTATTTTTTTAGGTGTATTTGAGGATTACATGCACTTTATTCCATCGGTGTGTGTGTAAGTAAAACTGACTTGATCCAAAATGTAATCCAATCAAAGATCCGGAAATGCATCGGATAGACACTCCGCATGTAACTTGTTTTTACAGCTGTCTCTGAGCCTATCCAGTGCTGTGCATTAGAGCTCAGTACCAATAGACCCCTTGTTCCTACCACTTAGCCCTCACCCCTCTGTTTTGCGCATTCACATCCAGGGGTAGGGTGTCCAGGGGATTCTTGTTAGGACTACATGGCCCTTCAGTGCAGGTTTTTCAGAGGCACAGTCCATCCAAGTGTTATGACAAATCATCAGTGAAATGCCTGCACAGGCAACAAAAATGCCCACAAGTGTGTTTTCCTAATTATTAAAAGTTTAAAAATTACACTTGCCATCTTATTTTTTTAGTTTTGATATTGTTTTGATGTATTATTGTCCTTTTCTTTGTAACAAGCATCAAAAAACAATAGCTAGTAGTATGCTGATGTCTCTGGAGCTAACTATCTAGCTAGCAAATGTTGCATTGTTATTGCTGATTTTTGCATGACAGTCCTGCACATATTTCCATGTTGTATCTGATGGCATATGAAGCCCGAAATTTGAATATAAGTCCAGCAGCAAAGTTACTGCACTTGTTGCCGCTCCTTTAATATCAGTGCAGACTGGCAGGATAGGAACACAAGTTGTTAACGTAAGCCTGCTGAGCACTGCTAACGGTAATGAACCAGTCTTCTTCTTTATTAGATGATTTGTTTTATCGATCAAGAGTGTGAAACTTAAGTTATGAATGAATCCATGCTTGTCTATCTCTATGAGATAAGTGGCAGATGTCTTTGTAATGATAACATTATTGCCATAGTTGCATCTGTTTACATCAATGCCTTCTACAACTACCGATGATATTTCAGGATCTTGAGGGTTTGTCTCATTTCATTGAGGAAGATTTCAAACACTGCACTTGTAACTCTGTTTTGAAGGGCAGAGGGGCACTTGAAAATGGGGGTATGGTTAAAAATAAGAAACGGGATTGGACCCAAGTTTAAAGCAAGTTAAACAACTGTGAAGCTGCTCAAAAGTCTATGAGCTCACCTGAATTGTTAATGGTAGATGTGGACATAAATCGAGAAGTTGCAGTTTGGGATTTGTGTATACTGTACATTGTTTGGGACATGCCACAGCACCACAAGAATTTGAAGTAATAGCAACAAATAAGAATAATCAGGGGCATATTGACATCAGAATTTTTACACTGCTAAGTTGTTGGTTTAAGAATCATCCACGTCATTTTAGTGGCAATTCTGTAATAAGTTAGGAATAGTTAGAGGACTCCTGCGTCACGTCCTACGATCAATCCACAAGCAGTGCTGAAAGCGGCCACTGATGTCATTCATTGATAAACATTTGGACATTCCTGACCTAGAGAATAAATCAAGCCGTTACATATGTATAAAAAAGCTGGTTTCATTGCTATCACTTGACTATCTGACACTGCTGGATTTAGATGCTACACTTAATGTCATTACTAGCAACAGGCCAACCACTCTAATCCTTTGAGTAATATTTTTTTTCCATTCTTTAATTCAGTAGCTTCAAAAAAAGTTTGAAAACAAACTCTTAAAAGTTTGACCATACCATATAACCTGATCTAGTTTGAAAAATACATTATGAATGCAGCCTTAGGTGTGTTTGGTTTCCACTGATAGAAATTGCATTGGTGCCTAATCTGTTTTGTTCTTGGAATAGAAAATATGAGTGTATGATATATTTGTATATGCACTCACACACACTTTTAAACAGCATTTGGAACAATAATCCATGATTGTTTTTACTTTGGTGAATGCCTTTTTGAAATGATAAACTGCACCAGGGGCACTAACAATAACCATATTGCTGGCAGAGCTAACAGTGTTAACCAGGGAGGTAGCGTGACTTAATTCTCTGCTTAGGACTTTACAAAGAAAATAGTGTTTTTTGTTATATTAACGCTCTGAATGTTGCATACAGAACCTTTAAGTCCTCTGTGTCTCTGTGTTGTCTTTGCCAGGTGACTAACGAGCCCCCTAAAGGCCTGCGAGCCAACATGCGACGGGCCTTCACAGAGATTTCCAACAGTTTCTTTGAAGACCACGTTCTGGGACGCCAGTGGAGGAAGATCATCTTTGGAATCTGCTTTTTCCATGCAATTGTCCAGGTGACACACTTTCTCACACACCTCATGCATACTTGATTGTTACTGCTTTGTGTACCTGTGTGTGTGTGTTTTTTTTTTCTTCTCTTGCATGCTGTTTTATGTGTTTGCACAGGTGTGTGCCCATTCTTCTACTTACTGTTTGTCCTTTTTGTGTCTTGTTTTTCATGCGTCTTAGGAGCGGAAGAAGTTTGGTCCTCTGGGCTGGAACATCCGCTATGAGTTTAATGACAGTGACAGGGAGTGCGCTCTGCTCAACCTCAACCTCTACTGCAAAGAGGGCACCATCCCTTGGGATGCTCTCATCTACATCACCGGTAGGGAAGCCTTCACACACGGATAAGTGTGTGTGTCTGTGCAGTGTGCCGAGCATTATATGAAACGTCCGATTTTGTGGCTTTAAACAGGGCAGAAAGTGTGGATGGAATCTGTCTCTTTTGGTCACTAAGGCTGGCTTGTTTGTTGATTTGCCAATGTGTGGCACAGACCGCACACTGTTGTTTTGTCAACAACACACATTTCAAGCATCATGTGAAATGGGTAATGGGCAAAATGTTTGCTGATTTCACAAAGCAGGGCAGTTCTGTAACATGATTTGACTCTGTGTTGCAGCTGCAATCCTGCATTTGTTCAACTTTCATTCAGTGAACTTTTGCTGCTCTCTTCCTTTTAGCTTTGTGTATATAGAAATAAAATGGAAAAGAACAGATGTTCCCCCTGTACAGCCAAGCTAGTTTTCTATGTCAAACACAGCAGATAAAGAAATCCAAATGTTATGGCTATAAGGTTTTGCAGTATGAAATAGTTTGACAAGTTACAGTATTTATCACGGTACATGGGAGTGTTTACCCCATTTATGTCAATGAGGGTAGACTAAATATTGGAAATACCTCACAGTGTAGCACAATACAATTCAACAGCACCATATCTACATCCTGTTGTATTAGACTATGCTAATTTCTAGCTAAGTGTACCTTATAAAGTGGCAATTGAGTGAATAGCTGTTGCACATTTCTGTACAAATTTAAAAAGCTGACATATTTTAAGACCTCTTGCAGAAATCCTGATATCGTTTGAATAGAAATTCAAATTTCAGTTCCTATTTAGTATTCTTTAAGGATTTAAATTTTGTTAAAGCTATACTGTAGCAGTCATTAGAGTTGAACATTTATTTGTCAATGGAGTTTTATATGTTGTATTCTTTGTTGGATAATACATTTTCAAACATAAAACTGAAAACTTTTTAATGTATTTATATTATCATTATATATTCTGGGCACACATATGAACACAAATGAAATTTCGATTTAATTGAATTATGCTGATTTAATGTCGTCTGTCCCGCACTTCCATAACAGACGTCTTCAAAGGTCATTATGAAGAAGAGGGAGGGATTCCTTTCATTAACAATACTCATCAAATCTCTAAAGTTCATTTGTTTTCCTAATCTGGTTTTCAATTACACCTTCAAATGATTATGTGCTGCGTTCAGTCTCAGTGGAGCGCACCAGATCAAATTGATGTCTCTCGTTGTTATCACACTACGGCGTTATTAGTTTAATCCTTAATTTTAACAGTCCTTGTGTGCCGGAGCTACACACTCTTTGAGGGAAAGAATGTGGGCTCAAACCAAGCATGATATTGCCTTTCCTCTTTTAGAAGGAGCTGTTCTTCTTTTCTTGTGCAAAAAGAAGGCTCTGCCAGCTTTACCACGCCTGCAGCTCACTAAAGGCTTCAGCAGAGATTTGTCTGATTATTCACTCCCATACTTACTGTCTTACATAACTGTGTCTTTACACAAAGTATGGATTTTAAGTGTTGAATTGTTAGCGTTAAGTATAATTTCCATTCCATCTTACTTTCTCCTCCTTGGTAATATTAACCCTCCAGCTATGGCTGTCTTTCCACAGTTTCTTTCCTCTTGTCTATTTTTTCCTGCTGTCCAGAAGTGTCTCCCTCTCTGTGCTGTTCATTAGGACTGGAAAAGTCAAGGATTGTTATTTATGTCTTTTCACATCACTGTGTAAGTGAAAAAGAAAACAATTGTTATTGTATTTCTGTGTTTAAGCTCTAAGCCATCCAAGTCTGGTTTGTGTCTGTAGACTACCCAGTGCCACTGTCGTGCTCTCTGTAATTCTCTCCCCCACCGTCTCTTTCTCTGTGTCATATGTGACACAATAAGATGTCCGTACATAGCCTGCAGACTCTATGATGTTGCTGTAGTCTTTATGTCTTTTTATATTTATCCTAACAGACTACTAGGTTCATGCAAGGTTTTAAAGGGGAGGCTGGGCTGGCTAGTGCCACCACTATAATGTCATTAGCCAACCCAGATACCACCCCAAATTTTTTGCCACATCATTGGCTTTCACCTCCGTATGGGGCAAGTGTTTGGCCAGCATGTTCCCACAAGATCCCACATCCTCTAACTCATAGGTGTATTAAGAAATCTGGATACAAAGTTGGAGGCGGGACCCTGTTCCCTACACTGAAAGTTGCTCAGTGGCATATGAAGCCAAAAAAAACCCTCTATTTCCCCAGTATGAAATTACCTGGATATCTACAAGTGCACTAAAGACGTCTACTGTCTGAGCTTGCTACTTCCAGTTTAGCACTTCGCTAGCTTGAATGGCAATAAAATGATTTAATGTTGCAGCGCTTCTAAATTTTCCAAATGTTATCGGACAGAATAGATTCCAGAAGTCCTGATAGTTAAATAAGTAATTTTGTGGGGCTTGTGACGCTCAAAAAATGTATCCTTTGATTTATAGGTGTCTCTTTTCCAATGTAAGTCTATGGGAAAATAGTCTGTGGCATCACATGACAGACTTGGGAGTTGTAATTCCACTGTTAGGCCGCTACGAAAATACAGTCTGCTTCCTGGGGGCCTGCTCTCACTCCAGTCTCTAACTAGACCGATGCTGCTTACTCTCAAGCCACAATTACACACAGCAGATCTGTGGGTCATGTTTTGTGCAACCAGCATCAGCCTATTGTAAAATAACCACAGATCCCCTCGTACTCATGTGAAAATCAAACATGTCGTTTTGATGAATTATTCTAAACAGTGTCTTCTGCACATTAACAGGCAGATGGACACATTGAAAACAATTTCTTAAAATGTATTACTCTAATTATAACTCCCTCAGGACTGTCCATTCCTGCCAGTTTTTCACCCGGTGTATCAGTTCGAAACACCAGTTAACCCAGTAATAGCTGCAGTGGTCATCTTTTTTAAATGAGGCAGGCCAAAATGTTGCCGGGAGCTTTACAATTTAATTGTAAAACAGGTAGCCTGGATGGGTGGCTGTGATGAGCAATATGATTTGATAGAGATTAATTTGGTCCTCCCCTTCAGCTACCACCACACATGCCATAAATATACAGACTAAAAATTATTTGATACATCTCTCTGCTTGGTAAAGAGCTGCGGAGCTCACAGTGCTTGTTTGTGGCATGTTAAAGCACTGGGGGGGTTTAAAGCTGCAATATGGACATTTTCAAAATTTTTATTAACGGTTTAATAATAAATACATATGATGTATTATGCAGTCCCTGTCTGTATCTGTGCATGACCTCTTTTGTCCATACAATCCCCAACTACCTGACTTGGGCTTTTTACTATTTCAGGTTTATTGTTTTTAAGGTATTTTTTAGTGCCTGTGGTGTCTGTACAGATGATGGTTACCTTGCCTCGGGCTACACGTTGCTTAAAGATAGACGGCTGGTCAAGAAGTGCAAAAGTAGTGACAAGGTGCAGTTTGAACCTGCCCAACTGAGGAGGAGGCAGGAAAGCAGGACAAACAAGACACTTGGCAGTCTCAAGGAAAATGCTGCTAATGTCTTTCTCAGCTTTGCCTTCTCCTGCCATTGTTTACTTGACAGTCATTTATCCATATTCAATTTTCATAAATATTTAATGTCTTATTTAAAATGTTTGCTTTAGACTAAGTGTTTTTTCGTGCTGAGAGTTGACTCTGAAGAAGATGCAGTAGCGTCGAAACGTGAGTTTGTTTGCACCTTATTAAAAGCTCTGCAATTTCATCGAGTGCTCCAGCCTCCTTTCATTTGGGTTCAGTCATGTTTTTGAAGTGGCCCACCTGATTTAGTGTCAGTTATAAACAAACTCTGATGCAGAGTCATATCATTATGTGGTCTCTTTGTTTGCCTGCTTAGGTGAGATCACATATGGAGGCAGAGTGACGGACGCGTGGGACCAACGCTGCCTCAGGACAGTCCTCAAAAGCTTCTTCTCACCTCAAACCCTGGAGCCTGACTACACCTACTCCCCCTCAGGTATTTTTTTCTGTGTCAAGCTCTCAAGCTCTCTCCTCCTCTACCCTGTATGTAAACAGGGTATGGACAAGATAACAGGAACATTTTGTAATGTATTGGAATTCTATATAGGAGGTGTTTGTGTTTGCAAGTCTGTCTCTATGTATGTGCATCTTCTGTATACGTTATTTGTATAGTTTCCTCGCTTGTCTGTTTAAGGTATCTACTATGCCCCTAAGACGGATGAACTTGAGGAATACAAAAAATACATTGAGAGTCTTCCAATCATAGATGATCCAGAGGTCTTTGGCATGCATGAGAATGCCAACCTGGCCTTCCAGGTGAGGATCAATGTGCTTATTTCTCATATGAGCAGATGTTGAAAACTAATTCACTTATTATTTGTTTTCAATTTGTTTGTTTGTAGAAGGGCAATGTATTTATTAGCTCATTTTAAACATGTCATCATTTATGGGCCTTCATGATTTAATCTGGAGATGCTCAGTTTATGGCCTGTGATAAAAGCATGAGAGTGCAACTGTGAAATATCAGTAAATGAGGATGCTACAAAATGTGTGCATTTCCTTGTGCGTGTGTGTATTATGTGTTTGTGTCCACAGCGCCAAGAAACCATGACTCTAATCAGCACCATACTGGATGTAAATCCTCGCTCATCAGCCTGCCATGGAGCTAAAAGCAACGATGACATTGTCTGTGAGCTTGCTGAATCAATTTTAGCCAAGCTGCCTGGTACATGCTCTCACACACACACACACACACACACACACACACGCACACGCACACACACACAGATACAAATGCAAACACTCGCATAACTAACGCAGTGTTTTCCATGTCCATCTTGTCTGTCTGCCTGCCTGTCTTTCTGTTTTTGTTATCGGTTTGTCTCCCTGTTTGTTTGCCTGTCTGTGCAGAGCGTCTGGACATGGATGAGGCAGTGGAAAGTCTGTTTGTCCGAGACGAAAACGGCCGCCTTAACTCCCTGACAACCGTGTTGGGCCAAGAGGCAGACCGATTCAACAACTTGCTGAGAGTGCTAAGGGTGACGCACATAGCTAACTCCCTCAAGTACACACTCTGGAAATTTAGTTATGCTTTGCTCAGGGTTTATTTCCTGTCAGCTATTGATGTTAACGAAAACTGCTAGAGGAGTTATACTTGTTCCCATTAGCTGACTGACCAGAGAAACCCCCCCCCCACACACACACACACACACACACACACACACACAGTGTATATTGGATATATCCGAAATAAAAAACGTATTTAAAGACCTACATTGTCCTTTCCACCACCTCATTGTGATGTATGCTTTTTGTGTGTTTCCCAGATATCACTTATCACTCTGCAGAAGGCCATAGCAGGTCTGGTGGTGATGTCAGAGGAGATGGACCGCATATACACAAGCTTCCTGAACAACCAGGTTCCCACCCACTGGGCAAACTCTGCCTACCCTTCTCTCAAGCCGCTGGCCTCCTGGGTCAGAGACCTGACCCTCAGGACCTCCTTTATCCAGGTTTGGAAGAGAAAGGGAAATAAATATCAGTATATCAGTGTTACCAAACAGTGAACAAACGAGTTAGCTACGGTTAGCTAGTGGCAAACTGAAACCATGGTGGACAACTTAGCAGCTCTTTACAGTCTGTCTGTCCAAAACTGCACGGCTCTGGGTGTAGATTTCACCATGTTGTTACCGGCTTCTTCTTCTGTCACATGTTGAATGTTTTTCGACTTCTGGGTCAAAGCCTGGGGCGGACACTGTGGAACCTGCGCAGCGCCCCTTGGCCAGTTTGGGTACGATTGACTGTATACATGCAGGATTAATTCAACTCCCAATCGCATTATCTGGTTTGTTAGTCCAGCTTTGAGGAATTTTATTCAGCATGATTTCAATTGGACTAATATGTTTACATGTGTTTTAAAAGTCCAGTTTTAGTCAGACTAATAGAATAATTCGATTTCCTCTAATGTCATGCAGACATACTGATGGACACACATACACACATTGGCATCTTCTGCACTTGCTAATGCAGAATTGTATTTGTAAGTTGTTTAAAATAATCTGTCCTGATAAAGAAAACATGAATTAATTAGAAATTAGTGAAAACATGGGAACAAATATAATAATAGGATTCACTTCCCTCTTCTGGCTCAAGTCTCTGTATCACTGACTCTGAATACGCACATTCAAGTGTATTTGTGTGTGTGTGTGTGTGTGTGTGTGCGCGCGTGTGTGTGTGTGTGTTTTCTCGTCAAGTTGAGAAACACTAATAGCACATGAACATTCTGCGTTTTTCCCTGAGGCACAGACCATCCCTCTTTCTCTCCCTTCATCCCTCTCTTTCTGTCTGTACACCCTCTTTCAACGTCGGGTTCATCTCCCCTGACTTAAAATTGTTCTTCCATGAGACTGGTCTGAACATGTGTGCTGCACAATCACTAAAATTCCCACACAAACACAAAAATGGGACAAACGGGGGAGAGTTGCGTTAGTTTATGAAGTGAGTCAGACTGCACATGTTCACCACCTCAGAAGAGAAAATCCACCTCGCTCCCAGTCCAAGTTGAGTCACTCTCATAAGTAACAGGATGCCTGTAATGCACCATGGCTTGTTAAACACTGAGAACAATATATTAAAACAGTTATTTTAAGATATGCACATTTTCTTTCTCTCCCCCTCTCTCTGTCTCTCTCACCAGACTTGGATCACACGTGGTCAGCCCAAATCTTTCTGGATCTCTGGATTCTTTTTCCCCCAAGGCTTCCTTACTGGTAAAACACTGCAGCTCCAAAATATCTTCCATGTTTTTAATGAACCATAGCAGTAAGGGACATTTCAAAGCTGCTAGAATATAGAGATCAGTCTAACTATTCTCTAAAGCACACATAAAATAATGTGATTGGCACTCAACTGCTCAAAAATATACCGAGTTGCCACTTTTGACATGTGTTAGACCTTGCAAATAAAACATCATAAGGTATATTTTTCATGTCCCGTCTGCTTGCTGGCCTGTAGGGGTGCTTCAGAATCACGCCAGACGCTACAATCTGCCCATTGATGAGCTCAACTTCCGCTTCAACGTGGTGCCGGTGTACAGAGACCAAGTAGCCGTCTGTGAGGCTCTACGCACTCTGCCTAACAACGCCAAACTGGACATGGATGATGAGGTACAGGAAGGGGGAGGGGGGTCGTTGTTGGTAAGTGATGCTTACAGATCATAATAAATCTTGTAGGGATGCACGATAGTAACAGATTATTGGAATTGGCCAACATGCTTTTTCTTATTTTGAACAATAAATGAATATTACGTACACTGAAAAGCATTTTATTTCATGTCTCCATCTGCTGGTGGGCCATCACGATAAGAGTATGCATGCATAATATGATATGAATTCCACTACAGAAGGGATTTGATGATCACTAAACCAAGGTGGGGAAAAAAGATGAATATATCTATATCTGTATCTGTATTTATTATCGGCCAAATAAATTGTTAAATATCTGCATATCAGATGTCGGCATAAAATCCAATATCTTTCATCCCGGAAATCTAGCTGGTTCCAGAACTGCAGCATTCTTGTGTTTGATAGCCCGACACCAATTAACCAGTAGCTAACAGGTTGATTTAAAAAGATGGCCTTGGATACTTTGTGTTCAGGCAGGTGTAATCAGGCTGTTTTCTTATTGGGCAAGTGAAAATGTGATGTCTAATGCAATGTTGATAAGAAAATAAATTGCGTACTGTATTGCTGAAGTGGAGCTTTTGCAGCTGAGCTCTGTGCACAAGTCTGCCTCACCTCAAAGCAATGAACGGGACCAATGACAAAAATCTGACGTACTGGACTCTGTCAACCTAGAGTTAAATGTTACTAACATTGAATATCTCTGGAGGGTAATATGTAAGAGAGACTTGCTTCTTTTTAGCCCAGAAGCTAACGTAAACCATCATGATGATCCGTATCCCTTTCAGAAGCTTTGCCTTGAACCTCTTTATCCTTTTTGAGACTTTGTAAAGTAAATCTAAAATGATAAATCCGACACAGGCTGTATTCTGTGATTATTTACCCATTTTTCAGTGTTGAAAATAATAATTGTTGTTGTTAGACATACCCACTTGGCAACCATTTGTCAAACCAATCAGTGGCTTTGTTTCTGACTGTATTTGTCAATGGGGAGAGATACAGGTGACTGAGATGTGCCAGGTTGTAGAAGTCCCCCTTCCAGAATTTGCATCAGTGGGTCTCTCTCAAGCTGTTAGCCAATTTACAGCTAACCATTGACATCCCTAGCCAGAATAGAGCCACCTACCTGTCATTATGTCTGATATTTACTGTCTCTACTGTCCAGTGATTCAGTATGTGTTCTTTTGTATGTCTAAAATTAAATCAATTTTAACAAGTCCTCCTAACTGTTCTTAAAATGAGATTTGTTTAATTTTCCTTCCTTTCCTGTAATGATAATGAAAATAAAACCTATCAAGCTTTGATAAAATTTCTGTATTAAGGCAAAGACATCGTTGGTGACCCAGCATACCTTGCTCCATGGCGACATAAATTTACTGTGAAAACACAAGGCAGCGATGCATTAAAAAGAGAGGATTGATTCCTGTGTGTGAATATGCATCTTTCATTCAGTGCTGCTCCATCTCATTTGTGGATACAACAGTTACCAGAGCCAGAGGACGGCGTGATCGTGCACGGCATGTTCATGGATTCCTGTCGCTGGGACGATGACAAAATGGTGATTGAGGATGCGTTGCCTCGAGTGATGAACGCCATGCTGCCTGTGGTGCACTTCGAGCCACAGCAAAACTACGTGCCTGGGCCTGACCTCTACCATGCTCCTCTGTACAAGACCTCAGTCAGAGCTGGGACTCTGTCCACCACAGGTACATACAGGCTCCACACAGGGGCCCACACTTAGACACTGCTTTAGATTGTGCTGACACATTGATATTGAATGAGCAGACAGGGGTTTATTGTTATGCTTAAGCACTTTAGCATGGTAGTTACTCCCTGGATATTTTGGGGAGTTTTTGGTGTCCGTAACAATCTCATTCACTATTAAGCAATGTAATGGATTGCTAGTTTTTCCCCTCACCCTTCATTTCTGTCTCCATCCAGGTCACTCAACTAATTTCGTTGTGACAGTAATGATCCCCTCCAAACGATCCAGCGACTATTGGATATCAAAAGCCTCTGCTCTCCTGTGCCAGTTGGATGATTAAGTTTTTATTGAAGGACAAAAAGGAATTTTAAATGGGACTGAAACATGTACCTCTATGCACAACTTTGAATTAATGCTGAAGCTTTTGTGGAATTATTTATAAAGAGTTTTACAGCAACGATTTATGCTGAAAATGCACATAGAGTGTAATAAACTCTTCAGAGCATGCCCTGGCTGATCTATCCGCTTCCTTCATGCACTCATGTGTATCAGTGAAGGTTAATATCAGTTATATGCAGCAACAAAGTCTTACCCTGCTGACGCTGGATGAGAGCGGGGCAGTACATCCAGATCTTTGAAGATGAGACGCGCCGTCTCCACGGTGTAAACAACATATACTAGACTCTCATACTGGAGAGCTCCATTCATGCTGTGCGAATGAATGTGCTTTCTGAAATTTACAGTACACATGTAGCCTCAGGGAGAGAAAGGACGGAAGGGTGGACGGCAGAATAGCTGCAGTAGATGGATGAGCGGAGATGTGTGGCCAGACACATAGATGTTAATGGTTCTCAAAAAAAAAAGAAAAGAAATAAAAATAAAAAGTGAATACCAAAGACAAATGAGTTGAGACAGGAAAAGGAGTGATGATCATCAAATGATGAAATGTTTCCGCTATAACCCCCACACACATCGGCAGCCTATTTGTGTCACTTAGGGCATGCAGTGCAAACACATAAAATATGGCTCTTCAAGCACATTAAGTACACCCACTGCAGTACTGGGGCAGGGTGCAGACACACTCAATCTCTGTCTCTGTCACACACATTGCCTCCTCCACGCCTTACTGCTCCAGTAACGCCAAGCAGGGATGGACATATATAAACACTATATTTAACCTCACCCTGGGGAAGAGCAGCACAAAAACATAAATAAAAATATGACACTGTAGAGAGAAAGATAACTGTAAAAGCATAGGTAGAAATGACCCGCCCCCTATGTCGACATAAAAAGCTCAGTCTAAGGTAACAAAAGCACAACATTTCTTATTTCCAGGTGATTATACACTAAAGAAAACACACTTAATATATTATATTCCATTTCTGCCAGTATATCCCCCCTAAATTCTACACAGTGGATCTTATAGTAAAGTTAAAACTAAATTGATTGTATTGAGTAAATGCATCATTCCACAAGTTATCATTGCCTCAAAACCTCTCATTTAAACACAGCGTGCGGTGGTCATTTCCCTTACAATTACACAAATCACAAGAAGACAGAAGGCGGCACGGTGGTGCAGTGGTTAGCATTGTCACCTCACGGCAAGAGGATTCCTGAACCCAGGGTGGAGTAGCCCTTCTGTGTGGAGTTTGCATGTTCTCCCCATGTCAGTGTGACTTTTCTTCGGGTTGCACGTAGGTGTGAATGGTCGTCTGTCTCTGTGTGTCAGCCCTGTGATAGTCTGGCAACCTGTCCAGAGTGTACCCCGCCTCTCGCCCCACATCAGCAGGGATAGGCTCCACCCCTGCGGCCCCCAACAGAATAAGCGGTTATGGAAAATGAATAAAAAGACAAAAATGTGTGATTTATGGAACGATACATAGTAAGTATTATCTTTGAAAATCTCAGTTTTATTAATGCATTACTATAAATCTAGATAAAGCAGTCTAGAGTTCACACCTTAGTACCAATAACAGCTGTAACTTGTGCTAATATAATTTGCCGGAGCATGAGTATGTGCTTTAATGTTTAAAGAAAGAAGAACTTTGTGTGTATTGCTAAGAATATTATTTTATTCTTGGCATGTAAGTTACCGATACTTATAGAACTCAGCCAGAGTAGTTGTAAAGTAGTGTAACGTGTAGGCACGCTATTGAATTCTAATACAGTGACTATAGAGTTAAATAAGATGGTTAAATGTTGTGTAGAAGCTTTTCCATTGTATCAGTCAGCTGGAAGAGATAAAATTGAGTCATGACAAGTTTGATGAATGTACAGCTTTAATATAAGGTCCTACCTGGTTTCCAAGTCTTTTCTTCTGATCATCATTCACTCTCACTTTGCCACTATCTGTTCCTCTCTCCTATACTGTATGTGCAGACTACTATGCACTTTGGTTATTGGACTAACTTACTCTGTCTATTTTTGTGCAGGATTGGAATCTGCAGCAGAAGCTATTGTGTTATATGCCATTCACAGGCTTCGCTAAAGCTGTAAATGGTGATGAGTTGTCTGGCTCTGTGGGGACTTACAAGTACACATCATCAGGACATGTCATCTCAGAGGTGAAACCTTTTTATTTTATTAATCTCACCTTCATACACTGATTGTGAAAACAGACAGTTTTGACTTGCTGCACCTGATTTTCTGTGCTAAAAAAATATCCCGTCTGTTTTCCTGGCTTAGGTAAAGCACAGTGATCCAGCTAAATTCATTTCAGTTTTCATTTTGTGCAATTGCACACACAGTGACTGCACAAATACCTTCACACATGCATGCATCTCTGCAGCTATTGTTTCATCAACAGCAACATCCACTGACATCCTAACCTCCTTTATTAACCCACTTTCTCCTGATCAATCCTTTTTGTGCCAAGATTATGCACTATGAATAACTGTTAATGTACTGTACTGCTGTTAGGTTATGAGTTGTATGAAAAGGGAGGGGGAGGATTGAAGGAGTAAATAAGATTATATGCCCAGTCACTCTGAAACCAGATTAACAATGTTTTATCATCATTGCACACACACACACACACTTCCCTGTGGATTAAGTCAGAGGAAAGAGGACATAGTTGAAACAGATGGGTCCAAAGGAAAATTGACTTTTTTTCTAAAGGACGAAGAAAAGGAGAAGAGATTATAAATGATATGAGTGTGTAAGACTGAGGCACAAAGCAAGCAGCTGATGAAAACAGCTCTCTGACAATGAGGACAGCTGTTAACATGAATATCTGACAACAAATCAACATGTTTAAAATTATGAAAACAGTCAGACAGAGGGTCCGCGTTGTGCTCTCACTGTGACTTGTCAGTTGGTTTATTGATGTTGGCAGCAGTCATTTAGGTTATTCAGCACCAATTGATACCATTGAAAATTCTACCACAGCAATGACGATACAGTGTTGTAGGCAGGGCCCCATTCACTCCTATACAAGTTGCTCAGTAGTGCATGGAGCCAAAAAAGTTTGTATTCCGTTTTAAAATTACCCGGGTCCTCTTGAGCATCATGGGGCTCATAGAGCAAGTGCACTACAGACTTTGCAGACCAAGTGTTTAACTTCTGGCTTATCTTGAGTGGGGATAAAATGAGTTAATCACGCAGCCTTTCTAGACTTTTGAAGTGTAATCAAACCAAATGAAGTCTTTTCGTCTGGGTTGTGACGCTCAAAACATTTATCCACTGATTTACAGAAGCCTTTTCCAATGTAAGTCCATGGGAAAATGTTGTTTAAGGCCCAATGGCATCACAGGATGGACCCAGAAGTTGTAGTTACACAGTTGGCCACTCTTTCCCAGGGGTCTGGTCTATACAATAAATATGAAGCTAAAGCCAACAGCTGGTTAGCTTAGTTAAGCATAAAGGCAATGAGCAGAGACTCCAGTGCCTGGCTAAGAAACCCCCCACCCATAACTCCACAACAGCTACAGTACACAGCCAGTTATCAAAGCATAAATACAGGAAACAGAACAGCTACCCAAACACATAATCCTATGTAAAACCACAAATTTTTGATTTTACGCTTCTGTATTTCTACGGATTAAACAAAGGAGGTTAATCGGTGTAATGAGCTTTTGAGGTGCTAATAGGCAGATTTTGACAGAGCTGTTTCCCTGTTTTCAGTATTTTTGCTAAGCTACGATAACCAGCTGCTGGTTGTACATTCATATGTAGCGGAGAGACATGAGAGAGAGTGGTATCTATCCTCTTATCTAAGTCTTGGCAAGAATGAAGATAAACAATCCTTGTTTTTTTATTTTTAAATAATAATAATAACCAACAGCGCATTATCCCACTCGTCATGTTGATGCATCAAGTTTGGAAGTGTTAGGATTAGGGCAAAGAGGTCATGGTTTGGGCTTGTACTAGGCATTCTTAGATAATCTCCGAGATTAAAGTGTTAAATTTATGAGAAATAACTCACAAAAGTACTGCCAGAGATTGAAGTGATGTAGTATAAAGACTGAGACAGTCCACGGGGGAGTGAGTAGTGGTGGTCTTTAGTGGCTTATTTTTGGATTTATCATTTTCAGTTTTTAGGATATATATATATATATATATATATATATATATATATATATATATATATATATATAAAGATGCTGAATGCACATTGTACATAGTAACTTTAGCAGAGTAGCTGAAAAGACCTGTTCATGTAAACTTCATATATCGACCTTGCTAGGATGCCCATGAATATACACTCAGGGTGTAAATAGCCACATTAGCTATCAACACCTTGGTGCTGATAGCTCTATTTAGACATAATGATTCAGACTCATATTCATCTTCTGTATGCAAAACAAAGATCTAAATGACAAGACTGAGTCACTTATATACAGTTTACAATATACAGGTCAGGGTAAACAGCATCTGAGGCCGTGAACGTGCCTTCTACCCCAGTCATGCAGAAAAATGACCAGGCTCAGAATTAGTGCAGAGTCCCCACCTGAAGACCAGAAGGGTGTGTGCGTGCAGGCAATTATTTTACAAAGCGAAAGGCAATATAGATCTCACAGGAGGGGCAGGTGTGTGGTCTTTACATTACACTAACTGCACCAAGTCTGTGGAGATCTCTTCCAGCTGACCTGGTGCTAACAGTGTCACCAAACAGAGCAAACATTATTCACTATAATTGTGTAACTACACCCTTCCCCCCTCCCCGCCACCTACAACCCAGGTGGTCTGTTCCATCTCAGGAACAGAAAAATGAAGGGAAAGCACTAGGACAGCCTGCAGGGTGGAGCGGGGACGCGCTGTCTGTCCGCGTGGTCTGTTGGCAAATGGAAGGTTTTTGGATTTGTGTGTGTGTTTGCATGGGTTGATACAGTGTGCTACAATTCCAGCCACCCACAGCTGTCTGTCTGCACGTAGTGAAGCCTGAGATTAGATTTGACCAATTTGAACATGTCATCACTCTGTTGAGCAGCATTTAGTGTGTGTGCACACGCGCACGTGTTTGCCGGTATGAGCTGCCAAATGTCCTGTCTAATATCAGTGAGGAGATTGGATCCCTCCTGACTTGGCCCACTGTATCTCAGTCATTCATTCCTGCTGGGAAATGAGGAAGGTTTCTAAGCCTTCCTGGCTAATGACTTACATTTTCACGTGTCTGAGCTCACGTCAGTCTATCAGCTCTGGATGCAGAGACTTCGTGCAGTAGTCTGAAACCTATCCTTTAACTTTAATCCCACTATATCTGGCCACATGCACACCTGAAAGGCACATTAATGATGGACCACACACACACCATTTACAAATACTGTTCCCAAGACAGAAAACCTTTGAATGGTTGCATTCAGTGTGCTTGAGATGTAAGTATACAGCTGAAATCAAATGTATAGTTCAATCTTCAATAAGTATGAGGCGGTGCTGAAACTGGAGAAATGTGTCAGTTCTGTTTTGTCAATCAAAATAAAAACAAAAAAAGGATAGGAACAAAAAAACTGATCAATACAGAGAGCTGCCAGGTTTCATAAATCAAGATAAGGGATGCTGGGCTCAGTTGCTGACATTTCTGTCTCACTTACTGTGTCATTTTACAACAAACTAGTCCTTACCAGGCCCTCAGGAAGTGCACCAGGCTTTGAAGGCGATTTTCAATGTGGCCAAACAGTATAATCACATCCCTCAAGTTATGCTATGCGGCTCAAAAAGACTTCCCATAGAGACATCTGCGGATAAACCCCTGAGAAATGACCCGTTACACTATCATGATCCGATCCATTCAGTCTGGTAAGATTTGAAACGTCTAGAACAGCCGCAACATTAATCATTTTATTCCATAGATGTATTAATAACTAGATACCAGATGGCAAGATTGCAACTATTCATTCCAACGGAGTTGCTTGCCCCGGGCATATGCCAAAAAAGTTCTAGCTTCCAGGTTTACTTCCTTCGCACGCTGCCCACTGAGTATGCGCAGTAGTGTCTCCCCTACTGGCTCTGACCGTGAGTTCCCGCTCGGCTCATAGACTTTACATTGTGATGACATCACAGATTTTTAAATAATTTTACTTGGCTCAAGGAAAGTTTCACAAATATGAAACCTCCATGGATCAAAAAATTATAATAGAAGAAGTCATAATTGACCTTATTTGCAGTTTGAGGTGTCCTGTCAAGTTTCCCAGATGTTTCTTTTATAATGGTGGTCTATGGGAAATGTTTTTTATTTATTTTTTTTCCTTGTCCACCCCAAGGGTCCTAAGGACAGAGGGATGTCATATGCTGTAAACCCTGTGAGGCAAGTTGTGATTTGTGATATTGGGCTTTATAAATAAAATTGATTGATTGATTGATTGATTGATTGATTGATTGATAGCAATGAATGGGGCCCCGCCTCAACGCGGTATCCAGTTCTCTTTATACATCCAAAGAAATAGATTTCCATTTAGGAAATGTGCTTAGATTAAATCGGAAATTTCTATAGTTGGGGGGGGGGTTAGTAATTTAAATAAGTTATAAGTTAAATTAGTAAAAAGGAAAAGTTAAGAAATTAATTTTTAAAAGGAATGTCATGTTATAAATGTTATTGTTGTTTTGCTTGCTAGCCAGCATTTGCAGCAGTAGCTCATTATTATGGTTGGTAAGCTGTTTTCACGCAGTATAGTAATTTTCTTGCTTTATAGTTTGGCAGGAATTATGTAGTAATACTGTATTGATTTGTGGTTTTATCTCTGTAGTGTTTCAGTTTTTCAAACAAAAGTCATAAAAAAGTGATAACCAGACCACTAAAATACAAGAAGAAATGTCAAGAGAACACACTGCAAGGGCAGTAAAGTATGGGAACAATATTATGACAATCACATGCTGTGTTTAACCAGCACATGAGATGACAAGCTGCCATTACGATGTCTGTCCTGTCAGATCAACCCTGTCGAAACCCAGGATGCTCTGACAACTTTGGTGAGTGAAAGCACTTTCAAATGTATTATCTGGTGAATAGTAGCATGACAGCCACTCAGGTGCCAGTAATTATCACATTTCTCCTTTATTTTTCTCAAAATAGTCATGTACAGTGAGCATTTATGTACATCCTTCAAAGGAGAAAGAATCATACTGAGCAAAGAGGCACAGACCACAAAGAAAAAGACACTCAAGTTGACCAAAATACAACACTGGTGACTGAAGAAAAAAAACTGTGATAGCATGGCAATGGCATGGCAGTCACACCCTCATTCTTTAGCACTGAATTTGCAACACTGCATTTTGAGTGCGGTTTCAGCTTCAACATAGCTTTGACTTGTCAGCAGCAGAATGTGTTTTACTGTATCCCAAACACCGAATTCTCTCTTCATATTTTCCGCAAGTCCCATTTACAAGTTTCCATATTCTTCATTTGACACACTTGGATCACTTTTAGCGCCATAAATGCCTCTCACATGAAAATCAAATGCTGAATAGACATCAACATGAGTGAGTAACAATAGAAATGGGTCAGGTTATCTCACAGAGTATCTACATAAGTCAGTCTGAATCACATGTATGTAGAAGACACTTCTCACTCCACATCTCATATGAGTCATTATATCTCCAGTGAGTCAGTGATCAAGGATTTGCATTATTCCTCAATCTATTACACAACATACATATAGCAACCAAGACCTCTCTTTCCATTTACATCCATTTAAATCCAGCATTAATTCCTTTATCAAAAAAAGAAGCTTTGTTTTCTCATCAGTTCTCAGCTTTCCATCTTCACTGTACAAAGTAACCCCTGCAACTTGCAATCTATTATCTACACAGTGTTCACCGACAAATGGACAAATATCAGAGGAATTGTAAATTTTGGGAAAAACTTTTTTTTTTTTTTTTTGCTTTTTGCTACAACAACAGAGGTGTAAAAACAATACCTTTAGTTTTCCTCCTTTTCCAGTCAGCTAGACTCACTGGCTGCTGTCTGTAGCTTCATATTAACCATTCAGACATGAGAGAAGGATTGAACTTCTCTTGTTACTGTCATTTTTGCCTGTTTCCAGTCTCTGTGTCAAGCTAAAGTAAGTGGGGGTTGGTTGGCACACTTTTCACTCTCTGCCATACTTATATTCTAACCAGCAGGAAATGAAAAGGTTAAGGTATAAGTTATAAATTCACCTTTTTTAATGTACACATATGTTTTCTAAAAAAAAATAGGTGATTTGTTATTAAATCCATGTGCAGTTGTACAAACCAGCACTGTCACAAGGTTGGTGGGCACCCAGTAGAAACAATTTAAGCATTTAATTCAAACAAGAACCAGAAACATGAGCATTTAGTATTATATATACCCATTTTAATTTTAAAAAGATTTTTAAAAAAAATAAATAAAAAAAATTTAAACAACTCATTCATAGGAATGTCTAATTACTTTGCCACTGACCATTAAAAATAATAATCTTACTACATAATGACGAAAACTCTGTCTGTGTGTCCGTCTGTGTGTCTGTTCCACGTTTTACTCCTCACTGACTTGGTCAATCCATGTGAAATTTGGCACAGTGGTAGAGGCTCATGGGAGGATGTGAATGAAGCAATATTACATCAATTGGCCAAAGGGGGGCGCTATAGCAACCGATTGAAATTGCAAACTTTGAATGAGCATATCTCATGCCCCGTATGTTGTAGAGACATGAAACTTTGCACAGAGATGCCTCTACTCACGGGGAACGAATTTGCGACAAGAACCCATAACTTCAGTTATATAGATTTTCTGCCACTTTGAATTTTTTGAAAAACACTTAAAATTGATCTCCTCCCAGGAAGTTTGACCGATCTGAATGAAACTGGGTGAACATAATCTAGGGACCAATATCTAAAGTTCCCTCTTGGCAAAAGTTGGAGAACTTACTAAAACTGAGCTTCTATAAGGCAATGAATATTGCGGAGGGAGTGGCTCATCACATAAAGGTGCATAACATCTCAAGGGTTTCACCGATCACCACGCAACTTTGTAGGCATATGACCACACATAATCTGAGGGGACCCCTCCATTATTGACCCCATCAAACAAAATGGGGGCACTAGAGAGCTAATTCCTTATCTAGGCTTGACCGCCATATCGATTTTTACTAAACTTGGTAGATATGTAGAACAGGACGCCTCAAGGTGACTGGAGAAATTTAACTCTAATTGGCAACTGGGTGGCGCTATAACAACAAAAAAATGCTTAAAAATGGCTAAAATCGCTGTGGCTCCCTCTGTGGCCGAATGTTGTTGTGTTTTTTTTTCTAATATTTGGTATGACTAAGTCATGGTATGCTGTACTCAATGGCTATGGACTAGTAATGATAAATATTGTTTTTAATCGTTCAAATAGTTTAAATCTCTGAAAATACAGTTGCAGTTATTAATTTTGCAACATGTGCCAACCAACCACACTCAGATTTGACCCAACTTTGTGATGAAATAATGTTAGCCAGCAAACATCACTTGTCAGAGACTTTCAGATCTTATGTCAAAATGTAGCTGGTTGTTATGTCTATTAACTAAAAGTAACACTTTTTCCAGTATCTCTGTCTAACACAGTTTTACAATGCATTTAGTCCACAGACCACTTTTTTTTTTACTTTCGATACCATAAAACTGAAATGTTTCCTTGCCAAAAAAAAGTTAGTGACTAACATCTTTGTTGCTGTGACCTTTAAAGGACCAGAAAGTAGCAGTATCCCAGCCAACCTTGGTCTCCCTTATTTGCTGTAGCCTCATATTTACTGTGCTAAAGCAATCAAATTATATATTGTCTGTTTAATCCATACAAAAACAGAAGAATAAAAAACAACTAATTGGATTAAGTATAGTGTTTCCCTGTTTCCTGTCTTTAAGCTAAGCTAAGCTAACTGGCTGTTAGCTGTAGCTTTGTATTAACCACACACACATTAGAGTTATATCTTTATCGGCTCTTGACAAGAAACTCTAAACATGGAGCTATTCCTTCAACCTAATACGATTACATTACATAAAAGACTGACCATATTTGCAGTGTTTTAAACAAAAAAATATCACATTCTGGTTGGAAATAAAAAAGGGGTATGAAGATTAAAACTTCACAGCTGGATAAAAAATGAAGGAACACAGAGTTCTGCAAAGTACTGGCTTCACCTTGTCCTGTTTGTCCATTATAAGTGGACATGACATTTAAATGCTTTACAGTCTTGGAGTCATAGAGTGACATAAAAGGTGGGCTAGTCGATGGGTGGCAGCTGTTTGTCTTCACTCGGCCCATTGATTAATTTTAACAGCATGAATTCCATTTCAGTGGCTGTTTCTGCAGCAGTCACGCAGTGTCCAGCATTTTGATGTTTTTATTCCCCCTCGGTTCTTCTTAAAACTCCACTTAGAATGGCTATGTGCGAGTTTTGGAGAAGTCTGCGAGTGCACTTGCGTGCGTAAAAGTGGAAATTCATGCGTGTCTTGTACCACTGAGGATCAGCGGGGATGCTCGGGTAGTGAGAAGGTTTAACACAAATCTGTTACATAAGGTCATCCAGTAATCCTTGTTGCATGTTGTTGCTAGAGATTAGAGAAGAAAGTGTTTGCCTTTCGCTGAGTATTAGAGAGTAAAAACACAAAGCACTCGGCACTACAAAAGATTAGTGCCGAATGTGTCCCTACCGGGGTGATGTCCCCTCGGAATCTGTTTAAAAATCCCTCAGAAGAACAAATATTGTCTTTCAATCACTACTTGCACTGATCTTCTTTCTTCATTGTGAGCTTTTCTGCGAATACAGCAGCACATTGTGTAACTTGCACACAAGTCAGATAAACATTACTCTCAAAAGAAAAATACATTGCTAATTAATGTGAGTGATTTACAGATAGCCAGAGTGAATCATATGCTAACTAACTATATTGTTTAGCACAAGGGATGATGGCAAAGAGAAATGTTGGGAGATCCCCTCTGAAATTACTTCACGCTTTAATAAACTGTCTTCAAAAGAGCAAAACTGTAAATGTCTCTGATGTCATAGTGAAGTACGACTTTTACTGGCGACGGTAAAACTTTATCTCTTCGCATTTATGGATATAGAACCACCTGGATGTAAGCTGTGCCAGAAGGGAAGTGCAAGGAAATAATGAGGATGACTTGGAAGGCAAGAAAGAGGTGAGTAAGGACCAATCCAGTAACTACAAATGGGAAAAAAGAGATAAGATGGAGATCTTTAAAGTAGAGCTGAAACATGAGTCGATCAAGACACAGTTAATTGGTAGCTTTTTCTGATTATTAACGAACTGTTTTAGTCATTTTCAAGCAAACATATTCACTGTTTCCAGCTCCTCTAATGTCAGGAATTGATGCTTGTCTTTTTCATATATGCGGCCCAGTGACCAGAGAAAATGTTGGCATGATATGTTTCTGGAAACCACAAGTCCATTACATTTGCACATTTCATACATATTATATCAGCATTTTTAAAGTGACATATGTGCTGACTTTGTCATTAGGAGGTGGAAAGCAGGGTGGATGGTGTGTCACATAGAAGAGATGCCTGCCAAGCTGCGGTCAAACTGACTGTTTATGACCAAAAAAAACAACAAAACCCATTGTGATTTAGTGAGTCATTGTTGCGTTTCCATTGGCTTTTTAGGCCAAATGTGGGTGCAGTTGTTTTTTACCAAGACATCACTGCTTTTTCAGTGGGAATAGCTCCACAAAACCAACTATAGCCAAATTGTTTGTGTGCCTAACCTACTAATACATTACCCACAGCGTTGTTGAGACGTCAAATATAATAAGGGAATTAATGAAGGTGCAAGTATACGGGGTTTACCCACTTCTATTTCTGGCCCATCCCATCAGCCAAAAAGTAACTGGAATATAAAGGCGAGTGCACTCACTTCACACTCAGTAACCTAACCAATGAATTCAACATGTCCATGGTTTGCAGAGATTTATCATGCCAATATTTTTTCCCGGCAACTGGGTTGAAAAATGAGTTTAACAGACCACCAAATTTGGAGGGTGTGTTTTGTAGATAACATATGGAGAGTGAAATATGACGTGTGTATGAATCGGTGAAGTTGACTGCCTGAACTAGCTTGCAGGCATTGCTCCATTTCAGTCAGACATCTCATGTTTTAAATGTTTATTCCAACAGCAGAACATAGAGTTTGACGTCTAGACTCCGGCCTCATCGCTTCCCGCAGGTATCTTTACTTGTGATATTGGGGAGTAATTATTAAATATTTTGCCCCTTAGCCAGAGCCTGCATGTGGATGTTGGGGATGGAAATAGGGCTGAAAAAGTGAGCAGCACTACCGATGCAGGGCAGCAGCAGCATAGACAAGGCAGAGGGAGAGCTGGGAAGATTTTGCAGCTTAAATAGACCGCCAAATTAGGAAGGTGTGTTTTGTAGACGTATGACGTGTATGTATGAATCAGTGCAACTTGAGTTGACAGCCTGAACTAGCTCACAGGTGTCACTGCATTACGATCAGACAATTTACATCTTAAATGTTAATTTCAACAGCAGAATGTAGTTAGAGCTTGGCATCTAGACTCTGGCCTCATCACTCCCTGTTGTGTGAATAAAACAAGCAATCTGAATACATCATCTTCGAAAACTGTACCAGGCATTTTTCACTATCTCAAGAAAATTATAAGTGCATTAATTTAAAATGAAATCGACCAGTTGCAGCTCTAGTTAAAGAGAAGTGAGATGCACAGGCGTACAGAGTCAACAGGTCAGTAGCTCTCAGTAAATTCAACAATTTAATAAAAAGATTTAATCTCAGCTTCACCATATTTATAAAGTGAGATGTAGATTTATTTACAAAACACAAAAAAACTGGCATCACTAGAATACAGGCCTGCAAAAGCTATTTGTAATATGTTTATTGAACTCTACTGACTGTACTGTATGTAACTGCTGAAGACATTAAGACATTTGTAGAAGATGAGAAGCACGACACATGGGAAAGGAAGTGGAAAAAGTGAGGAAAATAGCAGAAAAAAGAGCTATAAGAGAAGGGAATGTTAACGATATATTCTGATGAGATGTGAAGCCCAGGTGGTGGCAGGTAAATGATGTGGTACAGCAGGGGTACAGATGAAAGTGCATTAGTGTGAGTTTCTACATCATTAAATACTGCATGTAGCCTCAGCCTCCTACATACTGCGGCATACTTTATGTGCAGTGTTAGCAAGGAGAGCCACCCTGAATGGGAAAAATCACATCATCTCCAAACAACCATATACTACTGACAAATATGTGAAGATAGAGGGAAAGGTTTGCTTCTGGTGACTTGTAACAACACTTCTAAAATAACTGTGTGGCTTCATGTTGTCGTAGCAGGGAGGCTTGTGTGGCACAGTTGTAATCGTGTCAGGATTTTTAATGTTAGCTCTCTTTTTCCTCTCAGAGAGGGAGGAGATCAACCTTATGTGAAGTCTTTGGACACAGCCTCGATGAAATTGGGGGCTGACATGAGGATGGTGAAGGTGCAGATGATGGAGAAGAGTGAGAAAGCCACCAGGCACAACCGATCAACCACAGCCGCTGCAAACTTCCACTCGCTGCAGATTGCCTCCCCCTCGTCCTGCTCCCGGAAGCGTCTGGCAATGTACTGCACTTCCTCCAGGATCCGGGAAATTTCCGGAACCTGCTCCAGCAGCAAAGTCCGCGTCTGTTCTGAGTGGATGTCATGTGGAGAGGAGCCGTTAGGATGGCCGCCTCCGCCACCACCGCACACCACCACACCCGAATCAGTGCTTGGTGGGAAAGCAGGGTTGTCTGTGCCCATTGAGTGGTAGCCAAAGTACAGGTTCATGCTCCCGTTGGTCGTGGTCGACTGGGTGGATGCCTGCCCTGGTATGGTGCTCATCTGAATGCTGTTGGTGCTGGTATGGTGTGCAGGAGGGTGGGAGTACTTGTAGTTTTGGGGGCTCATGGCTGCTCTGCTTTCCTCTCCAGGTTTCTTCATCCGGAGGAACCAAGCGCACCAGTTGAGAAGGATAACTCGGACCTGGATGAAAAGATGAGATAAGGTGGAGAGATGGAAGACAGATTGGTGAGTTAAGGACCAAAATATAAGTGTTAAATTCATATGAAAAACAGACAGAGAAGCCAGAAGATAGAAATTCTAAAAAAGCAGAACCTCTACTCCCCCATACTTCTGCTAGTGTGATATTTGCCTTTCCATAGAGTACATCATTATTTAATAACTGTGTAGTTCACAGTATATAATTGTGCTAATGATGAATTGCTTTAATGATGTTGATTCATATTTTGGGTAGTGATGAGCAGACTGATTGATAAAGGTAAAATATTCATTATAATGTATTGATTCAGCATCCGATCTGTATGTAGGCAGGCAATGTAAGCTCATTACAAGGTTACAGAAATGCCACTGACCACTGACATGCTATTCAAGTAGCAGACCATACCAGTTACCTCTGCAGCCCCGTGCTGCATTCATGCGTCAGAATAATCTGAAAAATAAGTTCCCGATCATTTTTGTGGCTCATCTGATCTGTTTCCTTTGTCCTTTATTAACAACATGTTGTTTAAACGCTCTTGGCAACACATAACTCATCCTCTTTGTAGCATTTCAACTTAAATCTCAAGAAAACACTGAAATCGGAAAAACGACCATCCAAGGAGCATGTGAATGCATCATTGACCTTGACTGACAGAGGTCTCCACTCGAGTCCAATTTTATAGTCCCTCTTTCACTCACCATAGCAGGCAGAGTGACCAGTACCCTGTGACAACAGCTAGTGGGCGAGTGGGAAAAGTCAGGGATTCATGAACACATTGACACATTTGACAGGCTGACCCAGTACATACTAGACACTAAAATCAGTTGTTTAAAAAGATGTGTTAGTTCATTTTTGCCCATCACTAATATTGATGGAAATGTGTGTAATACAAATCTTTGTCAACCTTAAGATAAAATAAAACCTTGAGAAATAAATCTAAATGTACTGTATAACTGTACAGTTAATAAAGAGTCACTGCACTGTTCGTGGATATTTCTGCTTATGATGGTCTCTCACAAACAGTGTTACTGTATTACTCCAGCCTACTTGAGTAGTTAAGTGTACCAATATTAATAAGTTGTGTGGTTATTTGAAAATAATGCAGTTGTTGGGATTAAAAAAATATTGTTAACCTACCCATTTGGGCATCTTCCCTCCATGGGGGTCATGGTGGTGGAACTGTAGTACCAGGACTGTCACCACCACAGACAAGCCCACAATCATCATGGTGCTGGCAAAGTACTGAGCTAGAGGAGAAAAGGTACATAAGTACAGCAGAGTGACTTCCATTTGTGACAGAGAACAACTAATACAGTGTAAAAGTGTAATTCTGAATGAAAAGCTCATGAATCTACATACAGTCTGAGGAGAAATATGAGAGGTAAGCATTGTATTTTGGCAGGGCTGCTGCCGAGTCATTCAGTTGTTTGGTTAGTCAGTGGGGAGTTTATCCATGTCAACAGACCTGAGGTCATACCACCACAGGAAGTGGTGGGAGGATGACTAACGTTTTACTTCCTAATGTACAAACCAACCAAAACACAGACACACACTCGCGGGTATTTGCAGCCACGGAAACATGAAAATGCATAACATATGCATGTAGGCAAGCACGCTACCCGGTCCACCACACACAAAACACACAGACACGCACACAAACATGAGATATGTTCCCCTTTAAACAAAAACTGGTCATGTTTTATTTTTGTCTGGCTCTGATATCAGTGAGCGCATATACAGGCGGACCAATCAAATGCTTCTGCATACACCTCCATGTCAAAGCATAATTGGAGCTCTCATTGTGAACCTTGAGGAGTATTTTGTCTTCAATCTATCAGTTCCGCTCCACCTACAATGTGTTAATATGTCTACACCAATAAAGGTGAGTTTGCTAATGGCTTCGTTTTACATCACTGAGCTGCCAAATGATACTGAGCAGCATTTCTGTCTGCAGCCTCCCCTCCCATGTCATGGGTGGCTGCCTCATCTCTTCTAGTCTGTATCAGCATGGCTTGATTCCATGCAACTCTATTGGTCCTCTGCTCTGAGGATAATCTCCACATCCTGTATCAGCAACCTCCCACACCCAGCTGCTAACAGCTGCCCTGTGGTGAATATGAAGTGTGAATATCTCGACAGTTTAACTTATGGTTAATGGAGAAAACTTTCCACACTGACCCACCAACTACGGTATGGCACTTTTTAGCCTGTCTGGCTCCTTAATGAAGGTCAGATTCAGGTACAAGGTGAAAAATACATGAAATATAACCTTTTTATTTTCCTTGCCAAAAGACTGACACCAGTGCACCACCATTTTTAAAAATCATGAGCATTAATGTAGAATACTCGCCCACATTCTGCATTGTCTCACTTCATTTCCCCAAAGTGGTTAGAGGACCTGTTATGCTTATTTTCGGGTCGATACTTTCTACTTGAACACATTTACAGGCTTACACAACTGCATACAAAGTAAATAGAAAGACATTGAAAATGTTGAGCGAATTAGTGAGCTGCAGAGATGTTTTTTTTTTAACCTTTGGAAATAGCCAGGTTAGCTGTTTGCCCTTTTCCAGTGTTTATCTATTATTATGAGTAAACATCACGTCTGGCACAAATAGCTAACTGTAAGGAAATAAGCCCTTGATCATTCTGTGATCCATCTCAGTTATTTTTCTTTCTTTGTCATCACTTTGAAACCCAGATAATAATCACACTGAGCACCAATTAAAACAGAAATGTGTCTTACCAATCAGAGGAACAGAGTCTGAAGTGGCAGGCATGATCTCTGCTACCAGTAACATGAACACCGTTAGAGACAGCAGCACTGTGATGCCTGGGGGACGACAGTAGAGCAGAAACACAGAGGATAAATTCTTTCATCACAGCCTAGTTTTCTCTTAAATGGTGACTTGAGAGTACTCAAAATAAATGCAGCTGGTCGCTTCAAAATAGGTGAAATCAGCTGTGGATTTATTTTAGAATATTCAGTCTCTTTTCTACCCTTGAGGGATTACTTGCAGTTATATATTTACTCTGACCTCGTCTCACTGAATGGCATTTTGAAACTAGCTGACATTTTCGGGTACAGGTGATTATCTTTGCTGTGTTTATAATGGAGCTTTTATTCATCTGCTAATGAGTAAAATCCAACTCAAATGCTAATTCCCAGTCATAATGCCAGCATTAGCATAGAGCAATGACAAATAAATGAGTTAGCAACAGTGTCAGGACCTGGTGGGCTGATATCACCAAGGCGGGGGAGAGAAATACATTTTTGTCTCTATGTATGATTGTAATCATGAATCACTGTCCCTCTGTGTTAGTGTGAGGGAATGTGTATGTGTGCTGGGATGGACTGATGTGTGTGTCCTGCCCTGTACCGAGTGAGATCTTTTCTCCAGAGTCAGCAGGGAGCAGGAAGACCAGCAGGGCCAGGCCAGAGATGAGCACACAGGGGATGAGCAGGTTGAGGCCGTAGTAGAGTGTCCTGCGGCGCATGGTGACCGTGAACGTCACATCAGGGTAGGGCTCCTTACAGCACTCGTAGTACAGCTCATTACGCTTGGCCGGCACACCTGGGGGAGAAAGGAAGAGATGGGAAGGTGTAAATCAAAGGTAAAACACACAGAACTTTAAAATAAAAGTCCAGCTCTCAGTTCTGCTTGGCTGAGTATTATTTAAGATCTTATAAAATAAGCGGTAATGGTGCAGCTGTGGCTGTTTGAGCGGTTGGCAGAGAGAATCAGTTAACAATCATTATTAATACATGTTTATTAGTGACATTTAAACATGATTGAATGGGTAGATTTGTGGCCAGACAGTTGCTGGTTTGAATCCTTTGACATAAAGAGAAAAATGAGATGATAAATGCGCCTCTGTCCTTTTTATTTCATCGTGTACAATACAGTGGGTTATGGATTTAATGTCAGTCACTCAAAAATGCCACAAAATCTAGATTTTCTGTCTCTGAGGGTAAAATTCCCGACTTTAACTAAGCACAGTTGTCGCAGTTGTTGTTTTTAGGAAGATTAGGATTTCAACGTTAATGTATTGTCCTGGTAACAGTGTGGAAAGCAGCTTGTCGCTGAAAAAAAAAAAGCAGTGCACTCTTGCCTAAATGATTACTGTACATAATAGAGTGATGTAATCTTTTATATAAAGTAATAATCCTCCCAACACAGTTTTCACCTTGTGTAGAACAGCACATTTAAGCTGGTCCAAAATCACAATAAAGCGCAGCTTGTTGTGGTTTGTTGTCTAAACATTTGGGTCGTAAATTTTTTCTGCAGCAAATTGAATTTATTTTTTTATGACGGCAGCCACCTGTTTGAGAGCAGCCTTTCTGTTCTAACTCTGTACACTGACTGATAGGCAGTTGTTGCTCTTAAGCTCTTCATCCTCACTGGATCTGTCTAGACGTGTTTTGTGTAACCACAGAGGTGATTTGTAGACAAGGTTCATGTATCGTCCAATCTCACATCCAGTGTGTTCAGTGGACTTTACAGCCCAACATCAGCAATAGTTCCTTATATAGCACATTTCATACTGAATAGCAGTTTAAAGAGCTTTACAAATTGCACAATAAAGTCAATAAGATAATATAAAAAAACATTAAAGGGACAGTTCACACCAAAATCAAATCTTCATATTTTTCCTCTTACCTGTAGTGCTATTTATTAGTATAAACTGTTTTGGTGTGAGTTGCCAAGTGTTGGAGATATAAGCTGTAGAGATGACTGACTTCTCTCCAATATAATAGAACTAGATGCGACTCCAAAAAAATTCATTTGAAAAACTCAACAACAACATCTTTTTCAGAAACTATTGTAGAGGCTAAGCCAACACTTTAAGCCACTGAGATGCTGCACTAGGATGACTTAAGTGATGCACTGATTGTTACTGTGTCTAATGACTCAAAGTCTGAGTCAGACTTCCTTGTTGAACCTTTGTCAGTGTCAATTAACCTCAAATATGTTTCCAGTGATATTCAAAAACATCCACACGTTAAACTCCCACAGCAACAAGCTGCTTCAGCAGTCAAAAAACTGTTTTTCTTTCCAGGTGGAACTACTGAACAACATCCGCCAACTGTACCACTGTGCAGACAGAAGTGTGCATCAACTCATGGACGAAAAGCTCCTGCTTGTGTGTCCTCCTCAACTGAGCTGTACAGCCAGCTAGCTCAGTGGTGCCAGGTGAGCTAACAGTAGATGTGAACAAAAGTCTAAAAGAGGCACACGGTTAAGTCATTTTATCCCCATTCAAATTAGCAGAGGGCTAAATCAAAGGTTAGCCATTGGTGTGGCGGAAGTCTCCAGTGGTCTTGGTCTGTATGCACAATGATAATAATTTTAAACCCTGTGAAGTCAAATTTTTTGGCTTCATGTGCCTCTGAGCAACTTTTGCAGGAATGAATGGTGCCCCACCTCCAACATTGTGTCTTTATACATCCATGTCCAGGACAGATAGCGGCTAGTGTAGCCTCAAGCAGAGATGAGGAGTGGGCTTCAGAAGCCTAGTGACCTTGCTTCTTTCTAACTTTATGCCCCCAATTTTTTTTTTTTCATTTTCACACTTTGGTGTTCTTCAACCATTGTTGACTCAAGTGACATCACATTAGAGATTTATCAGACCTCACACAGCTCCCTCTGGAGCCACAAAGGGCTTTAAACAACTTTGTCCACATAAGCAGTAATAGCCTACTACCTGACGCCTGAAAACAGACTTTGATGTGTAAAATCAGTGGAGTTCCCCTTTAAGATAGACTTAAAAAATGTGAACCTATCCTTTAATCCTCACATTCGAACATGGGCATATTATACATGCATACATACATGTACTCCATATTTTGTGTTCACCCGAGGAACAATCAGTGGACCTTAGTCACAAGACCTACGTGCTTGTACTTAGAATGATGAGCACTGCTTGGGCAGGAGAAACTGTCAAGACCTGTCAAGAAGCTTATTAAACTCTGTGTCAACTTTAAATTACCCCACTATCCCTGCAAAATAATCCTAAATCATTTATTAATCCCTAATGCTCATCACCATGCCCTTATCTGTCGTGCCGGCATATTCACATTTACAAGACTAATCTGCCTTTTCCATCAGATCAACAACAGAAAACAATGTCACCTTGGTCTGGTCAGATGCAAATAAGTCCAAAAACTTGTGTGCACATGTGCGTGTAGGAAGATTAGAAAGCAGGACTTTGATAGATTTCATAGCGCAGTAATTTCAAAGTGTTATCTTTTCCCCTTGATTAAAAAGCCACAATCAGTGAATTGTGTATGTTTTGTGTGTGTCTGTGTGAGAGAGAAGGAGGGAGACTCATTTGTGGCTCGAAGTCAAAAATCAGCCTCATTATACAGCTGTATCAGCCATTCACAAGTTCAAGTGTTTACTGATTCTGAATGAGGCCTGGTTCAATGTAATCAGTGATATGATTAAAATACACTACTCAAAAAAGCCCAGAGTGTGTGTGTGTGTGTGTGTGTGTGTGTGTGTGTGTGTGTGTGTGTGTGTGTGTGTGTGTGTGTGTGTGTGTGTGTGTGTAAACCGTGTTTATTCTTATAGAAATGCAATTTAAATTAATTGCATGGATTCAGATTAATTTCATTTAAACTGTGTCGCTTGAACGCTGAAGAGAAATAGCCTTTGTTAACCATCTATTAATTTGATGGATTGCAGACCTGCAGATGCATCCACCACATTGTGTGTGTGTGTGTGTGTGTGTGTGTGTGTGTGTGTGTGTGTCTGTCTGTCTACTGTATGTGTAGATACATACGCCGGCATGGGTATGGGAATGTTCTAAGGCACCAGGACAGTGTGTGTTCTTGGCCAGCTTGCCGCCTGACCGTGCCTGAATTAAGTGAACCATCCCGAGGCCAGCTGTCACCACACACACACACACACACACACACACACACATGCCCCTCCATTCCCCCAGCCAGCTGGGCACTCTCACTTTGTGTTGAAGTATATTTGTGTGTGAATGTGAATTATATACTGTTGGCCTCTGATTAACACCCAAACTTGACTTAAAGATGATGTGAGCACTTCATTTCCACATGGGGAGAACGAGGGGAGAAAAATAACAAACAACAAACGAGGGGAGAGGAAAGAAAACAAAGAAATGAGCAGGATTTATTAGCTTTATATTACCTTTAGAATTTTATCTTGAGCTTAACCATTTCTGCCTTCCTTAGTTTCAAAAAAGAGACAAAAGAAACTCGGACCACGAAAGGATCACCATAAAAGACACAAATAAAAATGAATTGAGATGCGAAGAATCCTGTTTTTGTAAACTGTAATGTTAAAGTAAACACACTTTTTGCTCCCTTGTTGAAATAAAAGAGAAGATAGATACCACTTTGTCTGTGCAGTATATATGAAGCTTAAGACAGACACTAACATACTATTCATACTAAGCAGGATGTCAAATTAAGCGTGTTGTGTTCCAGCTGCATAGTATGTGGATTTTGTATATGCAAGACATACCCAGATATATACTAGATTAGCAGCAATTTCTGAATATGTGGCGTGAGCTTACTGAACATACTCAACTGTCCCACAATGCATTGAAAGTGACACTTTCAGCTATTATGAGGCCAGTTTATCCAAATAATGCCTGTCTGGAAACCTGCTGCAACATTTTTGGAGATGTGAGAGCTGCTGGAAAGGTCAGAGCGACTGTCAATCATGTGATGCAGTCTTATGACTATTACTATTTTGCTTGAGCTAACTTAAGTGTTAACAGTCTGTTGGTAACCCTAACCCTTAATTGTTCATTGAGTAGGCAGTATGCATTACATACAGACTGAGTGTTTAGGTAGCCTTAGGCAGCATGTCAGGTGGAAATTCTGAACACAACCTTTCTCCAAAGCAGTGACTTCCTGGAGTTGTATTGTCGTCGTCATTTAGGAGCTGCTAGCCCAGGCCCTAAGGAAGCGCTCTGGGCTTTGAAGCTAATTTTTGTAGTGGCCCAAAAAAAAACATTTTTCCTATAAACTTACATTGGTAAAGAGACATCTGTATATCAGTGAAATGACTTGTTTCACTATCAGGATTTAATCCATGGGTCCGATAACATTTGGAAAGTCTAGCAGAGCTGCAAGATTGAATCACATTATCATAATTCAAGTTAGCGCAGTGCTTAATCAGAAGTAGCCGGCTTGGCTAGTAGGTCTCTTTCTCTATGGGCCTAGTGATGCAGAAGCAGCACTGATCATCTGGGTAATTTCTCACTCAAATAAAGTGTTTTTGGTGTGCCACTGAGCAACTTTCATAGGAATAAATGGAGTCCCTCCATCCATTTATCCAGGTCTCTTAATACATCCATGGGCTAACCCCATGAAAACCGAGGATGCATAATTATAACTAGGTACCGAAGATGGCGCCTTATCAGTCCAATGAACTGCTCATCTGACGCATGTGCCAAAAAAGTCCTCCGCGAAATGTGGCCTACTAGATATGTGCAGTAGTGTTTCTCCTGCTGGCTCTGCCTGCTAGTTCTCACTTGGCTTATAGACAAGACATAACATCACAGATTTTTAAATTGCTTTTCTCAGCTTGAGGAAAGTTTTACAAGTATAAAACCTCCATGAATCAAATATTCATGATAGAACGAGTCATAATCAACCTTGTTTGCAGTCAGCCAAGGCTGAGCAGCATTCTTGGGCCCTGATAGAAACACAAATTATTATTTTCACTGTAGCCAGACTAGTTTTTTCCCCCAGTTGTCAGTCTTCATGCTGAGTTAATGTAAGCAGCTGGCAGTAGCTTTATATTTACCACACAGGCACAAGAGTAGTATCAGTCTTTCCATCTATCTCCCACCAAAAAAACAAATGTGTATTTCCAAAAGTGTCAAACTGTTCCTTTAAAATTCTATCGAGCTAAAACCACTTGTTTTACACCATGAGAGCCACTCAACCTTTAGTCCCATAATTCTCACACAAGTCGTGTTTTAGGTAGCAATCGCCCAAAGTAATCAACTTACAAAGGGATGTATATAATCAAGGGCAAGATGTGTAAGAGTTCAAGAGGAAACTGTGTGGATACTGCTGCAATAAACAACGTTCTCCAGCCTATCTTTAAGCAGAACTGATAGACAGGAAAGTGTCAGTGAAAGCAGCGTCTTACATGGAAGTCGACATCTGAATCACCTGCTGTCAGAGCTGTGTCATGCTGAATGGTTGTCTGCCTCTCTGGAATATGACTTGGAGGGCCTAGCTAATGTTGAAAGTGTCTGTCTGTCTGTCTGTCTGTCTCAGAATCTGTCAGAGTCTTTCAGATTCCCTGAAGGTTTTTACAATTTGCATCGCAAACATATCCTCCAGATATTTGGAGTGGTGTCAGTCATTTATCATATCAGCTCTCACACCCTATCTTTATCCCTCGTATGTCACCATGCAAGTAATTTTACATTGATTTCTGCACTCATATTTACCCATGCCAAATGATGACCAAAATATTTAGTGTCTGACAGCACTGCTTTGACATTTACTTCCGTAAACAGCCGCTAAAAGCTTTCTCCACGACGACTGACACATTTGTTCTAATATTATCCTGTCAGAAAAATACACATTTCATAAAAGCAATATGGGTAAATATGTTGTGTTATAACAAGACAGAAACTGAAGGACGGTCACATCTTAGATTTTATTTTTATTTTGTTTTACTGTTGTCGTCCCTGAATGTGTGTGAGTGTGCCTGTCCCTGTCTGTTTTTCCACTTACCTACTAGATCCCATTCCCCGTTTGGTATGTAGGTCGAGATGTCCACATCCATCATCTGGAGGTCCAGCAGCCAGCCGTTGTGGGTCCACGAGCCAAACTTGAGGTCACACTTCTGCACATCAAAGGGGAACCACCGCACATCGATGTAGCAGGTACTCTTCAGGATGCCTAGAGAGAAGTGTTGAGGGAAGTTACGAAATGGAAGCACTAAACACTTATTTTGGTGTGTGATTTGCTTAATATGTTTAAAATCTAAAGTAACTAGTAAATTTCAGTATGAGTCATTTCACTCTTTCAAGCCTCAGAGACTGGAGCAAAACATGCCAGTGACCGACAGGCAAAAGTGTTTCTGGTTCTGTCGATCCAGAAACACTTCAGTGTCAATTAACGTCAAATTGTCCACCAAAATACCTTATTTTTTTGCTTTTATTTTTCAGTTTGACATACTTATAAGCATTTTCATTTAAAAAGTTACCAGAGTAATCAGCAAAAGTCAGAAATCTAGGGTTAAATTTGATTGAAATGCGAACGTTTTTAGACGTACACATATAACTATTGTTTCTATAGTGTTCACCTTGTGGCAGGTCCTACAATAAGAGATGCATTGAAATGTAGTTGACACACTGTTAAATGACAATGTGCAATTTTCTGCTGCTAGGGGTCTCAATCAAAACAAAAACAAAAGACGGAGCAATGCAGTCAGTTTCTCCCGACTAGGATTCCGTCAGTGTTCATTGTTCAGGATGATGATGAATTATCCGCTGAGTGCTCCTCCTCTCCAAAACAAACAGACCCAGTGATTTAAACTGAAAAGAGAAGAAAGCAGTTTGGCTTGTTGTGGAGGGGCTACTAGCCCAGCTCCCGCTAATGTATGCTCAAATTTCTTCCACAATAACTTAAGATCCAGTCAATCAGGAGATTTTTACCAGGAGTTGAATCATCCACAGAGATTTACTGCTCTCCAAAACAAACAGACCCAGCAATTTAAACCAGTAAAAATACTGAATAAAGCAGTTCCACTTCAAAAAATTAGTGTTTCTCCTACGCTGTTCGGTACTTAACGGGCTGGAGTCAAACTGCTGCTGATGTTTGTTCAGTTAGTTTCTCTGCTAATGTAAGATCCAGACATCTGATGAATTAAAATCCTTCAACCAGCTGAAATATATAGCCAAAAATGACCACAATCTAAAAAGTATAATATAAAAATGTGGCTTCAAACTGGATAAAAGTCAATTCATGACAGCTTCGGGTAAACAACCACAACCCTGAAGCATGCGGAAGGAGATATGACCCCCTAACAGGTGATGAAATGGATTGTGTCCTGTATTAAAACTACAGATTTCTCTGAGTTTGAACATTGCTGGAAACATTTGAGATAATATGAGTGACCTCAACAAAATATAAAATGCTGGTCGTTTTTAGACATTTTAATTTAAAAAAGATTGGTTATATGGAACATTGGTGCCTATAAACCTTTCACTTTTCTCAATATTTTGCCTGTTTTATCCTTGACACCTCTTTGTATCTGAAAATCACCAAAACAATGGGCAACATTTCAGTCAGTGAGTTAGAAAACAGTGAGGAGGAGAATGATGACAGCAATGATGATGATGATAATGACAGTGATCATGTTGGTGTTCCTAAAGATGACAGAACAACTATAAGTAATGGTAATATAGTGATAAGATAGAGCTAATGCAACTGAATTGAAAGTGGGTCATTAGTGAGAGAGAATATATTTTGAATGTCTCACCTGGTGGGATGTACTGACAGGATCCTGACGCATTTACCAGCACGTTTGTATGGAACGTAGCATCAAACCTCTCGTCAGCACTATGGGGAGAGAGGAATGGATAATGTAAAACCAGTATCACAGCATGTAAAGAAAAATCTCCCAAAGCAAGGGAAATAGGAGTTTGAGAGAAAAAGGTTGTGATTATGAAGTTGATTGAGAGTAAAGTACAAAGGTAAAGACAGATAACAAGAAAAACACAGACCATAAACAGTAAGTGAAGGTGACAGAGAGAGGTAGAGACAGCGGGGATTTGTGTAGATCCAGGCAGACTGTTTAATTTTACTGATCATCTTAAACAAACATGGTTGTCTGCCATCGAGACGTCCTTCAAGCAGACAGGGATTATGTACACCCAAAAAGCAAAGCACAGACATCATAATCACAAAATTACACATTTCACACAGGAACAGAAATCATCCCTTGAACATTACAACAAAGGACTCTATATATCAAAGGACAGCCATTCTCAGACTATAATTACAAATGTTGAGGACTCTTTATTGCTAGATATAAAGTATCTCTCTGCATTCACTGTAGTAAAAAGCAGTACGTCAGAAATATTACAAATCCAGTCCTGGCTAATTGAATGCCTTTAACAAGAACTTCAAAGAACCTAAGAAGTGCATTCAACTGCTAGTATTTGTTAACTAAAGAGCACGTAAAGAGCATATCTTCCCATTGTGGCTACAGATTACTCATTATGTGGATCTGTCATCTAAATTTTCCACACCTTCAAGAACACGGTGACCGAATAAAAACAGAAATACTTGTAATACATATTTTTGATGCCAGAAAAAATGTCACACAATCTGTTAAGGCAGAATAACCTTGGCCTACGAATCGAGGAATCCAAGAAAAAAAATACTGTATATGATTTGTGCATAAACTACCTTTCACCATGCTTTATAAAATCTGTGAGATACTGTACTTTTTAACCATGCTAGCTGCCCTAAGGATGGCAACTTCAGCTGATCAATTCAGGCTGTTTTTCAGCATTTTTGCCAAGACTGAAATATCTCAACAGCCATTGAACATTTAGCAATTAATTTTTGTGAAGACATCTGTGGTAAACGAAGGGTATATTCAGTCCAGTCACTGGAAGAAAAATTGGAATTGTATGTTTCTGCAAACCACAAATATGTCACATTTGCACCTTGCCATACATATCACATCAATGTTTCTAAACTAATGTCTTATATAAGATGAATTTATCATCTGGAGGTGGAGGGGATGGTGGATGGTGCGTCACCTAGGCGAGATGCCTGCCAAGCTGCACACCATCTGACTGTTTGAAACCAACAAAAAACAAAAGTGATTGTGATTTAGCAAGTCATTGCTGTGTTTCCAGCAGCCTTTTTAGGCTCCAGACGTAGGTGTTTTTTATTAACCCATTTTTTTTTCTATCAGATGGTGATGAAGTTGGGACTGTGCCCCCCAAACTGGGTATCTTAGGCCAAAATATGATTTTTTTTCCCTGACCCCGAGTGTCATCAACAGATCACAATTTAATTTGGCTATTTCACTCAAAGCACAGTCAAGCTTTATAGAGCTGCTGGCATGGCAGACAACACAAAATAGGACATTCTTTACAGAAGCTGTAAAAGGCTTTATACAACAGCAACTGAACATGTATCAATTTATTCAGAACAAGCATTATATTTTTTAATACCTCTCAGTACGCTGTGACACCCATAGAAACTCCGAATGACATATACTCATCATTTTAAACATTATATGAGCACACATACAGAGCCAGACAAAACACCCTGACTCATACCATCATCCATTATTGTCCATTAGTACATATATACCACTAACATTATGACACTGGGAGCAGTGGGAGAATGTGAGGGGCATGCCTAAACTCCTCCTGAAGGCTTTTTGTTGGACAGGTAGAACATAAATTTAAGCTAAGTGAGTTGGGAATGAGCCCAGGAGGCCAATAACAGGACAAGGCTTTACCCAATGCAGATTTATAGCCGCTACATCAATAATCTAAATCTAATCACTCTTTTCACTTAGCAGAGGGTGGAAAAACAAAGAGGCTGTGAGAGTACTTCGAAGCAGCTGTAATTACTCTTATTCACTGACGAGAATAAATGGGCTAAATTAGCATTTAGCTTTGTAATGGTATTTGGAATACATCTGCCCAACACATACATTAGTTGTGTAGCACGAGCATTTTCAAACTGTTTGGTGAACCTTGTACAAATATATATATATATATATATATATATATATATATATATATATATATATATATATGTATGTATGTATGTATGTATACCTTAAAATGGTAGCACACATGAGCTTCACCAGGTGTCTTGATCTTGATGTGAAAGCTACATTTTAATCAGATCACTAAGCAGGTGGAACATATGTCATGTGGAAAGATAAGGGCATGATCAAGGTGTTGAATCCTAATGGAGTCCTTTTGCCCTCAAAGGAATTCTTCAATAGCTTAACCATCTTTTTCTTAGATGTAAGCCACTGAATGAAAAAACAATACACACGTGTAAAAATGTGGAGCCATTTACTTGCAAAGCAATAGATCTTGCCAATTGTATAAGCTCAGAGAAGTCAAGAGAAAGTATTAAAGAAAATCCGAGGTAGACGTGTACCTCTAAATGTTAAGTAGGGGGGGTAGTGGCCACTTCCCTACATCACACCTAGCTCAGATCACACTTCTTAGCCTTTATTTTGACCTCAACTACACACTTGTAAAGGTTCATGACTACATCTTGCACACTTGTGATGCTGTCGCTGTAACAAAATTTGTACAAAGACACACCTGATAAAATACTCAAAACTGCTTCCTGCAATAAAAGATGTCTCCAGGACCACATTTTGCCATGATGACACACACAGACTTTCAAGGTTAAAACACAACTCAGTCGCAAAATGTTGGCATTGTACATTTCTGCAAACCACAAATATGTTACATTTGCAGGTTATTGTTTCTTTACCTCTCAACAACACTGTTGTTAACACGCTGTTAGGTTCAGGCACCAAAACCATTTGCTTGTGATTAGGAAAAAATCATTTTTGGCTCAAAATACCCACTTTTGGTGCTGTAATGCCGGCAGGACGCAGCAATATCTCCGTAAAAAAACAACTATTTTTGTGGCACAGTCTCCACAGAAATCGCAGCAATGTCTCAGCAAAAAATGGTTGCTTTTTGCAGCCCTATCACTGATGGAAACTTGGCATCATGTTGCTAAAAAACATCCAAGTTTAGTGGCTGCTGAAAATGTAGCCACAATTCGCTAAACAACAACTGGTTTTGTTGTTTGTTGGTTTAGAACGTGGTCTGTAGTGGTCTGCAGCTTGGCAGGTGTCTTGCCAAGGTAACGCACCATCCATCATCCCCTCCACCTTCCGATGAGAAAGTCAGCTCATATATGTCATTTTAGAGACGTTCATATAGTCAGTATGAAATGTAAAACTGCATTGTATTTAGGAATTGTTAAACGCCAAAATTTTCTGTGGCGACTGGGCTGGAATCAAAACCAGCCATCGCGACATCACAGCATGTAATAACCTGCTTAACCTGAGGACAAGATGGTCCACAAATTGGGCACATATCATTTTTTAGGCAAATATCTTTCCCTCTTATACAATACAGAATGTACTTCTTGAACATCCACTCACTCAATTAAATTGCATCACCCACACTGACATTTCATGCCTATGAAACACTGTTACAATATATGTTAAAATATCACCGTCAAGATATGCAGCTGAGGTCAGGAAAGGCAGCAGTGTACAGTCTGTACCACTTCACAAGTGAAATCATCTTTACATGTACAGACAGCAGCTCAACAGCGAGATGGCTTCCATTATTTACATAAAAAATAAAATGAAAGCAGAAAACTCAGTCCCTTTGTGTCACAGCTTCCCAAGTGTCTGTAGATGGTGAAATATTCAAAATCATGCTGGGGACAGGACAAATGGTTCCTATATTATTCATCTGGCATGGGTTTAGGTTTGCTGCAGTGCTGACATGGGCACATACAAAACATACAGCTGTCTACCTCCTGTATCCCCCACCAGTCTGGCTTTACAGCACTTCATGCCCAAACTGTCTTGGCTAACTTGGACAGACTACCCTGTCTCTCCAAGCTAAACTGAAGGAACAGACAATCCTGAATATGGTGGATACCTGCATAGTGGAAAATGCATAACTTTGCAAATTCTCTGCAAATGAAATAACATCAAAGTCGATCATTGATCTCCAGCCTAAGGTGTTGTTGTATGAACCACCATATGATCAAACAATATGTCTGTTACGAATTCCCCAGGCGGCATCCTCTTCTGAGCCCCACCCAGGCACTCCAGGAAGATCAGATACTTTGAGCTGCTGTTTGCTGCATATGCATTAACAACAGTCAGACCTTTCATCCTCAAAATATACCAAGCCCTTCCAAGTTTTTCCTATCCCCCCCAAGTCGCTCCGATTACAACGGTTACATGATATCATATTTACACAAGATGGATTCTTTCTAGCCTGTTCACACCTGGTATGATCATTCATCTTGGGTCACAAGTGGACAGCTCGTAGTCTTTCTGTTCACAACATACATTAGAATGCGTCTTCACCATTAGATCTGCCTTACATGTACATCATATCATTCAATGTCATTCGGAAAATATTGTTGTAAGAGTGTGAGCTTGGAGCTGGGAACAGTTGGTGAGAGTCTGCCACCACACACAGTGACAGGGCTAACTGTTAGCATCACACAGCTAACATTATCTAACAGTTATCAGTGAGTCCTCATACAATGGTTCATATCATATCCTAAGAAAATGCACATACAACAGTTTGTATGATATCCTACAAATTAGCACGCCATGAATGACATTATGTTCTTAACATAAAATTACATAATTAACATAAATTTACGGAAGTTAGGTTTGGGCAAGTTAAGTTACTGTGGTTAGGTTTAGGAGTAAAAAAAATCACGATGGGGACAAACCTTAAAATGAGTTCACTTAAAGTTATTTATTTCCATCAGCACATTGGTCACGTGACTGCAGCCTTTTGAAATGTGTGGGTTATGCAGGAATTACTGATTTATCATTACCTGGGATATCTATGAATTTTAGTGCATTACTTTTCATGGGAAAACTTATAAACAGTGCATGAGAACAGCCTGACAGAGTCAAGCCATTTCAGTGTTGAGGTGAGTTTGTTGAGACTGCTTAGCAGCTGCTGCTCTGTTAGATCAAACTAATAAGGCAGATGTTGAACTGACTGTGCACTGGGAGGAAAGCAGCTCCGGGAAAGGTCCTTCAACATTGCGTCTAACTAACCTATGTAACTGCAGCAACAGTCGGATAAGCAAGGGCATCAGCTAAGTAGGTTGTCCTTCAGTGTGGCTCGGGAAACATTAGCATACAATCTGTTGAATGAATGTGGCCATATGCAGAGAGACTGGGTGCATTCACGCCTGTACTTAAAGCTCGCCACTTGTAATCCTATCACCCAGAATGCATGTTAATGCCAGTTGTAAACAGGGTCTGTCAAAGCACCAGATCTCTATATCTAACTTAACAGGAGATGGGCTCACAAAGTACGCCTGCAAGCTCCCCTCTCAGGCTTGGCTCAAGCAGGGCACCCCAGGCAAGGCCGCTCAATCCAAACACTGCTCTTAAATGTGTCGCTGTATTGTGTACGATGGCTGTGAGGTAAACAGTAGAAAGTAATCTTCCAGTAAAGAGCACATGCCTGTATTTGATTGGCCACCACAGCATCTCACCAAATGAGGTTGGGTTGCAGTCCAGCTGGATGACCCTGCCTGTTTTTCACCAGAGCCCTTTGCATTGGCACCCAAACTGCATCACTGCACTGTCCTCATTCAGATTAATGAGGAGGATGTGCTTTCATCATGCAGGGCTGAAGTTGCTCTGAATGTGGCTTTAAGGCACCAGTATACCACGTCACAACTGCTTTTCAGATAGTTAGAGAGCTTTGGAAACCCCTTTCCCCTCATACCTTACTAACATCAGAATTGGGGATGCTCTGTCCAACAATTTCTATAACTGTCTGAAACCAGCAATGGGATATTAACAAGCACTTCATGGTGTGATTGGTTTTCTATTTCTTCCACAACTGTTCCCATCATTTGTTTGGTAAACAACCATAAAAACACCATGAATGCTTTTGCACCATTATCCTCACACCTCCCCATGTGACAATTCTCAGAGGGGCTTTCCTGGTATTTATTCAAAATACTTTCACAGCTTAATTGTTTTACTACATTTACAATGTTTGTATTTCTTATAGTTTTTGTCTTTTGAAGTCATGCTACTGCAACAACCTAATTTCCAGGTGGGTATCAGTAAAAGTTCACCTTATCTCATAGTTTTAATCCCTTTTCTCGCTTGCTTTCCAACTTCATAAAAATAGAAACGAATGATTTAACTGATGATTTATACTGCATGCATAAGGAATGTCAGTTTCAATCTGCGTCTGTGTCAGGACTATATTGTTGTTATCATTAGCGATCACTGATCCCCACCGTAAGCTGCTTAATGTTCTGTATCATCCCTTTTAGATAGCCAAACCTCTCTTTTCCTCCTCTCCGTCTCTCGTGCACACACTAAGTGAGAAATCTGTCGCTACCATCCCATAAAAGAATCCTCAATCACCTTGAGGGTACAGCTGAAAAGCCGGTGCCATCAATCAACCCTGCCATGTATCAGGTTATTTTTCCCACATTACAAGTGTGATTCTTTAAGTGTGGGAGTGTGTGTGATTCTGAGGAGGCATGAAAAGGATTGATGCATTAAAGACATCTTACTCCCCTGTTAAATATCCTCTCTTTGAGCTTGATGGTTTAATAATGGTCAATAACCACACAACCTTTCTCCCCAGGTGCCTTTTACCATAAGCAGCACTATAAAAAAGCAGTTTCACGCACATATGCAACAGCACCAGACAAACACCGCTTTGGTATTTACTCAGGTGGTATTTCCCTGCACATTTATAATGTGATTTATGTCCCCATTCAAGTAACAATCGGCTTCCATAACTGTATTTACTATGTGAAACTGTACAGAATGCTTGCCATTGCAATAACCTGATAAATGACTGTACATAATCAGATTTTCTTTCCTGTTATTGCATTTTATCTAATGCATAACTTTATCTTTGTGTTACAGGCACAAAAACAACAAATGGAATCTTCAAAAGCCAAAAGAACGTAAAGATAAAAACACCAGACTTCTGTGCAAGGTAAGAATCAGGCATTTGTCATGCACTGTTGGTACGTTTTCCTTTCAAAATGTAATGAACCAAAATTAGCTCCCATGTAATCATGAGCCAATAATTTGTGTATAACCCATGTTTTTGGGAAGGCTGAGATCACTTGACGAATGTGCCGATAGAAGTGAGAGTAGAAGCGGACTTTTCCTCAGGAGACTGGTGTTCGTCACCATGTTTCTTTTCTAAAACCTAACCTAACATTTCAAGACACTGTTATCTCACAACCATCTTCGGTCTTGAATGTCCAAAACAAAACAAAAAGTGGGAAGGGGGAAAACAGAAATATAAGAAATACAAATCAATAAAAGATCCTGTCAAACGTACAAAAAAACAATATCCCAAATGAATAGCACTTAAGAAACTACCAAACATTTACAGATTATCTCAATAAAGAGCCCTCTTTCTTCTCTCCCAGGGTTTCTCAAGATAACTGGTTAAGTTCTATGTTTCAAATGTGAACAGATATTTCAGTCTTTGTGAATTTAATATATTTACAAAATCACATTGTGCACTTCACAATAAAGAACCAGCAGTAAGCAAAAGTGATCTAATTTTCTATATTGTTTAGACAGACCTCAACCTAGCATGTAGAGATTTTTTTCTTGCTTGCTTTTTAGACAAATTATATGCAACATAATTTTCCATAACATATTCGGTTTGTGTCATTGTAAAAGTATGCAGTTTTGGTTTTGTCCATATATGGCCAGCCCACTGCCCTTTGTCCTTGGCACACAGATTCTCTAAACAAATCAATGTTGAGCTTTTCATTTAAAAAAAAAAAAGCCTCACCAGACCCAGAGCTGCAAAACACTGTGCATAAATCTTTAGACCAAGAACCATTACTTTGTTTATCCCAGATAAAAATGTGCCTCATCAACCTACTTTCATCCATATTAGTAACTGATTCCATAACTGAGCTGTACATTTCTTCCAACAACCCTCATATGAAACTTTTCCAGCAAGAACTAAGACCTGTATCACTCGCATGTGCCAGACAAGGTCATGTGATTTCACAGAATGTACCATGTAAGAGGCACATTGGCTATTGGTTGTTGTTGTTTTTCAGTATGTCACAGCTGTTGAGCAAGACGGTAAATGTTCTGGATGTCATTTGTTTACCATGTAGGCGACGGTCTGTAATAAATGTGTAAAGATGGCTTGTTTTTCAGGACAAACTCCGACATGTTTTTTTAAAGTGCACAGAAAGCCTGAAAAACAAAATTGACACGGGTACATGATCAAGCTACTTAGAGGCAAACTTGAATCGTTCTCAGGAACTGAGCTGGTCCAGATTACATTGTCAGTATCAATCACAGAAACACCTAGCAACCTATTTTATTTGAACAGGCACAGCAGACTCATCTTGCCAAAATGGCTGAGCAGGTTGAAAAGGAAAGGGGTTCAGTTAGGCTGACCTATGAATCAAAGGTACGGATGAGCTGTTCAGAAACCATTAGTTCTGTTTTTTACCATAATTCTTTGACAGAAGTATTAAAAGAAATGAGCTCAGCCACGGGAATGTTTTCAATGAGACCTGTAGAGCTTCATATGAGGGTGAACCATCTCTACAAACATGATGAAGTCACATGGTGATGTCTTAAATAAAGGACTAAAAGAAATGACTTAAATACTTCAGACAAATAAAGATAAATTACAGAAATCTGTTGACATTTCAAGCCACTTGTGTCTTCAGTCATCTAATTCCTATTGCCCATTGCAGGCAACAGATGCAAAGCCCCCTGGGAGTTATGGTTTATGTCCTCCCAGAGGGAATTGGCTCAATCACCTCATTAAACGAGGCTGTAACCAAGAGTGAAATTTCATCTGGGGAATATTTGTATCCACTGTGTCATAGAGTAAACAGAGCCCAGGCAGTCTAGAGTGTCCATCTGTGTATTATAGAAAACAAATTCATATAGAGGGGGGAAAGGAGAAAGAGAGGAGGGCAGAAAAAATAAATACAAATGAAGGAGTATGCAGAGCAGAATGAAACTGTAGGAGCAACCAATGTGCTGATCATGCCAGGCACTAGTAGCCATTGATATAATTATCAGCAAAAATGAGGTTTCATCATATTAGTCGCCTTTCTTCATTCCTTCCTTAACGTCAGTATACTTTATCAAATAACCATTCTAATTCGAAAGAGTAAAACTGCGCTATGTGGATGATTTTAAATGCAGTGTGGTGAAATGATGAATCACTCTGTCAGTTCACAAGTAAAGAGACTCTGAGGGCCTGTGGAGTAGAGATTAAATATGGACAGTAGAATTACATTATTATGCCAAGATTAATGTGACATTATAAAATATTTTATGTAATTCAGACTAGCCAGCTTCAGAATGTAGAAAAGTAGATTAAATCAATAAAACTTTAAAATGAACTCAAGTAGCTGGTGAAGGAATGAAATGATTGGAATAGTATTAAAGGAATACTCTGCCCATTTTCAACCAGGTCTGTGTCACGCTGGTGTGGGCGGTGTGTGCAGAAAAACAGTGTCAAGGGGCCTCTGTGTATTAGCAGCTCATGAGCCAAAATCTGACGGATGATGTGAAACACATCATTTTGCAGATTTTGGCAGACAGTGAGCTGGCATCAAAGGGGGTGAAGGCCTTTAATGAGAATCAGCAAACTATCTCTTTAGGTCGGACAGAATAAGAGAGGATATAAAACAAGATAAGACTAGGCAACAGAACAGAACTAAAAGTTGTAAGTATACCCTACCTGTTGTAGAGGAGGATATCTGGGACCCATACCAGATTGGAAGGGAAGCGCAGGTTTTGAACCCCGGGGTAGCTCTCTGCGTTCCATGATAGGTAAATGTCTGTCCAATACTGAAACAAACAATAGAGGGTAAATGAGACAGACGAAGTAAGGACATACAAACAAGAACAAAATACAGGATAAAAGTGCTGCATGTAACTCTGGAGGAAGATGGTTGATTGAGTCTCATTTCATCCATCCATCCATTTTCATCCACTTATTCGGAGCCGGTTTGCAGGAGCAGCAGGCTGAGCAAAGCACCCCAGATGTCCCTCTCCCCAGCAACGCTTCCCAGCTCTTTCTTAGGGACCCCAAGGCATTCCCAAGCCAGATGAGATATGTAATCTCTCCAGTGTGTCCTGGGTCTACCCCTGGGACCTGATCAGACACCTGAACAACCTCAACTGACCCCTGGCGCCACTCCGAGCGCCCTCCAGATGTCCAAGCTCCTGACCCTATCTGTAAGGCTGAGCCCAGCCACCCCACGGAGGAAACTCAATTTGGTTGCTTGTATCCGTGACCTCATTCTTTCGATCTCTACCCAGACCATGACCATAGGTGACGGTTGGGAAGTAGATGGACCAGTAAATCAAAAGCTCCGCCTTCCAGCTCAGCTCTCTCTTCACCACAACGGTCAGGTGCAGGGCCTACATCACTGCAGACGCCGCACCATGAGTGGTTGACTGGAAATACGTCTCATTCCCAGGTCTTCAAATGCCGCACTTTGGATTGGTGGTTCAGTCTGACTACCAACCCAAAGCATCGGTATTTGACAACCTGGGAATGAGACTCAATAATAATCGTCTTTCTCCAGAGTTACGTAACAGCACCTTTAAGTGAGCAAACGACAAAGAGTGAGAAACAAACAGAGGTTGAGAAAAATAAGATGAATGCCAAATTTAAGACTCTTAACTTTCTGTTTCTTGGTTTGTATCCCAGCCAGGCGATTTGCTCTTTTTGTTTTTGTTGCTCATATTATTATTAGCAGCGTTCACAGCTCTGACAGCATCACACGTTCCACAGCTTAAATAGTGTTGGTACAATGCCACGCAAACTGAATTCTCATCTATGCATCATAGCATCTCTCCTGTAATATGAAGCATATCCAGTGCAAGCAATGCAGAACTTTCTTACAATTATGATCAGCCTAAACCATCCGAAGTCAAACATTGTCCCTTTAGCCGGGCTGATATTCCATCAAACTGCTGGCTCTTACACTTTGTCTCCAGCTCTGCTAATGAAGCCTGGCAGAGAAACCTTGCCAAGCCAACAGTTGCTGGCAGTGACCCCTACACTCCCAGTTGAGTGTGGGTCCGTATTCAGCAAGGGGCTAACTGAGCCCAACATCAAAGTGTCTAAAGGCACAAAGAATGAATGTGTGTTGCCTCTGTGCCTCTTTTCATGACTCACAATACGAAGCAAGATGATGTGTGGTTTGTGGAATAGTAAACATATTAGTGTGAGTACTGTCGTGTCTCTCTATGGGTGTGTATGTGTGTAGTATACTGTATTTATAGAAGTCACATATAGGTGGAGGCACTCAGATGTTGTAGCCAAAGGGCACATTCTCTATGGAGCAAACACAGTCCCATTGCTAATGTGGCCACAGTGCAGTGGGTACATCTGTTGGTGCCTTTATGTGTGTGTGTGTGTGTGTGTGTGTGTGTGTGTGTGTGTGTGTGTGTGTGTGTGTGTGTGTGTGTGTGTGTTAGTGTGTATGGATGGGCGTACACATATGTATATTGTGCAATGTGTATTTTTGTGTTTGCATGAATGTGCTCTTGGGACTGTTAAATGTGTGCATGTTTCTTTTTGTGCACATGCAAATCCATCTGTGCTTCTGTCCATATTAGTGACCTTACAATCAGTCCCAAATCCTTTAAGGAGGGTGCCTGAATTGAACCATTTCAAAGAGATGCTATCCATCTAAAGGGGGCCTGCTGACATATGTCTCCACTCACGCAGCTAATGACTTAATCACTACACTTGTCAACTGTGGGCCTTGGCGGTTTGGTGCTGCACAGCCTTCTTTTCATGTTGTTCACGTTGGCTGGGAAAGCACAACTAACAGCCAACAGAACAAATTACAGCTCAGTAACTTTGTAGTCTGTCAGGAATAGATGAGGAGGACACTGGGCTACATAAGGTAACAGCTGTCTAAGAATAGGTTTGGAGTTACATAACAGAAAATTAAGAAAGCGTCACTAATTTGAAACAACTATATTCATATTAAGACACTGAAATTTTTTCTCTGAATGCAAGCACCAGGAGAGGGTGTAGGATGCAAATGTGCAGTATATATCATGCATCCAAGAAAAGTAATGCTAAACTAGTTGGGGAGATGATTTAATATTTAGCACTTTGGCTGCTGCAAAGTCTCTGTTGCCAGGACAGCTTTGGATAAGGTTGGTGATGACAAATTATGTTTGACGTCCTCCATCATTAGCTAGCCAACGTTAACTTACATGAATATTTGCCATCTTAAATAGCCTATGTGTTGTGTTCATGTGTTGTAACATAAATAACAAACCAGGCACTGAACAAGAAGTAGCTCAACACAGACAGCATGTTTGTCAGTTTCAGGCTGAACCCGACCCAAACATCATTTGTAAATATTTGCAGGTCGGGAATCCACACTTCAATATGGACTTTTTCTTTGATAGAACACAGTAAAAACTGTTGACAGCATGACCTGCAGATTATCCAGATTCACAGCTACACAGCTCCTGGAAAGACTCTTTACTGATAGATTTTCAGCCAACACACTTTTGTTCACCTTTATTGTATTCAGATTTAGGCAGGAATATCCAGCACTATATTAAATTCCAGATAAAATAGTGACCCTTTCAAGGTCACTTTTCCACCATCAGTAATCACAGGCTATAGAGGAGGAGACAAAAGTAACACTCAGTTCTTAGAAAACTTAAGCTCATTACAATTCTCACAGCTAAAAACCACATAAAATCCTATCCATTCGGATGTGAGACATTCATTGCCTGATAAACCTGTAATCCTTAAATCCTTCACGATGCAGCGAAGGTGAACCTGCCCCTTCTCCGTCTGACTGTCTGTGAGCTGCTTAATGTACTTCTCAAGTCTCCTTCAAAATCTGCTGCATCTGCAAAGCACCCTTAAGCCATTACACCAAAGTGGATGCTCATATTAAAGAGATAGCTTCCTGAATAATTGATTCATTCATAACTTGTAAGCCAGTCAGCAGCCAAGTCAACCTGTACGAGCGCAGGCTGTGACATCCTTAATAGGCTATTCTGACTGGGGCCGCTGTGATAATGAGGCTGTTGTTCCTATCTGACTGGCCTGATGTAACATTTTCCTGAGCACTACAATGCATATTCACTGAACCATTAACTTACCATTAACTTATCGTCACCTTTCCATAATGGGATAGATGTGCTTTAAGTGAGCTATGTAGCTTAGTTTCTGCATATCTGAATGGCAGTACAGATGTTTAGGAATCTGACAATCGACTTCTCCTCTGCCAGTTGTGTCTTAGCAACTATAATAGGCACAGCAGGTCTGTCAGGGTTTCACCTCATGCCAAAGTGTGCATGAGGCTGTAGCAAGAGAAATACTTGGCAAAACAAGTTCAGAAGTTTAGGGGATGTGAACATTGGGTTTATCTAGCCAAGGCCAAGAGTTCACGACTGTGTGGAGTTAAGGCGAATGTTAGCAGCTCTGTCCAGCTCTTTGATTTGTGGGAGTTTACACTCCACCAGCACCAGCCAGCTTCACCAAGACTGTGTTACACATGTTAGTTCTTGTCTTAAAAAACTTTTCTCTTGTAACGTTAATGTCAAAAGTGACAATTTGAACAAGTACATAAGCTAAGCAGCCAGACAGGGCTAATGATATAACAATTTAACCTACATTTTGTCACTCTTAGCGCTGCTAGCGTTACACTGCAATACAAGAACAATGGTGTTTTTTAAATTCCATGTCCTCTGATCATCTGGTGAGGATATACTGACTTAGTCCAGTCAAAAATATAGGCATTGTTTGTCCCTCAGTCCATGGACACATTACATTTCTATGTTTTGTACGTATCATTTTAACATTTCTAAAGTGATGTATTGTATGAGCTGACTTTGTCATTTGGAGGTGGAGGCAATGGTGGATGATGTGCCACCTATGCAAGATGACTGCCAAGCTGCAGATCACCGTTCAAGACCAACAAACAAATGTTTTCTTTTCTTTTTACCAAGTCATTGCTGTGTTTCCAGCTGCTTTTGAGCCACCAAACATGGGTGTTTTAGCAACCTGTTGCTGTTTTTCAATCTTAGATAGTACCATGAGTGTTGCCAACTCTTTCCCAATGAAAGTAGCTAGCACTAGCTCCAACAGCTAAAAGTTGCCAGATGATGTCATGGGCTTATTTGTATATTGGTTATTGCACAATAACAAAGACATTAAACCTTTGGTGAATCAGGTTCAATAGGTAAACACTTGTTTGAGGGCGATGGCACTTATACAATAGAGCGTTTCACTGGAATTGCATTGCTAGGCAATAGCTTGAGTCATTGTTTACTTCCTGTCATTGGATGCAACTGCAAAACATTCCAACAGGAAGTACAAAGGGACCCATTTGAAATGTTGATGTTGTCAAGATTGAAAGGGTATCGTGCACTTTGTTGTGCTTCCAATCCAGAGAGCAAGAGTGTCAGTGTAACCATAGAACCTCACAACAACTGAACTCCCAAGGCAAGCAGTGTCTCCTCTCCTCCTGTCCCACACCTACTGCACAGCAGACGAGGAGAGTGGAGAGGGGGAGGAAAATGCTGATGGTGTGGACAGGCAGGAAACTTAGCCACTTAGTCACTTATTAGAAATAAATTTGCTAAAAGTTGAAAAGTTGACACATCAAGCAAGTATTGTAAGCCAAAACATGATATTTTCGCAACCGTAACCCAGTTTTTTTTGTGTCTAAATCTAACCGCACACTAACATTGCTGAAATGTAAAGAAACATAAAGTTTCAACATATTCTCTACATGATAATGTGCAAATGTAACATGTGCATAGTTTGCAGAAATATACAATGCCAGCATTTTTTCTGGCGACTGGGTTGATTGACTTCCTGAGTCTTGGCGGTGTAGCCTCTTAACACAGTCTCATTTTTGTGGCCATCAAGTGCATATTTATGAGACCTTTTATGGCATTCTCATTTTAAAATGCGTCAGCTGTAAAGATAAAGACGTCAGCCAGAGACAGTTTTATCAGCCAACTAATGGCGCTAATGTTAGCTCAATTAGCCAGCTATGACTGATAAAACCTGCAAGCATTACTTGTCCTGTCACCCAGCAAAATCAATTTGGAGAAGGCCTAATCAATATGCACCATTATTATCCTGCTAGAATGGCTTACAGATGTAATAGCAGCAACTAATGTAAAATATACAGGCTTAAAAAGGCAGAAGAAAGTAGCCCAGTGTTCAACTGTTCAACTAAGTATCATAGAAGAATAAAAAACTCATACATAAAATATCATTTTTGACATAACCGAATGTTATCGCCTGTTTATTTTGTATTTTGTCATTTGACACAACTGCCGAACATAAGTTTTAAGATTGAATTTTATATCTTATATCGCATGAAGCCCTGGAGAGTCAATGAAATGCATTAACGTCTTATGTGGGGGATCACAGAAATGTTTTATGTTGGCAACAAAAGGTTATTGGTTGCAGCTCCAATCATACCTGGCTCTCTGACTTCAAAAGCACTTTTTGAAAATATGAATGGCAGAGCCCACAAGACACAAACATCACACACACAGTTTCCAAAAATATACCAAATGACAATTATAACACAGTGATCACACAAGAAGTGCTCTGAAGGGAGACATACCAGCTGCAGCCAAGCGTTTGTGATCAACACCTGGTTCTTTTCATCCTGGAGGGAAACAGGAGGAGACAGAGAGAGAACAATCAGCAGCTAGGACACATGGCTGTAGACAGAAATTATTCTGCAGGGTGAGAAAATAAAAAATAAAAACCGCATGTCTGGTAAACATGAGGTGGGATTACGAGACAGATCGGCTATGAAGTCAAACTGCAACCCAGATGACTCAGAGCTGGCGTGCACTCTGAATGACAATGATGCACTCAGCTTTATTCTGTTTTACGAGATTCTTGTGACGTAATGAGACAGAAGTTGTGCTTTGCCGTTTTAAACAAATGCAATCATAAACCATAAGGAATAAAAAAAACAATGAAAGAGAGCAAAAAGCAATCTGCACAGAAAATAGACAATGACACTGAGGAGAAAGGATGAGGCTCTTCTATAAAGAGATGAGTTTCTAACAATTTCTATATGCGTCATGAAAACAGAAATACGCAGACTCAGTAGCTCCAGCTGCATTTTATATTTCACAAGGGTCAGTTCATGGTCAAATGGCCAGAGAAAGAATAAAGGGGGGAGCGGAATCAAGAGGAATCAAGATTGACAGAGAGAGAATCAGAACAGACAGAGGCTGAGATAATTCATGAGACAGCAAAGAGAGAAAGCATAGAAAGAAGTCAGAGGTAGAGCCACAAGGAGGAAGAGCCAAACAAAGTCTGAGGTAGTAATGGACTTCTTTAGAGTCTGTTTTGCACAATCCTACATGACAGCGACAAGTTTTGCTCCTTGTTACACACTGGTGCGCTGTGTGTTTGACGTATTACCTCTCTCTTACCCTTGAAAACTGTACAAACCGCTCGAGAGCATCTTCTATTCTCTTTCTCCGCGGATTAGTCCTTTTTATTTTCACAGAATCTCTCAAGTGATTTATCATGTTATCTTTACACAAGCTGGAATAATACTGCAAGTCCAAGCCTTTGAAAACTTTTCCTTTAATGTTACTGTGGTCAAATCAAATCATGAAATCAATTTTTCGCACTTTATTTCTTCTGTTTCTCATCCCACCAGACCTAATCTACTGTACAGTTTTCTTTCTTATCACACAGTTTCACTGTTTTGCTCGTTTCATCCTGCTTTCCTCGCTCTCTCAGGGTACAATTTCAGAGGTGGAACCTGAAAAATGAAGCTTGCTCTTATGCTGAGCGATAGTCACAGAGGAGTGTGTTTTGATCAGACCTTGAGGTTGTTGAATAACGAGTTTGGAGTGAGGGGCCATATCGAGGCTTTTCAAAGTGCTTGGCAGTAATGTGAAGTAAGCACAGTTTGTAGTTAATGAGATAAAACTGGCAAAATCATAAGTGCAGTCCTTTTAAAGGTCTTTGAAGAGAAAATGTGCCCAGTGATAAAGTGTACCATATTTGCAGCTGATGTTATTAAATTATAGATTCTTGAACCACTGCACAATTTTCCTTTGACTCCATGTCACAGAGTTTGAATGAATGAATGAATGAGTATTTTATTTTCTTGTTTGGTAATTTACATGACCCATCTGTCCTGGATGATTCAGACACATTTACCAAAAACAAAACAAACATTTGGTATGTTAACCCACCATCATCCAACAGCATGATACATAAACATCAACCAGGCACAAAACAAACATTAACCAAACCAAAAGAACATAAAGTCCCACAAATAACGCTTCAAGAGACATCAACAATGGAAAAAATAACATAAAATAGAAAACACACAAACATGGTCCCCTGAGCACAAGACACAATACACAAATCCAAACAAACAGTAAGTGAGTATTTAGTCTGTTGTAAAGCCACATGATTTGTGGCGAGGTTGAGCTACATTGCATTATTTTGAGATGTGTAGTATTTTTAGTCCACCTTCATTGATGTAAATGGGAGTAAACAAGTATGCTTGCGAAAACATGCCAGTGCATAAATGGAAAAAAAGGCCATGTTATCTGGTTCTACAATTTCAAACAGTCACTAGTTCAGTTCACCACATCTGTGTAAACATGGATCTAAAAGCATTTTTGTGATGCACAGCTGAAAAACACATTCACATCACGTCACTTGACATAATGTAAATACTTCAGTGTGACTGGAAATATGTGTTGTGATTGAGTAACATTAAGTTGAAACAACGGTGACTTTTGGTTTCACATGGGACACGACCTTTGGTCTCCTGGGTAGAAGTCCTGTTTTGTTTGATCCATCCACCTCTCCTCCCTCCCAGACTTTCTTGCACTTTATACCACATTATTTACTCTCAGTGTCAAGTATTTCCCCAGATGGGTTTACATTGTAGTGAAGGAAAGCAGTGGACGTTCACGTCTGAAGATGAGCTCTTAAACGTGATAAACCTAAAAAGGATTAACAATGATAAAGCTATCCTTTGCAGATTTCTTGAAAACAAACAAATATTTAAAACAGATGATACACTAAAATAAAATATATTACAAAAGACCCGTTTGGCTTGTGGCCTCTTATAAAAAAAAGCAGTTGGGGTCCCTTTTCACATTGAAAATGCCACCCACTTGCCAGAAAAAATGTAGGGATTGTACGTTTCTGCAAACAAAGGATATGTTACATTTGCACATTATTTTGTGGCAGATATGTTGAAACTTTGAGTTTCTTCATGTTTCAACAATGCTGTGGTTATCATGTGGCAATGATGTTTTGGCTTAAAATAGCTGTTTTTTGTGTTACCATCCCCACTGGAAAAACAGCAACGGTTCAATAAAAAGCACCCACGTTTGGTGTCTAAATAGCCACTGAAGACACAGTAATGACTTGCTAAATTAAAATTGGATTTGTTGTTTGGTGGTTTCAAACAGTGGTCTGCAGCTTGGAGGGCATCTCCCCTAGGTGACATACCAACCCCACCCCCTACACCTCCTGATTACAAAGTCAGCTCAAATGCTTCCTCACTTTAGAAATGTTGATATGATAAGTATGAAATTTACAAATGTAACTATTCATAGTTTGCAGAAAGAGTAAAATACCAACGTTTTGATCTGGCAGCCGGGCTATAGAATGCCCATGAGTTGTTAGCAGTCCCACCAAAGAGTGATTTCCAGTCTAAACATCTCAACGTTATTGTTACCAGCTGTTGATCAGTGGAATAGTGTTAAACTGACAGCATGAAGTGAATAGTGCCACCAATGATTCAAACAAAACAGGGACCCAGTTGTAACATCCAGCACTCCACAGGGGACATTTAACTCTGACTAAACCAGCACATTTGCAGGTTTGAGCTGAATGACTTTACACTTCAGATATATTTGAATGTGGATTTAAGAGACTCAAATCAGCTCAACTTTTCCACTTACGAAGACTAGGGTTCTCATGAGTGTCTCCCCCCACACTGTTCTCAGAAAAAGGACTTTTTGACACGAAAAATGATGCGACAAAACCCATGGTGAGGCAGCATTTAGCCACTATGGCCCCCACCTGTGGAACAGCCTGCCGGAGAGCCTCAGGACTGCAGAGACTGTTGATATTTTTAAAAGAAGATTAAAGACACACCTTTTTAATCAGGCTTTTAACTAATATTTTAAACTCTTATGTTCTTATCTGGTTCTGTCGTATTTTATGTTGTTGCTTTTATCTTGCTTTTTAAGATGATATTAATCTTAATAATTTTCTGTTTTTATTTATCACTGGTACTTTATTTATTCTATTTTATTTATAATCTTACGTATTTTATTTTTGGTACTGTATTTATTTTATTTTGTTTATTCTTTTAGTCCTATTTTATGCTTTTAGTCTTTAGCTTTTAACTCCAGTGTTTCCTCAGGGGGGTCCTCCACACTGGGAGCTGTGTCGGGTCTGCTAGTGGGGGTGCTGTCCTTGGGTCCCTTCGGCCCGGCCGGCTGGTGGTTCCTCCCTTCGATGTGGGGGTCCACCTGTCTGTCAGAGTCGGGGGGCCTGGGTGCTGGTCCCCCCGATGGCACGGCCTGCTGCTCCTCCCAGTGTGGACGACCCCAGAGGTGGCGTTTCCTTGATCCTCAGTGCCATGCCATGTCTCCCTATTGTGTGTGTGTGTGTGTGTGTGTGTGTGTGTGTGTGTGTGTCTAGTATGGAGGGTGGGAGGGAGGGGCTTTCTTTGTAACTGTTTTTCTTTCTTGTGTTAATTGTTTTTAATTCTGCAAAGCACTTTGTGTTGCATGTCCATGCAGGAAAAGCGCTCTACAAATAAAGTTGATTGATTGATTGACAGAATTTATGATAATGGTTAAACTACACACTCAGGTTTGGAACAACCACTAATATGAAAATGGCATAGTGGTGCAGTGGTCAGAGGCAAGAGGGTTCCTGTGTTTGAACCCTGGGTGGGGGAGCCCCCGAGTTTGCATGTTCATACCGTGTCAGTGCTGGTTTCCTCCAGGTGCTCCAGCTTCCTTCCACAGTCCAAAGACATGCAGGTTTGGTAATTGATGACCCTAAATTGCCCGTAGGTGTGAATGTGAGTGTGAATGGTTGCCTGTCTCTATGTGTCAGCCCTGTGATAGTCTGGCGAGGGTGTACCCTGCCCCTCACCCAGTGTCAGCTGGGATAGGCTCCAGCCCCCCCACAACCCCCAACAGGATAAGCAGTTACAGAAAATAATAAATGAATGAATGACTAATATGAGTAGGAGTATGTTCAAGATATAAAGATATTAACCACCTGACAATCAAAATCCATTCATTTCATGTGTCTTATTATTAAGAAGAATGGATAAACTTCAAAAGGCGCTTAAACTCTTTGTTTAAGCACCGACAAACAAAGCAAACTCACTGCTCTTACTTCTGTAGTGAAAATCGATTCTCACACAATCGCCGCCTCTCTCTTTCTCTTTCTCTCATCCCCGCCTCCTCATCTCTTCCCTAACTCCCTCCAATCTTATCTACCCATGTCCTTTCTGATCTGTCCCTCTTCTAAACAGCCTCCTTTCTCCACTGCTGAAATAGAACAGCCTTCCATTGTGTGCTTCACAAAGCAACATATATTCTGTCCCTTTTTTTGTGTGTGCGTGTGCAATTGAGCCAATCGTGGAGATTTGGGAGGTTGCTGTGTTTTCGCTGTGTTTTGTACCTGCCCTCTCTTTTGTGGTGTTTTGTGGGATTTCTCTCAGCTGCAATAGGCAGAATCAACCCTGTCACAGCCACCATGAACACTCTAATCTCCTCATAAATCTGCTCTGATTGGTTTTAGACAGACTGGCGAGGGATTGATGGACACTTGCATTCAGTGAAAGCTCCTTAACTGTATTTTATTGCAAGTCATCTGACATCATATTGCCAAGGACAAAAACATGCTGTCATGAATTGATGCTTTACTGTAAATCTCTGTGTATATTGTCCCAGAACTGGCTTTTCATCTATGTTTTATCCTCAGGAGGGAAAATTATGATGACTGCCATATTTTCTTTCAATCCAGATCAGAGGATCAGTGTTTCTGAGATACTCAACAGACAAACAGTGAAGAAAAGAAATCCTGAAATCATGAATCATATCTCAAAATCCTCTATTCTGCTCCCTGCACTAGACTTCACCCTAGATTTTCATCAATTTCCTGAAAAACAGATCTTTAACAGGGCGTTGTAAAATGGATGGTGAACAGGATGCCTTTGTGTTTTCATGGTTCACCGGATGAGGTTGAATTTCTGCAGCATGCAACACAGCATGATTTAGCAAGTGTCTCTCTATATTTATTTTCTGTCTCAGGCTTGACTGAATCAAATGTGAACAAAAGCAGAAAACTGCCATTGTATTGCGCAAAGCAATACCAAACTAAAGAGGAATGTTTGGAATGTGAGGAAGAGTTGTTAAGTAACACTATGATCACCAGGCCAATAGCTTTTGATGTATAGCTTTTGTAGTTTCATTTGTTTCTTCCATTCTTTCTCTCTTTCATTTCAGACATGCATTTACTACATGTAACCTTGGAAATGGCATATGAAGCATTCAGATCCAATACTTAGAGCAAACACTTTTGGAAACCTTATTTGCTTTCTTGTGGTGAGTAAGCCCCATTCGGACTGGATTTATTTCTCTAGACCTGTGCTGGTCAGTGATTTTAATCTTGTCTGGCACATATGGGTGTATTTTCTGTAATAATTGCAGGTGAACTTACCCACTGAGTTTTTTCTGCGATAACAGCTTCTTTTCCTTCCTCTGCTTTATCAGCTCAGTGTGGAATTTGATGTGAAAATGGAGGAAGTCAAAATGTTTTTGCTACTGTGAAACACACAAACATGTCAACACCACCATATAGGCCGATTTGGCTGTTGTTATGTCAGCTGGGTACTGGTTTTGACTTTTGGCTTGTCCTGCAGAATGTCCGCTTCTATTCAGTTAAAATGCCATCTGGAACAATGAGTTAAATTACAGAGTAGCACAGAAAGTATTTTATTCCTCTCTTCCCCCTGTAATCCTGTCCTAATAGGGCTTTAGATGAGAAGATTGATGCATCTCTCATATCTCTCGATTAAATATGAAGTTTGGAAAAGCAGTCGGTTATCTTAGCTTAGCATATGGACTGAAAACAGGGGGAACCATCTAGTCTGGGTCTGGCTAACTGGATTTATTTGTTACTTTTTGACAGAGCCAGGCTGTTTCCCCCTGTTCCCAGTCTTGTGCTTTGCATATTTCCTAAAATGTCAAACTATTGCTTGAAATAAATGTAGCAATACAGCAACATACAGTACCAGGACGTACTCACTCGCAACTTGTCAAAAACGGCAGTTTGGTCAATGTTGTCTTTGTAATTATGATAGGAACATTGGAGGAGGTCAGATGACATAGTACAAAGACTGACGCAGTCCTCTTAGGGAGGAGGTTGGGGTGGATGGATGGGTTGAACAAACACAGGACTTTCACCCAGGAGACTGCCTGTCTCCAGAAGTCAACTTTGACTTATTTTAACTTTGGCAGCGTACTTAACCTCACATAGTACTGTTATGTGGTAATTTATTTGCAGAGCCTGCAGGTCATGGGACAAGATTTTGATATCGGAAGTGTTCTAGTTTAGTTTGTTGTTTCGACTGCAGGTAGACAGTTTGTGTGGAGAGGCAGAACACATTGGCATAAATGCAATTTCAAAACCCTTTGGCTATGTCTGACAGTAAGCCAGCTTCACATTAGGGTTTTTTTTTTTATTGATCTGCATTCATATGTATATATCGGTTTGTATAGATACATTGAAATGGCCTGCTTGAGTAGGAGGAAGTCTGGGCCGTATATCTGCTGGCTACACCAGATATGCCCTAAATATTGACCTTTGGGTTCTGAGATTGGTTACACAGTTACGTACATAACTGAACTTTAGTAACAAGGGTACTTATTTTAACCCAAACCACAATATTTTTTTTAATTTAACCTCCTAACTGTATTACCCTGCAGAAGGGAGCATGCATCTACTGCTAGCTCACATGGCATTACTGTTTAAATCTTGCTCTGTCACAAGTGCAAACTTCTGGTCCATAAGTAGATGCACGCTTTCTTCTGTGAGGTAATACAGATGGCGTTTGTAGTTTGGTAAAAAGAAGACAGTTTCCACATAAAGGAAGAGGATTATTTTGAGCATCCAGGTCATAATTTCTGGAAACAGACATTGCTGTTGAGTTTTTCAAATGTATTTTTGGTGCTTTGAGCACCACAAGCTGAGTGCCATCTAGTTCCACAGTATTTGAGAGAAGGCAGACATCTCTACAGCCAGTATCTCCAACACTCTGCAACTCACACCAAAACTATCTAGATTAACAAATAGCACTACAGGTAAGAGGAAGAACATTTGATATAGGCGTGAACTGTCCCTTTCAGTACAGATTTCTGAAATGTAACCTTAGTTTCTTTGTTTGCTACATGCACATGCTGCCCCTTCACATACTGGACTGTGACCAGTCCTGTGCTCATCTGCCAGTCTGCTCGTGTATCTGCCATTATTCATGGTGATCATCATGGTGTCTGTGGGCTTTGACCTGTCCCACTTCCCTGGTTAGAGAGTTACCCAGAGCAGATGGAGGAATCAAAGGCCACATTACACACACTTATGAGCACACACACACAACCAGGTTTACATTATTTACAACTGCCCAGTAAGCATATTTTCATATGGTCTTGCCAGCTTATCCATTATGCATCGACTTATGGCCGGTATACACTGTGCGATTTTGGACTGTCCCAGACGAAAGATGGCCATTGTGGAAGAAACGTGGCGATATCTTTGGTTGTGGCTCTAAAACGGTGGTCTTGCGTTGCACTGTGAGACAGCTTCAAGGACGGCCATCGTCAACGTCTTGCGACCAAAGATAACCTGAGATAAAATTCTCACAGTGTCAGAAATTTAGGATGACTATCTCACAGTGTGACAGCTGCTACTACCTACGTCTACTAATCAACCAATAGAAATGCAGCACGAAATGACAATGGTCACCACGACACCGGCGCTAAACCCAAACAAATGATCGCTTGCCATGGAGGTAAAACGAACAAAAAGAAGTCTGTGGAACTCCCAGAAAGAGGAAAGTTTGGTGGAGCTGTGGCAGCAGAAGCCTTGTTTATTTGATGTGTCCTCCAGCTGCTATCATGACCATGAGAACAAAGACGCTGCATGGAAGAAGAGCAAGCTACCTATGGTGGCGCAGATGGAGGACGTACGCTGATGCGGTGCACGCTGATGACGTTGCATATTGACGTATGTCATAACCTGCGATTCAGTAGTAAACGGCCATCGTACAATCTGCACACATCAAACTTGACGTCATACCAAAGTTTATTAGATTCACGTCTCACAGTGTGTCATGCAATGGTCTTACAAGACTGCTAAAAGCAAACACACATATTAAAACATATTCAACAGATTTATGTTTGTCTTTGGTCTTTGGAGATGTATGGCTAATGTACAGCAACTCAGATCAGTTAACTGTCTCAATATTGACCATAACTTAAGCGCAACACATTATTTGTAACTTCACCAAATTAGAAACATTTTAAATCAACCTCTCCTTCACAAAAGGCACTAAAAGTTCTCGCCACATGGTGTTTGAAACACGCCATATGTTTTCTCCCGAGATTACCTCACCTCTTGACTCCGTGTCTGTTGTTGGAAAGCTCTAAGAAAACATTTAAATGATGTTTTCTATGTGCTGTAAGAAACTTGCCTGTATTAATAATAGAACGGGAATCCTATATAACAGCCCAGCGTACGGCTCTTACCAGCATGTAGTTATCATGAGAAGACATACACGTCTTGTGACAGGACTGGCTCAGGGATGTGACGGGGTGTCGGCTTGGGTTTTTTGGATGAGTGCTCCGGCTGTGTGGTGGGGCTAACAGGCAAGGGGTTATGTGTGGGTTGAAGAGAGGATAGATGCATGAGATGAGGAACAGGAGGAAACACACAGTAAAGCACAGGGTGAACCAAGAAGGAACAAAACATAATATGAGATGTGACAGAAACTCTACCCAAACCACAGAAGTGTCGATTTAAGAGCAGAGGGTTTGACAGGGAGGATTGTGGCCATATTGAGCTAAAAGATGTTTCTGTGTGTTTCTGGTTATGTTTTTGTGAGTGTGTGTGTTTGTGGGTGTAAAATGTAGGACACACAGATAAGAACTGGGCTTTTGAATGAAGCTTTTGTCTTAAGAAACAACTTCAAATGATACAAATGAGGAAGAAGAAACAGTGATATTGTGTTCAGGTTTGGAGAGTGTACAGAAAGTATTTAAAGGAATAGTTTGACAATTTGAGAACTACACATACTCGCTTTCTCACAGAGAGTCAAGCTTAGACTGGAAACAGCTAGTCTGGACCTACCTACTGAATTGTATCAACAGGTGGAACCACTTCTCCCTCTATACTTTATAGAGTGTATTGAATGAATTCAATTTTCTCAATGAAGTTGGAAAAAAACTTTCTCTTCTGTTATATTTAGAGCAGATTAGATGCTTCACAGCTGGCAAAACCACTTTGTACAAGTGAAAATAAATTATATTCTGAATAAATGCTTTGGGGCTTGTGAACACACATCTTATTGAATCACTGTATTTAGACTCTGTATAAACAGTAAAGTTGGAATCTCTACTCAGATTTACTTCAGTGACTTCAGCTACAGTGAGGTTGGCAGACCACCAGTGCAAAGTCAATGAAGTGGTTAGCCGGGGAACCACATGATTTCCAGCCTGCCTTAAATGAGTTGGGTCAGTCATAACTGTTTGTCTAATGTGGGGCATGTTTCAGACAATGACAGCTTGCAAAGCCTTCGCACTTTACTTAGCATATGTGATGAAATAACTTTTGTCTTGCAATTAAAGAGGAGTGCCATTAAGTCATTTTTAAGAAACAACCAGAATGGCTGCAGCTGATGTGGAACTTTTCAAATTCTGATGGCAAAAACAATAACACTCATCCACAGAGATACTGATGCTCAACTGTCACAGCTCATCTCTGCATGTCACATGATCTGTTACTCTTAATGGTTGTAGGTCTATCCTATTGCATCTAAATGCAAGCCATTTTCATCTGAGGCCACTGATTTTATACTTTTGAGTCTTTCTGCTACGCTAACTGGCTGCATCTGTAGCCTTATATTTAATGGACAGATATGAAAGTGTTATTGATCTTCTTCTCAGCAGGAAGGATAGTAAGCCTGTTTCACAAAATTAACCATCAACTAACAATCAACTATTCCTTTAAAAAAGACACATACGGCTCAAGAGGAGGAGGAGGGAGGAAGAATGAGGAGCAGCGTGGTGCAAAAATGTAAGATGGCATATCTCAACAGTGAGATTGACTATTTTTGTCAAATAAAAGACAGGACTGAGAGTCTGTGATGCCACAAAATGAAAGAAAAGATCGAGGGGAGAAATAAAGAACTTGCTATTTCAAAGATGAATAGTCTTGTTTGGGTGCTACCACTGGTGGAATAACATTTTTAAGTTGAGAGGAAGATGAAGTGTCGTAAGCACAAGGTGTGTGCATTAGCATGCACCACAGTCACTGTGGATAAATCAGATGGAAAAACTTTAACACAAACAAAACAAAACAAAAAACCCTGAAAAAAACAATCCAACGTGCAAAAAGTTTGACAAAGAGTGTCTCTCTTTCTTACTCACTCTGTGTTGATTTCCAAATTAATTCCACTCACACTCATTTTTTCCACCTGTCTTCAAACATACTCTGTACCTCAGCCTTGCGTAAACACACACAGGCACTAACACTCACCACATCAATGATTTGTAGCAGTGTTAGGCCGAGTTCCACAACAATGGGCGCAGAGTCGTTTTGGACGGGTCTTTCCAGACGATTGTAGTTTTCCATCAGGTCTCGGTACAGCTTCCTCTGGTACACACCTCCATGGCAACCTGGAGCGAAAAGAGGATGGACAGTGAACATGGGAGAAGAATGAAGGATAGAGAAAGAGGAGGAGATTCAGCGAGACAAATGGAAGCATGGCAGGGAGGAAAGAGGTGTATGATAAAAGTTGTGAGGTGTAAGGAAGCAGAGGAAGGAGGAAAAGAATAACAGAATAATAGATAGCAGAGGTAGAGAAGTAAAAGGGAGAGAGTAGGAGGTGAGAAAGAAGAAAATGGAAGGGTGACATGATATGTTAAGAAAAAGGAAAAGGAGCAATGGTGGGAACTGACACATTTACATTCTACTGTTTATATCTTTGAAAGAGGCTCATCCAACCCTGCACTTTAATAAAACATACTCACAATATTCTCCCACACATATTAATGCCTGTAATCTAATCAGCTCTATTATTGCAATTGTTGTTCATGCAGCACAGAATCCCTCAAGAAATCCTGATAAAGTCACAATAAGCTGAATGTAATGAAAACATTATTAACTATGTGACTTAAATTGTTTTGACTGTGCTTTCTTTTTGTATCTCCTGTAATCATTAGGTCTCATCGAGAGCTTTACACTGAACAACCACGCCTTCATCTCTAACAGGAAGGAATGTTACAGCGCAGTCCCTGATGCAAAGAAGAAAACCCAGTCAGTCATGAAGGTAGCATGTTGTTTGGCAGAACAACGATAGGATTGTTTCTCTTTCACCAATGCTTCTATAAAAAATAATTAAATGTTGGTCCACATCATGAACCCTTCAGACACACAATCCTGAAACAAGTCCAAATAAAGTTATTTTTTTCCTTAAATCATAGTAATTTCATTTCAGTCAGGATCACTTTAGTCAAAGAAAATTTAATCTCCATTTGCAGTATTATATTTGTCGGTATGGCTCTGTTCTGGGGCCCCTCTGACTTTCCTAGGCCTATGCAGAAAGCCTCTTCCACATGCCTTCGTGAAAGCCTTAAGGCAAAGAGAGCACACCTCTCTGCCCTTCCATGCACCTTTATGGAAAGCCTAAGGCAGGGAGAGCAGCAGCAAAGACCCTCCGGAAACAGAACAGATCCAGCATAAATGACAAACAGAAATGATATTGATGAGTCAGATACAGCATGAAAAAGAGGAGCTGGGGTGGAGGCTTGCAGAGGATGCAGCAACAGTAGGCAGGCCAGAGCAGTTTAAATAGGGCGCCCTGAATGAGATTGGTTGAATAGAAAGGAATCGTGATCTATCAACTGACTCCCTTCCATCAATCAGCTGCTCCATCAGTTGATTGAGCTATTTAAGATTAATTAATGTAGCTGGGATGTGAGCTGAGCTTGACATCATGTTCCTGTCTGAACTAACACTTTGCTCAGTTGTATTTAGGGCTGTTCTTGCTGGGGTCCTCTCCCACACCAAATTAATAGACAGCATAAAACCACATTGCAATACACCATCACATCAAGTAACAATCAGGGGTTGTCTTTACTTTTCAAACAGCAGCTGACAATTTCTGCATAGTAGGGAAAGAAAATCATTGATCTCTCTTTGTGTTTTGAATGACATGCGCCGATAAAAGGTTACATGAAACTATACTACTTGACAGAAGTTTAATGCACTTGTTACAGTTCTGTTCATCACCACTAGACTGCCTATAGTATGCCGTAAAACAATATATGTTAAAGTATAAGTGTCCATGCCCTCTAGTCACTGTCGTGGTTATGACAGGAGCAAAGGTGGAAGGCAGGAGCTTGGACTTTCCTTATGGGTAGAGACCTCTCCTCATCTTATTTGCAAACATGTCAATATACTTTAAAAAATGATCATTCACTATCCAGAGAAGTTCAACTCGTTGAGCCTGCTCACCAGCAGAATATTGAGCAGAGCACAAGCGAGGACCATGAGCGAAAGGGTTTGGGTAGAGCACAGAGCAGATTTTTTTTTAAAAGTTAAATCTTATCTTATCTTATCTCCTGTTCCATCCATTCATCTCTGCTCCGGTATCACTCTCACCACAAATTCCAAGCATGCTCAATGCAAAAATGCATCTGTATATTGCACACTATAACTATTTTCTGGCAAAAATCAACTGCTGTGAGGTCGACAGTGGAGTTTACCTCGTACCTTCAAAAGGAAACAGAGGGAGCGATGAGTGATTTGAGTAGTGGGGTGAAATTTGAGGTGAGCATGGTGCAATAATGAGCAAGGGGAACAAACAGCTCCGTGAGTGAGAAGCAGAAATTCTCACCGCTGCACTCTGCTCAACAGGCACATGCTTTACATGCAACTCAAACTTTCTGCCTGATGTGTTGACCCAAATGCGGTAGCTTCAGTCCTAACACTTTACTGTAGGCTCTCCAGTCAACATTTATAAGCAATACATAAACTTGTAAACGGTTAAGAAATGGCTTATAACACACTGTAATGAGTGATATTTATCAAAACTCTGCCTGTGTGCTCTCATAAGTAGATGCTGGTGTATGAACAGATAATGAGTGACACTATAGTAAAACACAGTTGTTATAAAATTTGTCTTTGTAGTGTAGAATATAATTGTTAAAAAATAGTGTGCATTGATAAACTCAGCTATAAAGTGTGCTATAGACAGGTTAACAAATGTCTCTATGCTGCTTATAAGTGCTAAACAGGTGGGACTCAGACTAATTTTAAAGATGCCATAATCACATAAAAATTCTCGACGCAGTGGCTTTAAGTTGCCCACCCACGCCTACTGAAACTTGAGAAGAACAACTTCCCCTCTCATGCCAAGGTTGCCACCAACACCAACATTTACAAAACTTCCAGACTCCCTCATCCTTCACTGTCTCATATGAGCCAGAACTGAAAAGGTCTCAGCCTGCATCTCCCTGGTGACCCTTGTCCAAATTAGATGTTGTCTCAACATATTCCAGCAATTACCGAGTGACAGCCAAGACGCCAGCTCTCCCACAATGACTGAGTGCATGACTAATTAGCTAATGAGGCAAAAATAAACAAAGATAGCTCGTTGGGTGTTTGTGTGTGAGGGTGTTGGCGAGTGTCAGGTGGGGCACCCCTAAATCTCAGCGTGACGGGGAATCTGCATAATGGGTGAGAGTGGCAGCCAGCAGAAGTGTTAGGAGTCGATGGAGTGAAGTGAGCCGAGCCAAAACAAGCTGAACAGAGTTGAGCTTAACAGTAAAGAGGCCTGTCACTGAGCCACTGTAAGAATAAACACAGATCTGAATGGGTGCCAACCTGGGATACACTGCAGTTAATCTATAATTAAGTCCAGCTTTTATTTTCTTCTCTAGTGTCTCGCAACAAATTCCAGATGTATCGCTTTCCTGCAAATTTTTTCATGCTTAGTACTAACAATTCTGAACAGTTTGTCTCTGTTCAAACAGAGAAACACAAAGAGTACTTCTTCCTCTCTGAAGAAGATGATTCCCGTCGGTTATTATCTTGTTTGTCAGAAATCAAGCACTGGATCTCCCAAAACTTTCTCTAGCTGAATGAAAACAAATCTGATGTCAATAGTTTGATCCTCCAAAGACCATCCCAATTTTACAAAAACATCTTGGCTCCCCGTCTACAAATGTCAAACCTGCAGCCAGAAACCTGGGTGTAATATTTGACAGTGGCCTTTCATTTGAAAAACGAGTTACAGAAGTTTTTCAATCTTGTTTTTATCAGTTGAGGAGTTTCTTAAAAGTTAGAGCTTTTCTATCTCTCTTACTGAACTCAAAAGGTCATTAAGGCCTTTGTGAAGCCAAAAAATAATCTCATGTCTACAGCGAATACAAAATGCAGCTGCTTGATTTTTAAAGCTGGAGCGCGGAGCTTTTGTCTCCCCCTCTGGCAGTGAGAGTAATGAACACTGTTGACGTGTTTATGACATATGCAGTGAGCTTGCTGCATCTCCCCCGCCTCCAAGAGCACTTTCCTCAAGTCTTGTTTGACCTTTATCCTTCCTCTGAATGCCAAGTTTCTTTTTATTTGGAGCATCACTCCAGAAACTTTTCTTGTACACTTCCTAAGATTGTCTGCCACAGCTTTTGCCACCCTTAACTGCTGCTCTGTTGCCATGGTCTCCATTCCCCTTTTAAAAAGTCTTTATTTCACTCTGTCAACATGCATAGCATCAAAGATAAACTATAACCTGTACCATTCACTATGTCACTTACATATATAAGTTAACAAAAGAAAACACAAAACAAGTCTGACATAAAATAAATCATTTTACTCTCTCCCTTCATGCCAACAGTTGCTGTGGCTGGTTGACTTAAAACGCATCACTTAGTTGAATCCGCAGGGCAAAGTCGCAACATACACCACAACTATGGTATACTGTGATATGTGTGAACTCATTCGGCAAGGGCTTGAGTGTAACAGATGTTCATTTGCTATATAAGTTTAAGTCCTGCACTCCAGCTGTAACAAATACTAGAAGACAGGATCATATCAGCCCCGTCTGAGCCTCTCATCACTGGTTTTACAAGTTTTAGAACTAATGTTAAAACTCTATGTGAAATTCAGAGTGTGTAGTTGTCTGGACATGGTGCTCAGCATTGAGGTGGCTGAGCCAGCTAGTCTAATGGTGCCAGCGTTAAACAACGGCAACGGTGCTGACAGAGCTAATGGTAATGACCGGGGGAACCAGAGGGTGGGCGCTATGCTTTGATGACAATGTCATCCTAATGTCAGCAATAGCCACAGTATGAGCGCAGTGCAAAGCAGCGGCAATGAGCTACCCAGTGCAATACAAGCATGCACACACACACACACACAACAACAAACCACAGATACTCTGTGATTACAACACACACAGCTGACTGTGACTGTATTCTCTTCATAGGACGCCATTACTCCACTCTATCGTTACACGGAAATAGCTGTTTGCTGCTATGTCATGTATTAATGCTCTGAATTTTGCATACAGGGCCTTTGAGATTTTACCTGTTACCTTCAAAGCACTTTATGGTTTAGCTCCCTGTTGCATTGCTAAATCGCTGCTCCACCTGTGACCCAGAGTGCAGCCTCAGATCTCAGATCCTCAGGCAGGACTCTCCTGGCTGTTTCTAAATCCTGGCTCAAAGTTAAAGGTGACCGGGCCTTTGCACTCATGACCCCACAGTGCTGGAACTCCACGCCTGAAGATCTAAAGCATTTGGAGTCCGTTGCCACATTAGAGTCCTGATAAATAAAGTGTATGCAATTATATTATTATTATTATTACGGGATGGAAGACAACATCTTTAAACCTCCATTAACAGATTGAAATCCTAACAGGTACAGTAGACTGCACTAGATACACACAGCATGTTGTTGGTAAGTTGTGATGACTTATTCCAGTGCGGCCTCAGGCAGTGTGTCTGGGCTTTGGTTTGCATCTGGACTGCTTCCTGAGAGCTGCCTGTTTATCCCTACAGTGTCCCATATGTGATGCTTCATGTCAGTAGTTCAGTAGTTATGTAACATCTCTCTTACTTTCTGCTCCCTCTGTATGCCTCTGTCTTTTTTTATTATGCACTGTATGTTTGTATTTACACAGGCTTATAAAGTTTATAAAAGTGCATTCCTTCGCATGCATCTGCTAATATATGGTACTGGTAGGCCCTTTATGTAAAACTCAGGGGAAAGATTGGTCAGTCAGTGCCTTTAGATGTTGGCAAAATAAACTCTGAAACTGTCAAATTTAAAGTGTAGCTTAAATGGAAACTTCAGATTTTTTCAACCTCTACCCAATCTTCCCACATTTTTGTGTCTAAGTGACTAATGGGAATAACAGTTTTTGAAGCTGGTCCAATATTGAGTGAGAGTGCTGCAGCCAGCAGCAGGAAAACAAACTGCAGTGTAACCCCTGCAGGCAACTGAACACCGTCCATTTAAGCCTACCACATGACTGTTATTTTAAGTGTTTGACAACCCTATAGAAAGGGTTGCTACAGAGACAGACCTTTTTGTCAAAGACTAAGATGCTTTTGGTTTAACCAGAACCAGAAATCACCACTGCCAAACACACCAGACTCTATTTAAAATAAACAGTAATTTTATCAGCGTAAAACAAACTTAATTCAATGTTGGCAGAAGCAAAATAAAAACTCATAAAAACCATCTTGGCTCATCTTTCCACTGTTCCAACAATCATCACCTCTGGTTTGGTTGAAATAAATCCGAGATTCACCCAGTCTGATGTGAAAATATGCTGCCCCTATACACACTTAAAGCGTTTGAAAATATATAGTAATTTCAACCAGATTATGTGAACTGCATATATTCTAATCTTCACAGAAAATAAAGTGTTAGAGAGCATCGGGGCTCTGGCAACACTAAACCCCTGAGCTTGCCTCAGAAGGACTAAATGCACAAACCCACTATCTTTAAATATCCCATGGAGAGAGACTCTCACTGCAGCCTGTTCTATTTTGTTCTGAAAATGTCGGCGTACAGCCTCATTCTGGGACGATAAACGAGGTGCAAACTGATAAAGGAGGAAATACAGCGAGCGCTGGATGGAGCAGTGAGTGACAACAACCCTGCTCACATGAAATAGTACTGTTTGCAGTGGAAACACTAAACAGACCTAGGGTTTAGGTACCATGTCAGAAGGGCTACTTTTGGTTCCAAAGGTACCATACCTAAAATGTTTGGTGGATGCAGAGCTTTGGACACAAAAACATGGGAAAATAGGGGCGAGGTCGTAAAATACAGAAGTTACTCTTTAGTTTTACTCCTCACCTTCTCACCAGAGGTGAACTTCAGTTACTTTCAAAAGATCTCATTTAACTTTTAAGACACACATTTCAAGCTCTATGGGTGACGCTATCCTCTCACTTCTTCTCACAAAACATCTCATCATCCTAATATTCATCTTACCTTCAGAGCTTCAGCTCTGACAGAATTCCTGCAGCTATACTTCCACTTCTATTCTCTCTCTTGCATCTCTCAGATTGCAACTGTTGTTCTTTTTTTCAATTTCCAGCAATAAACCCAGCGCTCACAGATTTGCTTCATGAACCACAACCTCAACAGATACACTGAACATACTAATACACTCAACGTGGCCTGAAGGCATTCATCAGTTCCAAATGGCTACCATATATCTCTCTCATCACATTAGTGACCCCTCATATTTCCATTTCAGAGCCCACTGGGGGCCCTCATTCGATCCTCAATCATTAAAGCTCAGTTGTATTGTACAGAAATAAAAAGGCTGTCTTTTATTGCTGGGATGCTGCAGCAGTAGACACACAGGCATTCACTTTATGAGTCGTTCACCCTTGAAAGGACTCGCTGCCTTCAAAATCATTTTTACAGACTCAGTGTCCATGGCCTGCTCATTTTTCCTGTCACACACAATGACACTCGCAGGTGTAACAAATCATTGAGGAAAAAAAACCTGCCACAGGTTTGAAATCAAATATTACATGACGCTGATCAGTGAAATTCAATAATGTCCATTCTGTTGTGGATTTATTTGACTGAATGCAATTTTGGAGTGATGAATTTCATCTCAACAATTTCAATGCATGTTCTTTACAGGGTACTCCAGCAATTTAGTATGTCACTTCCATAAAGCTCAAGACCTTGGGGAACAATGGTCAAAATCGATAAATCGAGGGCAAGACATCATGACTTTGATCCATAGAATGGGTCAGGCTCCAAAAAGACTGGAGCCTACATTTCCAATACACAAACCAATTGCCAGAAAAAGATGTCGGCATTGTATGTCTCTGCAACCTCTAAATGTGTTGGGAAAAGATCATGCTTAGGCGTAAAATAGCCAATTGTGGTGCCACCATTTCCAGCAATGTCTCAGTAAACAGCAACTACTTTCCATGTCACTATCCTTGGTTGAAAACAGCTACAAAACAGCCATGTTTGGTGGTTATAAAGCTGCAGGAAACAGCCGTGACTCGCTAAAACACACCTGGTTTTGCTGTTTGTTGGTCTTGAACAGTGATCTGCAGCCTGGCAGGCATCTCACCAGGGTGACCTGCCATCCCCTCCACCTCTTAATGACAAAGTCAGCTCATATGCAATGTATCCCGGCTCTTCCTCCTTTTACTCAGCTATGTGATGTGATCTTTATTTCTGCATATACTGAAATTACTCACTCTACAAACCGTATATTTTTGATACACAAAGACACATAAAGTGCTCATTTGTTAGTTAATTATACAAGTCTCAATATCTAGAGGAATGATTTATTTGGATCAATGATGTGATTCTAACACAGCACACACTGTATCATGTGCACATTCCCTAAAGGCCAAATGCAATGTTGTGTGTCTCTCTGAGTGTAAATATCAATGCATCAGCAAGTTACCAACGTGGCCTGCCATTAAAAGAGCTATGGAACCAGTAAATGCTAGAGCATTAAGACACTGAGACAAACACTGATATGCAGCCAACATTAAATCCGAGCACATTTGAACCATTTTGTTGAGCTGACCGCAGCAAGATGTAACGTGGCACACTCTTGAGTTCTCTGTAGGTCAGTAGCATAACCCAGTCACCGGAAGAAAATGATGTCATTGTGCTGTGTTTTTTAGAAACCCCCTGCTGTTTTTTCCACTGGAGATTGTGTAGCAGTTGTTTTTACAGAGACACTGCTGCATTCTCAGCACAGAAAGCCACAAAACAGCTATATTAAGCCAAACCAGGATCTTTTGTAAACATCATAAAGTGGTTTTTGTGTCTAAACCTAACGACACAGTAATCACAGCATTGTCGAAACATAAAGAGACATTACTTTTCAATGTATAAACTACATAATAAGATACAAATGTAATGTATCCAGGGTTTGCAGAAACGTACAATGCTAACACTTTTTTTGTGGAAATTGGGTTGAGTAGAGAGCAGCTGCAGAAAAGTTTTACACCCCGGAGCAACATCCTAATCTGGGCTTTTCCCAATTTAGTGTGCACCATGTTGGAGCTTTACAGGGTCAGAAGACAACCCCTAACAGCTTGCTGCTCGCAGCAATATTAACTTCACACTAAGAAGGACATTAGTAGGACAGTGCCAGAGTGGAGTCAATGTTTAATGTCCCCAAGAGGCAAATTGGCCTTCAAAAAGTAGTCAAACAAATATCACATGAAAAATACTGTATACTGTACACAATAAATAAAGGGAAAAAATGGACCATTGTCACCACAACCAATTGAGCAAATGCAATGAAAACTTGAGGAAACAGCTGTCAATATTTACAACAGGTGACTAACTTATAACTTGTTGCTAGTTGATAGCACAAAATCCCTGAGATAGTTTTCATTTTACACAGGATGTAATGTGCTGTTTGCAGTATTCAGTACACTCTTGAAGGCTTTACATATAGTTGTCATACAGTAGCTTCTACATATCTACATATATACATGATTACATTGTCCTTGATGGATGTTCTTATCATTTTTCACACTAATGTTCCTGGTGCAAATTTTGTATTCTTCATATAATCATGTTAGAAGTGTTATTATATTGCTCAACTCGGATATTTCTCGCTTCAAGCTCTGCACACAGTAGCTACAGAAAAGTACCAGTAAGCACCTTTTAGGGTCTTCGCTGTAGTCCGATGAAGGAATTTACCGGAAACTAGATACCATTTAACTCAAGAACATGACAACGCTCACAAGGACCACAGAAACAGATTAAATATTGATTGACCTCAGACACTCTGAACATTGAGGAGACTTGGCCAAGTTAAAAATCGAATCACATTAAAGCAGCTGGTTCACAGATAACTGTATGAGATCGATACATATCCAGAACCTGAGAGGCAAAAAAAGTCGGTAGAACAGAATTGGATCAGGTCGACTTATTTTCCTCAAGAATATCAAACAAGGTCACTTTGTTAGCTTGTGAAAATATGTTCCACGGAGCATTTCCTCTGAGTACACACAAACATGATCTTACAAGTAGTCTCATGCATCATGCAAGTTTTACCGGTTACATGTTTGCTTCAAATTTAAAAAGAACGATCCATTTATGCCGTGGTTGCAAAGTTTACTTAAAGGTGTAAGCAAAACACATCTAGCAGACAGGGAGCAACATTAATTCTTTGAAGAGATGTGTCTGGCCACCTGATGAATGTAAGTCCAATATTTAAGCTCCTTTTATCTCTGTTTTTGGTGTCCACCAATTCCTGAGGGAAATATCTGCGTTTTAAGCTGCCAAATGTTCCACTATATTCCCCAGAAAGACACTAAAGCCCCGTTTCCGCCAAGCAGTCCGTGCAGTTCAGTTCAGTACGCATTTTTTCGCCATTTCCACTGTGAAAAGCTGTGGATGGTACCAACAGAACCGTTCCTAACCATCCCCATTTTGGGTCCCCCCTCTGTTGGGGTACCTAGCACACAGATCTGGTACTAAAAGGTGACGCTGTGAACACTGCAGTCTGTTGATTCGTCAGTAGTGGACAGTCTCTCTGCTCAGGGCTGAGTTATGGCTATTTTTAAATATTTCCCATTGAGAGAGGCTCTAACTGCAGCCTATTCTATTTAGTTCTGAAAATGTTGGCGCGCACCTCCGTTCTGTGGATGATATACGAGGTGTGGACTCCATCTGTGTCACCAGTGATGAGGAAATACAGCGAGTGCTGGATGGAGCAGTGAGTGACAACAACCTCGCCCACATGTTTGCGGTGGAAACCCTATTTGGACCTCGGGTCTACGTACCATGTCTAAAGGATTACATTTGGTTCCAAAGGTACCATACCGAAAGTGTTGGGTGGAAACGGGGCTTAACTTCATCTGTGCTGAGGAGTTGGTGTACAGTGGGCTTATCAAAGCTGTTTTGCTCAAAGTAACTCCCTGGAAATGAGTTGATGAGAATGGTGAGACTGAAGCAAAACAGTTAAGTTACAGGCCCAGAAGACCAATATAATTAGCTGGAAGATGCTAAACCATTATGTGGAGCCAAGGGAAACTGCAGAGCGGAGTGATATTAATTTGTCGTCACATTTTTCCCTTAATTCATTTTCAAAAATGTGAATATTGTGTCCATTATTTCATGCAAAACTCTTTTAATCTTCACCATCTAACACTGGCCATAAAGGCTGCATTAAGGACAACACAAAATGCTAAAGAACCAAATGAAGCTTAGCGCAAGTTCAATCAGGAAGACTTTCTTTATGCTTTATTCATTCACACTTCTCTCTCTATCCCACTCCCACCGCTTCTTTCAATCAGCTGATTATGGCCGTTTGTTCTCCTACTTAGCCAATCAAACTTTGCCCCAATCTCTGTCAGCCATTCATGTTGCTACTGTCAAACTTTAAATCTGTTCTACTCTCTGATCCTGTCAGCTGTCATTTCAGGCAGCATCGTTGCGCCCATTTCCACCGCATTCACCCCCAGTCGCTTTATCCAGAGCCCAGGACAAGCTCATCAAAAGCCCACTCTTCTTAAAATCTAGATCCTCAGCTCCCTCTTCATCTCATCTCATAACCACAGCCAGTGTCTCTACGGGGGGGTTCCCTAATCTACTACCTCTTTACAACCCTCCTGAAATACATGACACCACAATGGAGACTTATAGCTAAAGACTTTTTACATTTCTCATAAATATGTACAAATGTAAATATTCTTTTCTCTCAGAACAAGTCTTTCCTGATTGAAATGCCAGTTTTATTTTAATTTAAAAGCATTTACATTCAGTGATATATATATAAATATGCTGTCTTCTGAGCTGATGTTTTCAACAACGGTCATTCCCAATCAGCTGCAGTAGCGAAAATGATTTTGCTCATTTAAAACTGGAACACACATTTCACAGAATGTCTGGAGAGAAATTACACCCAAAATTGGAGCGGTGACGATAAGGAATAGAGTATGCATTAAGCTTGTCTTTCCCCCACTTTACAGTGTACTATAAGTATATTATAGTCAAGTGTTTCCTTTTTATAAAGAGTAAGAGTTCTCACTTGCAACCATTGTTGTAAACATCTGTGGCAAGCCAAGTGCAAAGTCATCTAATCACATGTTCAGTGAGCAGACACTAAGGTTGTGTCCACAACTACATTTGACACACTGAGAAGCTAATTAGAGGGACATAAAAATACAAACAGCTAATTACGTGAACAGCAAGGACTATGTCAACCTGTACCTTTAGCATAGCAGGACACTCAATGAGGAGAGCCTTCACTTCATTGAGGGATACAAGAGATAGAAATCTACTTGGTGCTCTGCACTCCAGTTTTAAGGTGGTTGGGGATCTGACTTCATTTTGGGGTCCGTGGACCTGCTATTAAATTTATTTAGCAAAGTGCCATCACCTTGTTGTCATATAGGAACAAGTACACCTGCTATGGCAGCCATCATGATCATACAGAGCACCTTTTTGCTGAGTTACTTCATTTGTATTCTTCAACACTCTCACACCTTTCATTTTCTCATCCTGTTAGGGGTTGCAGCTAACATTAGCGGAGAGGCTGGGTAGGGCAGGTTCACACTACCACAGGGCTCACACATAGAGAGACAGAGACAGTGACAGACAACCTACTGGCAATTCTGAGTCACAAATTAACCTGCATGCCTTTGGAAGCCAGACTACAGGGAGAAAGCCCACACTGACATGGGGAGAACATGCAGACTCCACACAGACGGGCCCCCTATCCCGGGTTCAAACCAGGAACCCTCTTACAGGCGACAATGCTAAACACTGCACCACCATCCCACCTGTTGGGAGACTTTGTGAGGAGGAGAGTGGAACCTCACCTGTGTGCATGTTGAACCAGGAAACAGAGGATATGTGATTTGTCTCACTGTCAAGACCTCTGTTTTCCTCTCTCTCTTGTGCAGCCAGACAGAGCAAACACACCACAAAAACTGTATAGGACCCATCAGGAAAACATGATTGCATGACCTGTAGTATATTAAAAAAAAGCATACATCTACAAACTCTAAACCAGGGATTCAAACATATTACAGAGATTTATCCTCCTCTAAGGGTCCTCTAGCTCTGCTCCAATGTAGTCACGCATTGAACAATCCTTTAGCTGCAGATTACACTGAAGGGATGAACGGCCCCAATGGGCTTCGTGCATCATCGCCGGGACGCCCATTCTGGGCCAGATGTTGTCGGGCTATTAGAGAAAGCTCAACCGCGTGCGCACACACAAACACTCACTGCTACAAGCGTGCAAATATATTACAATGATTTATTAAACTGTGATCTTAAGAGATCTCAGCAGCCTTTACGGATACTATAAGACAAATATAAACTGTTGAGACAGATGAAACATGGTGAAGCCTTCCTTTAAATTGCCTTTCTAAATGAATGTTATATATTTTTCTTAAGATGCATTCCAACTTCTCTTGACAGTTGTGGATACAGATGCTCCTGTCACGCCAGATGCGCACGAACTAAGCTCAGCTCTCATCTGTCTGACAAATGTTGGAAATGACGCTCAAATGACAAAATGTCAAAGATAAAAGGTGCCTGGCTGCACCTTCCCCCCTGCTCTCTGCATCCTCTGACAGACAGACAACAGACGGAAGGCTCCATCAGTGACCCACCTTGACAGCAGAACATCGCCCACAGGTAAAATCCAATCAATACAGATCCAGTACACTTCCGAGGCTCCATGGCAGCGGCGGAGCACAACTCCCTCTGTAGCCCGCTGGGGATGTCAAACTTCGAGGGAGCGCAGCTTTGTCAGACTGCTGGTGCTGCGCTCTCTATCTCTCTCCCTCTCTCACTCACTCACTCACACACACACACACACACAATGTTAGTCTCCTTGTCGAGTCGACGAGCCGACCGTCACCTCAAAAGTCACTTTGGATCCCGCTGTCCCCCCTTCTCTCTGCGCTCAGCTGTATTTTTATATCAAACATCTCGAGCTTGTCCTTTGCGTCTTTCCTGTCGTAACCGCGTGTGCTGATGATGACAGCCACCTGTCCGCTGGCTGCTTCTGCGCAATGCCGTCAACTTCGTCAAGGTTTGTCCCCTCTAGTCATTTCGGGCTCATCCTCATCAGCTTTATGGGTGATGACTAAGGAGAGATGTGCGCGCACGCAGGAATTCCCAACAGAGGGCGACTTCGGAAAACTTTTTTTTTTTCCACTCAAGCAAATGTTTAATTAAAAGTAGTCCCAACCTTGTTTAGTGGGTGCTGAGGACAATTGATCAGCAGAATTTGGTGGTATCCCTGTATTTCTTTCCCAGTAGTGGATTAGTGAGCATGGTCTCTCTTCCAGTCTATAATATATGGATAAAGGGATCATCTGTTACTGTGCTCCTTTCCTCCTACAGGCGGTAAGATTGACTCTAATGCAACTGAGCAACAATAATGAACTTCCCTAAAAAGGTGCACAGATTAAGTTCAGTAATTTGTCTGTAAAGGGAGTATTGTCCCCTCCTTCCAAACTGTTCTCAGACTTGCAGCCTTGTCCTCTTTCGCAAGCAGTGTCAGCAATCCAGTAGCCCGATGTTGGCATTGTAAGTTTCTGCAAATTGGGATCCGTTATATTTGTATGTTATTAGGAAATGGATATGTTGAAACTGAGAATGGGATCATTCCCTTCCCTCCCCCTCCTCAGTACCTGCACGCCAGGTGTGGCTCAATACTTGCCTGCACCCTGATTTCTGGGCAGAGCTGGCGGAACTATTACCTGGGCAGGTGCCCGCTGCTCAGTTTGGCATTCTTGTCTCTTCCTGGAGCCTGGTGTCTTTGTTTGGCATGGTCCACGGTTTGGCCTAAGCAGCATGACTGGTGGTGCACTGTGTTTCTTCTGAAGCTGTGAGTTGTGCCTTCTCGCTGCTTGTTTTTATAGGTTTCGGCACAAAAGCACTTGGCTAGTGGTGGCACTATTCTGGGAGGAAACGCAGCAATGTCTTGGTAAAAATACAGCTGCCTTTTGTGGCACTGTCCCGACTGTAAATGAAGCAATGGGTCGCTAAAAAGCTGGTTTTGTTATGTGGTGGTTTGCAGCTTGGCAGGTTTCTTGCCCAAGCCAAGGTCAACTCATATACAACATCACTTTAGAAACAATTATATGATATGTGGTTTGCAGACACTTAAAATGCCAATATTTTGTTCTGGTAACTGGGTTAATGTCAGCCACTTTTACGCAGCGCACTCCTTTCTCACTCTCCTGCTTATCCTCATAATGGTGTTCCTCCTCCTCTCTCTTTTCATTGTCATCTTTCCTCATCCTCCCTTATTGTTTTTCCCCTCCAGTCTCCATAATCTATGCCTTCTCACTGTCTCACCTGTGACATCCACAACTCTCCTCCAGTTATCCTCTCTTCTAGTCCAGTTATTAACTCATGTTTTCTACCAGCTAATAACGTGTCTCATGGTAGATGTTGGACCTACCCATTGCTTTAAACTCAAACAGAATTTACAGGAATGTATTTAGAGAAGGTGAGGTAGATGTTTACGTACACATGAAGGAAGTTCCTACTCATTAATGGTAGTTTGTGGATATTTTAAACAATGATATATCCAAACATGGAAGCCCATACAATTCAGTACAAACTGCTCACTCAGCAAAGGCAAATTGTTCTGCCTGCTAATCATGTGCCCATGACTCATGTGCATTAATGTCTTTCTCTGGCCAAGCCGCCTGTTGCCATACTGTACATGCACAAGAGCAGCTACAACCCAGTCACCAGAAAAAATGTTGGCATTGTACTTTTCTGCACAACATGGACATTTGCAAATTATTATGTAGCGGATACATTTAATGTTTCAATAATGCTGAGGTTAACGTGCGTTTAGATTTAGGCACAAAAATCCCTTTTTATGATTTGGAAAAGATCATGTTATGGCTTAAAAAACACACTTCTGGGGGAATAATCCCAGAGAAAATGCAGTAATGTCTGGGTAAAAAAACAGTTGCCTTTGTGTATTCCCACTAGAAAAACAGCAACAGCTTGATACAAATCACCCATATTTGGTGCATAAAAAGCCACTAGAAACACAGCAATGACTTGCTAAATCACAGTTGTTTTGTTGTTTGTTCATCTCAGAAAGTAGCCTTAAGCTTGGCAGATGTCTCACCTAGTGGCACGTCATCCACCTTCACCATTGCCCCCTTACGTCACTTTACATTTGTTCATATGATATCTTTGAAATGTGCAAATGTTATGTGTTTGTGGTTTGCAGAAATGTACAAAGCCATTTTGCCTCTTCAGTAGTAGGGTTAGCTATCAGAAATATTGGCTGCTGTACTGTACATTTCATAACAAGGACATTATGTGTTGCTACTCTGAGTTACAAGCATTTGCACAGCAGTGGCGCAGATGATGAATTAAGTCATAAATAGATTCATGTTAGCACGCACCACTGAACGCATCTTTAATCAGCTTGGCAGCCGTCCAGTGTGGTGAATTTTGGTGCATGTGGCCAGTTGTTAAAGCATATTGCGTCCTATAATTACCTCTAACGAGACAGCCTGAGCTTCAGTGTGGTGCGCTAAGGGAAACACCTTCAGGGCAGCACCCTTTACACTGCAGTGACATGAAATGGAGTATTATTGTGTGTGAGCAGGTGTGTGTGGGAGTCAGTGTTCGGCCTCATTAGCTTGTATGGAGACATTTAAAGTTGTCAGTAGGTGTGATGCGCCCATGATCTGTGTCCTGCTCTATTAATTGCTCATTTATGCCAACCCTGTCATCTTTGCATCATCGTCTTAATGTTCTTTTCTTTCCCTTTGTCTTCCTCTTCGTCAACTATCACATACTCTCACTTCCTCTAGTTTTCTCTTTTGTTTTACCCACTACCCATCTGCCATGCACACTGATTCATTGTTGATCATACTGTCTGTTCACTCTCCTCCTCCTCAACCATCCATGTCTCGTCTCCCCCTCCGTTTCCTGTCTCACTTCTCCGTTCTGTACTCTTGCAGTTTGAGCATCAGATGCAGTGATGTCCTCAGACCATTATGAGAGTGCCCACAGCGCTTCTGTAGCCCTCACTATCTATCACTCTCCCGCTCCCTCTCCCATCTGCTTTAGCCCCAGTGTGGAAACCCCCCACCTCCCCCCCTTGTCTTTCTGTCTCCCTCTGGCTTCAGTCTGGACACAGTGCTGCACATGTATGTAGACTGCCATCAGCTCATATTAAGTAAATGTCCTTTTGGCTGAGCCTGCAGGGATTGGAGTTGGTCCTGTGTGTGTATTTGCGAGTGTGGGCTTATGTGTGTGTTTATGCATGTGCACCTGTTTATTTACGTGCTGTAGATGTGTGTTGTCTCTTTTGGTCCAACTGAAAGTGACTCCCCTCCCTCCCTTTACAGCACACATCACATTAACATATACACAGCATATAGTAGCCCTGAGCCCATGCCATAAATATCATAAACAACATCATCAAGCATGGTTGGACATGTGGTTCGTGCTGGCGCTTATGCCATTGCATATGTCTCAGCTTACTTCACCATGCTAAATCTAAATGCACTGTACGTACGGGAAGAGAAAGGGCCTGAAATCTTGAAGAAATTATAATTATCACCTAAATCTGCAGCCCCCCTCAGCTTTATGGAGCTATACTAAGTTTTATCTCACTGTTTAGCTGTCTAGGCCACAACATTACTGTTATGGTTTACTTTCACTGCTCTTGTAGAGTATGTTTTTGGGTTGCAGCAGGAAACTGTTCTCAAAGAGACAGTTCTAAAAACTCTCTGTGCTAGCTGTGAACATAGTGGAGCACTTAGCAGCTAAAGAGACAATCTATTATCGGCAGGAGTTGATGGAGACCATAAACTGTATAATAAAGATGGATGATATAAGAGCTCCTCAAAAGCGAAGGAAAAACACATTGATCGCCTCCTGGTGGCTCCTGGGGCCCATGGGAAAATGGGCCAAACTAGCGATCAAGTCACTACACAAAATACACATCAAATAATCTTTTTCCAAAGATGATTTTTGTCATTTTAGGTAGTTTTTGTCACGCTGATGTATGGTCATGTGTTCATTTTTCACGTTGTTACCAGCGGTGTTCCAAACTGATGCTGTCCGGTGGCTTCACAAACTGACACACCTTTTGCGGTGGTATGATACACTGCCAGGCAGCATTATAAACTAATGCCGTCGCCACCTGAGGGTGTGTAAAAGGTGTCTTTTTGCATTGGTGTCTGACACCGAAATCAGTGCTAAAGCAACAGTATTCGGTGAGTTGGGACTGAGAATGGGCTTGCTGCTCGTGATGGGGTCAGATGGTGGGAACTCTATAATGCAGAGATAGTTACGGGGCAGACTCTGGCTCCAATTATTACCAGTGCAAGATAGCAAGGCCATATGTGGGATATTTTGGCCTTCATTTTTGTGCAGTGGGAGGAAGTGAAGACATAATGCGTGTCTTCATAAACACTTATTGATGGAGATCAAAAGTAGAGCTGAAAGAAAGTAAATATTTTATAAATATGTAAATTAGAACTTATAATTACATTCATATTGTGCACCTACTGCAATTTGCACCCTAGTATGCGTGCACATGCTTTAAAGGACATACTCTTTTACTCCTGCATTTGCACTGGTGTCTGACATATCTAAAATTAATATAGCAAATGTCTTTACAAACAGTCCACCAGACACAAAGCAACATGAGCATTCGTTTCTCCAACAAATGTAGTTAATAGTTTATAGAGTGCATAAATGAAAATGTGCTGCATGTGTGTTGTGTTGTAAGAAAACAGAAAAAAAAACACAAAAAGGTATGATGAGGAGGTCTGCCATCACCCGACTGGCTACTCTGTTTTATATGTGCATGCAGCACACTGGACCCACGTGTGTCCCATGAGGCTGATTGTGCCCAATCAAGGTCTGCAGCCCTGGAATGCAAAAACCCAGATACAGCAAGGTACCAAACAGAAGGGCCATCACAAGGTACAGCGGCATACACTGAGTTTGTCAGTTATTCTCCAAGGGCAGATGTCTGCAGCAGCTGGAAATGTTGTTGATGAGAGCGGTGAGAGTGAACTGGAATAGTAAAGTTATGTTACTTTAAAGTTAAGATTACTTTTTCCAGAACCCAAAAGATTGAGCTGGGAGATGCTGAAATGCTCTGTAGAGCTGAGGGGAACTACAGTTAGGTGATGATTCTCTCTTGATTGGTTTTACGACACTTCTCACATTCCTCATAGTCATAATTTTTCTCTGCTTTTTTAAAAATATAAATATATTGATTAGTGTGTGCTTTAAATCCAGAAATGAAGCCTTGAAATCCACGCTGCTCTAATGCAAAATGTAAACATGGCAATTACCATATCAACCACAGAAATTTATTCACAAATATTAGGAGCAGGGCCTTTAAAATCCATAACCTTTAATACATCAGTGCATCCCTCAGAGGAGTGCAAGAGCTAATCCTTCTCTCTGCCTATTCAGCCTCATTATCTATTTCTTTACTTGTATTTCTCTTGTTTCTAAATGAGTGAACAACATTAACCAAAAAAAAAAATAAATCACTCAGACTGTCTACTCTTTCGACAGAGGATGTAAAAGTTAAAGGTCATGATTAAATCAGGCTGTTTTCCTCGAAAGGCAATATCACACCTCAAGATGAGATCAGCAAGGTGAGCAACAGAACATGTTTTGCGGCACCTACAACGACCTTTTCACAGGGCCATGGTGCTGCTGGCAGTTTGAGTCATGTAGTCAGAAAGTGACGAGGCGCACACACACACACACACACACACACACACACACACACACACACACACAGAGTTTGCCTATGTGACGTTATAAGGGGTAGCACAGGTGAGATACAGTCATCTTACTGCTTTGGTCCCTGGCAGTTCAATCAGTAACTTGATGCATGATCAGCTCTCTCCCAGAGCTGCTTGCAGCCACAGAGCCAGGACCCTACCCCGTATTTTCCCCATGATGTACAACCTTGGGTTGCTTCATTAACAATGTATGTGAGGCTGACCTTGTGGCAAATGTGTTTCAGTCTTTCCATCCAGATGAGCTTCAATTCACAGCAGTGATAACAGATGTGAAGCAGAAAATTGAGACTTTCCATAAACCAAAAAAAAATCCCCAGAGTGCTCCCCTAATCACCTTTTCAATCTTTTCTTGTTCATAGCAGCTGGAGCTTTCCACAAGCATCACAGAAAATAAAGTATGCACATCCTAAGTCAATACTAAATAAAGGCAACAATGTATATTCTCTGCATGTTGCTCAGAGTGAGCCTTTACTACGGCTTTAAATTGCAGCACTGACACATAAATGCAGGTCAGGTTTGATTCAGACTGTACAGGACTGAGCGTAGTAAATAATGTTCACTCAGATGGATCAGATTGCCCTCTGGCATAAGGCAAATACTACAACTCAGTCAAAAGCTCCATGAATTTAAAAGATGAATATATGTGGACTCCATACAGAGTATTGCTGGTTCCCAAATATATACTGACAGTTTGTATTGCATCTTATAAACACTGCTCGTGCTAGCTGCATGGCTCTATCAGTGTTGCCTCTCCTGTCAGTCCACACTTTGGTCCAGACTGAAGTACTTGATAAACTATTGGATTTCTTAGAAAGTTTGTACAGACCAGTATTTTAATCTACCTGATATGCAGGTATGCACCATATATCCACTAAAACAAGCTCCAGGATTCCCGTGTACCCACCTAAAAAATGCACAAAGACAAGTAACAACATAGTTTTGTGACAAAACTTCCACTTCAGCTATTTGTTTTTTGCAAATACAAGGTCAAGGGATGTGACAGCAAACCGAACAAACACTGCAAGACATGCAGAGAGACACTTATCATTTGTCCTCGGCCTCAGCTGGGTTCAGTGCACAGTGGGTGCGTAGCGAGTGTGTGATAGAGCAAGAGACAGTGGATACGCTGAGATCAGACACACATAATCATGTTGTTTTAATAGATGAAGTGAGCAATATTTTAGAAATAACTTAACAATAAACTTACAATCCAATAAAGCAGATCTTCCTGAAAACAGACACCAACAAAAAAAAGATATGCACCATGTCTAGATACATAACAATATGAACAAGTCTTCCTGGCTAAATGTCCTTGGCTTTTAAATCTTTGTGTTTCTTACAAGAAAAATGTTTCAGGAGGTTTCATACTCAGTCTTTTGAATGCCTTCAGTTGAATGTATGTACTGTATAAAACAAGTCCTCCAAACCCATACGACTACATTCATTGTTTGTTTCTACCTTCTGATACAATCCCAGGAATGTTTCCCTAATCAGTGTACCTACCTTTAGTGGCCATTTCAACATACCAAAGTTCCGAGGCCCTTAGTCTGCAAGGTGTCTCGGTTTTGATTCATGTTTCTGTCCCTTTTCTGAACTCCTTGAGATCAGGTCCACTTCCTCTCAGGAGGAAATCCAGGAAGAGGAAGGTTATTTAAGTGTGGGAGTGTCCTATTTGAATCCCTTTTGTTTGAGGCCATGCTGCAAGGTGAGTGTGTTTGCTGATCCTGTGAGTTTATCTATCTCCTTTAACTTTAGCTTATATTGTAGTTTGCTATGTAGCGTGTGAAATAGAGTATGGTGAATGTGCAAGGAAAGGTAGAATCAGCACTGTCTCTACCTGGAGCTCACATGTACGGAGCCTGGGTTTGGTTGAAGGTGGCAGTGCTGTTTGGGCTGAGAAAGCCATGTGTAAGTAAAGTAAAGGAGGTTATTGGGTTGGTGCGGGGAGCAGTGAGACCTGGCATTAGGGGAGTGTCTCTGGGACACCAGAGATCACTGTCTAGCCTCCTGGAGGTGTCGAGGGACCAACTAGACGAAACACCGGTGAAAGGAGGTTCCCACCCAGTGACCCCAAAGACACGTTAGTTATCACTGCTCACTGTTCTGTATAGTTAAGCCTTGCCATAAAAGCTTATCATAGGGCTCAGGAGGTTATTCACTGAGTGCTGATCCTTTCTCTAGAGCACAAACTTCTTGTGTTTATTTGAATTCCCTTTCTGAAGATCCACAGTACTCACATGAGACAGGGAAAAAGTTGGAAGAGGTCGATTGAGAATGCAAAAAAAGACAAAATGACAGGCAGAGTTCTTCCAAAATTACATCTTCTACGGTCCACTACCAACTTGATGATCTATTTATATATATTCTTACCGTATTACCCATTATTATACACTTTAAAAATATATTTAGATCCAAACTAACACAGGTTTCATGTCGCCTGACAATCTCTGCTTGTCATGCACTCTAAACTGCCTCACGGCACCATACCTGGCGCAAGTAACTTGTGTCTGTAATCTAACACTAATATGAAGTAGATTTACATAACCATAGCATAGTCCACTGCTATAGCCTATTCAAAATGTACAGAAACTGCTGTATCAACTTGAATATGAACAGAACCTACACCATATGTCATATCAACACAGATGTCCTTACCAAATATAGATATGTGCTTAAGTGGCTCTTACACCACCGGTTAGGTTAGGTTTAGGAAAAGAATCATAGTTTATGTTAAAATGAGTATGTTTGTTAAGTCATGTACATAATGTAATGTAAGAACATGTTTTAAGTTACAAGTAATGTTAAGTTAGAGCGACTCAGCATTGATTTTTGATTTTACACAGGACACAAACAGTGGCCCCCTGGGTCAAAGTTGTGTGTTTGTTTGACCCTTCAATCTACCCCAACCTCCTTCCATTGTAGACGTTGCTCCACTGTATATAACGTCATCTGGCTGCTTCCTTTGTTCAAGTCATAATTACTAAAGCCACTAGAGGTCGCAGCCTAATAAACATAAACATGGGTCCTAATAAGGTAGATACACAAATGACCCATGGGATTGTTTTTGGTAGAGGACAGTCTCACTGTATGTGTTAGGATTAATTGTACTCCCTGACTTTTTATCTTTTCTTAAATTTGGGATTTTAACGTTTTCACTACTTTGCAGTCATGACCAAAGACTTTCAAAAGTGATGATATTTCAATCAGCCTCAGCTGTGTTTAGTTGAGTGTGTTTAGTGCTAATTAGTAAATAGCTGCTAATCACCTGCTAAACATCAGCATGTTAGCACTTAGCCTAAATCACTGCTGTGCCCTACCAGGTCAAAGCCTGACAGAACTGCTGCTGTAAAGCACCATATTAAAATGTATTTCTTTATATACTTATCAAAATTAGGTAGAGTTAAAAATTAAATGATATGATTTTTATTGAGATAAAGGTAAGGTTTTAGTATTGGTCCAGCTAAGTTTAATGTAAAAAAAAAAAAAAAAAAAGTGGGTCAGTTTCACAGCTTTGTGCTCTTTTGATACAAATAACTCCTTTTTGTGCAATTTAGCAGCATTAAATTATGAATTTCACAGCTGCACTAGAGAATCTTAGTACATGAAATATGTTTTTGCTGGTTCTCTCCAAAATATTTTGGGTGTCTCACATGTGCTCACAGATTTTTCTTCAATCCAAAGACCTGAAAGCTTGTTTATTTGTATGGAATCCTGAGGGGCTCACACCCTCCTCTGTCACAGTCTGTCTGTGTCACACACACACACACACACACACACACACACACACACACACACTGTGCCCTTTGCGTGCACTCTCATTCTGTCTCACTTGAACACAGACACACCTCACACACACACACACACACACCTGTCTGTCTGAGTCAGATCTGTAGCTGTGAATAATAGAAGAGTAGGCTGAGGTCAGACTGTTCAAGTGCAGGGGAAACGGGAGAGGCTCTCACTTAAGCATGCCAGCCGTTTTTAATAAGTCAGAGAACAAACTCATGTCTCCCCAAAACTAGGCCAAAGCACACAACGCCGTGATATCACCGGGGACTGCCACTGCCACTTGTAACAATATTTGGTGGGTGACAAAAGCCTGAAGGCTAGACAAGAAAGTAACAGCAGCTAATAACCGGAAGGTTGGCGGTTCGGATAGACAATCTCGGCCAGCTGGGAAAATAAGTGCGGGGGAAATGAATGAGCCACTGTCTCCTCTTGTAATTACTACTGATGATGTGCCCTTGAGCAAAGCAGACAAGTTGGGGAGGCTTGAGTAGAGCTGATAAGAATAAGAAGAGGGGCGACAGGATAATGCCATGCGACTTGCAATACTTCACCACCACAAAATATATGCTCAAACTAACAAAAATCTCAACATTAAATTGACATTATAAGAAATAGTGTGTGTTGTATGTAATTCCATTGTACATGTTCTTATTCTGCAGTGCTCTCTCCCTGTACAACATGTCTGCTCTGCTCTGTTAGAAACTGGTATACTCTGATCGACGTTGGATGACTGTAACCTTGTCATATTCAGCTTATCATCCAGGATGCAGTGAATGAAGATATTTCATTAGTGTTAGAACATGGTCATGAAAATGTCAGATTGTCCAAATATTGGGTTGTACCATGGTACTCTGATTAATATTTAATCTCTCTGCTGTTATTGTCTTATTTGTGTTCACACACACCATATTTGATTTGTTTTTTGATTTATTATCACGTCATTATTTCAGTGAAGCAGGTTTTGAAGCAAAACCAGCTGTTTTCATGACAGAAAAAGATGTTTGCTGCCATTTAGTGGTGATACAGTGTCACTACAGCTCAACACACAGTCTAATTGGTCCGCTGCATCTAGTCCAAAATTAACCACAGTGATTCACAACCTTGGGTGCTTGCATCACAGGGGGCACTTCTGCTTTTGCTGTGGGTACGTGGAAAGTTTGTCAGGTAGCTTATGATCTTATTAAAAGCATATATCCACACACTAAGTCAGCTGTAATACCTGAACACTGTATGCTGTTGTTATGAAAGACGGTGTGAAATCTAGTTAGCAAGCAAGCACAGCAACAGGGCCAGATTAACCCTCTGGGGGACCCAGGTGCAAAAATGAGATATGAGCCCCTATTGATCCCGGTTTCTCCCACCCTCTTTGAATTGCACATGTAATACTACATAGGCTATTAAAAAAATCAGTGGATTACTCCCTCTGGATGGGGAGTGAGTTACTGCTCCAAGCAAATGAGTGTCTTGTCCATGAGTGAGGGTAAAATGGTTGTGGTAAAAGTGTTGGTCTGTGGTGGTGAAGAATGAGCTGAGCTGGAAGGCAAAAGTCATGAACTTTGGGTAGTGATCAAAACAATGAGACTGCAGATATAAGCGGCCTAAATGAGTTCCTCTTATGGGTGGCTTGGTTCAGCCTGAGAGATAGGGTGAGGAGCTCAGACATCCAGAGGGAGCTCAGAGTAGAGCTGCTGCTGCTGCTTTGCATCAAAAGGGGTCAGTTAAGGTGGTGTGGGCATCTCATTAAGATGCCTCCTGGGCACCTCCCATTAAAGGTTCTCCGGTCACGTCCAATTGGGCCAGAACACACCGGAGGTATTATGTATCTCAGCTGGCCTGGTAACACCTTGAGATCCCCCAGGAGGAGCTAAAAAAAGTTGCTGGGGAGAGGGACGTCTGGGATGGCTTGCTTAGCCTGCTGTCCCTGAGATCCTGCCCCACATGAGCTGAAGATGAATGGGTGGATGGATGTATAAATGGTTAGCAATTAGCAAGTAGTTTGTAGCACATACATTCAGAAATATGCACCATGTAAGCTGCAACATGTTAGCACAACCCTCGACAAAATGGGACCACATGCTTGCATTACAATGCAGGTGTCACCTTAAACATTTTATTTATTTGTGGTGCAAAACATTTCTACCAAACACATTCTCAATTTATCAAATTAACACAAACAAGGTGTAGTTGCTCACTTTGCCTGGTTGTCAGCATCAGGCCTCAAAAAAAGGAATGTAAAAGTGATTTTGAACATCAGATTTATTTTTATCATCATCATTACAGCACTTACAGTGGAGTACAGCTGGCTGGACAACATAGTGCATGTGACACACAAAACAAGTCATTATTCATGGAGTGATATTGTGCATGTTGTTGCATTAATAATTACAGAATCACAGTTATACAAACATGGATACTTAAATCATACTCGCTACTATAACCTGCTTATTGCTTTCAGTCCTTTGCACTCTGGTGCATGCACCTTACAATAAATGACAAGTTGCATCTAGAACACCACAGTTTGCAGTAGTCGTTACTCACTGTAAACCATACTGTAGGGAGGTAAAGTTTGTAGCTCGAGCTTGTTTCTACAAAATAAATATACAGTGTGAATGTTTTATTGAGCTTCATCAATAAGTCACAGCCAAAAACAAACAGGAAAACAAGAACGAGCTGTTGGAGAGTATCCATGTGTTTGTGTGTGTGTGTGTGTGTTCATCAAGGTGTGCTGAGGTACATCTGCAGAGCAGGGGTGAAGATTAGGACAGTTCCCAGTATTGACACTGTGAGGAAGGCCCACAGGAAAATCCTGTCCAGCACCTGAGCCACAAACTTCCAGTCTTGAACAACCTGAATGCGTCAGAGGAAGAGGAATAGACAGACAGGAGGAAAGGGAGACATAAAAGAAAGAAAAGATCCACGGGGGTGAATCTGTATCACACTCAAGCACTTTTTTCACAGAAAGAAAACCTCATTCAAGAAATACTTCTGGTAAGTAGTTATAGAGCAAATGAGATAAATTTAACAAGTAATGAGCTGTAATACAACACGCAAAAAAACCCTTCCTTCCCATGTCTGCCCACGCACCTCTCGTATGAAGTGCTCCTTTTTGATGTGACGGCTGATGTAGCGAACTGAACTTGTGGCTTTCTCCAGCATGGCCAGCCAGGCTTGGTTCTCGTCCTCCTTCCCTGTGAGGGGTCCTCTCTGTTGGCCAGGAGCACCCCTCCTACCCACACCTTTGCGGGGCTTCAGCTCCGGGCTGCGCATCTCCATGTCTGGAAAGTGGTATCTGAGGATAATGGACACCAACTGTTTTATCCCTTTCACGTTATTTATTTTCTAATGAGTTCTGGCAGATAGGATATCAGTGTTGCCAACTTGGCTACTTTCTCGCTAGATTTAGCGACTTTTCAGACCTTCTTAACAACTTTATTACCAAAAAGAGACTGGCAACAAATTTCGCAAATTATTCAGACCGTCAGGGACATTAAGAGAGAAATATATTATATTGTAATTCATCCCCATGCATGCTGCTCAGACTAATTGCAGTTCAGAGCTATGTCAACCATCAGTTTCGGGCTTCCTCTTTCCTCTTGCGCCATGCTGAGTTTAATTGTAAGTTTCTAGGTTTACGTTGACGCTCTTCCTGTCTGGATTGGAAGCATGGTGCACTGTAGTCTAAGCTCCATGGCTCTCATGCCACGCAAAAGTTTTGTTGCAAACTTTTCTACTGAATCTAAGTCAGCAAAGTTTTAATGCTCCCATTAATGTCCGATGTCACCAAGATGCAAATGAGCGTATAGCGTCATCTGACAACTTTTAGGGACTTTTCGCGCTAGTGCTAACCCTAACCACAGTGTGTGCAGCTGCAGTGGATCGACTTGACATTCACTGGAAAAGAGTTGGCAACACTATATTAAATGCTCAACTTGGACTGAGTTTGAAATTTTGGGAAATAGGCATTTCTGATTTCTTGTAGAGAGTTTGATGATAAGATTAATACCACTCTCCCGTCTGCATGCTAAATATAAAGCTACCAGCAGGAGACTGTTCGCTAGCCTAGCACAAAGACTGGAAACGGGGGAAACAGCTACCCTTTCTCCGTCCAAACGTAATAAAATCTGCCTGCCAGCACCTATCAAGCTCACTAATTAACCCACTAAATCTTGTATGTTTCATCCATTCAAAAACCAAAGTACAAAGACGACAATTCACTGTTTCATGAGGGTGATGAGTCGCACTATTTCTTGGCCAGGACCAGTAACTTCCTTGGTTCTCAGCTAATTGTCTGACGAATGCTTGGCTAATTAGCAGATGAGCTGTGTGTCACCCTGCCTTTAATCTTTACTCTAAACTATGCTAATCTTTTCTAATAAGTCTTAGAAATAAAGCAAAATGTTGAACCATTCCTTAAACTACAGCTGATCCTGTATTACCTGTCTGTGTGCCCCCTCATACACAGCAGTCTGGGCAGTCTCTGAAGGAAGAGGCTCTTTACCCAGGGAGCCATGGGGTGGTAAGTAGCAGAGGACCGGTGGTGGACATTAATTACAAAGACGGTGACGATGATGGAGAAAGTGACGAAGATCATGATGAAGAGCAGGTATTCTCCTATCAGTGGGATCACCTGGGGACAGAAAAATGTAATGGCTGTAGAATCAACCAGCTCAATCTAAGGATGAGGAATTTATGAGGAGATATGTGTTTATTTCCTACATCAAATTTAAAAAAAAAAAAAAAACTATACATTGTTTGCTTCTTAAAAGGGCACGCCACCATTTTTTTTTTACATGAAGTTTGGTTGGCTCTTCACAAGCAGTATTACTCAGCCTGTGAAAACAGTTGTATAATGTCTCCTGTGACCTTTTGCTGGTTTTTTTTGGCATTCATCTTAACAGGCTAGAGCAGCCAAACTCCTCGCCTATTTCTTCCATGTGAAGCGTGCGGTTTTCAGCAAAAATATACAGTACAAATAGTCTTTTGATGGTCATATTGGCACCTCACCACCTTCCCCGACAGTTTCAATATCTGTGTCTGTCACAGACGTGACAAAATATAAATATTTATTTTTAACCCAACACTTCTCTGACAGCATTTCTGTTGGCTGAATCCCCTGATCACCAAAGACAGTTAATCCTCGCTATAAAATTCACCCCTCACCTGCTCACGATGCATGATGGTCGTTGAGGCTTTATTATCTATTGCATGTTCAGGACTGTTTAAGTTGCACTGTGGGATGATTTGATATAAAACAATCTCCACGAGGAAATATGGAACAGTGGAGAATACAAAATGGTGAGTCAGTGATTTCGGATGCAGTCATTGTCTTTGTAAGGTCTGCTTTTCAGTAGAGGACTCAGATGCATCTGAAAACAACAGCTTGTTAATTGAGTTGACATGCCATTTGGGCTGCAGGTAATTGAGAGAGCTGTGGTTGTGATCTGTGTTAATTAGGGCACGCTGCAATTAAGATTACAATTAGGATAATTGAACACAGGAAAAGCAGGATCGATTTAAAACACAGAGCTCAGTAGAAACTAAAAAAATGAACACTGGCTTCTACCCGCTCAGGAAACCCACCTTTGAGGATGAAGGGATGATTTCTTCTATGACCAGGAGGAACACAGTGAGTGACACCAGCACAGATGTGGAAAGTGACAGTTTCCTCTCCTTCATCTGATGGTAAATAAAACACCAGCACTGTCAGAAAGGAGAGGCCGAGGCATGGGATGATGAGGAAGAGGGTGTAGAACAAGGGCAGTCTCTTGAGGATGAAGGAGTAAGTGACGAATGGGTACCAGTACACCCCATCCCTCCTGCTTCCCTTCACTCCTGTGGCATTTAGGATCTCCCACTCGCCATTATCGAAGAAGTCTTTGCGGTCCACGTAGTGATCCACCAGGACCAGGTCCACCATGTTACCATCATAAGTCCAGGAGCCGAACTTCATGGAGCAGTTCTGTCGGTCGAAGGGGAAGAAGGTGACGTCCATGGTGCAAGAGGACTTGTAGCTGGCGGGTGGAGTCCATGTTATGGTACCGTCCCAGCGCACAATGGCTTTAGTCATCAGGGAACCCTCAAAGCGACCGTCCGCACTGGGAGACAACAAACACGAAAAAGGATGAGGTGTAAGAAAAAAAGTCCAGGCAAGGTGAGATGCAGATAAGACAGACGGGGAGAATGAAGTGGAAGAGACATGGGTGAGGAAATGTGCTGTTGATGAGTGCAAAGTGCTGCATTACTCACTTTTCATACAGGACGATGTCAGGCAGCCATATCGTCTCCGAAGGCACTCTGATGGAGGTAATGCCTCCATAGTCATCTGGGTTCCACTTAAGCTTCACGTCAACCCACTCCTTTGAATAAATAAACAACGTATGATAAGTAACATGATAAGACACTAGACTTCAGAAAGCTTCAGGAGTTTTTACATTGAGCTTTTCCATCTCAGCACCATGGACAGCACCACACTGCTGACTCTACAAAGTAAGTGGAAAATATGTTTTTCACTCCATAGTTTTCCCATATTTGGTTGTTGCCTTTTCCATGACGACATCGTTGATTCAGCATCTTAAAGACTACATGTATTTATTAGAGCAAAGTCTTGTGATATGTTAAAAGGAGCAGTCCCAAATCAATGTAACCTCCTCTATACTTCCAGCTGGGGATTTGGTTTAACCTCCTGAGACCTTGTGTCCTGGTTTACTGCACCTTATTCTTCCTTCTACTTAACTTAGACCTGTTGTACTCATTTGTGGACACTTTTTTGTGCCATCTAGTGGTAGTAAGAGCACAATAGTCTTCAGATGATCCCAACACAAAAGTGGACAAGGTACAAAACCTGATCACATAAAGTAGCATATGATTAATTAAGTTTGCAGTTTGATATGGCAACAACTTTTTTATTTATTTATTTATTTTTTACCAATTTTAGTAACAGTAACAAGCTAAGAGACTGGTAATTAGAAAGTACTCATTTGAAGACCTTGGGACTTTACTGTCGTCTCATTTGAGGACCCTGGGACTTAATTATCATTGACAATGTTTAGCTTTTTATACTTATCAGGTCCTACTAATCCCAAATTGCTAGGAGAAATTTAAAATGTATACCAAGCCAATGTTCAGATCTCAGGAGTTTAATCAAATTTCATGGATTATTATGAAAATTCTAAAATTTTCCTAGACTAATAATTCATTTCATTGTTATATGTAGATTACACATTATATCTCTAATAGCAAATAACCTGACATTTATGACAACTTATCAATCTACCTGGAGCTCTTTTAAATATCCTGAAATATTTCTTAAAATATGTGTATATTAAAATATATACACTGCATTTGTAAGCTCTGCTATCATACTCCGCTGCTAAAATCATATTTTATAATGTGAACTGTTCATAATTACACATTTTATTTAGGCTACCCTAAATAAAATGCCCCTAATTGTCATACTATATCAGATAGTCTTGGGCGGAATCACAGAGTGATGATACACCAGGTTATTTAAAAATCCAGATCCATTTTCAGATCCATTTTCAATACCATCAAAAAAACAGACGCTCCTCTGTCTATTAAACTGATATGGAGATGCTGTATTGAGGTGATGTATTGCAGTGCACAGCACACCCCACCAGAGGTTAGTTTACACTGGTGGATCAGGCAGCTGAGCTGACAAATATGGTGACTGTGAGTGGTGGGGATAATGTTACAGGACAAGTAATAAATTGTTTGGAAGTACTGCCACATTTAACTTTATCTTGAGATGACGCCTTCTAACTACAAAGCAGTTTATTAGCAGCATATCTCCATTCAAAATTCCTGTTTCTTGTTTTGTTTTTTTACACATATATCGTCATATATTCACCAATGAAATGTCAGGAATGTATGGAAAACACAGATACCGCCCGAGGCTCATATGAAACTGTGTTAAAATTAGCTGATCACAGACTGACTAATCCAGTCATTGAAAACCTAACATGCAGCACACACACAGATGTGAAAATAGCACCCCACAATTTTTACCTGCCAAAGCCAGACGTTTGTAGTCATCAGTTGGTTCTTTTCATCCTGCAGGGAGACAGGAAGGAAGTTTAGTTCACTATTTATACTTCTTAGTGGTGCTTACTTTGAACGATAAGAGAGGCTAATGAGGAGGTGAGGAGCAAACCAGAATCTGGAGACAAAAAAAAAATTGAGTGGGATGAAAGAAAGTACTTAAACCTAGTTAGAAAGGAAGATATTTTTTCTAAAGTGGGTTAATTGCTTCTCTTGCTTGACACTAGGAGAGCGCACTGGAACAGCTCGGGGGTGAAGTGCATTGCTTCAGGATATACAGCATTTAATGAGCAAGAGAAGTACAAGTTACTCTTCCGTGACCAGTATCACAATGGCAGTGCTAATATAGGCACTGCTGCTGTATCGACATATACTGTACAGCAACAAAAGAGAGGCACGGAGAGGAATAAGAGGAGGAAGAAAAAGACAGTAATGAATATCTGGAAGTCAGAGAGGTTTTCAATGTAAGTGCAGTTTTTGTGCAGGAAAAGCCTGGCATGCAGAGTAAAACTAGGGTGGAGAGAAAATCTATGGAATAGATTTTGTGGTTTGTCTGCTCTTGCAAGGCGCTGAGGAAAACCTGATTGAATACCCGTCCTATCAACGAAAAATTGATTTGAGGTGTTTTTCTTTTTTTAATCAAAGTAGTTAAGTTAGAATACCACAAGATGGCACTCTTCTAAATGTTATTTCTGCACGGCAGGGGTACGAACATCAAAGGCTGATGTAGTCAAAATGTGGTCCTCTGTGGACTTGTGGAAGCAGCTTTGTGTGTGTGCGTAGGTGTGTGTGTGTGTGTGTCCTTGTGTAAATAATAAATGCGATCTGGTTCCTCTCAGCCTGATGGCCTCATTACTTCCTCTGCTGCTATGAAAGACCACTTTGGACCTCTCTTTTAACCTTTCTTCTTTTTACTCTCTTCCTGTCTTTGCCCCTTTAAATCCCTCCGCTCCTTACCCTCCTCTCCGTTTATCCTCACACTTCAGTCCTCTGTGTAGTAGCTTCTCTACTTCAGTTCCTCTGCTGACCTCCCTTTCCATCTCTTACACTCCTAACCTTCCTTTCTCCCTCTTCGAATATGCCATCCGACCTAGTAGCCTTTTATAATTTCTTCTTAAAGGTCCAGTATGTAGGATTTAGGGGGATATATTGGCAGAAATGAAATATATAATATAACAAGTATGTTTTCTTTAGTTTATAATCACCTAAAAGTGAGAATCATTGTGTTTTCATTACCTTAGAATAAGCCGTTTCTATCTACATAGGAAGCAGGTCCTTGTCCGCGGAGATCACCATGTTTCTACGGTAGCCCATGACGGACAAACCAAACACTGGGCTCTAGATAGTGCCATTTGCATTTTCAACAGTTTCCACCAGTTTTAATCACCTGGTCCATTTGTTTTGGAGAGGAAGAGACCTCTGCAGACAATTTGGAGCCCTGTAAAAACCTCCTGAACATCTCAATCTTAAGTTGTAAGAGAAAAAAAGGTGAGAGGTGGGCTAGCTAATGTCTCTGTTGAGCTAAAAAGTGTTGGACAAACATGAAATTGTTCAATTCAGCTTTTTTACCAGTTTTGTTTTGGAGAGGAGGAGACCTCTGCAGATAATTCAGCTCCTGGTAAAAACCTCCTGAGCAAAAAAACACTAAGGGAATTCTAACCAGGAAGTATTTTAACTGGTCACAATCTGCAGTCCTCACTACTAGATGCCACTGTATTCCCCTAAATTGTACACACTGGACCTTTAACATTAAATAGTAAGCGTCTGTACTGTCTGAAAAAGATGATGAGCCACCTCTGAGCAATCTCCACCAATTTCTTCTCTCTGACTTCTTTATATTCACTCCCTTGCCTTTCTTCTTTCAGAAATAATCACCCGTCCTTCCTGTACTCTATATTCTTGTGCCGTCTCAATGATGGTGAGCTTCACTTCCTCCCCTCCTCTACCTCCTTTCCTCTCATTCCAAAAAAGAACCCCCTGATCCTCTATAACAGGATTTTATTAACCACATTATATAAGTCATTTTTAATTTCTGCAGAGAGCGTCCGTAACAGGTACACACAGCTTAAGACTGTGTGCTGCGTTAGTCTCCTGGAAGCATTCGAGCCTCTAAGTCTGGTTCCACTTTGCTCAAGGGCGCTCAGGATGTGATCACTGTGGAGACAGTTTAAAATACCCTCATCTATCTAATATTAATATAATACATAATGTATGGCATGGACAGAGCCAGAGCTACTAGTGAGAACACTAAGGTCATGTTCTCAGCGTTTTGTTTTATTTGCAGGCTTTAGCAACATCTAGTTTCTAATTGGCTTTTCAAAGGTCAGCCTGAGCTTATTGATTTTCCTTCTTCCGTTCTGCCTTTGTCAATATACCTAAAAGTGCAAAGTAATCTCACAAACTAAGATGCAGATGTTCAAATCAAAATCTGTTCAATACTCCACATAAATAATAGGTTACATGTTTATTTTGCTGAGGCTTTATTACAAAATGGCCTAACGATGACTGTAGAGCTAAAACTAAAGACATCTGACCAGAATAAACTGCATGAATGCAGGTTTTTGTATTCTTGTGTGTACCTGAGTATATATATAATTGAACAGTTAGGATGAAGCATGTATGAGCCTTGCTTTACATGTGCTTCTAGACAGAGCCCAGAAGGCCCGCTCTCTTAAAATAACTTGACATTTCTCTACAGTTTGTGCCTCCTGTGTGTTTGCATGCGCAGGTTTTGTTTTCTCACCACATCAACCAGCTGTGAGATCTTGAGTCCAAAGCGTACAGTGATGGTGTCGTTGGCGTGCTGAACAGGCCGAACCCACTTCTGGTAACCCCTGAAAAGGTTCCTCAGCAAGGAATCCTCCATCTCGGCCAGCGACACAAAGTCTTCCTGAGCTGGAAGTAGACAGAGAAGAAAGAAATGGAGAGGAAGACAGTTTGGAAAAGAAAATGGTATAGTGTTAATGAGAATATGGCTATGGATGTGATTTTAAGTAATGCTGAAATTAGTGGATTAGTCAATTAACAGTAAACTAATTTGCTTTGGCAACAATTTTGATAATGAAGTAGTTTTGTAAGTCTTTCATAAAGTAAAAAAACAACAACAATTTTCTTCCTTTCAACCTGTGCAATGACAATGATAGTGTGTTGGATGTGTGTGTGTGTGTGTGTGTGTGTGTGTGTGTGTGTGTGTGTGTGTGTGCTGCCAAAATGCAGGTGACCTGTACTGTGCTGTGCCTGATTGCATCCTGTGCAGACACTAATGGATAGGGCTGGGTATCATTTTAAAATTGTGATTCCAGTACGGAAAAGTGATAACAATAGCAACAGAGTGCTTCATTTCATTCCCATCATGTGTATTGAAGCATTAAGTTAAGAAAAGTGCCACCAGATGCCACAAGTGTATAGTATAGCCATACTTTTGAACATTTTGGTGGCATCTCAGCACACTGAACTGCCAACTCCGCGCTCGTCTTCACCACACCACAAACTATATGGGTTGAAGCTGCTGTGTCAGTGGGCCAATCAAATGTTGCATTAAATCAAAGAATTCTTGCAGTGATTAGCTGCGAGCAAAACTATACATATAGTGTGTAATTGCAGGTATCATTTGACAGGAGACATTTTAGTACTACTTGGTACTGTGTTCTTGTGGTTGATAAAGGTATCGAGTAGTGATACCCAGCCCTTCTGATGGAGGACTGATATTGCTGCTGCTTGTGACTTCAGATGTCAATTTCACATGTTTTCGGCTTTCCATACTGCAGTGCTAACATGTTGCTCTCACTGCTGTATGTGGGCTGTGTACACTATGGAATATACAGCCACACTTGCAGCTCTGTGAGGCTCACAGTGACCGTGCTGACATCCTAATGTTTAGCAGGTTTCATAATTACCATGTTCACCATCTTAGTGATGCAGTCGATCATGCTAACATTTGCTCATTAGCACTAAACACAAAATACAGCTGAATCTGATGAGAACGTTGTCAGTTCTGCAGTTATTTGTGTCAGGATTCATCTGAGCCTTTGTTTTGTTTTGTTTTTTTGTTCCCCTGTGTTTTTCCCTTCCCTTGTGTTATGTGTTTGGTTGTCTTGTTCTCCCTGTCTGTCATCCCCAGGGCTGGGCGGGGCCACCAGTCTCTCGTTCTCACTCTCCTACGCACCTGCAATGCATCAGCCTGACTAGCCTACCTCTCCACTTCATACACTATAAAACCCGGCTTCATGTTACAGTCTTCGCCAGTTTGTTGTTTCAACCTCAGTGGTAATGCTCTCGGCCTCATTCATCTTTGTGCTCTTGTGTTATTTTGGACCTTTGGTCAGGTTTTGGATTTATGCTCATTTTTGGATTGTGTGTTGGACTGTCGTCTCTAACAAACTTTTGTAGGCCCCGTCGTGTTGTCTTCCCTCACCCGGACTCCCTCTCCTGCCCTATTTAAGTCCTGACAATTTGGTCTTTAACAAAAGTATTGAATAAACAGATTTTTTTTTTAATGTCAGTGAATTTTTACAATTTATCCTGACGGAGACATGAATGTCTTCCAAATTTCATGGCAGTCAATTCAATAAATGCAGCAAGATGAAAAGTCACCAAAGTCGTTGGGTACCATGAATGCCTGTAAAAAATGTTTACATCCGTTCGGTGGTTGTTGAGATATTTCAATCTGGATCAAAGTGGTGTGTTGAGCCTGAATTGAACAACCAACATTTCCATCCTTAGAGCCATGCCGCTAAATATGTGCAAAACAACAATAATGCCCTAATTATATGGCTAATTAGCTCACTCGCATATAATATTTATGAGCACAGACGTGCACATAAATACCAACCTCTTTCACCTCTTGTATGTTTAAGAACATACAGAGACGCAGTCGTGCATGAACAAAGTGAACCGTCTCTCCAGAGCCTCAAAAGCAAGTGGAGAGAAAAATTAAGTCAGGGCCTTAGAGTCAGACACACACACACTGTCAACCCCGGACTGACAGCTGGTCATGGCCGAGCGAATGCATCTAAGCTCCCAAGGCTGACAAAATGATCACGCTGACATGATCACCTCAGACAGGACAATTGCCAGGGGAGATGAGCTGAGCTCAGAGCGCTTTGTGCAGCCAGGCACAAGACATAATAGTCAGCTAAAGAGTGACGCTCAAGCTGAGCAGGAGACAGTGCGATGAAGGAACAGTGCCTTTACTTCATCAGCCACTGATTCAAGTGCAGACAGCTGGGAGATATCAGCCGTCTTAGGTAGACAATTGCAGGATACGTGCTGTGATGTTTTGCAGTTACCGAGCAAAACATTTATGATGTGTAATTCAGTTTGGTCCGACTAAACTAATCAGTTCGAAATACACAATCTGTCATTAAAAGGAGAAGCATGTATTCAGTAAAAACAAATGGTTAAGTCTTGTGGTCAAACTGTTCTTAAACTCTTCAGTGGTTTAAAGTTTGCAGGCTTGATTCTACTGACAGCAAACACGCTCATCAAGAGCTGCACTGTATGTCCCGTGGAACTGTCCTTGAGCAAGACACTGAACCTCCTCCCTGTTACTCATTGTAATTCACTCTGAGAGATGCAGATGACAGCGGTATTTGCTGGACGCTCAGAGCATTATGTGGTATTTATACTTGAGCCGCACAACAGAGCCTCCCACAGTAACTCCATCAACTCTAAGCTCTGAGCATTTCGACTGCATAAGAGGACGATATCTGGCGCTGCCAATGGTAGTGCTGCAACAGAGGCAGAGGCTGATAGACAGAAAAGAGAAGTTTGAACCAACAGCCTCTCAAACAAGGGGAATAGAGCGGAGGAATGGAGAGAGCTGATAAGGGAAGGAGTGAGACAGAGTGACCCAGAGCAATTCCCTTCAGTGTCTGAGAGAGGCAGAACGAGGGGGCAGGGTAGAGGTTGGTACAGAAGGAGAAGTTAAGTGGGGCAAGGGGAATGAGAACAGACAGAAACAGATAGCAAGGAGAAAGCAAATTCCCTTTTCAGCTTGTTCCTTAACACAGGGCTCTGTACTGTGTGAGCAAATCCCTCTACTCCAACATGCTACATTTAATACTTCATATTCTGCTACTATAATTCACCCTACAGAGATAGGATTTCGTTTTAGGGTTGATTTAAAACCTATTTCTGTGTCCCTGAATCTGATGAAAGTAACAGCTGTATCGCATTCTTTCTGTGTGTATGCTTGTATTTCTTGTTTAAGAGCTGTCACTTGAAAGAGGCTATTTCAACAACCCAGTATCAAGAAAATGTAGGATGCAAACCACGAATACGCCACATTTATATGTTTCACACGAATCGTATTGACATTTGTGAAGTGGCTTAATACATGAACTGACTGTCGTTGGGACATGGAGAGGATGGTGAATGGCTTGTTACTGAGGCAAGATGACTGCAAAGTTGCAGACCCCTGTTTGAGACCGACAAACACCAAAACCTGTTGTTTTTTAGCGGATTGTTGCTGAGTTTCCAGCAGCTTTTTAGGCTCCAAACGTGGGTGTTTTGTAGTGACACGTGTGCATTTTTCCAGCAGAGGTAGTGCCATGAATTTTTGCCAAGACATCACTGCTCTTCCTACAAGATTTGTCCCCTAAAAATGGGTATTTCAAACCAAAACATAATCTTTTCCGAAGCATAACCAAGTGTTATTTTGTGCCTAAACCTAACCACACATACAAACCTAACCACAACACAGTGCTGTCAACGTATCCACCACATAATATCGTACAAATGTAACATATCCGAGAGTTTGCAAAAGGGTACAATGCAAATATTTTTTCTGGTGACTGGGTTGCAGCCTGTGGACCTCATCTGTTTCAACCAGTCCCAAATTTATTGATTCGCTTACTTTTTAATAAAAGCCTCAGTAATGTTCTAAAACAGCTGGGTAATGTAGTTTTTTTGCAAACATTATTAAGACAGGAGTAAAGTATGGGCAGTATTTGTATGACACAAAATACACTAAAGTACAGTGGCCATATTCATGGTAATCGAAGACCATGTCACCCAGTGTAACAGTGTGGCTCACAGATGAGATTTTGTGGTTACAGAACAACACTGGAGCTTTTTGGCTTTGGATAAACAAATATTGCTTATCAGTAAGATTAAAACATTGTTGTTTTTTTAATATTATGGTCTCTCCTGTGGATTATGATAAGACAGACAGCATGCTGTTCAATACCTGTGAGCATGTAAGGAAACAAGAAAACTCAGAGTGCTTTAGGGCATGTGTCTTCAGTCTCATCCTGTTTCCTGTTGGGTGTGTTGTGATCTGAGGTTAACGTACTCAGCGTGTTCAGACTCAGAAAGATTACCTCCCGTTGCATCAGATCCCATGTACAGCACTCCGCTGGTAAGGGCTTGAAACAGTCAGCTGAATCCTATCTACAATCTCCACAGGAAACAACTCTGTCTCAAGATCCTCATCAACAAGAAGACAGGAGCCCAAACGTCACACGCCACAGGGATGGATCCCTCCACAGGAGCCTGTTCCCTCCCTCAGATAGAGACTGATTGACTGTGTGTGTGTGTGTGTGTGTGTGTGTGTGTGTGTGTGTGTGTGTGTGTGTGGTTGATTTGGCAGAGGTCAAGGGGATACTATTGATTAGAAGGTACAGCTGATGGCAGGGGGGATGGGGCTGCTTCTCTGTGGGGAAATTATGATGCGTTAGCGTGTCTGCTTGTGCAGACATTGTACAGCATGTGCATACAATATGTGTGTGTGTGTGTGTGTGTGTGTGTAAGAGAAAAGAAATACTTTGTGCGCTGATGATTGATGCAGACACAGGGTGACCCAGCGTTCACACAAACACCTTGCCTCCTCCTCAATCTAAAACACCCCATGGGTGACACGGTAGTATGATCACCTTGCTGCCACCATCTGTTCGCTGGGGAACCAGTGGGATGTACCACTGAGAGGGGTGGAAGAATGAGAGAGAAAACAGGGGGGAATCCATTTTTCTTTACACACTAGTGTCACTGAAAAACACACTGACTTTGTGTTTTTGCTTTCTCTCAAAGCAGCTCTCACTGATTTCTGGTGAAATTCTACCAGACCTACAAGAAAGGGACGTTTGTGTCGGCCAGTGTTAAGAGAGAATCATGAAGCCAGAGAGAGGGAAGCCAGCTTTGCAACCTGAGCTGCAGCTCTGATCTGGTTTACCCACAATGCAACAGGGCAGGTACCTCTGAGGGAGCCAAGACTTTATCACAGTGGTTAACCCCATCAGTCATAATGCCTCTGGGGCATTTACTGTATTGTATGTGAGCATACATGCCAACACAGGTTTGTTCACACACAGTCTCTGAATATTAAAGACACTGAGCATCACGTGTGAGATATTACAGTACACAGTCTACACATGTACATTTAAGACTGCATGAGATGTTTTTGTGGGTATTACTTTCCACTAAAGAAACAGATCCTATGGAAACTGTTGTCAGTGAGGTATTAGTCTGAGTAGGTGGAAGTTCGCTGCATAGATCAGCCTCTCATTGGACGGAACGAGCCACCCGCTGAAGTCCCGCCCTACCACCTCTGATTGTGTAACAGTTTTCAACCTTTTAACACGTCCTTTACTAACTTTTGCGGTGTTTGGTCTTGCGGGGATGTAGCCATTTTTCTGCCATGGTTCGCGTCCTGTAGGCGATATTTTTGTAGGCGTGTTACACCAAAACCTGTTTCCTCAGGCAATATTTTTGCATGCGCACCGTTGCTGTGGCACCGCCAGAACGATTGTGATTGGCTGAAAGAAATACAAGCAGCCAGGGCGTTTTTTTCTCCAATCTTAAAGTGAGAGTCGGCCGTGAGCGAGACTAGTGAGGTGTTAAGATTACCCAGAGTGACTGGGACATTGTTTCTGGAATGACTTGGGGTTTAATGGTACAAAAGGTGTTGGGGTCATGGTTCAGTATGCGTAGAGCAGGGAACTAATTTTTAAAAATGCATAAATTATGGTACATATTTTGTTTTCATTTATTTTTAAAAAAGTAAACTTTCAACAGTGGCTGGCTGGTCATATTTCTTACTGGAAGAGGTGAGGCACTCAAATGTTTGCATATTGTCAGTAAGAAAAAAAAATTACAACGCAAATGTCAGTGATGTAATGTAATTCTCCATCGTAAGACTCTGACCTATTGATATTTCCTGAACTGCAGCTCGTGCTTGTTTATACAGGCCAGGCACAACAGACTGACTAAAGACTTGCCTTCCAGTCTGTTTTTGTCTTGTTCAGCTAAATTATGCATTTGGGTGATGATGTTGTAAATCAAATGTTTCCACAGATCTGTCTGAGTTCAGTTGACCAATGTTGGCATGCCCTTACACACAAATCGTTGTTCATCGAGCTTGAATTACCCAGCTAACCGCGCTTAGCCAACTAGCATCCACAGCTGACAAACAGCAACTGTGCGCTGCCAAAACTCTCCATGTGAAATTTTTGCTGCAGAATTTCTGTTCAACATGTGCAAGCAGACATAATTAGACTTCTCTGACTGTTTGGGTCACAGGGCATACCGAACGAATGTTGCATACTGAATGAAATATCCTGTATCAAATGGTTCAGGATGAATATTCATACCGTTACACCCCTTGGAAAGACATGATGTGGTTCCATTTTGTAAGGAAATTTTTAAAAAGCTGTGAATGCCACAAAGGAAGTGCCATTTTATTCAGCTTGCAGCATGTATGTTAGAGGTTAATATCTAAAAAACCTGGCCAAACAAAAGTCAAGATATCTGCATGGTACAAGAGGGAGGTGAGAATTTATTCATAAATTGGGTGAACTGAACCTTTAAAATCCCAGCATGACAGAGCATGCCATCCTGCTGACATAATTCCTCAGTGTCAGTTTGAAATGTGATTCCTCGTGAACTTAACTGTGGACTGACACTGGGACAGCTAATTTGTCTCTGAAGGTGGATTAATCATTTTCATCAACTTGTCATTACCCCCATCTCTCTTGCTCTCTCTCTCTCTCTCACACACACACACACACACACACACACACACACACACACACACACACACACACACACATGCAGCATAAATATACAGCAAAGGAGATTTACAGCATGTGTTGCCAAGAGCCACTCCATCTCAAGATTAGAGTGGTGCAAATGCTTTACAGAAAGCTGATGGTAAACACACACACACACACACACACACACACACACACACACACACACACACAAATAGAAAAAGATAGATAACTCAGCTGGACGCCAAGTGTCTGTTTTTTTCTGTAGCTCCAACACCACATTTCATTTCATTCTTCACTTTTCATATCAAGGCCATACCTGAGTCACAGCTTTATTATGTGAGGGAATTCTTTTCCCATTCATTTCAGTGTTTATGTTGTCCCATATTGTTGTCCTGCAGCTAATATAAAGCCATGCTTGGTCACACATCCCCAGGGGGGCGCTGCGCTCCCATTCTTTAATAAATCATGAACGTGCTCCTCTCACCTGACCCCAACATTTTGTTAGTCCCGCTGCCTCCCACACGATTAAAAGTGCAATCACATCTGAATAATGCAATATGTCTTCTTCTTTACAAAACTCTTTCCTGTTCAGAAGCATCAGGCAGGACGGAGTGTACTGGCCATTTACTCTATTACACTAATGAGGCTGTAAGGTGGTGGAATGCTGTGTTTTCATCGCAAACACGGTCCAAAATCCTCGTCAGGATTAAAATATCTCCGCATAACAAGTCAATTTACCCTTTGTTTGGCTGCTACCGGGCAGCGCAGCTTCAACAGTTTATATACGATTGTGTTTCCCGGTTCTTACCTTGCATAGTAGCCTTCCCGAGAGCCAGGGAGAACCACAACACCGCAACCGCAAACTTCATGCTCCCTCTTATCAACAACAGCACCGATTGGATGTATCCACAGCGAAGATCAAATCATTTTACTGTTCTCTCAGTCCTGCAGGGTGCATCACTTCCAGCAGCCGAGCGGGACCTCCGGAGTATCACCGCTGTGCTGTCCAGTTTAAATAATGAAGGACAGATGGTTGTTGGTGGCTTTGTAGAACATGGACCGCCTTCACAATGTGGGGCAGCAGCAGCAAGTGTGATAGATATTTACCCCCCTTTCCTTTCGTTTTGTTCTGTCGCCTGTTCTGTTTCCTGCAGCCTCTTCCCGTGTGTTTGTGTGCGTCCCGGTGCAGAGATGGATGCTGCCGGAGCGGAGCCGGGCTGAGGGCGGGACGGAGGAGGGCTGGCCCGTCAGAGGATGGAGGGAGACAGATCTGGTACCCATCCAAAGGGATATAAATAAATGATAGATAGATAGATAGATAGATAGATAGATGCCAACAATCAACAACTTCACTTTTAATCCCGTAATATAAATTTGGTTAGTGTCAGCTTTGGTGTAAAATAATATTAGATACAAGTAAATATTGTACAATATTGTGCAGCTGGATGCTGGTCAATGAAAGGCGCTGCAAAATAATCAAAAATGCAGAATGGGCTAACCACACATTGATCTCATACTCGCAGGTACTTTTTTTATAGTGTAATCTAATCCAAGGTTTCAATGCAGCTGGCTCATATATATATATATATATATATATACCATCCAATGGAGATCAGATTTCAGGTCTGTTGCACTTCTGATCCAGCATCATTGACAGGTGTGGTCAGAAGTGGTGTGAAATATGCTCCGTTGCACCTGCAATCACATCGGATGTCACAGTGTACTAATTTCATTTCTACATCACTGCAGAAAAAGAAGTTAGGGGCATGTGAATATTGCTTTAAGAAAGAAAGAATATATCCTTCACGTCAGATGCTCCACACTTCATACCTTAAAGGGGAACCTTGATATGTTTCAATCTGATTACTATTTTGTTATGTTCTTGTGTCTAAGTGACTCATTGGAAGAACAATTTTTGAAACTGGTCCAGTGTTAAAAGAGAGTGTTGCAAACAGTAGGCTACAATGAAACCACTCAGGGCAGATGTGCCCCTTTAAGTCCTTTAAAAGTGCTTGTTATGGGCGGCTGTGGCTCAGATGTAGAGCAGGCCGTCCGCCAAATGAAAGAACAACTGCTCGATCCTTCAGTCTGCATGTTGAAGTCTCCTTAGGCAAGATACTGAACCACAAATTGCTCCCAGTGGCTGTTCCATCAGTGTTTGAGTGCGTGTGAATGGTTATTAAAAAGCATGTGGCACCATGCATAGCCTCAGCCACCGGTGTGTGACTGTGTGTGTGTGAATGGGTGAATGTGACATGTAGTGTAAAAGTCCCTTGAGTGGTTGGAAGAGTAGAAAAGTGCTACAAAAGTGCAGTCTATTACCACTGACAGGCTCAGATTGTTATAATGAGTGCTCGACAACACTATAGTAAGGACCCCTTTTGAGGTCAAGGTATGTAAACAAACTGCAATGCTTGTACCCTGGTGATGTGAGAGATGGAGCCAGTCAGAGTCTGGAACACGTTCCAGGACACCACCGTTGACGTCACCAGTGACTTCAATAAATTTACTAAGTCTGGAGTGGAAAACAACAAAAGCAATTGTACCCATAACCACAGTTAAATCATTCCAAAATCAAAGACCATGGATTAGCAGAGACATCCGGGATGCCATAAACATGCACTGCAGCTTGTCTGGAAACACGGACAATCATAAAGCAGCAGCCACAGGTCAAAACAGCTGACATGATCATATTTTACTGGGGCTGTACCTTGTGTGAGTCCACGTAACCAATACATGATGTAATTATGGAGAAATTAAACGTTTCTCCTTATCTTTCACTTGTTCCTGTCTGTTTTGTGCCCAATTCTTGCCAATGAGAACTCTTATTCTGAAATCTCATGAATGGTGGCAGAAGGAAAATGGTGTGAATATTACTGAGAGTTGGAGACAGGAGTGGCGGTAATAGTTTGTTGTGTTGGAGTACAGAAAGCACATCTTACTCTTTGCTTAAAGTTTTTAAATGTCATGTATGAATTTTAAGCTTATTTTGACCTTTTGAAAAGTCTGTGAGACGTCTTGTTAGCAGAACTTGGACACAAAACAGACCAAAACAAGCTAAAGCTATGGAAAAAAAGTTTCATTTCTCTGTAGAGCCCTTTGTGTGAAGTTGTCAGACTCATAATGACAATCAGAGCCTGTTAGTGCAAAAACGAACGCTTGTAATAGACGTAAATTGACAGGGCACACTTGCCCTGAGTGGTTACATTGTGGTGTTTTCCCCCCTGCCAGCTGGAGCTCTCTCAATACTGGACCAATATCAAAAAATCTTGTTCCCATGAATCACTTAGACACAAAAACAATGAAAAATAGGGTCCAGGTTGAAAAATAGCAAAACTACCTTTCACCATGACTGACATCAATCACAAAGATGACTTCACAAAGAGTCCAACTCAAGTTTCTGCACAAAGTTTCACATCAGGAGCAAGAGATTATGCTGAACTTCAGGGCTGCCCACTTAGCTTTATGGCTAACACTCTTAGATGTTATGAAGCACTTTAGTTTATGATAAATGGCTCAAGATCATCTTTCAGGAAGCAGTGACCTGCAAGTTTCCTCTCAGAAGCCCATCACACTGTTTTATAGGCAGTGAGTCGGCACATTATCATAAATCATCAAGAGAGTGCAATCTGATGCTTCATTCATTCAGCTACACACAGAAAAACCTACTGTAGGCATGCCGTGCCGTGCCATGTCATGCCACACCAGACACGCCATGCTCTTTATTGTCACAGGAGACCAAGAGTGAGGTCGTAAGCACAAAGAATGTTTCAAGCAAAACTGAATCCATACTAATGCTATAAGCACACTGTGCATTGGAGTGGGGGAAAAGGATTCCAGATGACTGGAAAAATACACTCTGACACATCACATCCTGTAACCAAATCTGATTAGAGACCTTAATGTATATGTGGGCATCATAGATCCAGATTAGAGCCTAATTCCAATACAAGTGAACCCACAAGACTGGAGGTGGTTGCTTTTATTTTATGCATGTTGATATTCCAAAAGCTATCACCTTTCGCTGATAAAAGGTAAAGTGGCGAGGGTGAGCACTTACTGTGGCACAATCTGTCTAATTATCTGCTGTGCAAGCCAAGCGGATGAGGTGATCTAATATTGATCTTGCAGAGAGTTTCCATACACTGTTGGGAAATTGAGAAATGGGCAGCTCCTCTGGTTCAGTTCTGTTACGACTTAATGGTGGTGGAACAGAGAGAAAACAGTACCTATATGAATATAATTAGGCTTCACGATGGGCTTGGCAGTTTTATTTTCCTCACGTGTAATACAAAATGCATCATTGTGTCAGTGTGTAAAAGACAACTAGCAGGGGACTGATAGAGTGTGAAGAATGGGAGTGGATTTATGGGGGCGCAAAGGTGCGACAGCCAGAGCATCTGACAGAGACCAGAGAGCTTGGCTCTATTTGCTTTGTGTCATTTATTCAGGTAATCAAATAAGCAGTTAGTTGACTCGTAAAGATCTCGTGGCGGGCCAGTGAAGGAGATGGACTCTTGCTCTCTCTCTCTGTCTCGTAATTAATTTTGAGCTAACAGCAGCTGGAAGAGGAACTGCAAGGTGAATCATTCTGCACCCACGCACCGAAATGCACAAACACGCAAACAAATGATTGGGCGGTTCATTCATCATCACCATGGACACATGCCTCTCTGCTGCACACATGCAGGTCACATGGCACTGGGCTGCGTTTGTTGGCTTTGTGTATCTCATTAAATGCTCAGGCACCTGATCGCTTGCTCTGCTCATTGCCAAGACTTGCCCACGGGGGAACCCAGCCTGTCTCATACACACATACGGAACAAACACACACACACACACACACACACACACACACACGTATCAAGTAGGCACAGCCTCCCTGCTTATCTAACACCCAAACAAACTTCTGTGTCAGTGCACACAAACTGACAGCGAGTGCTTCAGTCTTGTTATCCAACGCTTGAGGTAAATGTAGACTCTGGATGGTCTTTAAATTGCAGACTACTTCAGTAATTAGTCTCAATCCATGTTAATTAAGAAAATGAGTTCACATTCAGGTCGTCAGAGCTGAGGGGAGGTTGGGAGAGCAATCTGTGCTTTAATTATAAAAGAAATGTGAAAAGCCCCATTTTTTTTGACAGAATTGTCAGAACTACAGTATTTTGGAACAGAGGACAAAAGTCTTTCTTTCTTTCTTTCTTTCTTTCTTTCTGCCACTTCATAATAGCTTTCTAATGTGTTTACCCTCATCTACATTTTATCTCCCCTTTCATTCCCTTTTTAGGAGGAAAAGAGTAATTGAGTGTAGCAGAGAGCACCATGGGATCCTATTATCACATCTGTGTGATTTCCCAGAATTACTGTATTTGTCTCTTATTGCAGTGCCTTGCCTTGTGTAGGAACGTTGTATGTTGTTGGTTGTTGTTATGTTACTCAGTCACAGTAGATTTGCAGCTGCCCTTTCAGCCTTAACCTTAACACACCAATGCAGCAATATAAAGGCATGCACACCTGGCTGCCCACACACACACACACAGAAAAACTAAAAGCGAGTGTGTCTGTGCTCTTTATCAAACTGCCATTGTTCCCACTACTATTTAACAGTCACGCTCCAGTGTGTGTGTGTTCAGTGACCTTTTCAATCCGAACAGGAAGGTAAACTACGGTCGAAATAGGAGCATTTGCCTGTGGCTGTGTACACATGTGTATGTGTTCCTGTACATCTATCTTTATAAGACCAAACTTCAGTTTCAACCCCTCAGAGTAAGCAAAAAGAGGCCATTTAAACTTTAGAATTTGGATTACCGGAAATTAAAGGGGGACTCCAGATTTTACTTAGTAAACTCAGTTAAAGGCTCATTTTTGCTTAATATTAGACATATATATACAAATATGAAGGGAGCCTTCTCTCTGTTTATTCTGCATCTGAATTTGTCATGTTATGGACATGGCAAAACAGAGAAGTACCCCTGGAAATCATGGGGTCAGTGAAGCATTGCTTAAGTGAGACACAACTGTAGAACACAAAAAAAAGGCAATTTCAAAATGGGAGATCAGAACAAATCAGTAATATAGTGAAAAGAATTCAGCAGGATAACAATGAAAGGGTCAGGCGGGCGGGTCCAACAACCGCAGCTTTTACCCAGGTGGCAGGTGTTCACTTCCCATAAGACTGTAAAGCCACACCCCATTATTTTTTCCTAAACCCAACCACATATGTGTTGTTGAAGGAAAAACAAATGTTAATTTGCGGTGTTGTACTGATGTAGTGTGTATATTTTGAAAGAGACTGTATGTAAACAGTTAATTTCCTGTGATAATATAAGAGTATTTTGAAAAAAAAAAAACAATATTCGTAACAGACAGAACCGTCCCAGATCGTCAACAACCAATACACCCAGGGTACCTTGCACATCGTATCTGGACATGGAAAGTCCATGACCAAAAGCTGATATGTGACGAGGTCGGAGCAAAAAGGTATTGAAAAAAGTGTCAACCATCAGGGCTGAAAAATGAAGTCAATGCAGAAGTGCTAAAAAAAAAAAAAAGTGCAATTCCTCAAATGGCCACTTGAGGCTGGCTCCAGAAGTGAGTAAATCTCCATAAATCCCAGATTAAAATGCCCAACTTTAAAGCAGAAATAAGCATGTTTACAGCCTGGTACAAAAGTGGTTTTGGTCTCTTTTGCTAATTTCACCTTTTCCACCTCCACAGTTCCACCCTCTCATCCAAACATGTTACTTCTGGCTTCAAAGATCCAGGGTGGCAACTGACAAAATGTCAAAATCAAAGCTTTAAAATGGGAGTCCACAAGCCAATGGGTGACACCATGGTAGCTACATTCATTATTTTTATCGAGGCCATGGTGAAAAGAGCACTCAAAAGAAACTAACTTGATGATGTCATCGGGGTTATCTCAGTTTGGGCTTGGAGACTTGACATTTAAAACAGACAGCCTTGTATTACAAACTAGAGGTGTCAAACAGAGAGGGTCTAATAAAAGATGCTCAAGTTGCATCATGGGAAATGCAGGCTCCAGGGTTTCTGGAGTTTTATCCCGAATAGGGAGTAAAATACAGGATATATCAGGCTCTGCTGAGATTGCATTTTTAATAATAGGTCATTTGCAAGTCCTTTATTCTTTGTCCTGTATGGAAGTGACATACTAAATAGATGGACTACCCCTTTGAGATCAGGCACTGGAGAGTGAATGTGGTCATTTAAACCTCCACATTAAGACAGAATAGAAAGGGATATAAGAGTGTGTTGAACTGTGTTATGGTGCATTAGCGTGTAACTCTGAGACTGGATCTATGCATTGCGGTAAAAGCATATAAGCAGCTAAATTTCACACAAGAAGATTTAGAGAAAGCTGACATGATTCAGACTACGAATCCCCACTGCAAGAGCTAATACCTGGGACTTCAGCTGCTGTCATTTGTCATGGCGATGTTATGTCATGTTATTATCCTTCCTTCCTCCCCTCCCACTGTCCCTCCTTCTTAAACCAACACTTTATTTAGATTATATGAAACTGTTACTTCATTGGGAGGTTTCTTCTCTTTTCACCTTGAGAGTCCTCTGTTTCAACAAAATAATAAAACAGGCTTCCGAGCATCCACTTGAACAGAGGGTAACAATGAACGGCTGGTGCAAAGCATCACCCACCAGCAGTGAACCAGTATGGCTGAGTGACCCGCTTCTCTAGCATGGAACAGTGCCTGGGAGAATTAATCCTCTTCTCAGTCTAGTCATCTTAGACAGAAACAAAGAGTGAGAGGCAGAGAAAGGGTGAGAGATGGACAACAGAGGAAAAGACAACCACAGCCTATTTAAGAATGAGTTGTGGATTTCAAAGGGAGGAGTTTGGATCCAAAACAAACCCAACTTAATCAGTATGCTTGTGTGCAGGTTGGGTGTTTTAGTGCAGGTCAAGTGCGAGGCAAGGAGAATAGTTTTTTATATTCAGATTGTGCAGCTAGACTGTAGGGACTGCACGGATTAGATGTGAAAGAGTATGAAAACATGCTCTCAAACATGCAGCCACCACTGGTGCTTCATGCTGCATTGACTCCCGAGAGGAAGCGCTTACAAAGTTCTGTGGTGCTAATGGAAGGTTGAGGGCGAAGAGCTCTCTGAAAGAGCTGGTGCATGTACGTTTGCACATGCACACACATGGGCACATGTATACAGACAAACAGCATGGCTCAGATGCTTAAAAGGCTTGAGAACGAGAGAGGAGAAAAAGGAGACACGAGTGCAAAATCGTACCTGAGAAAGAAAATCATGAATGAAAATCAGAGTGCCTGAGAAGAGGCAGATGAGACAGAAAGCAGGCACAGAGACACAGAGGGTCGGAGAGATTGGAAACCGCGATCCGTTGCTGATTATGACAAAAGCGATAAGTCTGATTTTCTGCCCCAGTTGCCGTGGCAGCCAGGAGCAGCTGCAGTGGCAGGGTAGCATTTGCTCTGCCATTCCACTCCTTCGTTCCCCAAGCCGGTCGATTATCAACGATACGGAAAAGCAAGGAAGATCCTGTCGGGCCCGCTGCCCGGCACACGCTGGGGCCACAGGAAGGGGGAGGGGAGGGGGCTGAGGCACACACTGAGAGAAATGGTTAGAGAGAGAGAAGATGGCATGTTGTTAGCTGCGTTACTACACCAGTCCATGCTTAGAGGCATGAGGAGCATGTGGAGGGAGGGGAAGACAGTCACACATACACACACGCACAAAAAAGATTGTTTTTGTCCCTCAGGGAAGTAATTGTACCTAATTACAGTAATGCCCCGGAGACGAACAATAACATTGACCATATGTGTTATGCTGCCTCACCTCATATGAGGAAAATAGTTGATAAGGCAACGATTCCTGTTATTGACTTGCAAGCGCCAAACCAACTCAAAAGGGTTGCATGATTATGAAGCTGTTTAGACAGAAGCTGTCATGTAAGGGTTAAAACAACCCCAAAACATTGCCTTACCTTTTGAGGACCAGCTTTTTTTCCCCCATCAAATGGGAGGTGAGCGCGGCACGGTGATAAAGTGGTTAGCATTGTCACCTCACAGCAGGAGGGTTCCTGGCTCAAACCCGGCATGGAGATTCAAACCCTGCTCCCCATGTCAGTTTGGGCTGTCTCTGGGTACTCCAGCTTCCTCCCAAAATCCAAAGACATGCAGGTTAGGTTGACTGGTGAATGTAAGCGTGACTAGTGGTGTCTGTCTTTATGTGTCAGCCCTGCGATAGTCTGGCGACCTGTCCAGGGTCCAACGTCAGCTGGAATAGGCTCCAGCCCCCGCTGCGACCCCCCAACAGGATTGAATTGATTAAGTGCATAATGCCTTTTACACTGCTTGTTAGAGGCGGGAGTGTTACACTGTTTTTTGTGCCTCACTGCTCTGTTTAAAAGGTACAGTCATGAGATGGGAGGACAGCGTTGTCTTGCCTTTAAGCTGGTAGCAGAGGTAGAAAGAGCACCAAATCAACATCTATGTAACAGCAACAGCCAGCAGGATGGGACCACGGATGGGACAGGTGTGACGTTTTTATGGTGTGCGATCCACTGCTGGGAGATTTAAAAAAAGCAGCAGCAGCAGTTAGCATCTAATTTAAAGAGAGAGGACAGCAGCAGGAAAAAAACAATCTCCGCAAATTGGGTGATACAGTGAGGTCCGGGAGCTACTTCGCCTCCAAGCAGAGGGCAAGATCAACCACCATATAACAGGGACGATAAATGATACTGTTTAGAAAGTGCTTCCAATGCCTATATTATTTGTCACACTAGAGGCCAACGCAGTTGTGCTACACATTATGCCCGTCACACCTCTTTTGTTTCTGGGAAGCCGGCATGCTATCTAATATCACACACTGGGGTGGCATTATGCATGCCTTGTTTGGTTCTGTGTAAAAAAGCAAAGCAAAGCCCTACTGCATTATCTCCATGTAAAAAGGGCCATGTAACTGTGTAAACAGATTTATGTTTCAACTATGTGATTAATACAAGTGCAAGTTGTAGAAGATACTTTTAATCTGAGGAGCTGGTGCAGTATAGAAGTTATTAATAGTGAAAGTCATCACTTCAGAGTCATGTAACATCAGCTCTGTTGTTTGCCCCAACACATCTAGAGCTGAACTGACATTTTGTTTGTCGAACATTTTGTTTGTTGTCTGACGACAGCTAAAGGACCTTTCAGTGAAGAACGAAGGCGAGACACAAGCAAATACACAGTACCTACATGCACGCACCCACCCACACCCACGCACACAAACCGGAGGGACAGGAGTTGGCATTAAGTAAAACCCAATCTGTCATTTCCACTCTACCTCTCTGCCTCTTTTCTACTGAAGCTGTCACAAAAATATTCTGATGAAGAGACCGAGATCTGACTCAGTGCGACTCACTGTGTGCACTCGTGGATGCTGCGTACCTTGATACATGCACTCGTGCGCCATCTGCACACACATATATGCACACGCACACACACAGATGTACACACTCCTCCTGCTCCTCTGCCACTGAAGTTGTCACAAAAATGTTCTGGACTGAGAGTTAAAGGTATGACTCAATCAGACTCTTTCTCTCTTCCTTACTTTACTCCCTCCACTTAATGCATCACACACACACACACACACACACACACGACACTTTTCATTGTCTGCATGCACACACAAATCTTCAAGTTAAGCTGTCAGAAAGATGCAGACTTTCAGATGTGACTCATTGAGACTGTAGTGTTTCTCTGTCACCATACAACCTCTTTCAATCGCTCTCTCTCCCCCTCTCTCTGTCAGACACACACACACACACACACACACACACAACACACACACACCATGTGGTCTACTGTATAATACCACCCTTGAACAGACCAGTATCTGAGGCCTCTGCAGTATCCTGGGGGTTAGCTGTGGCAGCTATCAAAGAATAATGATTCACCCAGCCTGCGTTAATAGGAAAAACATTTTTCTCTAATATGCTTACTCCAACCACACACATGCACACACGCACACACACAAGTACACAAATGCAGTGTTTGTCACATTAGCATATACACACTGCCATTAGAAACCGGTGCTCTGATATTAAAGATTCATAAATGCTTGTGATTTATTGGGAGTTTATGTAACTGGATCTTCAAATGTCCTCAAACAGGTTCATATAACAGTTTATCAACTATTAGCCTACACTGTCTGCTGTGCTTGGAATTTAAAGTTAAATATGTAGCATTAACAAAATTCTTGTTCTGATAAGCTAACAGACCGGCTGTGCTTTTGGGAAATCAGACGTTAGGCTGTTTATCTCTAGGGTAGGCAGTATTCTGGGAAAGGCAAAGCAGAATTTTAAAAATACACCCTCCTCCTGCAGCTATCCCCTCTCTGGTACACGCCTCTCTGACCAGACAACCCGTATAGCACACACTTCATACAGTGGCCCAGTGTCTCCCATACCTTGATTTATTTAATCTTATTTTATTGTAAGGTTGCCCAAAGCACATTCACTCAGCCCCCCCGTCCTGTTCTCTCCTTCTGTCTCACAAATAAGACAAGACTTAGCAACGCCAGCCACCCCACCGCTCCCTTGCCTGCTCCCCACTGTTATGGACTGCTTCCCTGGGAGGAGGGCAGGCAGCAGCTTGGGAGGTGGACCTGTAGTTGGTGGGCTCCAATTCGGCAACCCCCCCCCCCCCATGGGGTGTCACCACTTGTTGGTGGCCAGCAGCAGCGGCAGGTCTAACCTGTCACCTGATCTGGGAATCTGGGCCATCTGGTCTCCCAGAGCTGGGGTTTGCGCTGGCAGGATACGTATTACTATGACTGGTCTGCATTGCCAGGGAGGGAGACAGAGGACAGACTGTGATATGAGGATTTTGCTTATGTTAGCAACATACAGTAAACACAAACATAAAAGCCTTTGGCTCCGGTTAGCAGATGGGCTGAACTATTAGCAACATTTTCTCTCCATCTCTCAAATGCTGTGATGATATCAACACATGTTTTATTTTGCTTTTTGTCAGAATCTTTTTTAGATTTTTTTTTTTTTTTTTTTTTTTGATAAGTCTGTTTTCCTTTTTGGGGTTATTTTGCAGTGTAGGCAGTTGTTGCCAGTACTGGACTAGCAGCTCTCTCTGCAGGATTCTCTACTATTGAATTGCGCTTTCACCAAAGAGACATGCACGCAACCCTTGCAGAAGTGCAAATAAGTACCCCCTTCCTCTGACTGACAGAAGCTAACCTTTTATTTCATGCAGCTTGAATCAAATAATTGGACGGGCTTATAGAAGGCATGTGACAGCCACAGATACTGATTTATTTTTTCCTTTTTTTCCAGAGCATTTTGTTTATTGTTATCAGGATGTAAAGAGAATTTCAAAAATCTTGACAAAAAATGCTTCTAAAATAAACTGCTAACACGAGCTTAAAGTGCGTCGGGTAAAGAGAGGAGATGACTGAAGCTTAAACTGTGTAGCGGAGACACTGGTAATGCTGCTTTTCATTTCATTGCTCTATTGGCAGACTGAGTGCAACACTTGTTTCTGAAGTATAAAACAGGAAGAGTTGATACTCGATGAGTGATCGGTGCGTTGTTATAAAAACATATCTCTTGCCACCCACTCCAGTTCTCTGTAGAGCTCTTTGCGAGGGGCCTTCAACAAGACAAATGAGTGGGTCATTAAAAATCCATTATGATGTCACAGTGCTCTCGGCTTGTGCCACTACACTGAGTCATTGGTGAAGACAACAGTCAGGAAGAAATGTCATACCAATCGTCTTAATGTGTAACCTTTGTGTGATAGCGTAGATCACATGACTTCCCTGAAATGACCTTTTGATATCAGTGATATGGAGCCTAGTGAGAGAGCACTTTAATAAATGAGTAGCGTGGGTGAGTACGGAGTACACTGATGTTTACTATGCAGTCCCTGTATGCTTATCTTTAATCAAGGTGTCAGTAAAGTTGAGCACAGCATATTTTTATTTTAAAGCAGCTGTGCGAACTTTTTACCATTCATAAAAGTGTCCCTAGTTCGTATCACCTCCCCTTGAAGATCCACATATTTATTTGAAACCAACAGTGACAAAACAGCCTTTCTCTATATGGCTTTTTACCGTAGCCTGGCTCGGGTCGGATACAGCGGAAGTCAGCACCAGAATACGGCACCCGGAGGCAGAAGTAAGTCTGCGCTCCCGCAGCAGCCCGCAGCCATTAAACCACAGAAGAAGAAGGAGCCATGTTTACAAGTAGGGTTTAAGGGAGTAGTCTCTTGTACAGTAGGTGGTGGTATGCACCTGGAAGTTGTTTGCAATCTGCCAATAAATTGAGAGAAGAAGAAGAGCCGTGATTACAGAGAGTGTTTTTCTAGTAAGCAGTACGCAAAAGGCATTGCTGAACACATAACAGTTTTACCAGATGTATCTATGAGGACTTGGTTGTACTTTTGATGTCATGGCGGATAAAGAAGGAGCACCATCTAAAAGAAAAAGAACAGAAGGCTAAACAGGACAGTGACAGGGCTTGAGCCCAAACGCGGGCATTCACCAAGTGGAGAGAGCTGAGAGATTTGAAAGGTTTTGGCCCTTTTCCTAATCGACAGGTATGTAATTTTTGTTTTTATTTAGAGAATATATTGCAACTTGTTAGACGTTGTTTCACTTCAATATATGACGACATGGAAGTTATAAGCAAGCTAAATGTAACATAAGCTGATGTGAACCGCTTTTGTCTAGTAATGTTACAACAAACGCCACAAAATTATCTGACTGTGACCATGAACATAAATACACAGCAGGCAGTTGTCCTCAGTTTATAAGAAATTCAGAGCTACACCAGAACATTTATGATTTTCCTCATAAAGTTGTGGTATATATACAGGAAATCGTATCTTATCAAACGTGATATGGGGTGCCTAACCCCACCCATGACATCTCTGCTGGCAGGCTAGCTAGCAGGGGTGGGAGATACCACAAAATATGGTTTTGATGCAATACAAAATCATTGGAATCAATACAATGCTATGGATACAATGCTTTTTTATCATTAAAAGTGGCAACATTTTTTATGTCGGATAAAGCAGTGTGTCATGATTTATGAGGTGAATCATCAGTCTGCTCAGGTAACAGCTAATGATGACCAATTACAGTTTGAAAATGTAGCATTAACTGATGCTCTAGACCTGATTTGACTTAAATATTCATTTCACTGCTTTGTACCTGGATATTCCTCACCTGAGCCTCTCTGAAAAGACTCTACCAGTGAACTCGGTCCATGTGTCAGAGGTCTGGATGCTGATGCGTTTCCCTCCTCCCTTCCTTTCGCTTTTCGGTCGCAGTTCCAAGTTCTCTATCTCATGCTATTTCCTCTTTCATCAAGCCATCACTGCTGTTATGTCAGATTAAACTCGTCAGGCTCAGACATACTTTCTGCAGTGACGTCTGCAGACCAGTACAGTCACACGGACGTGCAGGCACTTTTCTTCATAGTACAATTGAGGGTCCATGTCAGCCCCCAGCAATACACGGATGGACTGGGAGGTGAACTTTCTTTTCTCCTACTGCTGACATCGCATGACAGTGAAACAAAAAGACTCTGCTGGGTCTGGAGTAAGCTGTTTGAGTGCAGACAACACAAAAGCAGTGGAGAGGCAGTGAGTATGTGTGCTAGATGTGTTCAAGATGACAAAGAGAGTTTTGCTCCTGAAATACAAACACAGAAGAGAGAAACTAATCCCTTTTTGGTATCAATCCAATTCAAAATGAAGACATAGTTTTGATAATATTGATATTTTGGTATCGATCAGCCCACCCCTACCAGCAAGGCGAGCGTTTTTCCCTTGATTCCAGTCATCATGCTAAGCTAATTATGGCTCCATAGCTAATGCACAGACTTGAGAGCTGTGTCAGTGTTTCCCAAAATGTTGATAATTTAAAATCTATTTTTGGTTTATTTCAACTTGGGCCATTTTTTTTTTAGATATTCTAACAATCCTTACACAAACAACCAGTCGGAAAGCTTTTAAACAAACCAACCATTTAGCCATGTTATTTAACCACGTTATGGCTAAATGTTTCGGTTGTTAACACGGGTGCACACATATTTATGAGGCTAGTCAGTTTGTGGTCCTTTGTGTCCTCTTCAGAACAAAATGATCTAACCAGAAGTTGGTTTAAAATCTACACGATTGTCTGACTGCTCATGTTTTATGCAATGTCAGACTTTTTTTTCAGTAATGTCACATTCCCAGACCTCAGTGAGTAACGTGGTTTATTACAACATTATCATTTTTACTAGAAATCATGGCTGAAACTGCATTAAAGTTGCAGTAATATATACATGCAGTTAAGGTGTCATTAAAATTTTTTACTTAGTCCACAGTTTGAATCTGTTCAGTGACAGGATGAATTGTGAGACACGTTGGCGTAGCACTGTGGGGTCTCAAACCTTTCATGAATTATTGAGAGACATGCAGCCTCTTTCTCGTTAGTTCCATGGTCCTGTCTGGCTTGATAGCAATAATGCTGAACCATACAAAAAACATCCTGCCACTATATCCTGTATATGTACTGCAGGAATATGTTATTGAAGAATTTCCCTGATGACCCAACTTAAGAGTTAGGTATTGGACTGAAGTGTTAAGGGGGAACAGCTCATTTGTCCCACCATCCTCTCGATGTTGTTGGATACACAGAAATAGATGAAGAATGACACAGAGTTAGGCGGCTATAACAAGCGACCGCAGATGTCGGGATGATGTGTGGGTCTGCCTGTGGGACCCTGGGACACGAGCACAAACTTGTATTTGATCCCTAGACAAGAACTCACACGTCAGAAAGGTCCAAATCAGGGGTTCTGAATATTTGATGACCCAAGAAAACATAACGACACCATGAATAGAGCAGTAGATAGAGTTAGACAGGCTGACAGTTAGACAGAGCTATTTGAGAGGAGCGCACACACAAAACAGATCTCAACAAGTCAAATTTTGAGTCTTTGAGAACGACAACACACCTTATCTTGTTTTAAGTTAAGTGGTGAAACAAGACAAGGCAGAGACGTGCCACTGTATCAACATATTTTAATGTCAAAGAGAAGTGGATTTTATTGGTTAAAATGAGCTGCTGAATACAGATTCCTCCAGCTGGATGATATTATGCAATGTGATCTTATCCCTACTCGTCATACTTTGCAGGCGTTACTGTAATGATACCAGGGGCAGCCTTACTATATGTCTTGTTGTATTTTGATGAAGAAGGGGTCGGCACTAAAAAAAAACACCTGACTGTGAGTGTCAGAAACACAGCTGGAAAACCAGTGGTTGGTCTGAGAGGGAGAAACTCCACAAATGATGCTGTTGTTTGTTCATTCAGAACACTACTCTCCTGGGTCAAAGTTGCTGTACTTGCTGGGCCCATCCACTCACCCTAAGTGGACTTTTGTGCTCCTCAAATGTTGTCCATTGCTCTGAGCATCTAATAATGACATGGGTGGGTTCACATTGAAGTTTGCAGGAAGCACAGTGTGTCATTCAGATGCGAAATAGTGCTGCTTGGACGCTGCCCAAGCGCCATATATTGACTCCCTGGGAGTGATAAAAATGTGTGTCCTTTTTAACATTGGAATAATTATCCCATTTATAACTTTTAGCAGTAGCCATCCAAGTTATGAAAGTTATAAGTGTGTAGGCTAACTACAACAGGCTTTAAAAAACTGCACCGAATGATTTTTCTGGCCACTTGGAGGCAGCAGAGCAAGCAGTAAACACAACACCGACATATAATCATCCAGTACATTTTTTTTTTTTTTTACAGTAAATATGTTAGCCAGCAATTGCCTCATCACACCTCCAGTACACACCTATCAAACAGCTGTCATTTGAAGTTGCATTTCTGGATATCTGAGATAATACATACAGACACAAAGGAGTAGGCAGTTTAAAAATAGTAATAACTGCAGCTTTCAACAAGCCTGAAACTCCAACTATTTAGTTCCAAAGTGCCAGATGTGTTTTTGTCATAGAAATGATTTTGTCCCTAGAACTGTCACGTTTTGGCATTATACATGTATTCATTTATACGTGGGAATGTTACATGTGAAAGCAGCACCCAGTGTAATACATCTATGCAGAGAAATCATCGGCAGTGTGCAGCATTGTTTTACCTCACCCACCTCCCACTGTTCTGCCTGAAGTGTGCCATGTGAGAGTTGCTCAGTTTAACATCGAACATTAAATCTTGTGATTTCCTGCCTCCGCCAGCCATCAAAGAAACACCTCTCTGCTGCTGTGGACCGCATCTCTGTCTTTCTTCTTTTCCTCTACCTCCTCCTCCTCCAGTTTCCCACAAGCTGAGAGCAAACGCGTGTCTCAAAAAGGGAAAGTCAGAAACGCCCTCATAACTACATCTGAAAAAGGTAAGAGGAAGGATTTCCACACATAAAAACCAAAAGTTTTCAATGTCAACAATAAAGTCGGTGCACATGTTTGATACACGTGTCCTCCAACAGCAGCTCAGTTGCCAGAGGAAAATGACGGTATTGCAGATAACGAATAGGTTACATTTGTATGTTTCACGTGTAGCATACAATCACTTCTAAAAGGGATGTAGGCATGACACCTTGGCAAGATGCCTGCCAAGCTGCACACCACCACAGGATACTGTTAAGTACCAACAGACAGACTTTTTAGCCACAAAACAGGGCTACTTCGGGCTGTGTTTCCACCAGGATAGTGCCACAAATGTGGTTCTTTTTTACAGAGACATCACTGCATTTCCTATAGTGCCATAAACAACGGTTATTTTAAGCCAGAACATGATCTTTCCTTTCTCATAACCAAGTGGGGTTTGTGCCTAAACCCAACCATACGTTAACCACAGTGTTATGGAAACATAACATCATCTAGGGTGACCTCTAGCTCTCCCAGTAGAGTATTCCCCCCATCTGGGTCCTTTGCACCCCCACCACCACCCACATTTTCCTGTGGCTCTCCAGATGCGGTAATAATGAAGCCCTAACAAAAAGATCTTTGAAAAAAGGAAACTAAAGCGTCAACTTACACGCCACATAATAACGTACAAATGTAATGTTGCGTGTTTTGCTGAAACTTACAATACCAACATTTATTCTGATGCCAACAGCACACAGGATTATTAAAGGACAAAAAGGTAAGGCTTGCATATATACTCTGTACTGTAGTGTGTGTGTGTGTGTGTGTGTGTGTGTGTGTGTTATACTATCAAAGACCCAGAGCAAGTGATAAACTGTGTTTGGTCTCCAGTGGATACACGTGTTAAATAAGCTATCTGTCTCTGGCCTGATCATAACTCTTAAACCACTTTACTCCAGTGTTTACAATATGAAACCAACCATTCAAAATTAATTTAAAACTGATGCTCAGCTGTTTTACGCTCTCTGTCAGCTGCTGTATGAGTGTGGGCAATCTCTCTGCGAGCAACGGAGCTTCAGATAACACAATTTGGGGTCATACATTTGTGTACTTGTTTTATTGCGATGCTAAAATTAGGACATAATTAACACAATTTTCAACAATGTCACCCCTCACATTCATTTTTTTTCAGACGTGCTTTCTTATTCACCCTCTAACTCTTCATCAAATAGAATTCTCTCCATAAATCCTCAGCAGCATAAAAAACTAATTACGTGTTTAAATATTGCTCCAGTCACACTGAACCAAGCACAAGGTTGCTTTGCTTCATCCATTTTCACAACTTGGCTTTTCATAAAGTCATATGACTTGATTGAATATGCCAGTGCAGCACAGAAAGGCAATTTTCTAAAGGGACTCAGATGTAAATTTGTATTACATATGATAATGTTTCCTATTAGGATTGAGCTCCATTCCTTTTTGCAAATCCCACGGAAAATAGAACATGAATCACCCCATACAATGTAATTCCAATTCGGTCTGACATCCCAATTTCATTTGACCTCCGTTACTAAGAGCCTTCTATTGTAGACGGCGCTCCATAGTACCGTGTTACGCTGATCCATTAATGTTTTTCATTTCTCCATGTTTCTTCTGCCTTTAAGCGTAGAGCTAAACTGGTTGTGAATTAAATCTAAAATTGCACACTTGTATACAAATTATGAAATCAAGCAACAGAGCACATATAATCTCTGCCAGTTCCAAACCTTGGATCATTGATACTTTCTGGGAAGATGACTCAATATCTACGTCATAGGGTACAAAAAGAGTCCTGGTTTTGTTAAACTCAACATACCCCATGACTCAAAGAAAATCAATAAATAGATCCACAATGATCAAATGTGTTTGTCATCCCAAAAAGAAAGTCAATTGAGCCCCAAGGTCAAATAAATGTTTGCAGTTAAGTGTGTCTGTCTATTTGTGATCATGTGGTGGGTAAAAGTCTGCTCCACTTTTGGAGAGAAAAAGCTGATGACTATGCAGTAAACCAAATTTTAAGGGAAAGACTTGGGTTTTGGTCATGACTGGAGCACTGACACACCGAGCTGATGGCTGGCTGTTGGTCAATGTCAGGCCGTCGCTGAGTGTCGCCCTAGCTTGGCCATACTAGTCGGCCCTTGTTGGGTTTTGCGGCCTCTAAACCTGCACAAATAAGACACAAAAAAAATGGACCCCGCTGTACACGGCCAATCAGATAGTGTCTCGATGCTCCAGTGCCATTTATACGTATATAAATTGGCTACTTTCTATGCAAATCAACCTCATTGCAAGAACAGTCCAATCAGCGCTAATGGCGACACACAGTTACAGGGAAAGTATTAGTGTCTAGAGCTGGTGGTAACTGAAGTAATTTATAAGGGGTGTCACTCCCAGACTTTCAAGTGATCAAATTCCTTGCCCGAAGTTCTGCAGAATGCCTGTGCACCTCGTCGGTCAGGATAAATTCCACTTTCTTCTTCTCTCTGCTATTTTTCTGCCTATTGTGTTCTTTGCCACGTGGATAATTGCAATCAGACACAAAAAGGGGTAAATTGTTCTCAGCGACAAAACTTGATGGGTGAGTTTGAACGTTTGTGATTTGGACCTTGACACAAGCAGAGAGTGGTTACAAGTGGTGCACAATTCATGGTGCTTAAAGAACAAAAATGCAAATATGTGTGGGTGTATGCATGTGTGCCACAGTATACATGTACTTTTTTCCTGTTTCATATTCAGGGTGTGATATTTACATGGAAAACAGAGTTAATTAGTTATTCATATCACAAGATATATGATTATCATCCAACAGCTGTCTGAACTAAAAAATGTCATCAACTTGGCAACATCCCCACATGTCTCTGTCGTTACCCGCTGAGGTCTCTCAGCAGTGAAGATGAACACTGCGGTTTGTGCCGGATTAATTCTCAGTAATGGAAGATGGGAGCAAGTGGCAACCCTTAGTGTCATCTTTGAAATTGTCTGCATCTACAGTAGCTTTTACTTTCATTTATTGTAGGGTTTTTTGCCAGACTAACAGCTTATATGCACATTCTCCAGAGTAACCCTGCTACATAAGCTTTTAAGTTTTTTTTTTTTTTAATATTAGAAAAACCTCAAGGTTTCTGAAACCAATATCAAAGTGTGTATTTAGACATACTTATCTTGACTTAATCGAACAAACAAAAACAGCACCACCTTTCCACCAATCTAATCTTTCTCACTGCTGCTCTTAACATTTCTGTCTCTGTCTCACTATTACACAAACAGTTTGCATGATTACAAGCCTCGGGGGGGAGTTCAGAATATTATGTTTTTGCCTTTATCACCTCATATGGAGCCATTCATCTCCTGCGTGACTCTGAATTATGAGACACATCTTGCATATTTGTTAATCATGGGTGTTTAAGTGCCAGGGAAGGCTGCTCTTGTTTGCTGCAAATACTGTGATTAACAAGAAATTTAATTCAAGAGCACACCTGTTATTACTATCTGCAGCATTTTTGGTTGGTTTACCTATTGAACAGCGCTGAGTGTTAAAGTGTTTGCATGGAATTAAAAAGCTTTTTGCCAGGTCTTAATCCATCATCTGTACTCATTCTGTACAAGGTACTCACAGAGAAACAAATGATCTCCTCACTTCCAAATAATGACTAACACTAAGACTGAGACATACTGTAACTGTTTGAAGGCTGTTCAGCCTGTAACTGAAGCTATCTGTAGTATGTATGTAAGTAAACAGTGTCCGTACAGAATATATAAATAGGAGAGGCAATTTAACTGGATGTTTTATTTGATCTAAATCCACAGGGCAACAAATAGTTGTGTAATGTAGCATTTAGTCCCACTCAGCATGTACAGTGTGTTCCCTTCTAGACCAGCCTCTGTGTCCCTGTTAGCTGTCCCTGCTCTCTGGCACTGTTACTGCATCACTGAGGCCTCTCCAGCCTCTGGGCTACAGCCATGTGTTTCATGCTCTGATGGCACCATAACTTACCATAGAAGAGATTATTCAGTGAGTCAAACTTCTCTCTGATCTCTTCCAAGGCCGTGTGCGTGTGTGTGTGTGTGTGTGTGTGTCTGTGTGTCTGTGTGTGTGTGTGTGGCCACCTCCCATGAATCATGTTCATATACAACTACGGTATTCCACATTAGAGATTTAAGCCTAATGTGCAGTGCCAGTGCAGGAATTCAACAAGACCTCATAAAGTGCGTGGGTGGTGCATGTTTACCACTCGTCCTCATTCCCGGGTCATCCAATACCAACGCTCTGTGTGTCTCATAGTGACACGCAGGGCACCCTTTAGTGTACCCATGTGTCACACACTTGAAATACATTGTAACACGTGGTTAATGTTGTGAAATGTTCGTGATTGGGTTGAGGCAACAAAACATGTGGTGAGGTTTAGAAAAAAGATCATGTTTTAGGTTACAATAAGTATGTTTGTTACGTAAGTAGCATCAGTGTGCGACGGCCATACTTAAAATATGTAACGTTACGTCTGAACAACTGTGACTTTTGGTTTCAAACAGGACACAAACTGTAGTCTCCTGGATGAAAGTCTGGTTTTGTTTGACCCATCCATCTATGCAGACTTTCTAGCTCTTTATACTACGTCGGTTGCTCTCAAGTTGCTCGTCAAATATTTCAATGGATGGGTTTCCATTGGAGTTAACTGAAAACCTGATGTATTATTCAGTGCTGTGTGCATTACACACATAAATAATAAGTAAAACATATGATCAGTGCTTCACAACAGCAGGTTTGTTGGACACAAGACATTCAAGCTGTGTTCGGTCTCTACTAGGAGTGACTCTTTAGTGATACTTAATCTAAAGTGTGTCTAAAATAACTCCCTGTTCACTATATATTGCACTATAATTATTCATTTGAGTGCTGTGTGAAATTCCAGTTCCTCACAGTTGAGCGAAAAAGGTCCTCTGCACATACACTACTTTCTGCCAGGCCAAAAGAAAAGAAATGCAGATATTACTCTAGTGTGGCTCTACATCATGAATGAATCATAAATCTTCTGCATCTGTCAATGAAAAGGCAAAAATGACAATGATTAACTGATGTCCGAAACTGAAATCTGCAAGTAGTGAACAAAGGAAGTGGTTTCTGACACAGTCTATTGTCATGTTATCCTATGGACTTTGTTTTGGAATTTCCTGTGTGTGTTCCTTGCTTCATGTTATTCATTCATGTTTAATCTGTTTCCTGTTTTATTTTGTAGATTCTCTCCTCATGTGTCGTGTCTGGTTTTACTTCCTGTCTTTGTGTTTTCCCGCCTGTTTTCTGTCACACCTGTCTCGTTAGTCCTCCTTCCCTGTTCCCAGAGTCTTCCCTTCACACCTGTTCTGTATTAGTCTTGTCTGCTCCACCGGAGTGTTCCCAACCACACCTTTGTTGTTAGCCAAACCCCATTTCGCCCTTTTTCCTGTGTCCACCTACTCCAGCTGTGTCTCGTTTTTGTGATTAGTTTTCTGTGTATATATACCTGTGTATTTGCCTTTGTCCTTGTCAGTTTGTCTGCATTCATTTACGGGGTGTGCTGTTTCTTGCCTGATATCTTTTGTTCTGTTTCGATTTTTTTTCTTTTAATCTAAGTTCATTGTATTCTTCTGTCATTTGGACTTACTGTTACCTAGATGTTTTTTCATTCACTTTATTTAAGCTCGCATTTGTTTGACCTCAGACCTGCCTGCTGCTCTTCGTTTGGGTCCTTCCTGCATTGATTCCTGATACAAACCTCCACAATCTCTCTGTAGAAAGGTCAAATATTTTTGGCATACTATATGATTGTAATTTATAAGGAGAGAAGAGCTTTGTGATACTAAAATGTAGCACATGTAATTCAAATATAACTATCCTGAAACAAAACAGGGAACAGTAAAAATAATGTCTTCTCTTACAAAATATGCATGTCGACATGCACTGACTTATTGCAAGCTGCAGCAACCGACTCTGTCACTGCAACTGATAATTACATATGAGAACTACAGCTGTGTGACTGACCCTCTGATATATAATTGTTATTATTTGGCAGTGTCATGCACAATAATGCATTTTATCTTAACACTAAAATTATGTCTGAATAGCACCAACATGTCCGGATTTTAATTAGACATTGCCACTGGAGCCTTAATTATACCTTTGGTGGTTTTTTTGAGCATAATGGCAACACAAATATCAAAGCAATCCTCTCGTGCAATTGAGTCTGTGTGTGTGTGTGTGTGTGTGTGTGTGTGTGTGTGTGTGTGTATTATGTGTAATGTCTTTTATGAGGAAGTTATTTTTTTTTCCGTGGCATATTTCAAAACCTCTACCAGCAAATGGTATTCACTTTATTTGAACAAATATTGCATTTATTTTAAGTTAAAAGACAAAAGAAAGGCAAAGATCATCTGTACAAACATGTTTTCTCCCTTTCAGCATGAGTTGTGCATTTCATCATCATATAACAAAAAGCATGGGGATAAACCAAATCAATGAAATCAAGCAGTACCCTTATAGTGTTGTAATCTGACAATATATTTGTGCTCAAAGCAATCAGAATGTTTGTCATGCATGTTTCTTGCTTTGCATGTTTGCTCTTAATAATAAATGTAATCAAAAGTGACAAGAAAAAAAAGAGATGAAATTATCAGCCATGGAATTGGATGATAGAATCCTCTCACACATAAATAAATGTAATGCTATTTCAGGAGCAACTAATCAAGTACCATTTAATCCATTAATTACTAGGCCAACTAATTATCTTGTGGAACATTAATCAGAGAGAACATTTATAAACACATAGTTTCTAATTACAAAAAAAAGAAGAACAGCCTGCCCTTATTTGTTAAAAGCGCTGCCAATTGCGGCAGAAATCGGAACTCTAATTGTAAATGACACAAAAAGCGGTGAGCACAATCGGCTCTGACAGTGAGCAGCTTGATGAATTAGACTGGGGAGCGGGTATGACAGTCATCAGTCGGCTCAATGGGGGAAGAAGAGTTCACCAACTGCTGCAGGGTTGAGTTCAGTGTGGTAGAGAGTTTGTGTCACGTCTACTGGATGTGCAAAGTTCACAGTTCGCATCAGGTTCCAGTCCTGAAGGACTACTGGATGTGCCAAGTTTTGATCCCAGATGAATTCTGATAGACCTTCTTAAGAACCAATCAACACCACATACAAGGCTAAAACACAGTAACTAATATTTGGTCAAAATTAAATGAAGATCTATGGAGGCCCACTTCTGCCAGTATGAAAAGCAATAGGCTGTCTAACTATTCAACTTATCACACCCATCCCTATGAGGCCTTATTATGAACCTCACTGTGTGCTGTAAATGGCTAATACTCATCATGTTGATGATTAAAGAGGTAAATTTAGGAGAAAAAAAACAACTCACAAATGCACTGCCAGCAAATCAAGGGACATAGTATAAACAGCGACACAGTCCACAGAGGGAGTAAGATGTGGTGGATTAATGTGTCAGGCACAGAACTTTCACACCAGAGACGGGGTTCAAGTCCTGTGTGAGTCAACATTGCCTAGTTATTTTTAGACTCTGTTGGCTTAATGTTTTCAGTTATTAGAATGCATAAAGCTGCTGAATTCACACTTTGTACATAAACTTTAGAAGAACAGCTGAATAGACCCATTTGTGTTAATGTCATGTTTCAACGTTTCTAGAATGCCTGTGGGTATACACCTGCATGCAGGTATGTAAATAGCAATTTTTAGCTACAGAATCCTGGGTGCTTGCCTCTGCAGTGATGGTATATACAATAAGGGTGTGCATAGCCACACTGGCAGAAATGGGCCTCCACAGAGACCTTCCTCATATGCCATAGAAGTAATTTCAGTGAAGACAGCATGTAAACCACAAACAAACCACAGTAGCTGCTCTGTGTTGCTGGCTAGGCTGCAGTATGTACACACTGTAATTTCTGTGCTCTATAACGTGTGGTCACACAAACCAACAAACCTGGCAAGACAGCAACATATTTTTTTTTAACTAAAAAATAATTCAAATATGTTTATTGTCTTAAACTTGTGTTTATCCAGGTGCAGAGTGTAGTGTTTTTAAGTATTATGTAGGTTCTATGGCGATGTATTTCACCCACAAAATAAGGCTGTGCAATTAATCGTCTGGTGATCGCAATTACGATTTTGAGGTCCAACGATTTCAAAATGAATGAAATCGAGGGTAAACGATTTTTGGTCACGGACACCTGGAGACGTTACTTTGTCTTCCACGGAAGCCGCGCATGCGCAATACCACCCCTCCCATTCTCTCCTCTGTTCACTCCACGAGCCAGTCAAATAGCTGAACTACAAATAATGCGAAGGATTTCAAGAACAGCGTGTGGCAAATGGCAGAGGGAGAGCGAGACAGGTCAGTCTGTGTGTGTGTGCACGCATCAGGGCCAAACGCTGCCGTGTGCGATACAGAGAGCAGAGGAGAATTGGAAGCACGCGACCATGTAGAGACAGAAATGGCATGCCGTCGTGTAAACAATATAAGTCGTCACGTGTGCTGCATAATCATTTGCATAATCGTGATTTCAATTTTGACCAAAATAATCATAATTATGATTTTTTTCCATAATTGAGCAGCCCTACCACAGAATCACCATTTGCAAATCAATTAGTCATGCTGTGTTACCTTGAATTAGTGAAGGAAAATGGTGAATATGTTTAATTGTTGATTGATTGGTGACCATGTTTAACAACAGGAAAGTATAGCAAAGCATTCTTTTCTAAAACTTTAGCTAAAAACTCTTAGTATTGGAGTTTGGTGAGTGAGCACATATTTCAGTTTAGAGTAAGGTTATAACGGAAACCATGTGTTTTGGAAGTACTGAGCATACAAATGGATAGATAAGACTTGGATTATACTGCACAAGTTGTGTGAGAGATTGTAAATGGATGTGTTGGTATATATGTATATATATATATATATGGATATGTTTGCTGTTTTCCATGGAGGCTGGAGGTTTTCTTCATCAATTCGAGGTAACATTGCATAACCAACTGATTTATAAGTAATTATTTTGTGGGTAAAATATTCCTTTAAAGAGCATAAAATTAAGGCATTATCATATTTGTTATTGTTTTGATTATCAGCTAGTCCAAAAACTTTAAACCCTTTTTCTCAGCTTCACTGTTTCCACATTACCTCGCTCTGCAAAAGGCAAGAGGCAAAACCAGCACACCAAATAGTGCTTTAGGACTCAAAACTCTGTCTTCTGATTGGTCAACTGAGAACTGAGAGTAAGTCACTTGTTCAGGATTGGTGGACACAGGGCGTCAGTGAACCCCGATCGGTTAGCAGTTACGAGACGAAGCCACAAAGCGGCTGGAGGAAGAGGCCCACGGTTCCCAGGACGCACACGGTCACAAACACCCAAAGGAAGATTCTATCGATCACCATGGCGACGTACTTCCAGTCATCCTCCACCTGTGAGCAAGTGAGGGGACAAAACAACAGTTGTGAGCAGACAGAGGAAAGTGTCAGTGGTGATGAATGAAAGATGAAAAGTGAGAGGGAGGTGAGGAGAGGTGCACAGTGAGAAGAAACGGGTGATTTCGTGTCTCAGAGGGTGGGAGGTTTGTGGGAGTCGACGGGGTGAGGTGAGGATTACACAGCAATGATGGAAACAAGGAAAGATATGAAAAAAGAGGAAGAGAGAAAAAGAGAGTTGAACATTTCTTGTAAGCCAGCAGAAAACTGATACATAATTTACACAGGGGAAAATTTCTATGATAATCACATTCAAACCACAGCGTCAAAAAAGCGACAGGCGTTTAGACAAAGCTGATTGAGCCACGGGTTTTGCATATCAAAGGCTGCTTCTCCCCATTGGGAGATTTCACCCACTGTGTTCATAGCAGAGAGAGGAGAGAGCTCTCCACTCACATCCAAAATTATTTGGTTCTAACTTAATCTATTGTTAACTTACGGAGCAGGTTAGGATCTGCAACAATGCTTCTCAGAATCACAGCACAGCTCTCCCAGGCCGGCGCCGCTTCCAGTGTTTTTGCATAAATACATTATGCATCAACACGCAGGCTGTGTGTTTGCTTTCTATGAGAGGCTGTAGGTTTATATAGAGTTTAGAAACACTGGGATAAGATACTTCCTATGTGACTTGATCCAAATGTTTTCAACTTTGGTATCTCCTAAAATGGTAAAGCCGAATATAGTCCAAGTGTATTCTCAGACTGCATAGTATGAGCACGGTGTTAAATCAACACATACAATACAGTAGCTTAGTCTGTATTGGACGACCTGGGGCTCCTGCTGAAGGCTCCATATTCAAATATGCTTAAAATGCCCCCACCCCCACCCCTACTCTATCGTTAAAGCAACCACACACTGGTTTCTAAAATAAGGATGAGCAAATGTAATCTTAATAGTCGTAAACTTAACAAATGAGTGTTGCATAGTTTATATTAGAGTTTATATTAGTAGACTGTTATACTGTTTGTAAAGAGTTAATGTGTCTTTAAAAAGTCATAAAAAATGAGTGTTTGACTAAGTGACTTGCAAACATGCCAAGTTTGTAAAAACACACTTTTTGAAGTACAGTGAATTTCCTACACAGAGCTTTTACCTTCAAGTGCCGTTGAGTGCAAGTTTCCTTCTGTAGAGTGAGCAACTAATGGACAGCCACTTAACAGAGACAGCAAACTAGCTCGACAACAAGTTCAAATGCAAGTATGACACTGAATATATTAATCTGTGTGGACGAAAAATCTGGACCCCGTAGCTGAACCAGTTGGGAATCTAAACCACTTTAAAGCTGATGTCAAAGGCACCACATTGTATTTGTTACGCGATTTACCAGCCAGTATTAAAACTTTAAACCTTTCTGCTCAATTTCAGTATTCACTACTTTTAGTAGACAGGAATACACTTCTTGCCCAAACTGCATTTAAAGTCCATAGAAACAAGTGTTTGATTTCACCCAGAATTAGAGAACTACATAGTTCCCAAACAGATCAGTGCTGCGTCCGCATATTTTATTTTTTTTTAGAAATATCACATCATGTCATCTGTCTAGTAGTATCTTTTTTTTTTTTTTTTTTTTTGTTAACCAATCTCTATGATTAAACTGGCATTTTGGCGTATTTAATTGAAGTTTTTATTTTTATTTAACCCTTTCCATTTGTCTCCCTCATTAGTTGTGGTTTTATTTGAGCTTAAAATGATTTTAACTCTGTTATTGTATTTATTTACAAAACCATTTTTATTTTGATTATTTTGGGTGACATATTTAATTTATTTTTGAAGAAAAACTGTTCTTTACCTCTGTTCTTTCATTGTTGAATTTTATGGATTTACTTTGCATTCACAGTATGAACATAAGCAAAACAAAACAAAAAAATTACCACCTTGTGCATGTATTTTCGCAAGGGCTAAACCAGTTAAAATCTGGTACCAGTACTAATACCAGTGCCCTTTTAGTGATGCAGATACCAATAGAATCTTCCTTCAATACCCATAATGTAGAGTTGTGTATTACAGTATCATACTTGTAAATGTTTCTGTGGCATCTCTCCGCATGCTAAAGTGCCAGCTCCGTCAAATGCATGGCACTTAACTTCAGAACACCACAGACTGAAATGGGTTGTAGCTGCTGTTTCAGTGGTGTGAGCTCTGCACCAGGAACAGCTGAGTCCACCTCACCCCACACACACAGTGACAGGACGAACTGTTAGCGTCACATGACTAACGTCACCTAGTCGGGATGGTCCAGGATCAGATTAAACAGCTTGAACAGGATTGATTACAGGCATCATTTCACTGGAGACATTCCGACATTACCTGGGTTATTTGGGTCGATTCCTTAAAGGTATAGAGTACCAGTATCCAGCCCTAATTTTTGCATGTGTTCGTGGGAGGATATTTGAACAGCGGTGGCTCTTGATGAAAAGCTTTCATTAAATTTGATTTGACTCTTATCATAGTATGACATTCAGAGTGATCAAATACAGCGAAAATAAGAAATGACTCACTTCTTTGGCCTTGTTACGACTTCTCATGTTCTCAGCGATGTACTTGACGCTCTCAATGGCCTGTTTGATCTCAGGTGACACCACAGAAAAGGCAACCACAGTGTTGATGCTCTGTGGACTCAGCTGTCGTGATATCTTCCCCATGTCTGGTGTTTCTGGGGTCTCCTTCCCATGCTGGCAGGGGCAAGGGCATTTCTTCCCAGTGCATCCCTCCACAGACGAGAGCTTACTATCCCCGAACTCCAGACAGTTTAGGGAGCCTCCTCCGACCTGCTGCGGATCACAACCAGAGTTCGGATTAAGTTTCACACTCTGCTTCAACTCAAAGTCGACATTTTTGGGATCTCTAGCAAACATCTGTAAGTGCAACAGTAACAAGGTGATATAAGGGAGAGACCTGACTCTTTCCAGTGTTTTGGGGAGGAAAAAAAGGAAGTGCTTCTCCTGAGCTCTGTGTTTGAGAACTTTATCAAAGTTTTTACCGGTGGAGAAAAGTTTTTTTCAGTTGATTCACCTGGCAGTACAGAAGTGAGTAGCTAGATCCCAAAAGGTTTTAGAATAGCACTCAAAGATGGAAGACTGTTGTATGGTCTGATAAGCAAGCTATCAAATGGTTAGAAACACTTTGAGTTTGTTGGCGGAGGTAATCCAAAGTTTGCTTCCCAGACGGAGGAATACATTTTATACAGAAAGTGTTTTACTGTAGGAAACAGTTCAGTAACTTCCCCAGGCTGCTTTTTCATGCGATCGAGCAAAATCAATGACCACTGTGATGGTTTCCTGTCCCACAGCTGAAACACACCTGATTGAATTTTAGATAGTAAATTGAGTTGCCTTTCAGAGCTGCAGAATTAAGTTAAGGCTTTAGTGTCAGCCCAGTCGCTTGAGGAAAATGTGTCATTGTACATTTCTGCAAACCACAAATATGTTACATTTGCACATTTCATATGAGTCATATCAACGTTTTTAAAGTGACCTCATATATAAGCTGACTTTGTCACTGAGAAGAGGTGGGGACGGTGGAAAGTGTGTCACCTGGGCGAGACGCCTACCAAGCTGCAGCCCACTGCAGAACACTGTTTGACACCAACACACAACAAAACTGGTTGTGTTTTAGTGAGGTTTTGCTGTGTTTCCAGCAGATGTTAAGGCACTAAACACGACCCAACACTTTCTCCCTGCAGCTTTTCACCCCTTAGTGTGAAGGACCCTTTGTTGTGTTTCGAGGGAATTTTTAGGAATTGAAAGTGGTTGTTTTTTGACATTGTGCTTTTTCAGCCAGGATAGTAACATACTGTGACTGTTAGCTGTCTGAACTGTGCTTTGTGTGTTAGTGCTACTGCTCCTTGCCTCTTGTTGGTCTTCACCAAGCAGTGTGGTCCAGTGTAGCCACATCAAGATGACATAAACCCCCAAACTTGCTGTTCTTTATATAACAGGTCCAGACATGACACTTGGGTCAGAGCTTTGCTCGAGTGGACTGGATGGCTGTATTTCATTAGTCGTTCAACATGCCCTTGTTGACTTCCCCTCGAGGGAATTCCTTCCGTCACTGTAATGTTGTGTTCACACCAAACGCAACGCTAGAATAGTCTGTGCTGATTCGCTTCATATGTGCGGATAACTCATGTCATATGCACGTGAAATCACTGAATCTATGACTGAACATCTGCCAATCAATCCTCGGTGTCATACATCCCCAGAGAATCTCAATGCTGATTGGCTATCGCAGTGCGAATTGGTCGCTGAAGTTCCAATTTTCCAACTCTTGCAAAAAAGCATATGATGCGAAATCATACTACTTGCTTCATTCGTGCTGCTCAATTCTCAGATTTCACATTGTGTCGGGGTCTAATTGCACCTTTGCCTTTACATGTAATTCACTTGCACGAATTGTTTTATTCATGCGTGGTGTGAACACAATCTAACTGCTGTATCAAGTGAGCTTGGTGAGCTGAGGGAGCTCCTCTGAGAACTACAGTCACCCTAGAAGATTATGTCATCCACAAGAAGATACACCATTGGCTAGGTGGCAGTAAGATTTTTTTTTTCATCTGTAAACTCATTGAAAAAATGCTGTTTTGCAAGATACCATAAACCTGTGACATATTAGTTTTGTTAATGTGATAATAGTTATGACACAAATCACAAACAGAAATTTCTACATCAGAAACTGCTGCAACTTATTTCCAGGTTTTGATGTATTGCCGTTATCCTCAGAAGACACCTTTGCCTCACTGACAAGAGTCTGCAGGCGTCTCTGATGATTTGTAAAAAAAAAAATGATGTAGTGCTAAGAATACTGGCTTTCCCTGTGCTCTCCAAGTGGCCTCCATGTGACATATTTTTGTGCGTAATACCAAGGGCTGAGGGGAAGTGAATGAGGGGAAGTGGAACTACTAATGAAATGCAGCTGATTTTTTGGGATGTGGACGCCTTACCTGCATCAAGCTATTCTTCCTTTTCTTTCCTCCTTTCCCTCCTCCGCCTCCTCCTCCCCCTCCAGCTCCTCCTGCCTCCCCACTGCTGTCCAACCCCCCAGCCTTGCTGTCTTCATCAATCGGTCTCCGCATCAGCATAATCCTCGGCAGCACTTTGAGAAACACAGAGCGCACCCAACCCGGCATAGTGTGGGTCATTGGCGTGCGGTAGTGTACATTCAGCACGAACACGGTGATGACGATGCTGAGCGTGACGAATATCATTGTGAAGAGCAGGTACTCTCCAATGAGCGGGATGACCAGCGACGTGGAGGGGATGGTCTCCGTGATAACGAGCAGGAACACAGTGAGGGAGAGCAGGACGGAGATACAGAGCGTGACCTTCTCTCCACAGTCGGACGGGAGATAGAAAACCAGCACTGTGAGGAAAGAGATGAGGAGGCAGGGGATGATGAGGTTGATGGTGTAGAAGAGTGGCAGGCGCCTGATGTAGAAGGAGTAGGTGATGTCTGGGTAGATCTCCTCACAGCAGTTGTACTTGATATCATGCTTGTAGCCTGGAGCATCGATTATTTCCCACTCGCCGCTCTCCCAGAAGTCTTTGAGATTCACCTAGGTGATGGATAAAGATCTTAAAATGAAATCATGCAATGATTTTTTAAAAAGTCAGAGTCAACTTACCACTCTTAAAAGGCCCCTGTCAGTCAGCACAACACATAGAAGGCTAATTCTTTTGGTTTTTACAGTTTTCTCCTCATGAATATGAATTTGTTAGAATGTGCAGCGTGCAGATTCATGTCCACATGCACCCAAGGAACACTGTGTTACTGCAAGATGCTGATCACTGTCTTGCTGTCTTGCTATGTTTGCCGCTCTTACAGAAAATGTGTGAAGAGGAAAATAAGTGATTGAATCCCTCTTAGTGAGAAAAAAAAACACAAAATTGTTAAACTAAATAACAGTTGTGTGGAAAATCTTATTTTCAAAATAAAATTTTCTCCTTTTAATTCTTCGTGCTGGTTATATATCCAAAACAAACACTAATAAAATATGTTTTAAGGGGTACTCCAGCAATTTATTGCACTTTAATGAAGTTGGGGGACTAACAAGAGAAAAATATTAAAATGAATGATTAAAATAGGTAAAGCTTCAAAAATCTTGGATCGTACAATTCCCATAATGCAACTCAATAGGCCTACCGTCTTTCATTAGACCCTTTCTGCAGCCAAATACCCACAAACGTCAGGCCCCAAGTTTATGACCAGCCCGCTCTCATTCACAGGTTGTCAGATACCAACACTTTGTCACACCCCTCGGACTGTGATATCGACACCAAAGGCTTTCAACTAACCCTAATGTACACCCATCCATGGCAATACTTGATATGCTAAGAGCAACTGATATAGTATAAAAGGCAAGACACTATGAGACGTCGAGGGGCGTGAAAATGTGTCAATATTTGACGACCTGGGAATGAGAAAGGGTTGTAATGATGCACTTTTTCTTATTCAAGGTAACCCTGCTGACATCATTAGGGTTATTTTGTCAGCGCTCACTCCAGAAGACATTATATAACTGTTTTCACAGTCAGAGTGGCGCTACATTACAAGTAACCTAACTTTTGTGTAAAGTCCGTGGAGTGCCCCTTTAATAAAAACCAAAAATAATGATCCCTACAGTGAATACATGCAGTATCTAAACGGATGAGTGTAAGCAGTGTGTTTTTTTTAGCTAAAACTGATAGAAAAACAATGAAATAGGTGATAGTTCTCCAGACTTGGACATCGTTACAAACACTGACCTTAGACCCAATAAGTACCAGGTCAATCTTGGCTTTGTCGTAAGTCCAGGAGCCAAACTTCATGGAGCAGTTCTGGTAGTCGAAGGGGAAGTAGGTGATGTCCATGGGGCAGGAGGATTTGAAAATGGCTGGAGGAACCCAGGTGATGGTACCATCAAACTTCAGCAGAGCTTTGGTCTTATCCTCCACCAGGAAATCACCTACAGCACTGTATATGACGTGTGTGTGCGCGTGCGTTTGTGTAATCAAGCACAGTCGCCCCATGGTAGAGGAAGTATGAGGAGATATGATACATAATGTGGGTTTTGAATTGAACACAAAGGTTGGAGGGAGGCAGAGACGTCAAACAATGAGAGGAAAGGCGAAGAGAAAATGAAAGCGAGGAACACAAGAGAGCGGGGAAGATAAAAAGGGGAGGTTATGGAGGTAAGAAAGAGAGGATCAGGATTAAAAGACAGAGGACAATGAAACCGCATTACGCATTATTGTGAAATACATAATTGCCTTTGATTAGTATTGTGAGTCATTATTGTAAGTATAAAGAAGAAATTAGGCCACAATTAAGTGAATTGAAATTAACAGATAGTGCACAGTACAAACTGACCTCGAACAATAGACTACCACATTAGCATATTTCTGTGCAATTATAGTATTGTCTGTTGCGCAGCAAGATATAAAAGACATTTGTGCTTCAAGCAATTTTGACATTAATGTAATGTTTTGATGATTTAGCAACACGAGTTCTTGTGTGGAAATGACAAAATAGGCTTTTTGTCAGTGCCTTCCAAATGACCATTAAAGAATATTTCACATGAGCGGTTTCTTGTAAACCATCTCTATGGATAGACTCTAATTAAGTTTGGAAAATAAAAACTATGTGGTTAAAATCACAGCAATTGTTTTTTGGCTTTTTTTGGCCACTTGGGGGCAGCAGAAGCTGTAAACACAACACTGTCATGTTTTTACAAATCTTTTACAAGATTTTATTGCAAACATGTATGCCTACAAGGCAAGCAGCCCATTTAAAATAAATGAATTGCTCGCACGCTGCAGCCCTCCAATATCCACTAATTTATTACACCAAGTAACATGACATTTCTACCACAACTACTCTTTATCAGATGAGTCTGATGAATAGCAGTTGCGCTCGAAACGTCACCACCTTGGTGTGATAAATAAATAAAAGGACAGTGGAGCCCTGCAGTGTGTGAACAATTTATTCATTTTAATATCTGCTTACTTTCAGCTCAGCACCTGCCCTCGTTAGTTTGGATGTCCGTGCGTACTTCTATTTGCAAACAGCCTTTTTCAGTCTCTCCAGGAATTTGCAGGCTGTTTTGGGGATTGTTGCAGACTAAAATGACTGATTTCATGGCAGCTTTTCCAAAGTTTATAGGTGTCTCTAAATGGTTGTGGTGCTGTCATGGTTTCAGAGCTCGTTATTATGAGCATTAAGTGTTTCACACAGACTTAGAATTTATTTGTGATGGTAGCGGGGGTGCTGACAGCTGATTGCCAACAATTAGCTGTTGATGCCATTCGATGCAAAGCTGAGGTACTGTCTCCCTGAGCTGCTCTCCTCCTGCTCCCTCCACCTGGTTAGCGTGAACTAACACAGCACAATGTGATCCTATTCCTACTCTTCATATTTTGTCTCTTGGGCATAAGTCTAGCATCAGTGGTTTATACCCAACACCTAACTGTTAATATCGTACTGACGCCAAAACGGCTGCATTCTGTTGTTAAACCTAGCTGTGTGATGCTAACAGTTAGCCATGTCATTGTGTGTGCGTGACTCTGTCCCAGGCACATAACTCCAGTCCTGCAGCAGCAGTCTCATGATAAACAAAGGGAAAGAGAGAGGGACTGAAAGAATCAATGTGCTGCACGCAGCTCTTCAATGAAATGAGATTTTACCCATTTTAAATAGTCAAATTTGCGTTAAGCTGCCGGATAGGACAAAATTGTACACAGAATTTACTGGGATTGGTTTAATTGGACTGCTATTTACACATGTGCAGACACAGAGCAGCATCAGCATTTATTCTGAGTCGTGTTTCTGGTGACTTGGTGACGTCTGTTTTAGCTCTATTTTTGGTTTCTACCAAAGGCTGAGCAAAATATCTGCTTCTTTAGTTGTTAAATGCTCCACCCTGCTCACCAGCTAGTTGCTAACGTTGTCTGTCTTCTATGTTGTGTGAGGTAGGTAGTGCACAGTGGATTTATCAGAGCTTTTGCTGCTGAAATCAGTTGCCTCCTGCTGCTGCTGGACACAAGGTGGATGAGAGCAGTGAAAGTCGAACTAAGCAGAATGTTGAAGGCTTGGGAACAAAGTCTCCGGTGCCAAAGTCAGACACTTCACAGCACCATTCACCTTGACCTCTCCTTCAGGGGATTTGAAGCACTATAATATCATGATACTTCTGCTCTTAACATATTTCATAAGAGGTCAATCATCAGGAAAATGACCAGCACTGTTGTTTTTCTGGTGTTTAATCTCTCTTTGTATGAAAATATCTAATAATGACTGCAAAGAGTGAGCAGGTTATTGGTAATGATGATGTAATAATGGTGACAGTCTCACTTGTTGTAGAGCACAATGTCTGGTCTCCAGATCTTGTTCGATGGAACTCTAATGAATTCAATGCCGTCAAACTCTGACGGCATCCATCGCAGCTTGTAGTCGTTCCAAATCTGGAAGAGAATAAGAGAAAAACATTGAGAGCATATTGGGGAGTAAACCATCTGTTTGGTGTTTTGCATTGTACACTGCAGACAGTATTAGTCACTGGAGATGTTTCCCTTCATGGGAATATTTTGAAATACATATTTATATTGCAGGCAGAACTTCCTTTGATGTTTTACAGTAGAGCCAAATAAGGATAAGGCAGCAAAAAAATCTAATGTTTATAGACAGGAACACGAGTTTGACGGAGCATCTGAGTGCTTTCATTGCTTTTTCACAGAAAATCCAGGAAACATCTATTTTTCTGATGCAGTTCCTCCTGGTAATAGAGCCACAAAGCTTCAGTAAGCAAATGATAAAAACTACAGCAGTCACATCTGAATAAAGAGCGGCTCAGAGAGAAGGGGAGTTTATGAGTAAATAGCTCACTGACAGAACACTGACAGTGCCATCGCTTGCTATTCTGTCAACAAACCTGAGGGTAACATTTCATGAGCCGTAGATCCATTAGTCTTGGCTATTTGCATGTCATTCAAGATGAATTCATTCATTAGCAGGGCGGATTAATATCCAGTTATGACCTGGGAGCTGTTTAATTAACCACTTCATGCTACACTGGCTTTTTCATTTATCTATCCAGGGAGAATTCCTGGTAGGTCGAGGAATGTTGCTTATTGTTTATGGAATATACACGATTCTACTTTCACTCTCTGTGATCATGTGTATTTTTGGTAGATGCAGTATAACAATAATAGACAGAGTGACAGAGTTTTCACAAATGTAAGAACATCTTTAACAGCTCTTTTTATTATTTCTTTTTTTTTGTGATTTGTTTAAAGGGAGGGTACACCGACTGTATGGGAGAGCAGTGGAGCGCTCTCATTTTTTTCCCCCATCATAATCAAATAGTAGCTAAATAGGACGTAGATATTGTTATATTCTCCACAAATGTAGGATTTGCTAAATTAACTTGCTTGCTTGCAATGTTCCAATGAGGATAAACCATCATAAATCATTTGTTTTTGCCTCTTTTAGGTATAAATACTGAAATGAGTTATACCAATACTATATGCTTTATTATTTTGAGATGCTGGGGGGAGGGTCTGATTCAATACTTTTAGTCCTAATCTCTGCAAAGCAACAGAAAAGCCGATCATAAATGTTGATCCCATCCCAGGGGTTGATTCAGCCCAGCTGCCAGAGGACAATGTTGGCATTGCACATTTCTGCAAACCATAAATACATTATATTTGCACATTTCATATGCATCATATTAACATTTCTATAGTGACGTAGGCTAATATAAATGCTGGATTTATCATCAGGAGGTAAAGGGGACAGTGGGTGACGAGTCATCTAGGCGAGATTACTGCACAGATGAGAGCAACAACAAAAACAGTTGCGATTCAGCGAATGATTGCTGATATTTCAGTGGCTTTTTAGGCCCGAAAAGCAGTTGTCATTTTCTTTACAGTGACATTGCCAGTGCCCAACAAACGGGGTATTTTAAGCCAAAACATGATCTTTTCCTAACCATAACCAGTGTATTTTGTGCCTAGACTTAACCCTGTGTTAACCACAGCGCTGCTCAAATAATAACATGCAAATATAACATATCTGTGTTTTGCAGAAACATTCAATACCAACATTTTTGACGTTTGTGTTGCTCGATTAACAAGCGTCAACCAATATATGCAATGAAATAAATAAAAATACAGTCTGCAAACTGACAGCCCGTATTATTTAATACTTATACAACAAAGTTTGAATAACGCTTTAAAATAATATTTATTCAATTGGCACTTATTTATTTGTATATATTTCATTGCTTATTTATTTATTTATTTATTTATTTATTTATTTATTTATTTCACTGTTTACTTTTTAATTTTATTATTAATTTCTTTTAGGTATTTCCATGATACTATTTTTCTTTTAATGTTCATTCAATTTCCTATTAGTACATTTCACAGATAATTGTTTTATATGTAATTTTTATATGAATTACCTGATTAATTTATTTTCAGCTGTCTATCAGTATAGTTATGATCCATATAGCTTACGATTCTTAAAAAACAAACAAAGAAACAAACAAAAATATATGGCTCAGCCCTCCTTCCTACCCCTCTAACTTTCTTACAATCAGCAGTGTACATGATCAGTATTGATGGACTTATGAAGAAGACAAATTAAAGAAGTAAAATGACAAAAAAAGGAAAACAAAGACTCACAATAACAGTAGTAAAAAGATACAATTCTTAATGGTTAGTGTGGGGAGACAGTGAAATGATTCTTACATTCTGCCTCTTTGTTGCGAGCACACAGATCAGTTGTACAGTATTCAGTACTGTCTAAAATGAAGTTCTCTTATCCCTTTCATGAAAGTAGTGAATGAAGCTTGGTTTGAAGGAATATAAAGTTCACGCATTTAGAAACACTGTATGCTGCTACAGAAGGAATCCTCTGCAGTGTTACTGCAGAACAGATGCAGTAAATTCATCGAGGGGGGCTTTCTAAAATGGCTAACACTGTAAACCCATTGGTTGCGGTTCAAAGTCTCTATCAGTGACTGTGGCGTTGACACAGCTTCTCATTAGTGATGCCTTGTTATAAATAAACAGCTCAGCCATTACGAACAACAAACAAGATCAGCTTATACAGGCATTTCAATTCACCTTAATTTGAGAGCTCAGAGATCACAGTATCATGGTATTCACCACTCAGTTGCATCAGCATCCAACAGCTGTTTGGCCGCCATTAGTCACTGATTTAAATGGGCAATAACTATAATGCTTATTATGAATTGCAGCTCAAATTATACATTTTTTTCAAAGAGAAATACAGATTTAGTGCAGAGACAAGGAAGAGAAAAATAACTACAAGGTAATCAGGAGAGTAGCAGTTTGGAGGACAGAGACAAAATGTGTTATTTGGGAGAATAGCTGGTTGTGGGAGGCCAGAGTTCAGGGTCCATGGCTATAGATCTGCAGGGAGACAGAGCGTGACCAACCATAATGCCGCCATTGATCACCAGCTGATTGCATTCAAGTGTCTATCTGAGATATCCTTGTTTTCTCATTCACTCGTCTTATCTCCTTTATTTTTTACTGTGTTTAACATTTCAGTGATGTATGGCATTCATTCACACACACACACACACACACACACACACACACACACACACACACACACATGCACCCACACACAGAGTGAGAGGGAGAGACAGAGTGTGGCATCCCATATTGATGTCTGCTTAGTATGTATAGGTATGTGCAAACATACATGACCCCTCCAGTCTTCACTTACCTCTCAAGATGGGGTTAGGTCAATGAAATAGTTAATAAATGCTGTATGTGATGGATGGGTGGGTGTGCGTATGGGATTGTTTGTGTGCACGTGTGTGTGTACTTACATGTCTGAGCCATAAATTTGTTTCCATGATCTGATTCACCTCATCCTGCAAAGAAAAGGAGAAAGAATAGAGCTTGTTAGCCAGCAGAACTCTGTGTGTGTGTGTGTGTTAGTGCATGTGAGGAAGTGTTGTAGCAGCTGATATATCTACAAGAGCATGCCATATGGAGTTTTAAAGGGACAGTTCACCCCAAAATCAAAAATCCAAATATTGTTCTCTTTCCTGTAGCGATATTTATCAGAGTAGATTGTTTGGATGTGAGCTGCTGAGTGTTAACAGCAATGTGTCCTTCCACAAATCATGACCCGGTTACTCAAGATGATCCACAGACCTTGTTGTGAGCAGTTTCATGTAGGAGCTAGTTTTAATTCAATTCAGTTCGATGGGTTTTTTTGGCATGGCATTTGATATGTGTGTCCAAAGCACAATTACACGGGACGCCGTGTCAAGTAATGCCAAATGGTTGGGTTTATGCAACAAAAACACGTGGCTAGGTTTAGGCAAAAAGAACAGGGTTTGGCTTTATAATCTTATGGGACGTGAACGTCGCTCTCCCGGGTGAAAGTTGGTGTTTGTTGGACACATCCACCATCACTCCCACCCACCCTACTCGGACTTTCGTCACCTTAACGGTCATTATTGTCCCACCACGTTTCCCCCTGAATCCGCCAAGCACCGTTAAACTATCACGGTGACCAGTCACAAATCATGCCGACATTATAGGGAGGCTTTTTTTGTCAGTGTCTGATGCCGCAAGTCACTGCCCGAGTGTTGCATTACTACGACTTTAGAGTGAGACCAGGCTGCAGTGGTGCTAAGTGGGCTAGCAATATTAGCGCCTGGTGATGTGGTTGGTGGGTGTTGTTGGTAGAAGAAAATATTTCCTACATCAAACTGCTCACAAAAAGGAAAGAGACATTGCTGTTGAGTTCTTCAGATGCATTTTTTGGCGCTTTGAGCTCCACATGCTGAGTTCCATCAAGTTCCATTATACTGAAGAGAAGGCAGACATCTCTAATATTACCAACACTCTCCATCACATCAAAACAACAGACTAACATATAGCACTACAGGTAAGAGGAAAAATGTGGGGAACTGTGCCTTTTAAAAAAAAGGAGACATAATAAAAATAAAGCCAGGAATACAAATTCAAAACATTTTCAAAATGGAATTCATCCTCTAATCTTTGTCCTCTACAGCTGGAGTTGATTGACTGAAAAGGTCGACTGTGAGTAAGTTAATAATAGATGGAGAGGTTACGGATGTCACATGCTCTCCACCTCTCTCTCGGACCCTTTTTCAGTTTGATTTGCAGTCCTGTGATTCCCAGAATTCCACAGAAACACATACAGGAAATGCATCAGCCACATACACTGTATACAAGCAGACGTATGAAAATATGTGCACAGACACAATGTGGCACAATTCACTCAGTGCACCCATGAACTCACATCCACACACTCACCTTTAGATTAATCTCACCTTGCCAAGCAAGCAGATATAGCTACATATCAGTCCAGTCTGAAAAAGGCTCCTGCAGGCAATTTTCCCTTAATCTGAGGATTTCCATCCTGAGCTGAAAACCTCTTTTCACCGGGGGATGTGCTGCAACCCCCCGAACCATCCCCCTCTCGCATTAAACTTAACACTGCCAAAGCAAAACAGCACTGTCTAACAACACTGTGTGACATTTTCGAAATCCGTGAAATTGAACAGACTAAATAAAGACTGCATTCACTTTTCGCTTTCACTTCTCGCGTTCTGCGGCTTATCTTTTGCCTTTTCTGAATCAAAGGTAGAAAATATGATCAAGATGCTTGTTGGAAGGCGTCTCTCAGCTCACACAGACACTCACATACTGTTAAGAGGACGCTATTCACCCCAGACACACAGAGAGGAAATGAAAGTGCAAAGGTGCTTAAAACACCTTTGATATATTGTTGAGTCTTTGCAAGCTTTGTGCGCATGTTATGATTACAACATCTACTACTTAGGCCTGTCACAATAACTACTTTCGGTGGAAGACATATTGTCCCAGCAAACATTTGCGATAAACATTATTGTGATTCTGAGACCATTTTACTGATATCATGATAATATACTAGCATAATCATGCAAGTACACTCATTCAAAGAGAAATTAAGTTTTAATTCTTGAGAGTATTCAGACATTGGAATTATTATTATATATTATAAAATATCCTAAATAAATAAATGTTTCTGTTTCTGTTTTTGTGTTTGTTTATGTATGGAGGAGCTGAGCCCCGCCCACAGTGAAAACTCAAATAAGAGGACAGAAGTGGAAATGACAGCAAAACGCGTAGTTTTATTTTTATTAATTAATCAAAATGTTAGGGACAATAAACAAACAGGTATGTAAACACAACAGGCAATATCATACATGACCTTATTCATTATTAACAGACCTTGATAACTTGATAACGTAATTATCGTGACAGGCCTACTACTCCTGTTCGTGTGTGTGTTTGGGTGTTTAGCTTACAACTTTGACCAGCTGCGAGATGGAAACCTCGAACTCCACAGTGACGGGGTCAGAGACATTCTCCACTGGTCTGATGAACTGGTTATATCTTCTGAAGAGTTTCCTGAAGAGACGGTCTTCTGCCTTGGATGAAAAGCAGTCTGGAGAGACACAAAGAGAGCAGAGACAAAGCGGAGAGGGGCAGACAGAGAGACGGAGAGAGAGATCATTGACTGGATGAGTGAATGTGAATAAAAAGAAGAGTGGGAAGAAAATGCAACTAATTCATTGGAAATCTAATTGTCTCTAAGAAGGCTAATGCCGGCAGTGCTAATAAATCACAGAACTGTGAGAAAAACAGACATCATCCGTTTCCAGTTTTAATGCAGCGTCACATCAATAAGTCTTTTGAGTTTGTGGATTAATGTTTCATGATATTTGATGAATCGTCTATAAAGAAGTCTCTGAGGATTATAGCTCCTCTGCTCAGATCATCAGAGTTAGAAGTCTACTTTGAACAAGCCAGTGACATGAGTTAACTTTTGAGACGTTTCTTTGTGTGATTTGACGGAGTCACAGTGTTAAAAACTGTAAAGTCAGGGAGCACAAAGCAGCCATGGCCAATCTGAATGATACAGTTTCGTAATATGTGAGCTGTTATCTTGTATTCTTCAGGGTCATTCGCTGCTTTATTTTAGTCTTAACAGGCATCACTGAAAATCATTGTAACTGACCTGAATTCATAAATTAACTGACCACCACTGCAATTCGTGCAGTGTCACTTTAAAAACCCCAAGAGTAATGCTGTCTGCCTATTTAGATAGCATTTGGGCAGGTGGTATATTTCCATATCCAAGATGTCCAAGAATAGAATTCATTCAAGCTTAAATAAAAAATCTAAATGGAGATGAATCGCAGTGACAAGCATGTCCTCTTTTCTAGGTAGGTGTTGGCAGCTGAGGGGGCTCATCCTGCATAAGAACATGGTTTATTATAATTTACCTAAATATAGGTATGTGTTTGGTTGGACTGCGGCTTACGTGCTGTATACATTACCAAAATAAGTAGGGCCTTATTTACTAATTATCCAGGAAGGAACCTAGAAGGCCCGAGGCACAGTATCAGCATGTCTACTGAGTGGAAAATGCACGGCAAGCTATTTTAACTTAGTGCAGAGGAATTGAAGGCTGTAGCCTGAGGACAGGAGATGAAGTGCTGAAAGTTTTTTTTTCTTTTTTAGCGCAGGTGAGGAGTCGAGATGCGGGAAGAGCTTCTCGCTCTGTTAGTGTTTTCGCCCCATTCTGTATTCAGATTTATTTGCCTTTCCTCTGTGTCAGAAACATTTCACTCCTGCAGATAATGTAACACTGGTTCATGTTTGTGTTATCATGGGAATCAGGACTGTGGCAAATTCAGAACACCGTCCCATAGGTGCTAAATTGACCCAAAATTGACCCTGAAAGTAAATTCAATGTTAAAAAGACCAAACTTCATTTTTGATACTATTAATGTTGAGACTTTTTCATGTGGCAGAGTCCACCATTTCTGCCAGCATTCAAATTACTGTCCTGATTTCAAGGAATACAGTCTTTCTGTTCACTCTCCTGGTGCTGTAACATAACAGTAACTTAAGTTACCAAATAGTTCCTGTTGCCAGTGCTTCACATTTAGAGCATTTATCATGTGGGGGCTTTTATTTTAAAGCAGCGACCGGACACACAATGTCACTGTAGTTTGCGGTAATCGCAATCATGAATCACAAATGCATTTATATTACACAGTCATTTTGTACATTGTTTAAGAGCAGGTCCGTTTTACATATAATATGAAACAGTAATTCATCAAGACGGGAAAGCAACTGAAGCTACAAACTATCAGCCAGAACTATCAACTGGTTATTCTCCATTTCCATCTTCAGTTTGACATCGCATTAACTCTAACCAATTTCTGTTGGGTGGGGAGGTTGATTTTTCCTAACCAATCACTGGAGACCAACCAACATTTTTTCACTCTGACATCATCACAAATCAACATTTGGTCATAGACTTTCCACAACTAGATGCAACATGAAAGATACCCTGGATGCATTGGTTGTTGACGTTCTGGGACTCCATGTCAAGTTCTGCCTGTTACATTCATTTCAAAATACACCATTTTCACAGGAACATTAATGTTTACATACAGTCTCTTTCGAAATAAACAAACTACATTGGTACAACACTGCATATTGGCTTGTTTTTTCAACAACTAATGCACGTGGTTGGGTTTAGGAACAAAGAGCAGGGTTTGGCTTTAGAATCTTAAGGCACGTGAACACTGCTCTCCTGGTGAAAGTTGGTGTTCGTTGCTGCCTTAACTTTCATTTTTGTCCCGCTGCATTTTCCCCTGATGTTGCCGGCCACCATTAAACTGTTACGACCACCGGCCGCGTATCACGCCAAGGTTAAAGGATGGCTTTTTCGTCAATGTCTGACATTGGAAGTCACAGCCAAAGTGCTAGATTTTGACAACTTCAGAGTGACTGTCTCATTTAAGTCCACACTGATGCGTAGCCATGCTCACCCACCTGTTTTGCTCTAAGAGTAGTAAACGTAAAACAAACTACGATGTCGGGCAATATAGAGAAGACATCCCATCTCTGTATTGATTTAGAACAGCCTAGATATCAGCATCTATCTTGTCTACAGAGCTCACCATTGTTATTTTTATTCCTCATTGGTTCTGGCTTGACAGCATCATTACTACCACTCATGGCCCTGGTTGGTTAATCAAGTCCCCCACTGGTTGTCCTTTTCTTTTAACCAAGAAACTGCTGTTTCATGTCACCATGCCAGACAAATCATTAAACTTAAATTTGTGGAGTGGGCAGATTCAAAGGTCTGAACTCAGGCAAATCAACTGCTGTTGTGTGAAGAATTACTTGTGCTGTGTGCAGTATGAAATCAGATTGTGGCTCGTGGTTTGATGGGAAAGGGACATTGTCGACTGCCACTTTTATTCAAACAAAATTAGTTTGTTTGGCTGCACTGTAAACTGACAAATTAGCTGCAGAAGAAGTGTTTGCCATCTCCAAAATTCTGGGATATCTTGTATTAAACAACACTTGCTGTTACCATGGTTACTACAGATGTTGCCAAATCTAGTTATGATATTAAATGGCAGTGAAACTGCACACTTTACCCAGATGAACCAGTTTATTTTGGTCGTGTAAGCTGTGAAAGTTTTCAAAGTGAACCATATCAAAGCGACAAGTTGAAAGTTCTCCACACAGTTTGCTGCCTTGAGCCCAAGTGAGTCACAACGGCTATGCCTCCCGTTGTTTGTGAGGGTGATCACCCACTCTTCCTCCTTCCAGACCCCCAGTGCTCCCAGAGTTCTCACACAAAGACCGTGCTACACCCCCCCCATCATCCTCTATAAATATCCAGATCAATACCACATTCTTCTCTTCTGGGCAGCTCTCAAGGTTGTTGAATGGAGGAGAGGATGCAAGAGGGAGCTGGATTGGAGAGGGAATGCACAGAAGGGATAAAGAAAGCAAGAAAGATAAAACAAACTTATGTTTGTTTTTTCTTTCTTGCTTTCTTTCTTTATGTTTGTAATAAACAGACAAAAAGACAAAGAAATATGGGAAGCAGTTAGACAAAGAAGACGTCTCCCATTCAGCAGAACTTTGCAGAATTTCTGTCACCTCAAAGGCAGAGATTTTTCAGAGCAGATTTTGCCTTGAGGTTCTTTTGTTGTTTTACCCTAAACTCTTCTTCAAATACGACCCTCATTTGATTAAAACCAGCAAAACTGAATTTGGGATAGATGAGAGAGAAATATCTTAATTAAAGTGTAGTTCTTTGGAGGAGGCCTTGAAATCCTAATGATGAAACCATGTTGACCCTATTACATCAAGATCCCTTCCTCAAAGGCAAGAGATAACCCTGTTCATGCAGACAACAATGACACCAGAAACCCAGCTGGTGCTGAACTCCTGCTGACAGCCCTCCTGAGAGAACGACAAGAGGAATTAAAAAAAATGCGAGGAGAGGAGAGGAGAGGAGAGGAGAAGAGAGGAGAGGAGACTGAAAGCAAAGCCTTCTTAAGATGTCACTCAGAAGATTATATGAATCCAGACTGTAGTTTTGTATCTAGTAGCTGCTAGCATGCCCTAATGCTATGCTAAATAGAGTTTAAAGGGGGCATGATACCAAACATCTGATCCATGTTTGGCAAAAAAGTAAATAGCAAATAAATGCCAATACACAATGTTGTATGTTGTTGTCTTGATCACAGAAGAGAAGAGAAGAGAAGAGAAGAGAAGAGAAGAGAAGAGAAGAGAAGAGAGGTAATTCTAATTAGAAGGTAAAAGAAAAGAAGTGGAGAAATTAGATGGACTGAAATGGACTGTCATGGTGCATCGTCTACTTGTTGGTATAATTACAAAGGCAGAGCTGCTCTCTGCTACACATCCACTGACTAACCCAGCTCTTTGATCATAACAGGACCCTGCACTCACACGCGCACACACACACACACACACACACACACACACACACACACACATTTAACATGGTCAGATGCATTTCACGTTGGGAATCATAAAAGAACCAATTATGACAGAAAATGAGCCACAGGTTCTCCCCACTTTCATCTGGATTTGTCACATTTCTGTCCTCTCTCCCTCCCTCTCACTCTCTCCGTGTTTCCAATTATGACTCTACCAATCTCACTCGCCAGTTTTCACTGGCTGCTTTCATCTTGCCAGGATTAACATATCACGTGGCGAAAAGGTAAAGGGTGCAAAATTATTTACTAAAACAAAAGTATATAGAAGACAGGTGAAAATGTTTTACATAATGCCTTAACTAAAACATGTTGCATCTTGCTATTCGTTACCAACTAAATAAGCACTGAACTATTTTTCAAACGACAGTTTTGTAAACCCCTCCCCCACACTGCAGTTATCCAATCATAGCTTAGAAACATACTAGACAAGGCAGGTCTGTCATGTTGTGGCTTTTTGAAGCAGTGTACATGAGGATGACGTAAGAGCAAAGCAAGGCAAGGCAGCTTTATTTGCAGAGCACATTTCATAGGGCAATTCAAAGTGTTTTACAGAGCTATAAAATATAAGACACAATGAAGGACACAGACTTAGAGTAAAACAGCAATGAGAAGGTATTCAAAAGGTAAAATTACTGATTGATTTACAGTTTAAAGAAAATCACCATTAAAAATTGCAAAAGTGCAGGCAAGAGGCGCAAAAATAAAAAAGATTATTTTAAATTGATTTCAAATTAAGTGAAGTAGGCAGTGTAAAAAAGGAATGTGTAGTCAGAGTCAGGGCTTGCCTAACATCATCTGGAAGGTTATTCCAGGTTTGTGCTGCATGATAAGAAAACGCTGCTTCATCATGTTTTGCTGTAACTCTTGGGACGGTCAGATGTCCTCAGGGTCCTAGAAGGTTCATATGTCACAAGCGTGTCAGAGATATATTTGGGCGCTTTGCCACATGATTTATACACAAGCCACAAGATTTTGAAATCAGTTCTCTGAGTGACAGGTTACGAGTGTAAGGATTTTACAACTGGACTAATGCGGTAATTTTTCCTAGTTTTTGTCAGGACCCGAGCAGCAGCATTCTGAACAAGCTTAAGAGATACTTTGCCAATATTTAATCATCTTTGTATATAATAATGTTGGTAGTATGTGTTAACAGACCAGTGCTCAATCTCCCTACTCATGTCTCAAAGCTCAAAAGATTTACATCAGCTCTTTGGCTGCTGCTCAAATTACAGATTGTACTCATGATTCTACTTCCTGATTTTCAAATGCCCGCCACCATGGACGCAAGGTATATGAGCAAATACAGAAAGAGACCCACCCCTCTTCCTCTTTCTGTCTCTTTATCTGTCAAACTTAGGCAAAACTCAGTTCAAATTATTAAACTAGGCAGGCTGATCAAAATATAAGCCAAAATTCTTTCACTGCATTGTTTGCTTTGCACCTAAAATGTCTTGAGAAACATATTATAGTGCGCTGCTTGGCTCTTAGGATTTGTGAATCTGTTTCTTCTATTGTAATATTTCTCACCCTTTTTTAGCTTACCATTTGACAGTAATGTGAGTGGCCTTTCCTAAAGCAGTCCTATGTACTGATATAGTGGGAAAAGCAAAGGTGTTACATATAACGTCAGCCATGGCCCAGTTTTATGCAAGTGTCCCAGTAAGCGTGACAGTGAGCAAGCAAGCATGATATAAGGACTCTGAACCTGAAGCAGCTTCATGAAATTCAGCCATCATGATTTTGTTATTCACACCTGTGATTTTCCTACTGTGACAAAATGTCTTCTGTGAAAACGGACTGTTGTGTTATCTTTGTGAGATCTAATTTGAAAATTCCCCAGTTAAAATCATTGTTAAACATAATTTTGATCAAGAGTTCAATCAGGATTGTCGACCATAGGTTGTTTATTTTACCTGTTGGGAGCGAGTTACTGCCCCAAGCGAGGGAGTTCAAGTATCTCGGGGTCTTGTTCGCAGGTGAGGGTAGAATGGAGTGTGAGATGGATCGGCGGTTTGGTGCAGTATCTGCAGTGATGCAGGTGCTGCGCCGGACCGTCGGGGTGAAGAGAGAGCTAAACTAGAAGGCGAAGCTTTCGATGTACTGGTCCATCCACGTCCCAACCCTCACCTATTATCATGAGCTCTGGGTAGTGACTGAAAGAATGAGATCGTAGATATAAGCAGCTGAAATTAGTTTCCTCAGAGGAGCGACTGGGCTCAGCCTTAGAGATAGGGTGAGGAGCACAGATATCAGGAGGGAGCTCGGAGTAGAGCTGCTGCTCCTTCGAATCAAAAGGGGTCAGTTGAGGTGATTCGGACATCTGATCAGGTTGCCTCCTGGGCACTTCTCATTAGAGGTGTTCCAGACACATTTAACTGGAAGGCAGAACATGCTGGAGGGATTACATATCTCATCTGTCCTGGGGGTTCCTCAGGAGGAGCTGGAAAGCACTGCTGGGAGAGCAACAGCAGGGGCAGCAGGTTGAGCAAAGCAGTTGAAAATGGATGGATGGATGTTATAAATTATACTATTCATCCACTAATTTAAAATGATATTCGAGCTTGGAAGGAAACGGACTGTGTTTTGTGATGGGGTGATGCAAGTGAATTTCCATCACTGCGGATTGGAGCCAGAGCTGATGAATACCGGTGACCACTGCAAAGTCATCTGACCCGGGTGTAAATGTAGATTGGAACCTTTCCTATTGTATGCAAAAGTCAGATGTTAGTGAGTGTTAGTGGGTTTATTGTGCGGTGGGAAAGCGACATAACTCTCTCATCCAAAGTGGGTTAAATATTAACAAGCTAATGTTAGTTTGTCAGTTGATTCAGTTAGCTGAGGAACAGTTACACCTGTCAGTAAACTGGCGTAAATTTAGAATGATGCAGGGATGAGTCCTAAAACCCAGAATTAAGTTAGCATTATAATATTCATGGTTCCCTCGTCTTGAGGTCAATGAGTTTTGTGAATGGGTTTTTGGTGTGGTATCTAAAATAAGGTCTGTGGTTTGCTTAAGAGACTTTTGCATTTTGTTCTATGACATAAAACATGCCAGTAATTACCCCACTTGTGAATTTTGAACCCTTTAGGTGTCTTAAAAAAGGCAGCTCCCAACAAGTAGCCAACAGACTACAGAATGTCATCACATAAAACTCGGCTTTACAGCCTCGTTGTGGTGGTGATGTTAAGTTATGCATCTATAGTGTAGTTTGTTTATAGCTAACATTAGCTTTTTATTTCTGGCAATTTTATCTACACTTAAAAAATCATGAAAGTGGTGTTCAGTTTTGAGGATTGTCTTGCTAAACAACACATTTAAGTATCAGTAACATTTGTTTGCCACAGAGCTTGTTATCTGCAAAATCAGAGATCAAATGGGAAAATCCCATTTTGCTTTTCCATGCGGTAACCAGGGCGACGCTAACTCTATTTAGCAACAACTAATCTCTGCAAAAAAACTTGCTTATGTGGTACAGCCTGGTTTAATTTATGTATAAATAACCACTTACAAGGGTGGTAAAACTGGCTCCTAATCAGCACCAATACAATGACACTACTGTGACAATACTGTAAGCCATATGTTACATGGAATATAGCGTTTTGTAGTTTTAATTTTAGCAACTTTTTTGTACTAATTCTGTGCTGTCATGTCAGGCATGGAGAGGCTGTGTCCTTCCAGCATTTCTTTTTTGACCATTGCATGAATTATTGACTATATCTGTTCTAGTATGATAATAATTCAATTATAAGAAGCAGTCCGATGTGTCTTCTGACATCACTGTACAGCTATAAAGTCATTGGTCGAGCTAATTTTTTCAATCAGACTTTTTTTTAAAACAAAATTCAGCTGCAGCTCATGGTTGAGGAAATACGAGGAGGTCATGATTACAGTAAACTCAGCTGAATGTGCTGGTAATGTACTCAAACGACACTGTATCAATTATTGAAGTCACTGTGCAGAATCTGTCAAAAACCACTTAGAAAGCACCTTAGTTAAAATATAGATCCTGTGAGATATTTAATGCACTCGAGACACGAGGGTCTCAGGTCAACTTACATACTATAAAAAAAGTAGTCCACGGATGACTGTCATTGAGGATGATGATGAAGAGCGAGTTTGAGTAGATGGAGGAGGGGGGAACGAGGGAGAAGGTGAAGGACGGATAATGAGTGATGGAGAGGAAGAGACCATTTTATGGGCTGTTTGAGAGGATACTGTTAGAGAGCCATTTAGCCTTCATTCTCCCCTGAGCATGCAAATGCTTTTAAAGGAGAGTGAGCGAGAGAGGCAGAGAGGAAACCAGAGAGAAGCAGGGGTGAAAGAGAAAGTGTGTTTTTACTTTTACATCTTCAGCATGTACAACGCTTGTATGGTAAACACTGTATAAAGGAGTAATTGCTCAGCGATGAGCCGGAATACTCTGTTCGTGCTGTTTGTTTTCCTTTTGTGCCCGTAAAGCTGAGTTGAAATGCCGGAGTCAACTGACAGAGATTAAACGGGGAGAGAAAAGTAGAGAGAGGGAGAGAGACAGCAGAAAAGACAGAGATAAAACTGAGTAAGATGAAGTAGAAAGCTGATGACAGCAACAGAACCTGAGAGATTTGTGAGTGAGAAAGTGTGGAGACAGGTGCAAAGAGCCTGAGAAGATAGGATAGTGGAGCAGGGATAGGACTGTGTGTGACTGTGTACATGTGTGTGTGTGTCCAGTAAATGGAATAGAGAAAGATGAGAAACGTACGACAGCAAAATGCTCTTTCTTATCACTACAGTGTCAAACCTCCGCAAACAACTTCCTTTCATTCTGTCTTTGTCTTCTTTCAAAGGAGATATACGCACTAATATAGGGCCAATACAGTACTATTACAAGCCTCATGACATTCACAGAAGACCGCACACGTCTCTGTGCACTCACACATTTTCATGCAGGAAGAAAATGAACATTTTTAACACCCAAAATGAGCAGATCAAATAGAAATTGCACATCTTTCCCTCAAGGCGCTTTCCCCCCAAAAAGTGGGTTACATGAATTTGAATAATGTTTCATGTACAAGAGTCGTTCAATCTCTGTAGTTTAGTATCTCAACAGTGGTTTCCTCATTTAGAAATGAACATTTTTGTAGTGATTAGGCTTAAATGACACCCTGAAGTGGCCATTTTCTTATCTCTGGACTTAAGGAAATGTCATCTTAAAGGTCCAGTGTGTAAGATTTAAGGGGATTTATCTAGTAGTGGGAATTGCAGATCGCAAACAGCTGAAACTTCTCCTAGGTAGAATTCCTTCAGTGAACCAGGAGCTGAATTATCCACAGAGGTCTGTTTCTCTCCAAAACAAATGGATCAGGTGATTAAAACTGTTAAAAACACTGAATGAAGCAGTTTCACATTACAAATCAGTGTTCTTCCTACACTGTTTGGCACATTGCAGATGGGTCACTCGCCCAGCACCTGCTAAAGTGTGCTCACCTGTTTCCCTGATACCTTAATGTGTCCCCACTTTAGTTCTAATCCAGACGTTCAGGAGGCATTTATAGAGAACCAAATTATCTACCGTGGTCTCTATCTCTCCAAATCAAACAAACGTGGTGATTTAAATCAGTAAAAACACTGAGTAAAGCAGTTTGACTTTGCAAATCAGTGTTTCTCTGACACTGTTTGGCATGTCAGAGAAGGGCCACTTGCCCAGCACCTGCTACTGTGTGCTCACCTTTTTTCTCTGATTACTTAAGATCCAGATGTTCAGGAGGTTTTTACCAGGAGCTGAATTATCTGCAGATGTGTCCTTATCTCCAAAATGACCAGGCTAAGTGATTTAAACAGGTGAAATCACTTTAAAAAGCAGTTTTACGTTAAAAAATCAGTGTTTTTCCAATGCTCATCTCGGAGGGGCTTCTAAGTCCAGTGGCTGTTGGGAAAATGCAAATGGCCCTGTCTAGAGCCAGTGTTTGGTTTGTCCATTCTAGGCTACTATAGAAACATGACGGTGCAACATGGCAATCTCCACAGTCAATGACCCAGTCCCTATGTAGATATAAATGGCTCATTCTAAGGTAACAAAAACACAATAATTTTATACACAATTATACACTTAAGAAAACTCAGTTTTCGCTAATATAGACCCCTAAATTCGACACAGTGGACCTTTACACTTGGAGAAGCTAGAGCACAAACAACTAGGCATCAACAATGTGTCTTCTCTACTTATATGCTATATTATTACGAAAAGCATTAAAACAGAAACCTCTGCTGGCGCATGTTATTTATTACAATATTGCCTTTCTGTTGACTGACACTGGATTCGTGTGTTCAGTGGAAATTAACAAAACACTCCCAAACTTTATGTGTTCCCGTTAGACGGGCAGCTGGGTGCTGATGACAACAGGCAGATGATTACAGCGTTGTGAAATGAACACTGCAGTGTGAGGTGTTCTCGATACATTTATCTGTGACTCAGTTTGTGTTTAGCCCCGCCCCCTCTGCTCTGTGTTCTGCTCTATAAATGCTACTGTGATATAAGCCTTGTTACCACGCAGCTACACACACACACACACACACACACACCTCATAACCACAGTTCAGTGACCGGATCATCAGTCATGCATTCAAATACACAGCAGCCTCTATTTGAAAACAAGGGACAGCGTGATGAAAATACCTACAGGCTGAAGTAACACATTAGTAGTAGCACATTTTTAAACCACCTGAAGCAATACATATACTGTATGTATGTGTACATGCTATTTACTCCTTGTGTGTTCATGCATTTTGAAGGCACAGGGACCTTGTGTGTATATGAGTTGGTGTAGATGTGTAGTAGACTAAAAGTCTTGAGGTACGGCATGCTGTTTGTCACAATTACCCCACAGTCAGCCTGAAAAAGGATGTGATGTCACAGTTTTGATGTAGGTATTATATGAATGTTGATTAGAGAGAATACAAATTGTAATCAGTCTGTTTCTGCAATGCAATGCTACAGTTTTTAGTCGGGTATACTGCACTTAACATGGTGGTGATACAGCTCCAGAAAAGTGACTTTTAAAGCTCCAGACACAGTGCATAAGTGTTTTTACTGGATGACTGATCACATCCATAAGTTTAAAGTTGAATTTAGGTGAACTCTGATATGTGTGACCATCAGAGCTGCCTGCGGATTGCACAGAAACAGGAAATGCATGGTTCTCTATAGAAGTAAACAGGAGACAGAGCAAAATGTTTGTGTAGTGAAAAAGTGATTTTTAAGTGTCCTCAATTCAAACATGTCTCACACAAAATATGTTTATATACCACACGCTTGCTTTGCCAAATATGCTACAGAGGAAACATAATTGCTGCCCTGATTACATTCATTAGCAAAATTTCCTCTAAACCAGGAGTGTGACATCCCTATAGTGCACATTAGGAAGAGGTCCAAGTGGATGCATGCACAAAGCACAGGATATTGGCATCTCTGAAGAGGTTCTTGTCCAGCGTCCAACATGTTGGGCTTCTAAAAAAATCTTCAAATCAGTGTTGATGTTCAACATTTAATGAAGACTATGATCTTTGTTTAACCTTGACCAAGTGCTTTGGGTTGCCAAAACATAAGCAAAGATGTTGTAGGGGCCATGACAAAGAATTCAAGTCTTTGCAGTTTACACATACAATCAGGACAGACAGTATAATATTTTCCTCAATACGTGAGCATTGCATTTCCTCCAAAACACACACATTCATTTTATTGCAAGTGAAGTTTTTTTTAGCAGATGAAAAAGCTTGTTTTGTTATCGGGTAAAAACATCTGTAAAAATACGTTGAGATTTGCAAGGGTTCTAAAATTTGTAAAGGTGTAGATATTCTCAGATTTATAAGTGGTCTAAAATTTGTGAATTTGTAAAATGATCAGACGTGTGAGAGTACTTGAACCTATAATGATGCAAAGCAATTTGTCAATGTGCAGTGAGACTTGTAAATTTTACTATGATTTGTGGAAATGTAAATCAAACATAACACTTTAAACTTCATTGCACAAAAAAGTCCTAAGCCTCAGAGTAGATGTTTGAAAGATATCAGGAAAAAGCTTACCTGCTAGCTGGCTGCCATTAGCTACTGTAGCTGAGTCTCCCACTAAATATACCAGCAACTTCAGGAGTATTCGCACATGGGAGACGTTTGCCCTGAGGCCTTTCAAGTCTATTGATTTTAACCCAAACCACAACCTTTTTCCCCCTAACCTTAAGCAAGAAGTCCCTTTATGGAAGACAGCCCTGAAGACAGTTTAAGATGGTTTGACGGACTTCCCAGAAGTCCCTCTGACTTTAGCAGTGTGTCTGAGTTCACATTTACATGTTCAGCTTGAGAATCAGGTTCAAAACTTTTCACACTCATTTATAAATATTTAGATGCAAACTTTGCTTCTGAAAATGTGGAAAACAAGGGAGTGCAGAGAAACACACACAGACACACATATAAACACTCACACACAAACACCTCCCAGCCAGGAGGGTCATGCATGGTATAAAATATGTGTGTGGAGCCTGATAAACCATAAAAGAGCCTATCTGCCACCTTGCATAAATCAGATATGCTGCTATTTATGCCCGTGGAGCAAATGTTTACGTTACTGCTTTGAAATGCCGCAGCATAATTACTCTCCCCCTGCATCTATTCCACAGAGTGGCTCCAGGTCACATCCAGGCTCTCTGCCTCAGCTGCGGTCAGTGATTAAGTCTGGGTGCATTTCAATAATACCACATCCCTCCTTCCCTCTTCCCTCCTTCCTTTCCTCCCTTCCTCCCCCTCCTCCTGCTCCCTTCCATTAATCTGTACCCTCTGCCTCTGTCACTCTCTTCCTTCCGCCCTTCCTTATCGCATCAATTTCACAGACAAAGCTGTTCTCATCTTGTTTTAACCTAATCCCAACCACCAATACATCCATAATGTTGCACTGACATTAACTTCTTCCTAAGATTAACCAAGCTAAGCAAAGCTTGTAACCCTACAATACCCCCTTTGAAGAGGTGAGGATCCATCAAAATGAGCCTTAAATGACCCCAATTCAATAAATATCCTCACTCTAAAACTTTCTCCCTCTTTCACAAACACATACAGGAGCAAACACACTCATAAAAAAGTCAATACAACTTTTTTTAATCATACCATAATTGGGGTATAACCAAAATAAGGTTATCAGACTTATCCAAAGACGCACATGGCATTGAGAAAGGTTTTTATCAAATGCCTGCAGACGGCATGCCTGAAATCCGCCTATCTGCCCTCTCTCTGGAAAAATACAGTGTTAGCACAGGCCCTGCGTAACTCTACAAAACTCTCTCACCAGCCGTAAACAGGGAAACAGATCCTGTAAACAAATTCATAATCTGTTTTGGTTTCCTGAAATCACGACTGACGCCTCAAAACAAAATTTGCATTCATCAAAATTAATTTCCCGGATTCTTCTGCATTTCATTTTGTTGGCCTAGTTAACACAAAACCAAGTCCTGGATATGTGTATGTAGGGATGAGGTTTATGACACGATCACATCGCGAGGAAAACAACAACTTTGAATTTATAGTGGCTGAAAAGGACAATTTGGCATCAAATCTTAGGACACCAGCGATTTTTTTTTTTTTATACATTTTCAAATCACTGAAAAATAGTTGAGGCTGATTATCTATGACCAGCTTTAATGGCTGAGGAACTTCTTGGCTTTTACGCACAGGGTAGAAACTCCAGCACATTCCTGCTGAGACAAAGTTATTGAAAAGCGTTTGACTGAACCATCACAAAATCTGTCCGGACACTGGCGCGCAAATCTCACATCATATCATCTCCTACTCTAACAACCCAAACGATCTGATAATCTTCATGTTTCTGAAAGCATCAAATCTACCTGCTATACAAGCCTACCTGGGTTAAATCCTACTTACCTTGTGCCATCAAACCCACGAGAAGAAGCAGCAAAGTCCATCTCGCCGCCGGCTGCATCTCTCCCCGGTGTCGTTTGGGGATCCTCTTCACTTTTTTTCAGAGGGAACTCTGTCGGTTCAATCGATGAGCAAAGAAATAATTGAGTGTAATGGCACGAAAACGTGCGTCCCTCCCCTGGTGCCGCCTGTCTCGCTCTGCCGGTGCGCTCCTTCCTGATCTGATCCGAACTTGATTTCGCTCGTCCCTCCCCTACGAGCGCAAAGCTCCCCCCTGGCGCATCCATACGGACTCCACACAGGGAGGGAAGAGCCGCCCTAACACTTAGAAGGATAATAGACGTAATTTGATTCATTGGATGACAGGAAGAGAAAATTATTACATAAACACAATAAATATGAGCCTAAATTCATGAGGGATGTTTGGCACTGGTGACACTGCACTCACCATGTTTTTATAGGTTTAAACAATGTTAGGATTGCGCAAAAAAGCCAAAACTCACATTTGGTAGCATTCAAATGGCTCTTAATTTGTTTGTGTCAAGTCAGAAAGGTCAGTAACCACAATGATGAAAGAGACTAATGTCTGACTTAATTGCAGATTGTCTTAAGTAGGAAGCTGCTCCGCGTTTATACCAGGTTGTCGGCTGATACAGACGTGGTACAAAGTTTCTATGAGATGGTAAAGGCAGGAGTGAATGATTTCTCGCCCCTGGTGTGTGTAGAGATAACAGTACTTCAGCACCACGGACAGCGCCAGCGTGTTTCGGTGAGCTGCCCGTGGTGCTGAAGTCAGTTTACTCTATTTAGAGGAGTGTTTCACATTAGATTAGATGTTGAAAGACATCTATCTGAATCATGTCAGTGTACTCTGGCGAGTTTAAGTACAATCTTTGCATCACTTCAGACTGTTTGCGTCGCCACATCCAGGATTTGGAGACGGACCGTTCAGCGTGCTGCTGTGTCTTTTCCCAGCCACTAAACTGCAGCACTGCGCTGCGCTGCGCTGAGGAGGAAAGTTTAGCTGCTCGGAAACATCGTTTCATGTCTCATTGAGAAGCGTTGCTCGTATTATATGCTCCCCAGGTGCCTCCGGATCGCGCTGATTATGTTTAATTTTAGCCCGCGATTTTCCACGCTTGGTTTGACGTCATCCAACAAAGTAATTACAGGAGTGATGCTCAACCGAGCCGAGCCGAGCTGAAGCAAAAAACCTTCAGTGAGTGGTTGGAAAGTGAAGGAGACAGAACTAGAGGATGTGTCCTGGACAGAGAGGGAGAGGGGGACTGGATTTACCTATTAACTCGATGTTAGTGTGTGTGTGCAAATGTGTAGATGCAGGGGACACGCCCCCCTCAATATTTAGAACATGTGCATCTGTTTCCCCTAATAAAAACATAAAGATAGCAGAGGACCTTTATTTGACACAATTAAAGACATTTACACTATAAATTGGTGCAGAGAATTCACCAGAATGCTGGAAATTAAGTGTTTGATGGTCTAAACTTTCTGTCAAACCCCCTACTTCATATGTGCCCCCTTAAGTTTTAAAACGAAACTAACGCCCTTGTGTGTGTGTGCCCTTCCCCACTTGCTTATTCAAGGACACACACCCAAGGACACACACAAACACACAAAGGTGCTTATTTCTGTTGACATTGATAAATTACTGGTGAGGGCAGATTTTCAGACTCTACTCCAGACTGAGCCCTGTGAATTTCCATAGAAAATGGTAATAACTGTCACAAGAAAGGACAGCAGAGGAGATGCCTGCACAGCAAAGTAATTGGGCTAGAAAGCCATATAAAAGTTCACGGGCTGAGATCAATGCAAAAATACTCAATTTATCTAAGACATCAGTGCACAAAAAGCAGGCGACACATCCCCCTCAATATATGAGCATGTTTATTTGTCCATTCTACCAAAAACATGAAAGTAGCAGGGCACTTTCCTTTCAACAAAATTAAAGACATCTGCACTATAAATTAAGAAACTTTGCATAAACATTTATCAGAATGCAAGAAATTAAATATTTGAAGCTCAAAACTTTCTTGAGAAGGACCCCGAAAGCCTCCCTTTCATGTGTGTGGGTGGATTGTGAGACAGCTGAGACTCGTACTTGTAGTTGTTCTGTGTCTCTTTGAGGTATTTTTGTGTCTCTTTGCATCTCCATGTGGTCTTTTGTGTCCCCATGTGGTCATTTTGAGTCTCTTCCTTGTCGGTAAGTTAATTTGAGTGACATTATGCAGTTGAAGGCCGGGGGGCAGGGTCATGACACCTTATATTAGGCCCCTGGGCCTGTGCTCGGCATGCCTGTTCACTAATCCATCCATGCTGATAGGCCTGTTAAATATTTATCCATGCTTACTTATATATTTTGTATTAGATCTTAAAGATGTAATATACATGTTTCAGTATGTTGAATTGTTTTGTCACATAGTTCAGTGACCCATTATTATTTTTAATGTACCATCATTTGAAAAGGAAAATCACTCAGCCACATGTCCGATACACCCATTAATCAATTCCGTTTAGTTTAATCTTTTAAATTGATTACCAAGGCAGTGAAGTGACTGCAATAAGACACGGGATGAAACGATAATTACTTTTGCGATACTTAAGTGAAACAGGGTGGTGTGTTTGCCTCAAGTGAAACTCTACCAGATGTAGGATATAAATATCCTGTGAGTATACGCATCATACTATATGGGTGTGTACACTGTCTATACACACACTTTATGACAGGACCTCCCCCTCACCCTCAGGCCATATCACCAGGACAAACACAATCAACCTTCACAACAATGTCTGAGTGTTGTCACCACAATCCCCTCATTTCAACACAAGTAAAAACATCAAAACAGTGTGCGTCTCTCCTCTTCTTCCTTATTTAGCTATTCGAAGGATTTTAATCCCGGCAGGCAAGTGCTGCATAAAAAGGACAGATGAGGAAAAACAGAATAAGCACGGTGGGGATAATGTGTTTTTGCTGTTGCTGGTGTCGCCATCTGACAAGTGCTGAGCTCACAGTGTGGCGTCATGACACGCTTGTCTTCACCAGCCTTATTAGTGAAGCGGTTTGGAGAAGGAACTAGGTGAGAATCAATGTTTCTGCCAGGATTGTTTAGCGTGACGCACCATGGCCTGTGCTGCTGCTCTGCCCTGGGCGATGTTTAATTCATGTTTTTCGTAAAAGCTGGATGCGCCGAGCCCAAAAGCCATTAGTGTCATCCTCTTTTCTCTCCGCAGCGTCATCTCTCCATTTGCACTTCCTCTCCTTTCAGTCGTCGTCCCAACAATAACTTTCTTTATCAATCTCTGCCCTCCTTTTCATACTTTTCTTTTCATCTCAGTCCTCTTGTTTTACTCAATTCTCCTCACTTGCTCAATCTTCCCTTCCATATCTTCTGTCACCCTCCTCCTTTCACCTCACATACCTCCAACATGCTTTTCCCCCTGCACCTCTTATTCATACAACGTACACTGGTGCCATCTTTCTGCCTCAAGTGAAACACAACATATAAAAATATCTATCTGCCTCGCTAGAACTTTTAGACCATCCTGAATTATTCACATCCACATATCTGCGCCACATCCCCTGACCCCGAGAGAAGTGCTTTTATTTTCATCTCCAAGTAATGAAATCTGGATGGCCTTTTTTATTCTCCCTGGCATGATCGTCTCACCGAGGTGGGTTTAATGGAGCGGAGGTGATCAGAGGCTTCTGGAAGCTTCCAGGAGGCAGGGAGGTGGATATCATGTCTTCCCTGTGTGGTGAGAAAAGAAATAAGAGTGCTGGTATAGTATAGTAGGTCAGGGTTGCAATATGGACAGAGCAAAAGGCATGACTGTCAGAGAGGTTCAGCGCTGCTGCATCCAGGAAATCATTCAGACTGACTCACCAAACAATAGTCTGTTCTACGAATGGCTGACTGTGATGAAATGCACAACACAAGTGAAATATATCATGGTGATACAATACATGCACTTTATAAGTTGGTCTAATGAGGCCATAAGAAGAAGATTAAATATAGTTTTGACTGTCTAAATACAGCGCTGTTTCTGGCGATTGGGTTGGCAGTTCATATGTGTCATTCTTTGCACTCTGCTGACCTCTTTCTGGTTGAGATCATAGATATAGATTCAAATAAGTTTATTTTAAAAGTTTTTAATTCAACTTATCTCATCCTAGATCTGAATGTTGTAGGTGATTACTGCAACTGTCAAATAGAATTACTCTGCAGCGTTATGGTAAATAGAGTTATTTTAAACAAGTCACTTTTACCACGATTGTCACCACTGTTTTAATGCAAATAAAAAAATATGCATAAATCAAGTGTTTCATTCACTAATGATGAAACTAGGCGGCTGTGGCTTTTGTCCACATGTTGAATCATCCTGGAGCTAGACAATGAACCCCAACGTGCTCCAGTGTCTGTGTATAGGGAACAAAACACCATAATGAATGTAATAAATGACTATTTATTGCTTAAATGGAGGCTTAAGTGCACCCATTGAATCTGATGTCTTTGCATGAGCAATCTTTTGTTTCATTTCTTTTCTCAAAGAAAGAAGCAGTCAACACTTAAGCAGCAAAATATGTATTCAGACCACAAGAAACGACCTCAGTAAACACTTCACGTAAATTCTATGTGGTTGTTGTTCACATAAAATGACATGAGGTCTGCCAGCAGACGCAATCTTGCTCTTGAACGAAGGATTATCAGCTTAATGAACACACACACGCAGATGAATGCAGGTGGAAGACCACATATAAACACACACGCACACACACACACACACACACACACACCTACACAAATACATCTGTTCATTTGTCTGATTACAGAGAGCAATAATTTGATTGGCTCTGCCCACGCAGATCTATTGCTTCACAGTGTGAGGGTACTGTTGTGTAGCTTGACATACAGCAGGGTGTGCAGTACACCTACATTGGGATGATTTACATCAGTAGCAGGTACCATATTTTACACTGGAGCCAGAAGTGAAGGTACACACAGAAACACACACATGCTGGTCTTGCAAAACTAATTTCCCTCGGGACAGTAAATGTCATATGGTCTGCTGCATGTAGACCAAAAATGGGTTAGCTTATGCTGACTATAACTGCAATAAATCAAATTGGGGACACCCATTTCTGCCCCAAATGAAATATAAAACTCCCAGATTACTACTTTAAAGTCCTGAAATGTCCCCATATGTGGCTCATGATAGTCTTCCCATGCACACACTCATGCAAATCACTTCACTCCACAGGTCTCAGTGTGATGAGATTGCAAGTCAGGGATTGTAAACTGATGGGTATAAATGTGAAATAAATGTGGCAGTCTCAGCAGTCTGGCAATACTTTGACTGTTACAGCTTGTGATGGCGAGGGAAGGAGTATCTGACACTCATACATACTCAAGCCACAGGCAAGAGGAATACTTAAACAAGCTCAAAAATCTGTTAGTACATCATAAGTGATGTCTAAGAGCATCGCTCTCATTACTGTCTGCAGAGCTGGATATCTTTTATTCATCACTGTGGCGGCAGAAGGGGAAGGGGGGTATAATTAGAGACCAAGTGTACTGTCAACACTGGCGATGTTTTTACATGTTTTGGAAATCTGAAACGAAGTAAAAAGCCAAACTTAAAGCTCCTGCCAAGTACAGAGCATCAGTGTTGTGCAGACTGTGAAATATCTGAAAGGATAAGTCTTTTAAATATTCAGAGTTGTTCATGGGACAGAAAAGTCTGGCAGTCGTTTTTCGTCTTGAATTTATTTCTCAGTGAAGTGTTTCTGAGCTGGTGTCCTTTCTGGTCATCTTCAGGCAGCAAGCCGAACACACGCACACACACACACTCACACACACACACACACACACACACACACACACACACACACACACACACACACACACACACACAGGCTGACTCACAGAGCGATCAAATATTGTGTGCTGCTGAAAGTGGGTTATCCTGTGGGACAAGCTGACTTAAGCCATCATGCTTAGCAGGCGATATCTAGAGGAGCCACAAAGACACAGTGAAAACTCAGAAAGTATAATACTGCAGGGTCATCAGGGAGCAGCCCACTGCTGCACTGGCACAACTTTATCTTGGCTGCGCTCTCTCTGTGAGACTTAAAAGAAGAATACACTATTCTTCTCTGGTCCAAAATAGTAATTGTATCAAAAATCAATTTCAATTTCTCACAGTGAGCATCAGTGCCTTGCTTGGATGGATTACTGAATGGGTTTACCGGCAACAGGCCCACTGGCCCAAAGTGTCATTCCGCTTAACTGGCCGAGAGAAGACTCAAAATGACCCCAAAAAGATGCAATGTAAAGCGACACAATACTAAGCGACACAAATTGACCAAAAACTGACCCGAAATTACCTCAAAGAAACACAGAATTACTTCAATAAGAAACAAACACCGTGCAGAGACACAAACAACTAAAACAAGACACAAAACAACCACAAGGAGACAAAACATGACCAAAAAAGGAATGAAATTAACTAAATAAGACACAAAATTACCTCAAAGTGACTTAAACGACTACAAAAGACACAAATCAACCACGAGGAGACAAAAAATTACTGCAGAGTGACAAAAAATGACCAAAAGGGGAACAAAATTACCCCAATAAGATACAAAACTTCTTCAGTGACTTAAACAACTACAAAGAGACACGAAACAACCACAAGAAGACAACAAAATTGCAACACAATATGACCAAAATAAGAAATAAAATTACCTCAAAGCGACCTAAACAACCTCAAAAAGGCACAAAATGAACACAAGGAGACAGAATTTAACCACAAAGATACATAAAATTACCCCAATAAGACCCCAAATTACCTCAGAGACCCAAACAACTACAAAAAGACACAAAACAACCTCAAGGAGATGAAAAATGACTACAAAGAGACAAAAAAATGACCAAAAAAAAAGAAATAAAGTTACCTCAATAAGACCCAAAATTACCTCAAAGTGACCAAACGACTACAAAAAGACACAAAACAGCCACAAGGAGACACAAGTTAACCACAACGACGCACAAAATTACCTCAGAGACACAAACAACTTCAAAGAGACACAAAACAACCCCAAAAGATTCAAAATTACCCCCAAAAGACACAAAACGAGCAAAAAGAGACACAAAACCACAAAAAACGATGCATCACAACTACAACCATGCAAAACCACAACAAAGTATCTATGTCTTGCTCCTATGTAAGAGAGCTGTCAGGGCTCTTTGCATGTCTGTGCCCAGGGGCCCATTGTTTCATAATCAGCCCATGGTGCTGTGGTCATTGCAGCGGATTGGTAGCGCCACGCTGCCAGCAGCACTCAGTTGCTCTTAAATGACTTCACTCAGGTGAAGGCACACAAACACACAGTGAGGGCTGGTATCTGGCACACAGCCTGTCCCATGTTCTAAGCTATTTGGGCGTGTAGCGTGAAAAAGGACAGATAATTGGGTTTATCACTGGCGTATTTTTAGTTCCCGTTTCTCCACACGCAATTTACAACAGACTGAAAAGGGGCGGGAGGAAGTAAAGGAGTGGAAGAGCAGAAATAGGGAGAGGAAGAGGAGGAGGATAAGGAGGAGGGGAAGAAGAGGAATGGAGGTTAATAAAGGGAAGAGAAAGGAGGAATGGGCCACAAAGATGGAGCCTGGCACGTGTCCAAGTTTGGTGGAGTGTGTGTGTGTGAAGGAGCACTAGTGTTTCCCTCCTCAGGCACCAGTGCGGTTAGACGGAGCAGAACGAGCCCTCTGGATGACTGCAGGGGTGTCTGACAAACGCTGCTTATTTAGGAGAGCAACCGTAGGAAACTTGAGCAACGCAGGGAGCCAGATTATCCACCATGATCTGTTAACACTGGCAAACGTCGCAGGGCATAAGAATATAAATACGATGGCTGAGTGGTTCGAGGCATTGATAAGTGAGATGAAGAAACAGTGAAAAGTGAGTGCAGGAGATTATTTCCAAGGCAGAATTTTCATTAAGGAAAAGAAGTTTTGATAAAAGTTTTCCATGAGTGTAATGACACGTGAGGTCCAAGTTAAAATAATAGTTAAGGAATATATACTACAGAGCTTACCTTTGGAATCTGAGAGCATTTTGTGTCATTGCGTGACAGCACGCTGGATATTCACTGGAAGCTATGGCCCATTAAAAAGTATCAAATGCACTTCAGTCACCACGGTTACTGTACCTTAACAAATGGACAAAAGGCTCAATGTGTCCGTGTGTGTTGGATAAAAACTGCTGATCTGAAAAGCTGGGTTCACTTAAATTAACACTGCAGCAGAGATCAGATGGGTGAGGGGACGGTGAGGGTTAGAGTAGCACTAAAAGGAGAGATGGAAAGAGATCGGTTAAAAAGCAGTGTCCTGGAAAAGTGCTGCTCTGTGAAAAACAGTGACACCATTCAGAAATCATAGTCACAGTTAGAAGAGAAATGAAAGACGATAACTCATGGTTGCAGTTAGTCTGGCCACAAGTACAATAAGAAATAGCCTTAATTCATATGACATGCTCAGGTTGCTTTGGTCAAACTTAAGTGTTTGGCAGCAGCCAGATGTTTCGACCATTTAACCAAAACTCTTAGATATTTAGATTTAGTTTAATTTAGCTTTATGTATTTTATCCATAGCAAAAATAATTGTTGTTTCTTTTTAAATTACTTTTAGCCCATTATGTCAACCATTTATCTATTTCTTTTTGCCAACTACTTCAAATGTTTGTTCATACTTTTAGCAAACTATTTTTCCATCGTAGCAATCTCCTGTATGTCTGTTTGACTTTTAGCCATTTCAATAGCCTATCTTTAAGTTTAGCTAACCATTTGAACTCTTTATTCACTACTTATAGCTTCCTGTGTAGACTTCTACTCATTTAGTTTTTATGCACTCTCATTTGCAATGCAGGTGTTACAGCTGACTGTGTACGGATCTATATTTAATCCAATCATTATTTCTTTTTTCTTAGTTGAACTCAAGCAACAATCTCTGGGGCTTAAAAATGATGCCACCCAGAAGTGCTGAAAATATCGCAGCTTCACAAATGGCAACTTCAGGCTGGTTCCAAGAGTCAATACCAATAGAAACCCATATTAAAATATCCAACTTTGGGGTGATCTCTAGTTCATTGGGTAAAGTGATTGAATATGTTTACACCCAGGTACAAAGGGAGTTAAATAACTCCCCAGTTTAAATGTTATTAAGGCTTAAACTTATGCATAAGGGCATGGCTATTTTGAGTGACCGATGGATTGGGTTGCCAATACGGCAACAACGTTGGTTAGGTAACGTAACCAACAGAGTATAGGTGTAGCTGTAGCTCTAATGGGCTCTAATGAGTCAAACGTTCTTTTAAGTTGGAAAGTACATTTTGTTTTAATGGTTTAAACTAGCAGATAGTGATAGGGTCATCTCCACCTTCTCGTCCAAATATGGGCACTTCTGGGCTCCATTAATTCAGGATAGTGAGGGTCAAAAAGCCAAATTCAAGGCTTCAAACAAGTCCCCAAGACTTGTTAAGGCCAAACAGTGGAATTACAACTCCTGAGTCTGTCACATGTTGCCATAGGACCCAAAATGACTTTTTACCATAAACTTACACTGTGAAAGAGATGAGAGAGACATCACAAGCCATGCAAAATTATGTCACTATCAGGATCTGATTAATTCGGTCCAATAACATTTAGAAAGTTTAGGAGAGAAACACAATTAAATAATTTTATTCCAATTCGTGCTTAACCAGAAGCTGTCTCAGCTGTTGGAAGTCCCAAGTGCGCCTGCTCTATGGGTACAATGATGTGGTAGCAGTGCCGATCATCCCGATAATTTTAGCTTCATGCACCACTGGGCAACTCTCATAGAAATGAACAGAGTCCTGCTTCCAACACTGTGTCCAGGTCTCTTTATACATCCATGGCCTCAAAGCAGTAGTCCACAAACCAGTGGGAGACGTCACAGTTGCTACGTCCAGAATATGGACGTATATGGGATGCATTTTCAGGCCTTGTTTCTTTATGTCTAAGTTTTAAAGGCATTCATAAATTCTTACTGTTTTCAGACTCACAGCAACACAGAATGACAGTCAAACAGCGAGCTACAGTGTTCTTGTATAAGTTACACATGCAATTTTAACACATTTTCTTATGAAATATGTAGTGACAGATTTACTTGCATATTCAAAGTGTAACATAATATGTGTTTTATCACCTTTTTATGTCGTATTGCTTTTTGTGCAAATTCAAAGGCCCCCCATTTACAGCCCCTTGGTAATATGTGTCTGATGAATTTGCTAAGTTGCACAGAGCAACAGGACATACACAGACTAATACTGTATGTGAGCTGGCCTGCTTGGTCTCATCTGCCTTTCACCCAGACACACCAACGTCACATCTGTCACCTTTATGCTCCAGCCAACCTTGTATTGATGGGTCGGGGCACCTGGTAAATATCACACACACACACACACACACACACACGCCAGAGAGAGCACAGTAAATATGCGTTTTGTCGATAGCTGTCCACCACCGCAGAGGCTCCCAGTATTTTTGCTGACGTGCTGACTTCAGGAATCAGTGCTTCACTTTTGCTGAGGTAAAAAATTTGAGCCTGTTAAATCTTATCATAGTCTATTATGTGTGTGTGCGTGTTCATTCAGTAGTAGTACATAAAAAGTATCAGTGCCGAGCTCTGTCTTTAGAGGCTGCTGACAGTTGGAAGGTGATGTTATTCTCACCTGATATTACCTTTTTGCTGGCAGATGGAGTTTGCAAATTTGGGCGCATGCACTCTCCAGCATGCACACACACACACACACACACGTGCCTCCAATGGAACAAAAGCGCATTAGTGCTGTCGAGCACATTTCCTCCTCTGTCAGATTGAGGAAGGCTTTCTCGTACACACAGAGAGACACACAATAACCAGAATGTCCATTAACACAATGTGACCCTGCATGTGGATTCAACCTTTTTCCACTTCAGATAGATCCACTGACCAGAACGAGGGCTTAAAAGGGGTTTTATTTCAAGTGTGTGTGTTTGTATCTGTGTGTGTGTGTTGTCCCACCAATAACACAGAGGAACAATAATCAAACAGGACAAATGCGTGCTGTCTGAATATGCATTTCAGACCAACACTTACACATACATTCACAAGACCTCACACACACACACAAAACAAACAACTGCTTGTCTGCTGAGGCTGTTTGATCATCACACGATGAAAACAAGTTTGGGAAAGGTTCAAAGTGTATTTGAGGTCATCCAGATAAAACACATCACAAATGACACAAAGTGACATTATACAAACGTTTGAAAAGTATAAAAATAATTATACCACTTTCTGTCAACCCCCATCTGCCCCCTCCTGAGTGCTGAACACCTTCTTTCATCCCGTCCTGTCAGAGTCTTTTAACAATGTCACTTATCCCATCCATAAAAGTAATATAATTATTTCTCTTCCACTATTTTTATTCTTTATTTAGCCAGGTAGGTCCCATTGAGATACAAGATCTCTTCTTCCAGAGAGTCCTGGTCAAGACAGCAAGACAGCAGCTAATAGTGTCTCCGCTCCTCTCTCTTAGTGAGAGAGTGGCACAACTATATTTACCCTCAGGTACAGAACCCCTGCTGTCAGTGTTCAGCTCAGAGTAAGTCTGGCCAGACGGTGAATTGTATTCTATTTAGTACATAAACTCGTCTTTGGGATCAACAGAGGACAGGGTCTAAAAGATTCTGAGCTGGTAATATGATGCTCAGACCTATGTTCACTAGGGCTGCATATCACCTTTTAAAATGCACTTAAAAACGAAACTGCAAAATATACAGTTTGAGATTGTAGATTGAGGTGTTTGACAGTCAGTCTATTTTTTTTGAGTCATTCTAAATTTTATTTTCAAATTTTTTTCTATTGACACAATGGCAACAGCTATGGCCATGAACACGCTATTTCAAAGCTTTGAGATAATTTCCAAGAATTTGGCACAAACATCCACTTGGACTGAAGGATGAACTGATTAAATTTGTTGGTCAAAGGTCACTGTGATCTCACAAAACACGTTTTAAGCCTTTTTAATATGCTAATTATAACATTAGACAAATGTCTAATAGGATAAAATGATAAAGTGATGACATTTTGTATGCAAAAGGTCAAAGGTCAGCTTCACAGTGATGTTCTGCAAAAACACTGCTCTGGTCATATTTAAACATCATAACTCAGGAATAGAAGGACATTTTTGGGACACTCCATTGCTCCAAGGGCTCAAATGTTCAAGCCCTGTTATTCAAAAAATGTTCTATTGGACTGAAAGCCCATTTTTCAGAAAAAGCCCTTCATCCCAAAAACAAACACCTATTGCCTCAAAGTCTGCATGTGGTTCGCATCGTAGTGTTATGTTTCTGTTAACCATGGATACGTTACATTTGTCAATAGTGGTAAATGTGTGGTCAATCTGTGGCAAAGGGTCAGTAACAAGACCCAGAATCAGTGGCTCAAACGCAGCAGGGTAGCTGAAACCCAGCTGAAGGTAACTGAGAACAGTGGGTCTTTGGTTTTGGGATAACAGGCTGTTGGAAAAATGGGCTTTCGGTCCATTTTTTGGCTAATGGGGTGTAAGATTATGGGCTGTTGGAACACTGGCATGGCATTGACACTTGGCCGGATACAGAATTGGTGACCCTAAACTTGAGCGTCAGCCTTGAAACTGTGCTGATTTTATGGATCTTCTGTGTTAGAAATATGATAGCTGTTGATGCATTAGTTCATCTTACACTCTCTGATTTCCCCTGTGTATGTAACCTTGCATCCAAGGAATGAATATACAGTTTCATTTTCTAAAACAGCCAAGTACTTTTCTTAAACAGCTGAAGGCTTTTGCGTGTTACCCAAAGAGAAATAAAAGTGGACTTTTTGGAAACTATTTTCAGCCGTGGACTGATACGCATTTAATGCACCAGTGAATATTTGCATCAGCAGGATGGTGTATGTATGACTGAGTCAAAATAAACTGCAGCTGCCGTGTTCATGGTAATAAAGGAACATATGTGGAACTTTAATCAGACAGAAGGGCAATAACAATGATTTATCAACATTACTATAATAAAGTGCAGCTCTAAATATTTATGACTGTAACCTTGACTCAGACCAAATTAAAGGACCGTACCAGTGGGTTTTCATGTTTTAACCAAGTGTGACTGTCGACTTAAACCGTCCGTTAGAGCCAGTATTTTTCCAAAGCATGCAGCCATATCTAAACTTTTGTATATTTGGCATAAATGTTTCATTTCAAGTGATGCATCAACCTTAGGATCCAGTGCTTTACAATCCAAATCTGTATAACTTATGGTAATTATAATTCCACTCAAAAAAACAAATCGTGCTCCATAGCAAAAATATGATTTAATTTATTGAAAACTAGTGCAGATGTCTGTTTCATTGTGGTGCATTGGCTCTGCTGAGCAAGATTCAAGTCTTTGCGAATTGATTTGGATAATATACTAAATTTAAACCAATGGGCCCCTGGAAGCATTAAAAAATTACAGCGCCACTTGCATCAATTGGAAATGGTTGTCAGTCATGTAATTGGTGTAATCACACAGGGTTTACTGATCTGACTGTGCAAATCCACTAGTATGGTCCTTTGAGTAAAGAGACAAGATGTGAGAAAGAAACTGGGGAACATGTAACAGAGGGAACAGCATCTGACAGGCACATAAAATACAGAGCTTTTTATTCAACATGTATTAGATCACAGTCAGTGTCATATTTATGGATAATATTGTATGTAACCTGGTAGTGCTACAAGTGATGTGATGTGACACACAAAGAAAGTACGAGAAAAACAAAACGTGAAAGAGAAAGACAGAAAGAGAAAGGAAGCGGAGATGCACATTCTTCAAAATAAGACAATGCATTGACAATTACAACACTGCTCAGGAGGTGGATGGTGGAGATGAGGCACAAAGCTCTGAAGCAGAACATGAAGAGGACAGAGCGAGAGAGTAGATGCATTAATATTTTTATGAAGAGAAAGGGTGGATAGGACAGATTGTCCTTGCATTGTTACAATAAAGCTTGGTTCAAGAAAGGAGGAATTATGGTCCATTGTACTGTGCCAACATGAACAATTGGTATAATGTCTTGTAATGTCTTATTTTGCACGTCAGTAGTGCTGCAGAGGCGAGCAGACCTCATGGCCTTGTAGGGAGCCGTTATGTGTAATGAACCTTTGTGCCTCTATTGCACATTGAGTCTGTAAAGAGCTCCAACTGTTCCATCAGCAGCACAGCCAGCTCAAAACAAAGACAACAAATTAACAGTTTTGTTTTCAGTCTTGTGGTTTGTGGTTGATCTTTACACTGGGAAAAACAGCTTAAAACTGTCTTGTATGTTGTGCACTGCACGGGCATCTTGGCTCCAGGACAGTCTTCTTGTTGGACACATTTTGAGTTATCAAAAGTATATCAAGACTGGGACGCCTGTGCTAATGGCAAAGTTAGATGGAGGCATAGTCCGTTACAGATAGAGGCCGTGCAGTTTGTTTTTTTGTTTGTTTTTTTAAATTGTCCCAGTATTTGTTTGAGGTCCATTGTTGCTAACACCACCGATGTAGCTGGCTGCACTGATTAGGCTGGTTATGTATCTGATCCAGCCAGCAAAGACAGATCAGATCCGGACCTGGTGCAGCTTCACAGTTATAGTGTTTATGAGTGACGATTAGTTGGCTGTTTCCTATTTCATGTCACAGAAATCCTAGAAATCTCCGTACCTGTGAAAAGAGAAACACACAGAAAGTTGATATAATTACAAATGAAGACGTACCATATTCTGCAAAATCCCCGTTTGTTTGAAATGAAGAGAATATTTTAAGTGGTTAGCACTGGCTTTATCAGTTTGGATTTTGCATACTGATTCTGCTTCCTATCAACTCCTGCAACTGTCAAAGCAATACTCAGCTATTTTTCCCATTTTGGCCCAGACACACCAAACTGACATCAAAGAACTAGCGGCGACAAAGGCTGACTGTCGCATCACTTCACGTTGCCTGTGTCCCGGCCAAAAAGTTGCACTTGAACACACCGCAAAGGGCCAGCTAGCGCGTACATTCTGTGCCTGTGTGAGAGGAATAATAATTTTCCACAATAAGCCAATAAGGGCCGACTAGCATGCATCAGTGGGGGACACACTGCAAAAATGACAGACAGTCACCGAAGACCTGACACTGACCAACAGCCGACGGTTGGCTTGGTGTGTCAGGGCCCTAAAGCTTTCCACTAACTAGCAGGTAGGCCTTTATTGTGAAGCAGCTGTGGACAGATGTAAGCGACTGCTAATTCTACGGTAAATAAAAATAGATTTACCTGATACAGACAATTTGCGTTGTATTTTTGGGTTGTTGTTGTTTTTTTCATCAGCAGATCAGTTTTAAATTTGTCAAAAGAAGTGTCCACCATGAGCTGATGACAGACGTGTAGCGATGTGGGCAGCAGGTACTTACTGTGGGTGAACATCCGGCCCTCAACATGTCTCACTGAGGGTTGTTCTTGTTGTATGGAAAACCACTCACACCATTACATTTTGTTCAGTCAGACAATTTCAGCAGTACTTTGGATTTATTGTAAAAACTATCTGTAACTGGCAAAGTAGAAAAGTGTAGCAGGTCAAGACTTTAAATTCAGGGAGAAATGAGTAGAATCGAAAATCACTTTTCTTAACAAATACCCAGTTCATACAAATTGTTGAACTGAATTTTTTTATTACCATGCCCCACAGTGACAGGCTGAACAACGACAAAAACAGAACAGGAAAAAAATATGGCGTAGTACTAATAAAACTGATTAAATACAAAGTAAATTGGCATGTTACCAGTTAAAACCAAATAAAATAATAATGCAGAGCATCTTTGTGCAGAACAATGGGGTCAAGTCAACAAATGACAGCCTAAAAAGGTGTGTTGTGATGTATTTTAACGAGTGCTTTAATGAGTGTGTATGTGACTCACTCTGTATCATCAGCGGTGGGTGTATTGTAGCTTTGAAACAGCGGTTGCATGAAGAGCCCCAGAGTTCCCACCACACACACCAGGATGAAGATCCACAGGAACAGACGGTCTATCACCATGGCTACGTACTTCCAGTCCTCTATGATCTGGAACCAAACCAACAAGGTTAGATTACTACAGCTTGTTAAGAGTGATCAAATCATGACTATAAAGGTTGTGTGTGTACGAACAGACCTGCAGCATCGTGTTTATCTGGCTCAGGAGAACATGAGCTCACTGAGGGGTGTTCAAGGGTATTTTCGTATTAGGTATGATTGATTTGTAATGTGATTGAGTAAGCTTGCCCCCCCTCTCCATTTCCCTGCCACTCAGTTTTCACATTAGTAATGTCGTTCCATGCAGGAAATGCTTGTGTCATCATCGAGCTGTCATTAGTTTCTGTTGTTGCTGCAGTGTAGACGACAGTACTAATCGCAAGATCCCAAAACCATACTATGGATTATGTCCACTATTGGTTGAAAATGTTTGCATTTGCGCAAACCACAAAAATATGATATGATATGGTTCATATCAACAATTCTAAAGTGACATAGTGTATGAGCTGGCTTTATCATCAGGAGGAGGGGATGGTGTATGGCGTGACACCTAGGTGAGTTTTAGCACTCCTGCATTTCCAGTGGCTTTTTAAACACTAAAAGTGACAAATGGGATGGTGGATAGCATTACATCTAGGCAAGACACCTGTTCAAGACCAACAAACAACCAAACCAGTTTGTTTTTAGAGACCGATCACTGTGTCTCCTTTTTAGCCCCCCAACATGGGTGTTTTGGGGAGACCCATGGCAGTTTTTTTCAGCAGAGACAGTGCCATAAAAAGTGGGTATTTAGAGCCATATTCTAAACTTTTCCTGACTATAACCAACTCATGGAGCTAACTCTTTTAGCTTAGTAAGCAGTGTGTTATTAACTTCTGTGGTGTCGGTGAAACTTCTAGGACACCAAATGCATATCAGGGTATAATTTTAACTGCACAGCAGCCGGTGATACAGAGAGGCATCTTAATGAAATTTGCCATGAGCAGTTACAGCTGCAAACCTTGTTTGTAATATTTATTAAGTGTGGGAGTTTGGGGGAAGTTTACGAGCCCAAAGCCACAAATCTGGGGTTAGGGTTTGTGTTTGTATGGGAGTGTGTGCAGGGTTTTCTGAGGTTATCTGATATTCTAAGAAAAAGACAGACGACAGACAGGTTGGAATAATGTCACAGGAGGACAAATATAATCACTGAATTGTTATAAGCACAGTGTGTCCCGTTTGGTCCTGATAATGTCTTTATTTCTTGAACAAATCTCCTTATTCCTCCCTGTTGCATCTTTTTAATCACTCATCTTCATAATCTGCTCTCATAGGTCTTCTCCTCCCTTATTCTTTTCAATAATATATTGTCTTTCCTTTCTTTTACTCTCTATAGATGGTAAAAAAAAAAATTCTACAGTTATTGTGTATTCTTCAAAGCACAGTTTTTATCTCCTCACCCCTTCATCGTCATCTTCTGTCTTCATGTGTTCAGCGATGTATCTCACACCATCCACTGCCTCCTCCACATCTGCATCCCACTGAACAGCCAAACGCCTCCGGAAGTCTGAAAACCCACCACCCCCATCTGGGATGTCGTCCACCTTCCAGCAAAACTTGTGTGCCAAGTCCTCATTGACGTAGAAAGAGTCTGCGTCTGTTCGGATCCCACCAAGTCGGATGTTGGAGTATTGCCTCTTGTCTGTGCTGCTTTGGAAATTGTTTTTCCCGACAGTGCTGCGGTTGGCATATTTCCTGCGGAGTTTATCGCGGACATTGGAAGAGCCTGGACGCCTCATGAGGAGGAAGTTAGGGAGGCGGACCAAGAAGAGACGTTTGACCCAGTCGGGCATGTGGTGGGTGGATGGCGAGCGGTGATGCACGTTGAGTACACAGACGGTGGTCACGATGGAGAAAGTGACAAGCACCATGGTAAACATCAAGTATTTACCTTTGAGAGAGAAAAGACGAGATGCCACCATAAACAAATAAATATTGCTGCTGCCTTTAATCACACTGCTCTAAGTCAGTCATTTGTTTTTCATTATTCTTATGGCTAAGTCTTAAATAATGCTGGCAGCATGTCCGACACGGACACATGAATCAAGGTCCCATACGCCTCACTTTTTTCAGGATGTTTCCACATCACTTATTCCATCAGCCCACCAACACAATCATTGAGCTCACCAATTTGCTGCTCTGAGGTTCCAATTTAAGCAGAAATACTGTTTTCATTTACAGAGCAACTCCAAAGGGTTTCTACTTTACTGTTCTTTTGATCACTGTGAAGTTACTGTCAATAAAGGTCAGCACACAGGTCAGCAGATAACATCAATAGCAAAATAAAATGGGAGAAATTGGGATTTATGATAAAATATACTTACAAATCAGGGAAAATTAGTAATGAAGGTCTCTAATATAAGCCCTTTTCTCTGTACAGGTACAGACACTAATTATGTATTATCATGGTTTATATTTTGCAGTTGTACTCACTTTTTGCACAAGCAACACAAGGAATTAACTGTAATGACCCGGGCAGGCATTTTCTATGTTTCCATGCACCTGCTTGTACATTTTAACTTGAAATTTGTAAAGCACTTGTTTCACATTCACAAGGGGGGAAAAAGTGCTCTTGGTTGTTAGTATTAATTATTTATTCATTCAAACTTATTATTCAAACTAGTTAAAATCATCTTGGGTGGCACTAAGCCTGGATGCAGCAATGGGGCTCTTGCGAAATAGTGTCGGGAGGGAACTGGTTTTGGTGGAACAATTGCATGCGGGGAGGTGAGCCCTGGCATTAAAATGGCTAAATCCCTGCAAACTAAAATGCCACATAAAACACTGAAAAATGCAGCCTATTTTTATGCACTTTTTGTATATATACCTATGAAAAGTATTGCATCAGAATTTGTGTATAAGCCACGTAAGGGGAAAGGCTGCGATCACATGACTGATGCACTGACAGTAATAATGAAGAAAGTAGTATATAGAGCAAAAGTCAGTGTAGGGACACAGATTGGGATGGTGAATGGGTCAAACAAACACAGGACTTCATGTCCTGAGTGAAACCAGGAAAAATGTTAGTTATTTTAGGGTACGTCGTTAACGCTGTTAATGGTAGCACTTGTTATATATTTCTGATGGACCATTAAACATGCTACATCCATCAAAGTCTGGAGTGAACAATCCAGTTTTCTGATCAGTGTGCGAGCTTCTTCTGCTTTCTTAGGGTACGTCGTTATGACATTTTTTTCTTAAGTCTAATCTACGTAACCTCATGTTACTATAAGTGTGTAACTTCATGATAAGTAGGTTTACGTAACGTGGTGACGTCCAATCATGTTTCCTTTCCTAAACCTAACATAAACTAATCTGGGGTACTAATTGGTTAGATATATGAACCATTGTATGAGGATACGTTGAGAGACATTTTAGTGTGTAGGTTGCTAGCTTGGAGGTTGTTGTTTTACACACAGCGCTAAAATGTAGATTGGAGATAGGTCTGGGGAGACTAGTGTCATGTAAAGATGAGATTTTGGAAATGGTTTTATGCTCCCCATGCTTATTTACCATCTAAAATATATCTAACAGTCTACTTCCTGTGAGCCAGACTACCTTTTGGCTACTTTCTGGCCTACTTACCAGGTTACTAGTAGTTAACAAAGCCTGATTAGTTCTTACCTCGGATAAGTTGCCTCCTGGAAGTTTTGTTATTAGCGTTGCAACCTCATGGTAATGTCAAGACTCCAGGAAGTTGCTGCACCCCACCAAAATATAGTCCACTACCTAACCCCCGATTCAAATCAGCACTTGTAGTTTTTGGTTGTTGTTTACATTAAACAAATTAGATATAATGTCTTTGTTAGTGAACTTTAGAGGTGTTGGTAGATGAATGGGTTGTTTTCATCTTTCCACCTAACTCTCTGACAGAAAGCGAATAGGCTTACTGCCCAAAATATGATCTAATGTAAACTACACTTTCAGTGCCAAGGAACTATGTGAAAATGTGTCATTCAAACATAAATATAGCTGAAGAATTCTCATCCAACTGTGAAATGTTTAATCTAAGACATAATAACAGATTAAAAGTTCTGATTTATATGAGCAAAATCTAACTAAAGGATATGTTTATTATGTTTGGTTCTTAACATCAGCATCAGCAACAGTATCTGTGATATTATTTGATCATTTGAAATGTTATCAGAACATAAATATGACTGACCTATGAGTGGCACTGCGAGAGAGGTGGGTGGGACTATCTTTGATATCAGCAGCAGGAACACAGTAAGCGCCAGCAGCACTGAGATGCACAGTGTCATCTTCTCCCCGCAATCTGACGGCAGGTAGAACACCAGTATAGCCAGCGATGTGATCAGCACACACGGGATGATCAGATTAATGGTATAAAACAGCGGCTTCCTCTTAATCACAAAATCATAGGTGATATCCAGATAGGTGATGTCATTAGGGTCCTCATTTTTGCGCGCTGGGAGCGAGACTATGTCCCACTCTCCGCTTGGCGTGAAGTCATCTCGGCTGGCAAAGTCGCTCGTGAGGATTAGATCCACTTCTGTGTGGTCGTAGGTCCAGGAGCGAAATTTGAGAGTGCAGTTCTGCTGGTCGAAAGGGAAGTTCTGCACCTCAATGGCGCAGGCTGACTTGTAGATGGCTGGGGGGAGCCAGAAGATATCTCCTGTGTTGGAGACCACAGCATTGCAATAGAAGGAAACCTCGTACACACCATCAGCACTGTAAGAAGTTGTGGGTGAGATGGAAGATTAGAGAGAGTATGGATCCAGAGTCCATAATCACAATCAACACTAAAAACTGGCCGTTTCATTTTTTGGGTCATTGCGCAAAGATCCCATAATCTGAGCTTGCTGTAATTCATGTGGCCTGAAAGAAAACTAGACTGCTGCACCTCCTATTAACTCTGTCCTCAGACTTTAGAAAATTTGACCCATGACTAGTGGCTTTGACCAGTCACAGCCATTTCATATAAACACAACAAAACATGTGTGAAGCAAAATGTTTCAGAGCTGGAGAGGAAATGTTGCTAATAATTTAGCCTTCTGCTAACCGGAGCCAAAGGCCCACAGCTGCGGCTTGAGGTTCACATTTTGTGCAGCTAATATTAGCTAGAGCCTCGACTCACCCCGTGTCGTCCGCCTCACTCCCCACTGCTACAGACTAACTCACACAGTCAATGGCCATAGCAACCTGAATCCAGCCAGCATACAGCTCTGGGGGAACAGACAGCCTGGACTACCTGCTGGATCTGCAAACTTCCTGTTGCTGCCGTTACACAGGTTGGACCCAGTACTGCTGCTGGTCACCAGCCCACCGTGACACCTGGTGCTAAGGGGTTTGTGCTGACTGAATTCAAGCCGCTACAGCCACCAACCAAAGGTCTGTCTACCAAGCTGCTGCCAGCTCTACTCCTGGGTAGCAGTTCACAGCAACAGGGAGCAAAGCAGAAGGACCTTGGAGTGGTCAGTGTATGGGAAAGACTGGGTTATTGTATGAAGATCATGCTTGTCCTGTGGTTGTCTGGTGAGAAGGGCTTGGGACAGAGAGGGGAGAGCGGCAGGAGAGGATGTATTTTCAAAACCGGACTTTTTTTTTATGTTTGTTTGTTTTTTGCCTTTTCCAGAATCCTGCCTACTCCAACTTTAATAAGACATATTTGAAGTCAGCTAACTCTCGAGGCTCCACTGTAGACCTTTTTTTTTTTTTTGCGTTCACTGCAATGATGATAATCAGACAAACCCAAACTCTCCCCCATGATTGTCTGAAGTGATCCTAAAAGCAGACATTGATTAAGCCTATACTAATCCCCTTCACCTCAGCAAAAAAACAGGCTTGGAAGAAAGAGAACATTTTAATTACAAAATCCCCATAGAAAAGCATGCTTATTTTAGCAGCAGATTTTCTGCTTGTAATGCCCTGATAATAATGCTGGAAACCCTCTCAGTACTGTGGAAAGCTGCACTGTAACTCCATTATTAACGTACTGTAATCTATTAATGTGAGGGCACTACACATGCATACACACACAGGCTGTAAATGTGGTTGAACTTTTTACTTGACTTCAGAATAAAACAGCAGAACCAGATCATCTAAATGTCAAATTGATGATATGCTCACACTTACTTGTTGTAGAGCACTATATCAGGAAGCCAGATGTGTTTGGATGGTATTCGTAGTTTCTTAATGCCTTCATACTTCTCTGGGTCCCATCTTAGTCTGTAGTCATTCCACTCCTGCAGATAGAGCATTTATAAACTCCCACATATGTATGTACAGTATATTGAACACTGTATGTGCAACGGGCAGTTAGAAAGATTGTACTGTACCTGAAACAGCCACAAGTTGGTCGTCATTATCTGTTCTCTCTCATTCTGCAAGACAACAATAGTCAGCTTATTATACAATCAGTATTATTTCCATAAAAATTCACTTTACCGTAAAAATGGTGGATTTTTTCATTAAACCAAGCAGAGCAGTCAACACTGTTTCCTGGCAGTGGTTTTAGCACGACACACTGAAGGTCAAACCTAAATATCAGAGCATACCTTTAGGGAGCGGATGTAATAACAAACATTTTGGGGCAAAATCACATCTCTTCCAACACCTTCACAAAATGTCACAAAGTTAGACTTCACATGGGGCTGCATGTATTTTTTGTGCAGGAGTGTTAAACTAGAGCATAAATGTGTAGCTGAGAATGAGAATGTGTGTTTGATGGCTTTTGAGTTGATGGTGAAACACTTTTGACAGAGCTGCACCAAGTACCGAAAAGTAATGTAATGTGACTGAGTACATGTATATATCTATAGCATAGAATTAATTCCTAAATCATAGATAATCCAGAGACAGATTACTTTAAAAAATCCCACACTATCCATCCATCCATTTAGTTGCTTATTCCGTTTACAGGAGGGCTGCAGCCTTTCCCAGCATGCATTGGGTGTGCAGTGGCCACTAAGTCACCAACACCCCAGTAACTTTAAGTTTTGTAGGCACTATATACTGTGAAGTGTCTGTGTGTGTTTGCTAGCCGCTACATTGCTCATCTGGCAGTTACAACTCCACCGCTATTTCCTTCCATGCTTTACCCTCCTTTACGCTATCATGATAAGAGCTGGAGGACACATCACACAGGCAAGGCTTCTGCTGCCACAACTCAACAAAGATTTCATCTTTGCTAGAAACCCACACATTTCTTTTAGCACATTTTGCCTCCATGGCGAGCTGCTATCTGTCTATTTGTTTGGGTTTAGCAGCAGTGCGTCGTTTCATGCTGCATTTGTGTTGGTTGGTTAGCAGACATAGGTTAGTCTCTATATACAGACTCTACATTCAGTGAATGAGATCTTGCCTCCGGAAGAAGAGCGGAAGAGCCCTGGTTTCCCGTTGTAGGCTGTTTGTAGTCCACGTGATATTGACCAATCACGTCTGAGCCGGCTGCAGTTGTTGCCAGGTTAAACGCTCCGTGCGGTGAACTAACAAGGCGGAACATAATTGGCGTCACTGCAAACTCTGAATCCATCGCAATGGTTTAGCATATTTATTTATATATAAACGGAAGTCAGAAACAGAAATTCGCCTCTTCCACCCAAATCAAACCGGAATGCCAAAAAATCAGGGGTCTGCCCACAGAGGCTGTATCGCTGTCCGCCGGAAGTCTGACGCCGAATACAGCTGATGGGTTCCGGGAATGGACGTAGGTTGTAACAGCAGTCACACTGGGAGATGGTCATCCCAAATTTCTGACACTGTTGAGAATTTTATTTCAGGCTGTCTTTGATCGCAAGACAGTGACAGTGACAGTGACCATCCTTGAATCTCACTCACTGTGGACGTAGGACCACCATTTTAGAGCCACGACCAAAGATCTCCACGTTTTTTTCACCTTGGTTATCTTTCATCACCAAAATCGCACTGTGCATACTGGGCTTTACCCATCTTATGATGAGTTGCATCGTTTTACCCTATGGAGGGATATGCGTTGAATTCAGTGATATGTACTGACACAATGGTTCACATGAGTAGCTATCATGCTACAGAGCAGGTAGCAAAAGTATGTACGTAACAACTGTGCACGGGGCAGTAACAAAATCTGAACACAAATGGTCAGCAGGAGACACATGATAGGCACAGGTGTGAACAGTGATGTTCCGGATCATCAAAACACATGTTAATACCAGGTGTAAACAGGCTCAAAGAGACAGACAAACATATTCAGGGAGCATGCCAAGTCTCTTATTTGTATGTCCTCACTCCTTGCTCAAGCAAGATTTCGTCCTGGTGTGCCATCTTAAAGACTGTCTCAAAGCTCTTATTTCTGCTCTGAGGGGCCATGCGTGAGGATACACAAGAGCAGCATTCGCAGAAGTCTTTTATTGGCCAACATGCCCTGTTATTGGACTGATCTGATATATCAGTGAAGACAGATAGTAGATTAAACTCAAGCGCATCACTCCCAAGTTTTATATTTTATTTATTTTTCAATTCACCATCTGTGTTAATTGTAGGCCTGAACAACTAAAGGACCACAAACAACTTTATTATAACTTTTTTTTCCTCACAACCTATTATTTCCCCCATTAAATTCTATTATGGATACAATTGAAGACAGAGATTAGGAGAGTCTGTCTGTCAGCGGGAAACTCTTTTTACATTATTTATCATCATTTCCATTCAGTCACATGTGAAGCTGATAAGTCCCGAGCGTCTGGGTTGTTGAGTTACATAATTTCAATTTTCTCTGAAACATTTAGCCTACTAAATAATTCCCAGAGTTGAAAAGACACCATAATCATATTCTGTGTTATTAAATAATGAATTCACAATCAGAATATCAAAAAATACAGACGCAAATAATGAATAAATAATACAAACACATTCTGTGCCTCTGAGCGGGACACAGTATAAATACAGAATGCAAGTTGTTATTCATGTGCAGGTGTTTGTTAAACAGAGATAAAACACTGCTGCTCAGCCAGAGATAACTGGGTGCTTTTATTAGTGTAGCACAGTGCACATGTGTGTAGACACAACTCCATCAAAAGTCTCTGCAGCTGTTAAAGCTGACTGACGGCTGATTCTGCTGATCAGAAACAATGACATGTTAGAGGAAAAGAGTCATTTCTCTAAAAACATATTTCCTTGTTTCCTCTCCTCGCATGGCCTCCTTGTGTCTTTTCATACATCCCGTGTGGGAGGGACTAAGATGCAAAGAAAGTACACAAGTGAGGCAAACATGGATGATTTAAGAGACTTGGGATGCACCCGCAGATTTATTCACACCCACAGGCAATTTAAAGTTGCCGGTTCACCTAACTTGAATTATCATAAAGTTTTTATAATAACACATACGATAATGTAATATTTATTCAGTGCTGTTGTAATATTTATGTAGCTGTAAAAAGAGACTGCACCGGAGCAGTTACAGCACATTGCGTATGTACTGTATGTAAAGTCATGGCTTACTGGGACACATAAAAAGGAGCCATCGTTAATGTTATCAGTAACACCTGTGTGCTGTTGCTGCTGTGAAAACATGTCCTCTGTGAAAAAGGCCTATTGAGCAGAGCAGTGCTTGGATTCATGCGATGTCACCAAACTAGAAAACTATAGAGATGTCAGTCAGTACAGTTGGTGCAGATCCACACAGTCATGAGAAGAGCAATAAGAGTGAAATCATGTGTGTGAGGGACTTTGGCCTGCCCAGCATGACTCTATAAAAACAAATATACCAGTGATGCTGCTTTTAAGGGACAATTTGGAGTTTTTGAAGTGGGTCTGTGTGGGGTACTTCATAGTTCATAGTCAGTGTGTTAGATGTCTGCCATGGAAGCTAAGCAATGTACTGCTGTGGTGGGAGGCAGCAAAAAGTATTTTAGCCCCGTAAAAAAACTCAGTTTACAGTATATTGAGAGTAGGCGTCAAAGTCCAGCTACGTTCTGCTGCTGAAACAAACATTTAAAACATGAGCTGTCTGACTGAAGTGAGCGTCTGTTCTACCCTCTTTCTCGATCTATTAGTTTGTTTGTGTTATTGTGTGACTTTGGTGAATCCAAACTAACCCTTTTAAAGGTCCTGCGTGTAGGTTTTGGGTGGACATATTGGCAGAAGTTGAATCTAATATTCATAACTATGTGTATTTTCACCTGAAAATAAGAACTGTCATCTTTTCATTACCATAAAATGAACCGTTTACATCATACAGAGTGGGCCCCCTTTCGCAGGGTGTAGCGAACAACAGACAAACCAAACGCTAGCTCTAGATAGGGCTTATCACGTTTCCACGTCAGCCACCATAGTTCTCCTATACGCTACCATTAAACACCAAAGTCACGCAATAACACAAACAAAATAACTGATTAAGGAAGTTGTAGACCAGCAGCTCCTGTGTTCAGCACTTTTAACTCATTGTTTTTCTCAGTGGAGTCTGGCTTAAGAGAGGATGATAAAACAGTTTCATTTTTCCATCAGAAATCACTGTCTGATGTTAAAGTGAAGCTGTAATATTCTAAATATAATGTACACTTAAACGTACATTGATTTTTTAAGAGGGGCTTTTTCAGCTGGCTAAAAATACTTTTGTTGCTGAACCCTCCGCAGCGGTATTGCTTAGCTTCTGTGATGCACTCCAGCTTGCTTCTACTACTTGGGGGTGTGCCAGCTGACATCTACTGAATATGGATAAGTGGCTCATACAACCCAGCTTCAAAAGATCTCAACTATCCCTTTAATGATGACATCATTGTACATAGGCTACGTCCTCGCTGCAGTGGCTGCAGATCAGAATCGAACACTACCATACTACCACTGTCCTATCAAGAAAAAGGCCAAAAAGCCCACCAAAATAGTCTAAGAAACAGAAATATGAATCCAAGCTGTCAGGTCAGATTCATTATAATATTTGGAAAGGGGTTTGGTTATGTGCCTATAAACATTTTGTCCCAGTCAAAAGGTCACTGGTAATGTAAGAATAAGGAGCATTAGTGTCAGGGCACCAAAGCTTCTGTGATACATCTGTATTTGTGCATGTGTACAAATGTGTGTTTTTATAAATATAAACATACTTACTACACTGATGAGCTGTGACAGAGACACCTGTATGGAGATGGTGACCTGTTGGCTCTTATTGACAGCTGGTCGGATCAGTTTGTTGTAGCGCTCTGGACCCAACAGGTAGTTCACCAGCCGCTCCTCTGCATTCTCTGCCCTGCTACCTACAGAACGTTCAAGACACAGAGAAAGTGGAAAACATTTTATTTTGAAAGAGCTTTAAACCCTAGGATGCATCTCCCTTTTAGCATGTCTATAGGGGAAGCAAGTCGTGTAGTCACTGTATCGTTGCATATAGAAAAATGTCACCACATTTCATGCGTGTGTGTGGGCTGCAGTTCAAAGCGTGATATCTTCTCTCTGTCACAGCATGTTTTCAGTCCAGTGTCACCATGAATGATGAACAATAAACAAGTTGGCTGTAAATGAAGTAAATGTACCAACGGGCATTTAGGCTGAATCACGTGTCCTCTTTAAAATGTGACTGTGTGTGTGTATGGGTGTGCGTCTCGCTGTCTCACACTTTACTGCAGGGTTTTAGAGCAAAAAGAACAAACAAAAATCCAGCCATGCATCCATCCCTGCGAGAGGATCCCTGAAGCTTTGTGTTTCCTCAGCCCTAAAATATTGGTTATGTAAAAGTGATCGTATGAATAAGTCAGAAGCAAAATGCTTTTGACCCACTCTCCTGGCTTCCACAGCCATTATGTCTACATTGTCAAACAAACTGACAACAGCGCAGGGAGCGTTTAATATCTGGAATGCTTCGCCCCCTCTGTGCCACATGAATTGTCTGTTTTTGTAAGATTACATGCAGGGAAGGCTGAGTGAGCATGGATGGTCTTTTCTTTTAACAGCACCCTGCTGTTTCAAGTTTTCATGTCACCGCCAATGTGTTCAGCCATTTAAAAGCAACGAGAGGGAAGAGAATCTATTACAGCTTAATGGAACATCAGTCTACAGTTTATTTTAACTTCAGAGGAATTGCCATCAAATAAGAACCTGAGTGGTGTATTTGCACATAACTAACTGATGGTGAGAGGTCTTAATCGCATTTAGACTCTATTTGAAAGGACCTTAATGCAACAGTTAGACCTTCTTTTAGGTATTACATATTTTGACCTAATCACTAGAACAGTAAGGTCAGGCCTGGGGGCCGATTGTGGCCCGTGAGCCTATTTGAAACATCTTGCGGCTCAAAATGTTAAATATACTACTACTAATACTACTAATCAAGCAAGATCACTTTGCATTTTTTCTTTTTACCTTACGATGGCAGGACTATCATTCAGTTTGTAGACAGGCACCAAGTAAGAACTACGCAGCTAGAACTAATGTGAGCACAACTAACTAACTAACAGATGGCAAACAAGCAAATGAACTGTTACCTAACAGCAGACATTTTCTGCTAGGGAGGAGCCAAGGCCACAGCACGGAAGCACAAAGTTGACAGCGAGGGCAACCTCTTTCAGGAGCAATGGAAAGTTAAAAAAAATTTCACTGAAAGAGTTGCGACTGTTTCATTTGTGTATGACATATACTTTTGATAACCAGTATGATGTGAGAAGCAGCTAATACACATTATCTAATCCATCCAAAAGTTTGGATGCCCCTGCACTGGAATAAATGCTGGCATTGTACAAGTGTGCAAACCACAGATAGGTTACCTTTGTACGTTGTTATGTAGCAGATATGTTAAACCTTACGTTTCAACAACGCTGTGGTTGACAAGTGGTTTTGTTTAGGCACAAAAACCACCTGGTTGTGGTTGGAAAAGATCCTGTTTTTTGCTTAAAATACCTGCTTTTTGTCCCACAGTCCTGACTCAAAATTCAGTAATGTCTCCGTAAAAACCAACTGCTTTTCTGGGGCATCATCCTGGCTGAAGTCATAGTGATGGCTCGTTATAAACAGATGCTTTTCGTGGCATTATCTCCACTGTAAATAGAGTGATGGGTTGCTAAAAAACTCCCACTTTTGCCAGCTAAATAGCTCCCAGAGGCCAGCAATGAGTCACTAAAACACAACCAGTTTTATATTTGTTAGTCTCAAATAGTGATCTGCAGTGGTCTGCAGCTTGTCATGCGTCTAACACCCCATCAAGCATCACCTCACCTCACAATGAAAAACTCAGCTCATATACTACATCACTATAGAAACACGATGTATGACACATGTAAATGTAACATATCAGAGGTTTCCAGAAATGTACAATGCCAACATTTTCTCAGACTTTAGATAACAGTTTTCAAATTATTCTGTAATTATCTTAATATATACAGAGAATCAATAAAATACTTACTGTGTATCTATAGCAGGATTATATGTAAGTATGGGGAAAGAGTACAAGGGGTCAGGGAGTATGGGGGTAACAACTTTGTTTTTCATAGAGGCTTAGAAATAGATGAATAATTACAGGGCACAGTGATGACAAGTCAGGAAACTTGAACAGAAAATACTGTGGGGAAAATGCACTGTTACAGGAAGAGCTTGACATTTTGATTAATATGCTTAACACTCTTATGTCTGACTTACATTTTTTTTTTTTTTTTAAAAAACAGTATAAACAATATCAAAATCTGTCATGATCCTGGGTTTGTTTATATTCTGTTATCCTATGGACTTGGAGTTTTCTGTTCGTGTTTCATTCTTCTTGTCATTAATTGATGTTTAATATGTTTCCTGTTTTATTTTGTAGATTCTCTCCTCATGTGTCGTGTCTGGTTTTACTTCCCGTCTTTGTGTGTTTTCCCGCCTGTTTTCTGTCACACCTGTCTCGTTAGTCCTTCCCTGTTCCAAGAGTCTTCCCCACACAACTGTTCTGCATTAGTCTCGTTTGCTCCACCCTAGTGTTCCCAACCACACCCTTGATGTAAGCCAATCTCCATTTCCTTGCTTTTGTCCGTGTCCTTCTCCACCAGCTGTGTCTCGCTCTTGTGATTAGGTATCTGTGTATATATACCTGTGTGTTTCCCTTTGTTCCCTGTCAGTTTGTCTGTGTTCATCCCTTTACCCAAGATTATATTTTACCATTTGCTTTTTAGTTTTGGTTCTTTCAGTTACCTCCTTGTTCTTAAGTTTTTTTATCAGCTGCATTAAAGCTCAATTTGGCAACTTCCCAAACTGATTCCTGACAAAAATCGATGCAGCAGACCCAGAGAAATCATCTCTTGTATTTCATGCATTCTGCTTCCTTCTGAAAACCTGGCGTCCACATTAACCGCCATGCAACTTGACCTAGGTTGAGTGTGTCATCCTAATAGCAGCTAAAGTAGCCTCAAGCCACTAGCCTCAAGCAGGGATGAGGAGCAGGCTACGGACGTCAGCTGAGCTCACTTCTTTCCACACCCCCAGATTTTTTTTCTCATGTTCAAACTCCAAAAACTGTTGGCAATGTATGTTTCTGCAAACCAAGGATACATTACATTTGCACTTTATTATACAGTGGGTATGTTAAAGCTTAACATTTCAACCTCACTATAGCTAACATGTTATCAGGTTTGGCACAAAAACCATTTAATTATGGTGTGGGAAAAGACTGTGTTTTGGCTTGAGATAATTGCTTTAGGTGGCACAATTCCAGTGGAATGTCTCGTTAAAAAACAACCACTTTTCCTGGCACTATTCCCAGTGTAAAAACAGCGATGGGTTGCCCAAAAACATTTTGTGCCTAAAAAGGTGCTGGAAACAGCAATGACTTGATAAATCACAGCAATTTTTTTGCTTGTTGGTCTTGAACAGTGGTCTGCAGTTTGGCAGGCGTCTCACCTAGCTCACCATCCACGTCCCCTCCACCTCCATTGTATGAAGGGTGCAAATGTAATGTATTTATGGTTTGCAGAAACATACAATGCCAACATTATCCACTGGCAACTAGGCTGTCAATTTTGTAATTTCCGCCCCTACCAACGCTGACTCAAGTCACATCACTTGAGGCAATTTATCAGATTTCACACGGCTCCCTCTGGAGCGACGAAAGGCTTAATACAACTTGCCAAGACCTGTAAACAGACTTTGATGTTTAAAATTGATGAAATTGTTTATTGAGCCGGTGTGTCTTTTAAACTCCGTGTTTGATGACAGCTTTGGTTAAAGCACAGATGCTGTGACTGAGGAATGATGACAAACACCGTTGCATAGTACAAGGTCTGGTCAAGTCTCCAGGCCTTCAGGGAGATACAAACACTCACAACAACATAGTGGGAGACACAGTAAAGTGCTATGTGCCTTCTCGGTGTATTACATCATTTAAATAATTCAAACCTAGATTTCAGGGTATCTTTGCCTTGATGGATGTTGCAGAATAATGCTCGACTGTGTTGCCTGTCACACCTCATCTATGTCAGAGTCCAGCTGTTTTTGTAGAGCAGAAATTTAATTGATGACTCTGATTTTTTTTCTTTCTGTCTTGTTAATTTCAATTTATTGAAGCCTTGTAAGTCCAGAGCTAAAGCTGAACCTACAAGCTAACTCAATATCATGGGGAAAGGACACAAAAGTCAACACTGTAGAAGAAAACCTGAAACAAGGTCAGGTTAATAAAGGGAAGCTCTTCTTTTAGGACAGTGGTGGAGACATCCAAGTGTTCTCCCTAAAAGACAGAAGACGTTGCTTTCTGGGCGGTGAGTATAAAATAGCCTTATGTAAATTATTCAAAGAGCCCGTCTGCTTTTACTTACAAGCATTTTAAAAGTAGGAACACTACACACAGTTTTTTAAACTCTGTCTCTGAGGCAAAAGTGGCTGCTTTTTGATTCACATACTCAACTTTGTTGTCAAAGACGTACCGCGTTCTCCCCTTTCGGGATACTCCGGGGTCTTCTGAGTTTGTGTCTCTGTCTTAAGTTATAAAAGGATCAGACTTAACTTCAAGCTCTACACCAACAATGAAAAGTTAGATGTCACAGAATACAAATGTAGGTGAGACAGGTTGTGTAAGATCATTTTCACGATGCTTTTCAAGGCAGCAAGAGCACACATCTGCTTATGTTATGCAACACAGAGCATAGCAAAGCTAAACTCCGAGCCACAGCTATCATTAAGGACACTGAGGTCATGTCTTGATATCCCTTCTGGAAATTTAAGAGGTTTAGCAGGCAGAGGAGGTGATGGGTGATGATGATGGGTTATTTAATGCTGATGTTGAAATCCTTGTACACTTTCAAATCTGCCTGTTTCTTTTAAGAAGACAAATAAATTAAACATAATTTCAGTAATAAATAATGTGACTTAGTTCACCACAATGATATGCTTGATCAATCGCTAGAAAAATGTTGGCATTGTACAACAGATATGTTACATTCGCTTGTTCTTATGTGGTGAATATATCGAAACTTTATGTTTCAACATAGCTGTGGTTAAAGTGCAGTTAGGTTTAGGCACTAACCACTTGGTTATGTTCAGGAAAAGATTATGTTTTGACCTAAAATAAGGGGGACACAGCATCCACCATCTCCTCTAGCTCCCCGCTCGAAAAGCAGGGATGCCTCTGTAACAAAACAATTGCTTTTAATGCCACTATCCCCTCATGGAATGTCAGTGGCAGGTCACTACAAAACACCCACGTTTGGTGCCTAAAAACTGCTGTTAACACAGCAATGACTCAATAAATCACAACCAGTTTTGTTGTTTATTTGTCTTGGACAGTGCTTTGCAGTGGTCTGCAGCTTGAAAGGCATCTTGCTTGACTGTCACACCATCACATCCCTCCACCTCCTGATGACGAAGTGAGCTTACACACTACGTCATTTTATCAACATTGACATGATACGTATGAAACATGCAAATGTAGTGCAATTAGTGCAGCAATGTACAATGCCAATATTTTAGTCTAATTAAATGAAGGCTAAAAAAGAAGAAGAATCCAATTTTACTGCCTGTTTTGCAAAGTGCTACACTGATGGAAAATTAAATGACAATGTCTTTTTGGTAGAGCTAAAGTAAAGTATAGGAAACATGAGGACTGGTTAAGTTCTGGATGGTCTTATTATCAGTTCAGATTTCCTCCTGTGTATCTTTCTGCTTGTTGGAATAACAAGTTCTGGAATATCTGAAACATGCAGTTGGCCACCTTTTTTAATTCTGGTAACCTAAGTACGTACAAAGTCAATGTAAATGGGTGGATCGTGCCAAAAAAGTAGTAGCATTTTGTTCAGTCTGTCTGCTTGAAGATTTCAAAGATTTGATGAGCATCTGACAGCAAAGAAGCATTTGGGATGGAGCACAGCACTGGATCAAAAGTCAAAATCAAACTTGTGCCACATCTGAATGGTACATAATTATCTACATGACACTGCATCCAAGATATGTCTCCTGCAGCTCACTGACACCTAATTAAAAGTCTCCTGTGCATGTGCATGTGCGTGTGTGTGTGTGTGTGTGTGTGTGTGTGTGAGAGAGAGAGAGAGAGAGAGAGAGAGAGAGAGAGAGAGAGAGAGAGAGAGAGAGAGAGAGAGAGAGAGGAGGGGGGTTGCCTTCATCTTTCTGCAAAGGTTTCTGCATGATGGCTAACTTGTGTGTCCATCAGCACCCTGCAGCCTCTTAATGTCGCCAAAGCGCACAGAAAATGCCTGCCACGTCTGGAGGAAACACTTTTAACAAAGCAATACTTTTACAATGTCACCTCACTTAAATACCCATCAGTACTTCGGCAAATTTAAAGAATACAGCGGAACTTACTTGTGAGAGAGAGGATGGAGAGCAGGAGAACAGTGTTTATAGTCATCTCCTCTCTGCTTCACTGGACAAACTTCGCGACTTTCTTTAACTGATCCTCCAAAAGAAAAAAGTGCCTTGAGTGTAATCAGCGGAAATGTGCAATGTTTATATCCCGTCGTGATACAGTAAGCCTTCTGTCTTAAAACTGAACTCCCTTGTCTTCCCTGCGCTGGTTGGCACACACCTTCTCCGGTTGGTCGTCTTTTGGCGGAATATTGAGCCGCGCAAAAATAAATAAAAGAAGAAACTTCTCTAGTGAAATAAACAGGTCATTTGTTGACAATGTTTATTTGCAAAAGACAACATGTTGGTCTTTTGTTTTATAGCCGAGTATTAAAGGAGCTGGGCTGCCCATTGCGCGCCGCCGCCTCAGCCACAAACCAGCCGCGGTGACATTTAAACTCGATCCAAATCCAGCAGTCCAGATGAGTGCCGTGTTGTTGTCGTCGCCCAGAAGAAAATCCTCATTGAACTTCTTCCTCCTCTGTGGATTAAACCATCACCGCTCACCTGCGTTAAGTTCGCTCTCCTCTGGATGAAGCGCAGACAAGTTGTAGTGCGTTAAGAAACTGGCGCAGCTGTAGAAAGTGCACACAAGACGTTTGTACATTTGTCACCTCGGGGTAACTACCTGCAGGTAAAGTCCACAAAGAGGCCAGGGATGATTTCCCATGAAAGTCCGTGTTGCCCGGAGGTGAAGCCAGGAGGAGAAGCGGGAGGAGGAGGTGGGGGGTCAGGGAGGGGAGGTGTGTGTGGGTGTGTGTGTGTTCTTTGAGGAGTGGAAAAGATTCACGTCACGGCTTGAACTGATGTTCAGCTGTCTGTCTGCTCTGGATGGCCTCTGTTCTGCCAGTGGTGCTTTCATAGCCTACTTTTCATGGCATTAAGTGAACCCAAACTTGAACAATACAGAGAGGAAAACGCACCAGAGACAACAGCACATAACTGTAACCAGAAATGTGTGCACCATTCTGTACTTGCAAATGCCATTATAAGAAGCACAAGTTATTTTAAGGTGATTGTTTAAGCTCAAAGTGAGTTTAGTTTGAATGTAAGCTTTTTGATCACTGTAATATGCTTTGAAATAGCAGCGGACACCCACAGAGTGCCAGCTGTGAGCAGATGTGTTCATAATAAGAGAGGGGAGGGAGTGAAGGAGGGGTGAGGAGAGGATTTCTCTCCACTGCTGTGCCAAAAAAGCACTGAAAATGTGAAAATGGAATAAAAATAAGCACAATAAAGCATATAATTAAAAAATGATGTTGCAGAAAGTCAGTCAGCCTCTTCAGGCATTGCTTCACACTTGGCCAGTTTGGTAAGCACCTATACTTATGTACTGTATATCTTTAAAGATTTCCTCAACTATATTGTCTGATGTGTTTTCTTCCACAAAAAAATGTCAAATACTTCACCTGCATAATTCAGTTACTCATCTTGTGTTAGTAAGTTTTCTCATGTGCCTCCATTGTGAATGGAACATTTTGAAAAGGCAACAATCTTTATAAATTGAAGTCATCATAGATGGCATTTAACAACAGCTAAACTATATCAAACAGTGCCGGGCCGAGCACATTTGGCACCCTAGGCAAGCTTTCCCTGGCTTTTGCTTTTTCATTTTCTCTCACTCAAGTACACTTCCCAGGGGTGTAGCACCAAATTCTGGGCCCCCTGCCCTTCTTGTCTTGATCCATGTCTCTCTTACATGCCTTTTCTGTCTCTTTTTTTTCTTTTTTGGAAATGTCAAGAAAAACATGACAGTGTACGTTTGTGCTCTTGCAGCATAAGCAATCACACACTCGGCTATAGTTGCAAATAAATAAATAGAGACAAATAAATCCTAGTGCAGGGACAGGCTGGACCATTTTTGCCTTTAAGGTGTGAGAGGGGCCTCAGAGAGCCTCCACTATTTTTCATACAGTTTAGTTCAGCCAAGTTTAGTTTGCAGATATGGTGCTAATTACTTGGAAATACACAGTTGCAAATAAAGACAAACTTTTCATTTCAGGATTTTCAAGGGCCCCTTCTCTCACTGGGATCCTGGGTAATCAGTCCTACTTTCCCCCTCACTATGACACCCCTGACTCCTCCCCTTCACTCCACCATTTCCCTTATGTTCAATTTTTTTTTTTTTGAGTGTCAAAAAAAAAAAGTTCAGCACCCATCCCCTCTGGGTGGCGGCCTAGGTGTTTGCCTACATTGCCTGTAGGAAAATCTGCCACTGTTATCAAACATTCATGCATTCATTCATTCATTCATTCATTCATTCATTCATTCATGCACTCATTCATCTCCATAACCGCTTATCTTGATGAGGGTCACAGGGGGGCTGGAGCCTATCCCAGCTGACACTGGGCGAGAGAAATAAGATGCTGGTAAATGCAGTCCTCATTTATTTAAATTCATGAAAAATGTTCATCTTCTGGATTCTCCATTTTGGCATTTGAGTCAATCAAAGCTTCTTTGTGAATCCAACATAACATGGTGAATTACTGTTATACAAATGGTCATTTTGCAGGTAAAGGATTCCTTTAAAATCCCAAAACAATGGGATGAATCGCAGTAACCTCAGATTTATTTATTCATTCACCATCAGCGGACTTTCTATATCTCTACTTTCTATTGTAAGAATATTAATCAACTCTTCTTAGGAATTTATTGTATCTGTTAAAATAAAAGAGCCAGTGTCTCTGGCTCATCTCACTATCCTATATCATATACCTCAGAGCTGCTATACTCAGTTATGCTTTAACTATGCTGTTATGTGCATTTATGAGTGTGTGTGTATGTGTGTGTGTGGGCTTGCCTTTATACTCACGCCAAGTGTATTTTTAACAGTTGGACTGGATGCACATGGCTATGATTTTCCATCACACTAAGAGGAGAGTCATGTCGCAGGCCACTCTGCTGAACAGTCACAGTGAAAGGAGAGGGAGGCTTGGTGTGAAAGCAATAAAGACATGAGGACATGAACAGGCCGCACCTTTTTTAGATATTTCTGCTTGTAGCTCATGAATAACCCATTGCAGATTCAGCAGCTGACAGTCGCAAGCATGGATTTCTCCTCTCCGGGGGGGATTTAGAGGTTTGCTTTTGTTTTGTGAGGTACAATGAAACATACAATGCAAAAGATGGATTGTTTAAAAAGCAAACCAAAACAAAAAATGACCTTTTGGATCTTCTTGTGTCAAAAACCAAAAGGAAATTTTAAACACATTTTCATAAGAGAAACTAAATCAATTTTTCACTTCCTTTCGCATACAAACACACTCATGCATGCACACAATCTCCTAATGAATGTTCTCTCACAAAAACTCCAAAAAAAAGAAATAATGATGTCCAAACAAAGACTGATAAGAGATTTACTCTGGTGCCGTTATTGATGGGTTTATCGTGTGCATAAATCCCTCACAGTCCAGGCCATATAGCTGACACATTACTCCTTTACACGGCCCAGTGGACATTTCAATCCGCCATAATAGAAGTGTGTGTGTCTGCTTCAGTCAAGTTAAGAGGCACAAGTGCGCCAGAGCTTACGACAATTCACAACACCCTCCCCTCCCTGTCTAACTCCACTGCTCCATCACCACCAGGCAGCTTCAGGCTGCTAAATAACAGTGCCAAGATCATACCTGACACATTTATATATTTACAGTCAGGACACTCTGTGTTTGGTGGGACCCATATATCAATGTATTTCACAGAGGAGGAGTTACTCTGTTAGAGCTCTGTGCTTGTTGGGTTCTAATCTTTATTTATCCAGATAAGGTCTGCTGAGTGTGCATGTTGGAAAGATTGCTGAGCCTGCAGCAAACAGCCTCCACTCCCATTCATGACACACTCACACCTGGGTGAGTGAGCTAAAGCCAGCCAAGGGGTAGCCCCTCTCCAGTGTCTCCCTGTGGCTTTGAATTATAGGAAAATCATATGGATAATGGTTATTTTATTGCATTTTTATTTTTATTTATAATTGTTGTGAGCCCAAAGTGATTCTTACATTTCCCAGTCGTAAAAATGTGTAGCCTATACATCAAATCATAAACAGGTTTTAATATTTTGTGCATCATATGTCTACAGCCTGGCAACTTTTCCTTTATATTCTGCAAAACCTCAATAGCAGTGACAAAACTTGAGTCTCCCTTGGCTAGCTATGGACTCCAAATCCCAAACAAGAAAAGTATTATGATGAAGTATTACCTTCATCATAAGGTTCAAACACTCTTTGCAGTTCCACACAGATTTTATTTACTTTTGGCCAAAAATTGCTCTTTTTATAGTAAAGGATGCCGACCCCTGTGCTGGCCAACGAGTAGCTCCAGAGGAGGATTGTTATTCTCTCAGAAAAATGGAAAGACCACTTGAACCAGGTTGCACATCAGTGCAGTGGTTAGCATTGTCGCCTCTCAGCAAGAGGATTCCTGGTCCAAATCCAGGTCGGGTGCTCAATTCCAGGGTGGTGGAGCCCTTCTGTGCAGAATCTGCATGTTCTCCCTGTGTCAGCATGGGCTCCCTCTGGGTACTCCGGCTTCCTTTTATATTCCAAGACATGCGTGTTAATTGGTGACTCTAAATTGTCCGTAGGTGTGAATGCGAGCATGAATGGCTGTCTGTCTCTATGTGTCAGCCCTGTGATAGTCTGGTGACCCGTCCAGGTTGTTCCCCGCCTCTCGCCCAGTGTCAGCTGGGATAGGCTCTTACCCCAGGATAAGTGGTTATGGAAAATGAATGAATGACTGAGTTCGACCAGCAGTCCTTGTTTTATGTTGAATGTTTATATTCTTTTATTTATTTTTTTGTTTTTTCTAATGCACACATTTGTTAAGTTTCATTTTGAAGAGATACCCTCATTCTATTATTGACAGTAATAAATACATTGTCAAAGGTTACCTGCCCATTCTGCAATCTTAATAAATCAAGAGGATGGAGAAAGAAATGTCTGAGGGACAAGACGTAACCAGGCATTTTATATTTCTGCAAACCATGTTGGAGGATACGTTCAAACTTTACATTCAAACAAGGCTGTTGTTGGCATGTGTTTTGTTTTAGGCACTAAAACCATTTTTTGTTAGGGAAAGATCATGTTCAGGCTTAAAATACCCAGGTTTGATGGCACTGTCTATGCTGGAAAGCAGCATGTCTTGGTTAAAAAAATAATGAATGCTTTCCATAGCACTATCCTCGCCTTGAAAGACAGTGATGGGTCACTGAAAACCACCCACGTTCGGTGCTTTAAAAGCCATAGGAAAAACAGTCTTGACTTGCTAAAAAAAAAAAACAACTGGTTTTATTCTTGGCTGGTCTCAAACAGTGATCCACAGTTTGGCAAGCATCTGTGTCAGTCCATTCAACATCCCATGCCATCCACCCTCTGATGACAAAGTGGTATGCTGCATCACTTAAGAGATATTGATATGATATGTATGATGTGTATGAATGTGACGTATTCATGGTTTGTAGGCACATACATTGCCAACATTGTCTTCCAGTGACTGAGCTGCAAGAGGCATACTGACTGGTTTGAAAATTGATAGACTGCAGGAAATTCATGTAGAAGTCTTATGCAGTAGTCAGCTTTCAAAAAAGCATCCTGAAACTCCTTCTAATACAAAACAAAACCAAGCTACCGTGACTACACACAGGGAGTGGAACTCTTCTCTATCCTTGTAGCCTAAATCAGACAGAACATGAGTCAGCTTAGTCAATACCAGCATCAGTCTGTCTTAAAGGGGCACTTTAGAGGTGGGTCCTTGTCACACTTCTTTAAAATTGGGGGACGTCCAAGAGACAGATTTCTTTTATATATATGGTTGAAATTAAAGCAGCAGAGAACAAGAATTCCTGATTTGAAGTCCCTATTCAAAGCTCATCCTACATTTCCCATAATGCAACTTCAAATCATATTTTCGTTAGACCCACCATGATTTATAAACACCCATGTGATTCAAACTGTCACACCCTCAGTTTGAAGTGCAGGCTTTTAGTTATGAATTTGTGGCCACCAAGCCCAAGTTGAGATCAACCCTGATGACATCACTAAGCCTCCATTTACACCTGCTTTGTCATTTGTGTTGACATCCGGTTCATGGGTCTTTGCATTTAGCTCTGGTATTAAAATGTGCTTCATGTCATCTTGACTGTACCTACATTCTGATCGGATCTTAATATGTAAAACATATGCAGATATTGTCAGGTGTTACTTGGGTATATGACATCATCAGGTGTTATTTTCTCATCATGATGGGTAAACTGATCTTTTTAGTGTTGTGCCTCTTAAAGCCATTAAAAAGATTTCACTTTCTGCAGAAAAAATATAGCTTCAATATGATGTGGTGGACAGGATATGGGCAGCAGAGCAACAGGTAAATATGCAGCCCAGTAGGAGGAGCGTGAGGATAGAAATGGAGCACACGGAAAGGTGGCAGGGAACAACCAAGGGTGTGCATCAATGCATGAAATGTAACAATGAGCCAGTCCAAAGAATCATAAGAGTCATATGGGGCATAGTCGGACTGGCCATCTGGAGCACAGGGAGTTTTCCCGGTGGGCCGCTTGACAAATGGACCGATGCAACGCAAAAAATACATAAAAATAATAACCAGGTGCTGTCTGGTTGACTGGCACAGACGTGTGGGCTGCCGACCCAATGCAGTCAGGTATTGCATCTGTCAGCTTTGCTCTCCCATCCATTTACTTTTGGTCCAGTCATTTCGGAGCCCACCTCTTTCCCATCTTTCTTAGGGGGTAACATTTGGAGAAATCATGGAGTATGGAGCAAGATGTACAGAGAAAAGGGGAAAAAAATGAACGAAAAGGTGGTGCTGAAAAGCTGAGAGATAAGAGATTGAAGTCACTTGAGGCTAATGCACCCAAATGTTTTAAAATAACTAATTATTTATTTAGCAGCATTGCCAGTAAATCTTCACAGTCTGGTGAGTCTGAAGGCACCGGCAGCAGGAGGGAGAGCAGACAGCACGGCCCAATGAGCCCAGCGATACCAGTTCAACTGCTAGTCAAGGCCTTGCAGCTGAAGCAGTGAGATGGGAAGACAGTAAGAATAGCATAAGTAAGGCTTGGATTTGTCTGGCTGGCTGTTTATGTTGGGTGCCTTTTGTTAAAACATACTCAAGTTTTCATAAAGTCAATGCACTTGTCAGTGTCATTTTGATTGAACAGACCAATCACGCCTGGACAGGGTAGGACATTAAAAAAGGTTGATGTGCTACAGCAAACTTTGGAAATGTTGAGCTCATGCATGAGTGGTTATGATACTGACATGTTAGTTAGTACGTTGCATTAACAAATTAGAGACTAACCACCAATGTAGAGCTTTTTCTTGCACAATAATTTAATGAGGAGACATAACCTAAAAGAAATTGTGACATCTAGTGGTGAGGTTGCAGACTACAACCGACTGAAACTTCTCCCATGTCCCAACGTGAAAATGCAAAGGCCCTATTTAGAGCCAGTGTTTCATTTGTCTGTTCTGGACTACTGTAGAAACAGCATGGCAGACTCTTAATGTCGATATAAATGGCTCATTCTAAGCTAATGAAAATCATTCTTAGTTTTATGTTAACAGTATGACGTTTTTGGGTGGGTGGGGCTTAGCTGGAGGCAAAACAATTTCCACAGACATTAGCTAGCATTAGCTAACAAGTTCTGTAGAGTTGTTTTAGACAATGGTGGAAGATGAAGCGAGTGGTGCATTCAGAAATGTGTGTAGGAGCACACTCCTGGACAAACTGGACCGTTGGTAAATTCGAGCTTTGTGCTAAAAGTTAGCATTGCAGAAAATCCAATATTCCTTTAATACCTTCTCAATTTCTGATGAGGTGGACATGATAACCTTAATATACATAACATTATTCATTCCTACAACAGTGAATACTTTTTCCCTAACCTGATATGAAAGGTACGCTACACACATAAGCATGTTCAGTACTTCATCTCATTGTATTTAAACAAAGTTGTCTTCATTTTTACTGACAGGCAGTGGCAGCTTGTATGTGATAAAATTTTAGCTTTGAGCCATACTCCTTCTATTCTGGCCCCCAAAAACACAACAAGATGTCACTTTAAGACTCCTATGTAGCCTACAGCCCTGTGGAGGGGGAGTCGTGTTTTGCCTCCAGCTACTAAAATGATGTCACTGTGACGTCGGCCCTAAAAGGGTCTATACATACAAACATTACATTCACTTTCTGCCAGTGTATCCCCTTAAATCCTAGACACTGGACCTTTAAACTGCTGTGCTGATGAATTGAAATTATTATATTATACTAGTCGTATATAGTATACTATCACATGAAATTATATGAATGTACTAAAAATTGATGGGATGGTCTTAATCAAAAAGTCCATTCCATTTTTCATTTCCCATTGGCACCTGTATGGCAGAATTTTTTGAGTGCAGACCAAAAGCAATAGCCCGGCACCAGATAACTGTTTTCCAAAATCGCACCAAGGTTTTAAAAGGATGTCACTACAGGTTCACAAGTCTTAATGTGGAGGTTATGTGCAGGGCAGACTGTTGCACAGAGAAGAGAGTGGATCAGTGCAAGAGGTGCATAAGATACATACACCTCAGCCTGGGGGCTTGAAGCTGGAAATGTGGACTAGATTTGAGTGTCATTGGCGCAGTAATGGGAGGTGAGGGATGTTGTGATAAAGTAAACTGGAGTGAGAAGCAGATAAAGACTGAGGCCTGCAGAAATGTACTGCTCCCCTCCACATATCTGATGAGTGTAATCATACGAGCATCAGACCCAAGGCACCAGCTCACCAAACCTGCATTTTATGTTGTTTGTCAACACAAAACCTGCTAATCTGGGAATTATTTTTATGGCACAGTTGCAGGGTTCAGTGCAAATGGTAAGTGTGAGGAAGAAATTGCTGGTGTCCTGCCAAACCTCTGTGTTCAGATCTCTGGTTTTATCATGCATCTCCAGTTTCCTGTATTTCTGATTATTCACACCCTGTGGATTTAAAAAAAAAAAAAACAAACAAGCAATAAAATAAGTCAAAATTTAGGACCTAAATGCAAATATTATACAGTAAGGTAGTTTATTTGTAGTAACACATTGCAGTCCAGAGATAAAGCCCTGACACTGACAAGCAGGCAAAGGAACAAACATTCACACACACATATACACAGAAGGGTAACAGGTGTAATATGTCACAGTCATCAAAGCCCCCAGAGCTTTTATCCTGCATTTAGTCCTCCTTCTGTGCTCTTACATCATCACATTAGTTTTTTTGTGAGTGCATGTGCATCCAAACGTGTTTAACTTTCTGTGGCCTTTTATGGGAGTGCAATTATTATTATTATCTCTGCCAGGCGTGAGCCTGGAGGGTATCATGCGTATGGTCGTGTGAGTGTGTGTGTCTATATGTGTGAGTGTGTGTATTCATTTTTCCGCAGCTAATCAGCTGCAAACTATTGGACAAATCAGCCTCATATTTTAAATGCACATTTATGACTGTGCTCAAGGACATTGTACCTATATTTCACATACAGTGCCTGTTAGCAGGGGAATTCAATTTGCTGTGTGTGACCCGCTGCATTTCGGTCATAAATAGACACGGCGTGTATTTTCATTAGCTTCTGGGATGCTTCTGAAGTGCATGGCTTCATGGCTGCTGGAACAGAACTGTCCAGAATGGCTGCGATCAGCCCGGGTGGCTGCCTGGTGGAGATCTGTACTCTTCCAGGTGCTTTTTACTAGTTATTATATTAGGTTTTTATTTTATTTTATTTGTAAAAGTCTTTATTTTATTTCATTTTTTGATTTGATTTGATTTGATTTGGCAAAATTCCTCACGACCATTTTATGACTGGAAAATAATTTGCTTCATTTATTTTTGACTTACATTCATTTAACTTGCAGAATATTATGTTATATAGAACCTTCGGATTCTGTTCTTTACAGGCTTCCCTTTCTATTTCACTCAACATAGTTCAAGATGGGCAAAATGCTTTTCCGTACTCGTTGCCTGTATTACACAAACAGTACAGGAACAGACATGTATATATGAATGTGATGTATTGTTATGTTGTTGGACAAACTGAATACAGTCTAGAAAAGTTTCCAAAAGTTGAATCAAGCAACATACTTGAACACACTCTGTTTTCTGAATAACACACATCTCTTGGCTCGCTGAGGCATGTTTGCAAGTTACAGATGATGATCTTGTCTCAGTGACCATGGAGCATGATTGGATTATCAATGAGATTGTTAAAAACTTGCTGGTGGCACCTGAATATGTGCGCAAGGCAGGTTAGATCATAACCCATGGCATGTAAGAACTGAAAGAGCAGTAAGTTCACTTCAGGTAGCAATGGAGGTGATGTCTCTGAAAGGCAGGCCTTATAATGAATCTATCTCATTCGCTGGCACGATATTTCAGTGTAGCTGATTACATTTCCTGATGTTATGGAAGTGTGTCACTCAGATTAGGCGGATTAGCTGACTCTCTGTGCAACACCTACCACTTTACTGATACATCGTGACAGCAGTTTGGATCTGGTTCAAACAATCAGACATTTCTTGCAAAATCATCTCGGCCAGACATCAGCTAATGACTCGGTTTGACCTGCCACAACAACTCTGTATGTGGTGGCTAGTGTAAAGGTGGATATACAGACAGTCAAGACCAAAATCTCCCAAAGATGCGGGTAAAATAAACAGTATATGTTTTCTTTGTCATTACCTGTTGTATGCTTTAAATATGATTTCTAAAAATTAAAGCTCATTGAAGCCAAAGGTAAGAGGTATAGAAATGAATACATGCATTTTATGTGGTCATGCATATACTGTATCACCACTAGATGGCGATAGTAGCCTAATGATTAATGTTACAGCTCTACAGTTTGAAGGCAGACTGTGGTTTTGAAGTAACAAAACACACTTTACATTTATGTGTTTATGCTTCAGCATCCCATTTGTTCTTGTAACACTCCTGTAGTGACTTATGTGGAAGTTTATGACTTGGTCATCCTGCTGGAGGACCCTAGGCAAAAATAGGCAACAAGGCCTCCATTAACCTGCCATTTCTCTCACTCTGTCTGCATTGTGTACATTATTACTATGCTGAAATATTACATTGGTGGTAATAAGATTAACACAAATTAACATATTTCTCATGTAAGCACAGCATCAGCTGAAATAAAAAGAATGATTTGACAGGGCCTCAAGGTTAGGTCATGGTATGAGACCCATCTGAAGTCCCCGTGACATTAGTTGACTTTTTACTTTATCATTTCCACACAATGTATGTTGGGTTTTGAGTGGTTCCCTGGGATGGGTTGCACCAGCTATTCATAAAGCACTAAATGTGTGTGTGTAAAATTCTTAGTGTAACTCAAGCTGTTGATTTAGTGAATCAGGTTGTCCTCGAGGGCGCGCTGTGTGGACAGCAACCAACAGGTACAACCTCATACCACATTGCAAATTACTTGTGAGCAAAAATGTATGTGCTATGGGTGAATCAGTAAAAAGTTCTTAACTATAAATCAAACATCTGCCATATCTCTGTATCTATGATATCAAGCTGTGTTCCAAAATTTCCAAGTTATTGTTCCAACTAGAGAGGGTATCCGCATGCATTTCCCATTATGTCTGAAACAAATTTTTCTGATTGTTACAGCACCACATGAAGGGTCTCCTACAAGGAAACTATAAAAGTCAGAGTAAATCAGTTGCAAGGAAACATTTGCAGCCCTGTCCGGTCAAAAGCAACCAACAATGTAGACAGGCAGTCACTGTGGAATCACAAACTGCAAATTATATATGAAACATAACTGTTACAAACATTTAGAATAATAGAGGGCCTAATGCTATCATTAACCCAAGGAAACAAAAACTTTTAAAGGTCCAAAGACAGAGGGATGTCATATGCTGTAAAGCCCTCTGAGGCAAATTGTGATTTTTGAAATTGGGCTTTAAAGATAAATTGAAATTGAATTGCAATTATTATTTAGACAGCCCTTTGAGGCATGCTTTGCTATTGGGCTATAATGAACTTTGACTTGACTTATTTCTGAAGCACTTTGAGTTGCCTTTGCCTCAAAGTTTCCTTGCATAAATCTAGCTAACATTAGTGGTTATGTAGCTAAATATTATTCACAAGTTTATAATTTGAGGTACAGTGTGTTGTCTTATCTTTGTGAAATGTAACTTAAAATCTTTACGATTTGCGTTATTATCAACAAGTATTTGATAAGATGTCAGGTCCAGTATATGATTCATATATTAGCAAGCTAGTGTTAGCTTTGTCAGTTGTTTTGCTTAACTAAACAACTGCTTCACCTGGCAATTACTGTATGTATTAGAATTACTAGCATGAGTGGTGCAACCTGTTTGGATTTAGTGATGTGTTCATCTCCACTTAGTCATCACATGCGTCATAACTAGCCTACATAATTGGATTTAGAAAGAACTGGTGGAGCCGGTTCCTGTGGCTCCGGGGCAGTTGCCTGCTTTGTCTGGTTGGTAATCCAGTCATGTGGAAGCTGAGCAAAGACTGGGAGTCCACACAGCTAACAGTGAAATCCTTTTACTGTAATTCTGACCAAAATCACCAAACACACCGATGCACAAACACATATAAAGGTAAAAGAACTCTCACAGTCTCTCTGTCGCCATGATTTCAAACTTGCTGGTGGCATCCCACAACCCTGTCTTCACTGCATCGGTGGACGAGGACAGTTCAAGTCCAAGGTGTGTTGTAAGGAAATGTGCTACTTAAGATCAAATGACACTCTGTCTTCTTCAAGGATGAAGAGATGAAGGCTGACACTAAAAGCATCATCACCTCTCTTTCCTTCACCTGAGCCTCGAGAATGGGCACCTGATAATGGAGCGTAAACAAGTCCCAGAGGACAGGAGCCCACCTTGCATGGTGGGGAACGACACTGCAGCAACAACACTGTCTGCAGACCATCCGGCACAGGACAGGCAGGCTGGCATCACTCAGGATAAATGATGTATAGAACAATTTCCAGTGATCCTTCAGTAATGAATACGAACATGAATAAAGCAGCGACATCGTTTAGCACTCACATATTCTGTTCATTTTGACTATTGTAGTCAAAATTTTGTTGTTTCAAGTAGTGATAAAAATTGATTTTCATGCAATATATGAGGGGATTCTTATGGTAGTTGAAGAAGGAAACACTTCAGACATTGCCTGAGACAGCAGATAGATAGTACTCAGAAAAAGCACATTGAGGGAACTCAACTATGAGCTACTTTTAAACAGGGAATGCACGCTTGATCTTTGAAGACAGCAGGCTGTGGTCATTGTACTGCACTTTTCCTCCTCCAGAGGGCGACAGATGTCCATATAACATACTGAGCATGTGTGTAGCCTGCATTCATAGCATTGTTTTTGCAATTCTTTTACAATAAATCATGTACTTTATCCTTTTGTTCTTTCAGGAAATTAGATTAGATTTAATACTTTTCTGTTGTTTCTCAAGCTGTTTCACTCTTCAGTGTTTTTAACTGCAAACAGCACCCTCATTTACTCTGCACACTATATTGTGGGACACAGAATTCAAATCATTTATTTCCATAGGCTAGGAAAGTTCAATCACTATTGTGAACACGAGCTACTCTCTCTCAAAGCCAGAAACCAGAGGACGAAGTCTCAAACTTGTGATGTCATAGGATATAAAGTCTGGAGCTGCTCCATAGACAATGAAGGGGAACCTGATTTTGTGGACGTGTGACTCTCTCTGTATCTCTGGCATCAATTTGGTGTCAAAAGCACTTACCAGATTAAAAAAAAGTCAGCTGCAGTCAAACTGTCCACTTATAAATGTAGTCCTAGAAGTCCATTCAGCTTTATATCACCTTCCCTGAGCTAACAGGTGATGCTGTGGGACACTCGAGTGTTGTTTCAGTTCAAACACTGTAAATGATTTTGAATGGTAGATAAATATTTGACATTAATCATCAGTATCAGCCCTCATATCCTGGAACGTGTGTGGCAAATTTAACAGTATTACTACTGCAAAAGGTTATGGTAAAATTGTTTTATTTTGTTAAAATTTATTTATATCTCTGTCATAATTTTTTTTGTGTGTGTGATTTTATTGTTTAATGAGGTGAAATTGTTGCAAAAAAAAAAAACAAATAATAATAACAAAAAAAAACAGCTTCTTTTCATTTACAGATTTTATTTGATAAATCCCTAAATGGATTATTTTGCATTTATGGATTTATCCAATCAGCATGTTGATAAACGCATATGAGAATAATACAGTTCATTTAAAAAAAAACAAGAAAAAAAAAACAATCTGGCAATTCATTGAGAAAGTCATGTACTTCTGTGAGAAAAAAAAAAACAAACAGCTGATATAAAATACTTTATTACCTTTCCCTAGCACCACCCTGAGGCCAAAAAATAAAGGACGACTCTGAACATCTAAATGCTTACCAGAGCCTGTGGGAAGCAGTAGAGAAATAGTGAACGTGTCACACATAGCCCACAAAAGTGGTTCCTTAAGTGGATCGGTTGCACCAGCAGGACGTACACTTGGACACACCCCTCTTGTGGACGTTAAATGTATTTTAAGCCAGAGATAATTAACACTTCTTACATCTTTGTTGGTCCTGGTATACAATACAGTATTTGTGCAGTTTTTGTTGCCTGGTACTTTGATGACTGCCGGAGAGTGTACCAGACGTCAACATGTGGAGGCAATGATGACGGGAAGGTAATGTATTGTCACATGTGATGAGAAGGGTGAGTGTAGTTTGTGATGAAACTATTTTTAATGGTCAATAAATGCCTGTATATGTTTCATTTCACTGTGAAGAGATGTCTACTTTACTCTGCCCATGTTTAATGGTTAAAATAAAATTAGCAACACTGTAGTTTTGTGTCAGAAAATTTAGTATTCATAGTAGCACAGGACACACCAATCAAAATGTCTTTGCAAAGGGCAGGGATGAACAGGATATTGGCCATAACTCATCATCATAAATCTTGGTGGATATCTTCAGTATGTGCTGGGGAACAGGCCTACCCAGGCATTACGAGCCCAACCCATAGAGGGTGCCACAAATGCAAGAGCTGTGTACCTCAAAACCCAAGAGACAGAATTTCACCAAATTTTGTGCACATACTGTGATGACAAGTATCAACAAGGATCTGACCTGTCATTTTGATACTTGCATGTGGGCATGGCCTGTTAGTCTTTTTTTTTTTCGTGGCGCTGCTCAATTTGCTGTGAGCTGGACCAAGCTAGTGACACAAAACTTGGCACCAATGGTGGAAATGATGCTTCACATCAAATTTGATGCCAATCAGCTTGATGGCGGACCCATATTTTAACATTTTTTTAAAGACCACACCCCACACTACATAAGTCTGAATAACATCTACACCTCAATGTGCTCAACAAAAAGCCTCTCGGACTATAAAGGCGACCATGACGGAGTTGTTGCTAATTTGCACAAGGGAAAAACAGCAATGTGACATCTACTTTTTTAAGTTTGACTGTATCAATACAAATTCGGTATCCAGCACTGCAGGACGGAGCGACACAATTCTGTTACAAATGAGCAAGACCGGTCAAAAACATGGCAGGCATCAGTCAAGAAGTCTTCGCGAAGGGCAGGGTTTAGCAGGAAATTGGCCATAAGTCAAGCTGTGCTGGGGGAATCCCGATTAAACTCAGTGGAGACATCCAGCACTACATCCTGAACAAGCACCCAAAGGTTCATTCACATCCAATAAAGGCAGAGCAAAGGGCGGGGCTTTAAGCGTGCAATTATTCAAGTGTTGCTTACATTGTAACAATGAAACGACTGTGTGAGAAACTAATGAAAATCAGGCCAGCCAAAGTGACTTTGCTCAGTTTTTTTGAAGCCTGAAACCCATTCACTGCTACTTGTGGCTTTGCCTTTGGCAACTGAGCTGCTGCTGAACCCAGGACTGCTGCTGCTTGCGGCCATGTTTACATTGGAAGCCTGCTCTTTGCATGAGGTGAACATCTCTGAGTTACATTATCACATGCTGACATGGGCTTTACAGAGATAAAGAACTGTGAAGAAACTGAGCCCCAAAAACTCTGAAAAATAGACAGATGTGCAGTGAGAAGAATATAAAGGAACTGACATACTGGGATACTGTAGGTGCTGGAAGTCAATGTGGAGAACATACATGTATTTAATGCATTTGAAATGTTTGTTCTCATACGAACATGGACTGTGGGAAAACTGATCAGTGGTTTTTTCAGAATGAAAAGAGCGTGTAGGTCTTAAATCTACGTATTAAAGTGCTGAAGTGTCACATCCACCATCTGCTGAAACAGTAGATTGAGCTGTGACCTTTTAAGTCTCTTCAAACTTGTTCCCTGTCAATGATGGAGAAATCATTGCATCTATATCTACCAACACCGACAAAACGCTGCTAGGTTGCAGATATAAGACAGATATAGATGCGTGTTTTCAAAGGCCTCATTCCCGTAAGAAAGCTAGTAAACTGAGCATGTGTGAGTGTTTCGGTGACAGTTTTAATGAATGTTTTGCATCCACCTTGTCAGCCCTGTAAGATCCAACTATGTTCACATAAATGTGTCTTGGGGAGAGCTTCGTGGATGTGTTGAAATAAAGAAAAATAGCCCTATCTGTTTCCTTTACTCATTTGGGACAAAAACAACGCAGATGGCCAGACATGGAGTGATGGGATTCGAAGTGTGTCAATAATGCGTGGCTTAGAAAGAAAAAGAAAGAAACATGACATAAAAGCATTGTTAACTTCCATGGAGGTGTTCCTGGTCCTACACTCTGATTTTAAACTTTGATTTTTGAACAGATCTCGGCTATAAAAGGTCTGAAGTTACCCTCAGCTTCCAGTGAGTCTAAATCTATCTTAAGTAGAGTGGAAAAAACAGGATTAAGGAAGTCAATGCACTGTACCACATGAACTGTATAAATACCACAGGAGGAGTAACACACACGCACGCATACGCGCACACACACAAGCCCAAGGACACACACTGGCACACACTTGCACACAGACACACATATAGAGAAAATAACGTCTATTTTTCACTGTTCCAAAGTCGCTCACTCTTTGATACACAGTGTACAGTATCTTTGTTTCACCCCATACAGACTGCTCTCACGCCAAGGAATGCAAGAATACACATAAAGATATTAAAATGGACTGATACTGTTCAACTGCAATTATAATGGGTTTAGTAAAAATGACAGTCTCTGCAAGCCAAGATGTGAATGCTTAATCATAACCAGAACAATAACAATGGAATTATTATAATCTTTGGACTGCCAATTCTCCCTAAATGTTTGTTAGTACAACTATACAGACGCTTTTCAAACAAAGTCTTTCTTTCTGTCAAGGGCTCATAACGAGTTTAAAAAAATACACACATATATATATATATATATATATATATATATATATATATATATATATATTTATATGTATATATATATGTCCACCTGCACATGACACTGAGTGTATGTGTTTCAAAGGCAATTCTTAGTAAGGGGTAACCATGAGCAGAAGGCAGAGTAGTAGGGGCGTAATAGTCCAAACAGAAGGCCTAGAAGTCCAGCGATAAAGTGAGCACGAGTCAGTAGAAAGTTGCTGATCCCAGGTGAGAGTTACTGTTCAGTGTCCTGGGGGATAAAGAGTGAAAGGAAATAGGAGCACTGGTCCCAGTTATGTGGCAGAATGTGTGAACGGAGGCGTACGACGGAAGGAGAGAAGTTCATTGATTGGTTGGTTGGTGCATCCAAGAAGGGGAGTCGGGGATTCTGGGTGTTGATATGAGGTCACTCGGAATCCCGCTGGACCTCAGAGGCATCGGCTCGACAGATAGGGCAGGTTCGGTTAGCCTGGAAAGAACAAAATATAAGGAGGTGAGCGTTAAACAGACAAAAACATATATACCTAAAATATCAGTACATTATAGATGCAAACACCTCGGTTAAAAACGTGTTCAAATTGTCTGTTTATGGAAGGCGTTTAGAAGTCAGCAGATTAAAAGCACGGTCACACCAGTATTTAAAACAGTAAATGTAAGTGGCAAAATACATTAATTGCACTTGCATCAGAGCAATCAGGGGATTTGCTCATGGGGTATAAAGTGAACTTACATACCCAAATCCATGTCATGGCCCAATAGCAAGCTATAGCTATACCAGTACCAATCAAATATCAATTCTGGCAGAGCTAATTTCAAGGGTCTAAATCTAATGGAGCGATCACAGTTTATTAGCTGCGTCGCTCCATCTAACTTCTATTGAACGCGTTAAATATTACATGTCAGAGTGAAAACTGCTCCACAAACATGATTGGTTTGTAAACAGTATGAGACAGGAGTTGATGGTAGCTATGGACGGAAGCTAGCTAAATGTCTGCTGTCAGTTAGCTAGTTTGTTAACTCAGAAAGCCTTTTTCTCCCTTCAATAATTGAATGAAAAGATGTAATATCCTGAAAACTAAACACCAGGGCCCTGTACTGATAAAACAGAAACAAGCCCAGAGAGTTATTGTGACAGACCAGTGGTAGCATGTTCCAGCTGGCAAGCATGTCAGCCATTTGCTCACTATCTACAGTAGTTCGCCAACTAGTCCTGTGGGTAGTCGCTACATTACCAAGCTCCAGAATTAAATGTTATGCAAAGACACATGGATTAATTTCACCGAGCCACTATCTGGTGTGACCTGCTTTAAGGGCAAAGTGGGAAACAGTCCATACATTTACAGTTACCCAAATAGCTAAGTGTCTTTACACCTTGAGCCACTTGTCTACACACTTGGCGTGGAACTCGTGATTACACGGCAAGACCCTCAGGAGCTGGCGAGACTCAAAGTCACACATACATACCACACACCTGGAAGACAAAGCAAGGTTGGTGTTCATTTAAATCAGCATCTTGTACACACCTACAGCCACCCACATGAAAGATTCTTCACCACATGAGGATTTTTAAAGGCAGAAAGGTACTCACAGTGTTTGCTCAGACTGATGGTTGTTGGAGTTGAACCTGTATGATGGAAGCTGTTCTATATCTGCCTTAGTAAGACCACGGGGCTTGGCCTCTCCTAGACGTTCTGCGAGGTTCAAAAGGGCCTGAGAGGTTCACACAGAAATATTAAGTTTAGAGAACAAAGCTGTGGCCATGTTCATAAACTGTTAAAGTTGTGTGGAAACTGACAGGTAGCAACTGGATAACAACATTTTTTAATGTACTGAATGCTGCTGAATGCTTTGGCTACAATTTGTCTCACCTCATAGTTTTCCACCTCTCCGTCGTCTACATCCAGCTCTAGGTTGATAGTGGGGGCCACATTTGGGGGCATAGGAAGCATGGACCTGTATTTGGAAGACAAGGTACACAAAATTAATTTAGTACGTCTCTGTGCTATATTCAAATTAATTGCAAATTCACCTGGGCAGTTCCAACCTAAATTTGAGGAAGTGAAAAACACTTACAGGAAGTAAGGCAGGAAGCTGGGGTGGTATGGTGATGGGGGTACAGCCTGCTGAGAGCGGTATCGCCGGCTTGTGAATCGTCGAGGCATAAAGTGGGGATAGGGCTGTGAAAGGTGGGACAAAGAACAGAAAATCAATTTATTCAACCAAGCGTTAAAGCTTCATTCTACCATAACTGTATATTATAATTCAAACAAATGATGATGATGTCATGGTAATGAATTTGTACTCACCACTGTAAAGAGCTCCTGCGACAGGGGGTCATGGTGTGAGAGGAACTGGAGGGGGGTGGAGGGCGGCAGAGTGGAGGGAGGCTGGTGGTGATGGTGGTGGTGATGGTGGGCGTAGCTGAAGCCTCCACCCACTGAAAGCTGCTCTCCTAGAAGCTCAACCTCATTTTCGATCCTTTGTAAGGGCTGAGAAGAAACACACTACGTTATCAATTATGTCATGACAATGGTGGCACAATAACTGGGCCAAAGGTATTTTAATGATGATAAATTATTATCATTTCTAGGTTGAAGATACCCTGCTGTTATCGGACAAGAAAACTATTACAACTGGGGATTCATTATTAGTTAGAATTGTTTTGTAGGTCTACAATTACTAGTGAGCAAACAAAAACTTCACCCATATTAATGGTTTCCTTTTTACAAACCCAAGTTCATGTGTTGGCGTAAGTAAAAATAATAAATACCAGATAAACTATGAAAACATTCACGTACCGATCGTGGCTGCTGCGTCTGGAAAGGCAGGAACTGTCCGGGTGTGGGGAGATGGGGTGGGTGGTGGGAGAGGTGGGGTGGATGTGGAAGCAGGAACTGAGGGTCACTGGACAGCAGTGAGGGAAAGGCATATGGCACCGGCAAATGCTGCATTGAACACGCCGGTAGCATCTGGAAAAGTGGTGGAGAACAAGAGAAAGGAAAGAAAACGAAGGAATAAATGCATGTTTTCTCACTGTGGTGATTGTAATGTGCCACATGTTGCCACAAGGTGGCAGCCAAGACCTGGAAGACAACAAGCCCCTTCAAACAGGGAACCTTTCTGTAGGTCTACTTTTACCCCACTTTCCTTTTGAGAACTTTTTCTGTGGTTAAGTTGGAAGAAAGACTGTGCAGCACAAAGTGTACTGTTTTTATTAGCAAGCAAACCCACACACTCCTACAAACTGCACGCTGCTGTGCTCTTCTCACCGGGTGGTAGTGTTGTCCAGTGCTGAAGACCACACTGCAGGCGGGGACTTGTTGTTGTGAAGAACAGGTAGGGGGAAGGTGCTGGCCGCTACACAAAGGTGCTGCAAGACCGTGTGGAGGGACTGGGGTCACTGTGTAGGAGACTGGTACACTGGCCTGCTGCAGCTAAGGGAGAAAACACACCACAGTTAATATGCAGCCACACACGAACACAAACACACACACACACACACACACACACACACACACACACACACACACAGTCTCTCGTCGGTCTCACAGATAACTTTTAAGTATTTGCAGACTTACCTGTTCATGCAAGTCCATGACCATGGCTCCTTGCTGTTGTTGCGTTGCGTGATGCTGTTGCTGATGATGATGATGGTGATGATGATGATGGGGGTGGTGGTGGTGGTGAGCAGCCGGGTGCAGTAGTCGCGGCGACAAGGTGGGAGGGTGAAAAGCTCGGGGCTCCTCCAAACTTGCGCCCGCGCCTCCGGTTGTGGGAGGCTGGCCGTAGGCGCTGGCGTGTGCGTTGGGTATGTCTGGTGTGTGGAGGGATGGAGGTTGTGGTGGTAGTTTTCATCCTGGTGCTCTGATGGTGACAGGCGAGGTGCAGGGCCTTGGGTGGAGGGGTGGTGATGGGGAGGCACGTGACGGGGGGGTCTGGAGAGACGGCCGCGCTGTCGCCTTGCTGGCGGGCTGGAGGCGGGAAGAGAGGGACAGGTTAACATTTGGGATACTCAGTTATTTTTTACAGTGGAACTAAGGCCAGCCTTACACCATAGACTTTTGTAACGGTTTCACCATCTTAGGCAGTTTTCACCAAACAAGACACAGCAAAGCAAGTAGACAGTAAACATGGAGGGGACTCTGAGGAGGCGCAAGAACGTGAACAAGTTTCAGGTTCTCTTGTAGTGTGAAAAATGAGGGGAAACTGGTTGAGCTGTGAAGTGAACAAGAGTCCATGTTTATTTCTGTGTGTATCTGCTCCACCTGCCGGCATTTATTTTAGTGAGAAATCTTAATTCTGAAAAGGTTTGTCTCTTATTTCCACAGTCTTCTTCCACTAAAATAGCACTGAGAAACAACAGAGGCCAGTACAGAGTTAAAGCGACAAAATCCAAAACTTATACTGTCTTTAGATGTTAGAGGGTTTCAGACTTTAAGTAATTTCAAAGTCTTTTCAAAGTCTTCCAGTGTACAGCTGGCATAAGTTGTGGAAACCAAGAAACCAACTTACCTGCGTCTGTGCCGAGCAGGAGTGAGGCATCTCTCCTGGTGGTAGTGTGTGTGGGGGTGCGGTTGTCTCCGACTTGGGGGTCCTGACTCCCAGGGGCGGATTGGGGGAGATGGAGTGGATGGTGGGGGGGCGGATGAGGTTAGCTGTTCCAAGACAGACTGACTGGACAGCCTCTGGCGCTTTGGACTGGGGCTTTCCTCACTCTGCAGAGGGAGAGGCGGAGAACAGAGGAGGGGAAAACAGGGAAGAAAAGGAGAGTGGGAGAGAGGATGAGTGTTGTGGTTAGTGACCCATAGCACTCGTATCAAATCAATTTCACCATGCTTTACGGTCCCTCTAGCCTACAATCCAAACTAGTGCATAGACACTAAGTTCCTTTGTGACTCATGGCATTTCCTGTATGATCCAGAGTGTGTGTGCTCATATGCATTTGTGTGCATGTGTGTGTGAATGAGAGCATATTACACCACCAGCGCTCAGAGGCCCTGAGGCTGCAAAGTCACTTCCTCTTGGAGTGAGGAAATGCAAACTCAAGACAAGCACTCACAAGTCCATGTGCGAGTCATACGAACACACCCTCAACTGGAAAGCTCAACAAATACTTTCTCTCTGAGAATCAAGAAAAGTCAGCGATACGCAGAAAAACTGTGACATAGCTGAACACAGAGTCATCCAGGTTTGGACTGAGTTATCATATACTCTGTTTCAACCCTATCAACTCATCTGTGAGTCACTTCACTTACAGTCAACCAGTGACTCTCACACTTGGCACTTGGTGAGGCAAGAGCACACACACACACTCACGCTCATGTGTCAGTTCTTAGTCATTCGCCCTAACGCAGACCTTAGCTGTGTTCTGAAGAACACATCGGTTCTTTAAGAGACACCACAGAGACTCTACGCGCACACACACACACACACACACACACACACACACACATTTCCTCATAGTTACCATCTCAACACTTCCCCCCCCTCCACTTACTTGATCCCTGCTTCCACCTCTCCTCTTCGTGGGAGAGACACGTTGTAAAAGTGTGATAAAAATGACTCAGCGGCTGTGACTTTTAACACACACACAGACACACACATACACAGCTCAGCAACCTTGAGAGCAGTGTGATAGCTAACAGGAAACAGCTGGAGAGCAGGCTGCAGAAACACACACACACACACACACACACACACACACAGTTATGGAAACGCCCGCAGACATGCGCAAATTCACATTCACACATGGGCAGCTGCCACTGTTTGAGTTCTACAGCCTATAAAGAACAATACCTTCTGAAGCGCTTTAGAGGCAGACGCTGCTGTTCTAACAAACGTGAATGAAATGTATTTTGACTGTAAGGCCTAAACACACTGTACACTAATGGCTCTATCGCTCACTCGTAGTGCTGGATGTGACCTGGGCTTGACCAGCTTATGGGAAAGACAAACAATAACAATGACTTCATTAACTCTTGACCAGAGTGGACTGAGTGATAGGAGAGGAATGGAAAGGAAGAAGGACAAAGGAAGAAAAGGAAAAGTATGGATAGAAGGAGTGTGTGAGACAGATTACAGAGAGGAGAAGCTTGGTGGAGCCTCAGGGCGCACCAGACCCTTAATGACAGAACACATTTGGCTCCTATCGAGGGTTACACACCAAGATTTGGAGTGTGTCTGTCTATGTCTGCTCTTCTGAATTTCAGTGTACACTGACAATAAAGATGTATCTTATCCAAATTACCATGCCTGAACTTCTTTTTCTAAGATGACTGATGCATCAGTGAGCCTGTCCCAACGCCTTCAAAGCTGTATTACACCTAAAGGCATCCTCACCTGCCCTTTCCGCAGTTCAAAACACATTTTTGTTCCCTCATTCTTTCTGGAAGGAAATAGTATAATATATTTACCAGCCAGCTTTTAAAATACTGCGGTGGAATGACCCAAACATTTTTTCGTAACGGACAAGGATTTTCGGTTTTATGTTTATTTTTTATTCATACTGTTTGTGCTCAAACACAGTTGTTTCCAGTTCATTCCCACAGTTCATTCCCTTGAACAGTTCTAACATTCATAGTTGTTACTAGGGCGGGGTGTCATTTTAAAAAGGATACGAGTACCAAAACCAGCATTCTTAAAGTGAAACAAATGCCATCAAAGCACTTCATTTGATCCCTTTTATTTCTACTTCATTTGACACCCATCATGTGAATGGAAGCACTGGGTTACATAAAATGTCACCAGATACCACAGGGCTGTAGTGTAGTCATACTTGCAAACATTTTGGTGGCATATTGACTCACTGAACTGCCATCTCTGTCAAATGCACCGCACCCGACTCAAAACTGTTCTTTGCAATTGCCTCATAAATTGCAGAGATCTGCTAGTATACTTCTCTCTTCACTCCATCCACAAGTGTCTTGAATATCCTCTAGCTTTCCTGCTGGTAGCTTAGCTCACTAACTGGCTATTGGCTGCTGCCTCGCTGGTTTAGAATAGTTGCGCGCAATTATGTTTTTCAGCCCACGTGGTTGTTGTATGTAGCTTGAAAATGCAATCGCATTTACACTTGTGCTCAAGTGTGATCACAGTACATCCATGATTTCATGTGTTCAAACACAAACTGATTGCAATCTGTTCGCCCAAAATGCAAGTTAAGGATGAGTCCTACACAAAGACATTTGGACATAAAGACACATTTTAAAAAATTCTGCATATTCTTTTTTGTAAATTGAAAAAAATATATACACTTAACTTCTTCATTAAGTAAAGCTATGATACACACTATAATAAAAAAAAATGACATGGAAGGCGCACTCTATCTATGCCCGTGTCTACACAGGCTGGAGGGCACCAGCCATCCACCCCAACCCCCAAACCTCTCTGCTCTTCTCAACAACAACCCCCTCTCTTCCGACCAACACCCCACAACCTCTGTACCAGCCTAGCCCCAACACCAACACCCTAGGGACATCTACTGTGCCCATTTTCATATCTAAGCCACCCCCTCCAACCCAAGCCTGACATATTCCCTCCTCACACACTCCCCACCCTCCTCAAACAACGTCCTCCCATCCCCCCCTTTCCTTCCATCAGATAAGCTGAACCCCCTCTTCCTCTTGCTCCCACCCCCTTTTTCCTCTGTCTGTCCCATCCTGTCCAAGACCCCGACTTAAAATCTGAGGGGACAAGACAAGAAGTTCTTAGACAGGACGCACACACAGAAACACATGCACACATACACACACTGGTTTAACACATGCAGACTATTGCCCATTAGTATGAAAGTTTGATGGGCCTGTCTACCCGCGTTAGTTGGAGGGGAGCGGTGTCAGACAAAGGAGTGTGTGTGCATGTGTGTGTGTGTGTGTGTGTGTGTCCTCAAGCAATATGCCTTAATGTGGCCTTATGTTCTAATAGAGTGCTGGTTGTGAACATAAACACACACACGTCTGGTCCAAACATGTTTCCTTTAAAGCCAGAAAAATAGAGAAAAAAAAAATTGCTGACTCTCAGAGGCTCAACACACACACACACACACACACACACATAGATAGACAAACAGACACACACAGTGACTCCTGGTGCGGCCCAGAAACATTGTGAACAGCTCTATGGCTGATATTACAGCACATTCTGCAGTGCTCACAGTGTGGAGACCACACACACACACACACACACACACACACACACACACACACACACACACACACACACACACACACACTCCATTCCTTTCACTGTGTCCACATTCAGCATGTGCACACACCAGGCTGGGCAGATATCCTAAAGCACGAGTACAGACACACCCTACCACGTTCTAGTTCACTATGTCCACATTTGGGATGTGCATGCATCCTCTCTCTCTCTCACACACACACACACAGTAACTGTGGCCAGCAGCTGTTGTGGCCTCGCTGTCATTGCTGAGAACCAAAATAAAGAGAGGCCCACTGAGTGTATGCAATCACACACCTAAGAAATACAACTGAGCCCAGGTTTCTCTTTTCCAGCATTCATGCCCTAGAAATTGCGCATGAATCTACACACTGCACACTGAGCAAATATGGTCATTTGCTTTTACAGATTCATTAATATTTGCAGACATGCTTCCACTAACACTCAAACACTTCTCCCTCCCCCACTTATTTTCTTTCCATCAACAAGATTTCAAAGCCCATTTTGTTTCCTCTGCCACTGTTCCTCCCTTCCTCCCCCTCCCTCCCCTCCTTTCCCTTCCCTCACTCCAACCAAGTCCCACAGCTGGAGGTGAAATCATTAGCAATACCCCCTCCCTGTTTTTGGCCTCACCTCCCTCCCCTCCTCCCTCCCTTCCCCTCTCTCCCTCGAAGCTTTCTGCAACACCTTCCTCAGCATCCTGCCTCCCCTCTTCTCCTTCTTTGCCGTTTTCTGCTTCGTCTGCTTGCTTTTTAAAGGTTCTGTCTGTAACTTTCAGAAAAGCCTTGTTATTAGTGACACCTCTCTCTGAGGCTCCTACGTGAACTGCAGTCATCATCCTATTGCTTGCGCTCCAGTGCTCGCACTCTGAAGCCATGAGAGAGCACCTGCCAGTTGGCCAGATAGATCAACACCATGTTGACAAAATGCTGGAGAGTTAGTTAAAATCATATTCAGATTAACAAAACTGTTGGCAGTGTTCCTATATTTCATTTGGACCATTGTCTCCATGATACTAGGTAACTTGCTGTTTGCAAATTACTATATCATCTAACATCATGAATCTACAAACGACAGATCTATGTTGAGTAGCTAATTTATTGCTGGCTGGCTAAAGTAGAAAGCGCTTTGTACCACTGCTTCATTTATTGTTGGCTAAATCAATACTGTTCGTCATAATACAAAAGTTAGTATCATGGATCAGTTAGCAGTAGCAGTTAGCAACTGTGGTATCCACTCAGATAGCCTGCCCAAACAAGCAGAGAAGCTAAGGTTAGCCAGCTAGCTGCATTGATCTGGCATTGGTTGCTTTAAAATGATCAGTGATATTGTGCTTAAAATGTGCAATATGTAAACGTTTTTCTTGTGAATTTAGTTTCATAGTGTCTAACAAATATCAAGCACTGTCTGAAAAACTATAAGTTAAGTGTAGATATTGTAGACATGAGGGGTGCTTGGATGTTTCATTCCAGTAATCAGCTGATAAAACAAAAAGTTTCCACAACTGGCTGATCACTTAAAAGCATGGTCAGCTCCGACAATGTCCTTTTTAATGAAATGAAAAGAAGGAAAAACAAAAACTGCGTTGAGCGATGTGAGCACAACAGCTCATAAGGAATGTGCTTACACACTTAACATTTCTCCATCCTTAGGGGACATACTTGCCACAGGCCCATGCTCTGTATGCAGGCTCTCTAGGCTTGTATAATGTGTATAACGTATACTGTATAAACATACTTCAGCATTTGCGAAACATATAGCAGAGCTGAGATTTGCAAACTGTGCTGTGTTTGATTTTCTCAAGGAGGTACTACTGTTAAAAGCATATACACAATAAATAGGATTAACAACCTGAGAGTTAAACCTTCAATCAAAATAGCTCAAATTCAGTTTTTACATTTTCATTTAGTTATTTCAGCCGAAGCAGTGTTTCCCATTGATGCAACTGTAGCAGAAATTCTCAAGTTACTTTTATTGGACAAAATTTTATAAGAAGTCATCATTTTCTGACAGTGGATATTCCACACCACAATGAGTGAAAGCCATAGGTTGCTTGAGTTCATGGCTGTGGCAGCACCACAACCGAAATAATTCCAGTCATTTTCACTGGCTACAACTCAGCCTCCTACACTCTGAGACAATGAGTTCACTGGGGGAGCAGGAGACTCACACACTGCACTCTGCATATACGTTGCGAACGCACGCACACACTGCTCGGAACTAGTTCTTTGTGTATGCGACTCAGTCCTTCACCCAGCAACAGCTCAGAGAAGAATTATCTAATATTGAGTCACTGCACAGCATGAGCTCAATCAGGCTGCATAGGGTGCATCTTAAAACCATCCCTTAACTTCTTATGTTGTATCATGACATGTAAGCATGTTAAAAGTGTGTGGCTTACCTTATCACTCTCCTCTCCGTATGCATGATCGGGGTGGCAGTGGTAGGACCCGCCAGAGGCTCCTACACAGAGAAGGTAAAGGGAAAACACAGTGAGACATATACCTAAATGTGTAGAGCATAGTGTTTATAACTTCGCTTTTATTTAAAATGTTATTCTTGCTCAGGGACCCTACATGCTCTACATTTCATAACTGTTACACATCTGATTTGCATTAGTGAATTCATTTTTATTCAATGCAAGATTTTGTTTGGAATGTCAAATCCATCAAAATATTTAAAAAAATAAGTTTCATCACTGTATATGTCTCATTAAAACAGAGCATCAGCTCATTTGCCAGAACATTAAGGCATTCAGTGCTTGTAAGACCATGTAAGTTGAGTTATATTCCCCCCACACAAAACTGGAAATTGTTGAAAACGTGTATTTTTTCATACATTATGTTTAATTATCAGTGTGAAGAAATGTGTAAGTTGTTGTTTTTTAATGCGATTCAATTTGAACCACCAACCAGATGCATCTGACATAAAAACAAAGAGCTCAAGTTGATGTGAGCAGAGAAACCATTAAGTTGCTTTTCAACACTTTCCCATATTTAAAGATGAGCCCTGGCACCTGTATGGATACGGCTCCCGTATTAATTAACACTGAACTGTGTATTATTTCACAATACAATATACAAAACATCTTGGTAATACCTTTATTGAAACTGATAGCACCATTATACCCAGACATTGTGTGAAGACTCTTGTTTATCTACACGCAGTATATTTAATCCTTTTGTTGTTATTGTTCCTGTGCAACTTGGATTTAATACACAGCGGCAAAAAACAATGACAACATGTTTGTGAGAACGGGTGCTGACCGTGTGTACGGCACAAAAGTGACTAAAACACATATGGTATAGTCTTAGATCAGAGGCAGTGGATGTAGGTTCACACACACACATGCATACACAAGCACACACACAAACACACACACAAAATAAACACAGTAATCCTGGATTAGAGAAGCTTTCTGATGATACCGCCGCTTGCATCACGGCTAAGACTTTTACTCTTTTGTTTTTCCACAATCCTTTCATCTTTTTATTGTCTTTTCTATTCATTCTGGCTTTTGTTTTTCCCTTTGTCATGGGCACGTCTTTAGCTGGGGACGTCCTCACCACAGATGGTGGCAGTGGTGTACACACCAAGGGTAAGCACTCCCAAGGGCACTCCAGACAAGGCTACCTTTACGATGGGGATGAAGAGAGCTAAAGTAGAAGGGAATAGATGCAAAAAGGCCTTTTTAAAAGAGCATTTTTCACCTCTCGGCTGTTTGTTTGTGGGATTTTTCCTGCTCACAGCCTCCCTCTTTGAAGAAAAGCTGTGATTGACAACAAAGAAGAGAGGGGGGAGAGAAAGAGAAAGAAGAGGCAGACAGAGTGAGGTTTTCACAACTGAATTCCTCAATCCTTAAAAAAGCATTTCCTCTCCAATCCCTAGAGCAGGCAAAATAAATGGATTGAAAAGGTTGAGTTAAGTAAAGCTTACATTAGTGTAGTGAAAACCGGCTAAAAGGCTATTTTCACCGAGATGATTTGGGACGGAGTACTGGTGAAGCATTCATAGGACTCGCCGGCTGCATAGCGCTCTTCTGTACGACACTCATTCACCGGTGACAATAGGCAAAAATCCAGCTCCTACCCTGAATATGGTCTCACTTGCACATTGTCGGACTCCGGTAAATTGAGTCAGAGACGAGTCATTCAGTCGGAGTCACTCTATAGAGCGCGACACAGAAGCTACAGAACAGGTTTAAAATGTTTCGATGACATCATGTCCACTGTTGGACTAACAGACTGCACACAGCACAGCACACACAGTTTAGTGTCTACACTTAGGGCCTCAAGGAAAGTTGAATAGTGGGATTGCGGTATGAATTTCAATGTGTGCAGACACGGTAATTTCTTCGCCTACATCTAGGAAATTTTAGAAAATGCTAATACAGGCGATTTCATGAATATTATAAACTTTAAAATATGTTAATACTTTAAATACACACATACACTCCTGTCAGGGAAGATACTGGAGGCTTGTGCACACACAAAACAGACACACTGTAGGCAGAGTCGATGTCAATGTTGCATATGTTGGTGGGAAGTAGTGAAAAGAAGTGAAAAAAAGGAAATGGGTGGAGGAGAGGAACCAGGGGTTAGGTAATTGTTCTTTAAAACAATGTGATTTAAGATTTAGATTAAGGAAAGCCCATCTGAAATGGACATGTATTACACTGAACAATCATATGCCTTAGGGCCCTGACGCATCAAGACAACAGTTGGCCTTCAGCCACTGTCAGGCAATTGGTGAAGATCTGTTCCCCCAGTTGGTGCAGTGTGTCCTAAACCATTTGCCCCAGTCAGCCCTTGTGGGCCTTTGTAGACTAGTTTTCAGCCAATTCCGTATCAGAGGTGGCGGTACCCATCTGTGAATAAACTCACTCTCATCGGCAGTTTAGCTCAACGCACAAGAAGATTAACAGAAGTAAGGGAAGCAAACAAACATCTACCGTCAAGAGGGTGTCAGATCTCAACACTAAGGTAAGATTATTTTCTTAGCTACCGAGCTCTTTAGCAGACATGGTTCTTAATTGTTATTGTTCACTAGCGCAAGTTAAATATCATTTGTTCTGTCAACATTGGGATGTGTTGGTAATGTGCTAACTTGAGTTTTCCCTTTTTTAATGAAATACACAGACTATCACGACTTCCGATACAGAGAGTTATTTCCTCTCATACCAGCGCAGTACATATGCTCTGGTCGACTGTTGGCTGTAGTCTTTGCATTGTGTTCAAGTGCAACTTTTTGGCTGAGGCACATGAGAAGTGAGGAGATGCAACACTTGGCCTTCGTCACCGCTCATTCTTTGATGTCGGTTTGGTGTGTCGAGGCCTTTACAAACATGTTTTTTTATGGGCCGCTTTCATTTACAGTAACTATTTGAAGACTTCTAACAGGTTTAGAAGGTGAGTGCATGCTTTAAGCACAGACTGCCAAGCTAAATGAAAGTTTGGGATGAGAAGGTGTCTGTCATAACGAAGGATGTGATTGTGATCTTCTTTTCTGCCGTATTGACTAGACAATTTGAAATACTTGCACCGGCTGTAGAAAATTGCCATTGGCTTTAATTGTTTGTTTTGGAAAATTAAGAAAATCATGGACACGGACTGTTCCGTGTAATGCGTGAAGCAACCCGTAAAAGAAACGAGGATGACTTGGAAAGAGGGTGAAAGACAAGGCCGGCACAACAGTGATGGGGGGTGTGGATGAAGAGGGGGTGTGAAGGGGACAGAAAGGACTGGGGAAGAGAATGTGGGGGACAAGAAGAAGGCAAAGTGGCGGTACAGAAGAAGAGGACAAGGCTGGAAATGCACATGAAAGGGTGAGAGCACTGAGGAGGAAAGGGAGGTGGGGAAAGATAAAGAGTGGAGGAAAAAACATAAGGAAGACGACTGGAGGGGGAGAGAGCAGTCAGAGAGGGAGAGGGAGAGGGAGCAGGGTGGGGGTTGTGGCTTCCCCTCTTGACTGCTATTGATTTTCTGTAAGCCTCAGAGTGCATCAGCTATTTCTATCCATTTCCTCCACCTCTCCCTCCCTTTCTCATCCCCCCACCCCACCTGCACTCAGCTCAGACACCCTCCTCACACATCCTCCTCCTCCTCCTCACACTCTCCATCACTTCATCACCATCCCTTCCTGCCGCCGATCTATTTCCCTATCTGCCCGGCCTGTCTCTCTCTTCCATATATTCCTGTTGCTTTATCTCACAGCACCCACATTTCCTTGCTTTTCCTATCGCACCATCTCTGTCCGTGATCTCCATCACCCTCTCTGCTGCAGTCTTTCTCTATTAAACTTCCCTTCTCGTGTCATACAGAAAAAGGAGGAAGGGGGTGAATAGAAAGGATGGCAGGATAGATAAGATGATGGATAAGTGACGGGCTAACTTATCAAATCACCAGGTGAACAGAAACAAATGGGAAAATGGGTGGAAACATTGTCGACTGCTGCGGAACTTGTACCAATTTACATATTAAGAAAGTAAACATAAATTTCAGCCGGGCATATGTGTAACCCACACACACATATAACGCACCTCTCACATCACCCCGCCTCCTGAACACATGTCACAGCACACTTCACACCCTAGTGCAAAGCCGAGTCGAGTAACAAGCTGGCATACAGGCTTAAAATAGGCGGACATGTAACGCCTGCCCAGCCATTACCTGCCTAACACTGCTTCACACGGGCCTGATGGCAAGCGTGTGTGTATGTGTGTGTGTGTATAGAAATGGGACTGATTCTACCTCTCTCCCACTTCATTGTCCTCCTCCATCTATTTATTGTTCTCTCCTTCCTCATTATCTTTCTCATTATCTTCCTCTCTGTTCTGTGACTGCAGCAGTCCTTGAGGTTGCTCCTCCATCCCGCACTTCTTCTCAAGTCTGAAAACCGCTTCTACGTCCCACAGAACACGCGCAGGTGTTCGCACTCAACATACTTGATCGCAAAGTTATTATAGGCGGCGGTATTGCTTTGGCCGCACTGAGAAAACACTGTAAACACAAAGACACAAAACCTGTTTTCAACTCTAGAATCTAGATAAAATAAAATGCATGAGAAAATAAATGTAATGCTAATTCTTCCTTGACCAAGCAGTCACAGCTGGATTGAGTCACACAGCACTGCAAATACACATGATGTGAAGTTGAAATTTTGAAGGTGAGCATGGTATTTAATTTAAAAGCACACATGAGCTACCGAGAAACTCTTTTCATGTATCCCTTCACACGGATAAATGTAAGTCATTTTTGCTGAGGCATGTTTTGATGTTTTGGTTTGAGCCCTTTGACACACCCCTGACATACCTGAGCTTGGAGTATTTTTCACATGGTTAATAACAGCCTATATAGCCTTACAGAAAGCTCCCACCTGAGAGACCCTACAAAAAGACATTAGTTTGCCTCGTTATGTTTCTTTTAAAGGAAGAGTCACTGCTTTAAAATATTAGAGTCCCCGTTCACAACACAATCTGTTCTGCTTGTTGTGACTTTACTTACTGTTTGCAGAAGGGTGTATGTGCAGAGTTTGACGCTATACGATCGCTTTTTCATTCATCTCCTGAAGGGGAACATTTCTCTGTGCTCACCTTAGATTGGAGTTGAAGACATGTGCATACAAGGACGATATCTTGGCATCACAACCTCTTTGGAGACAGATCGCGATCAAGTATGCGGTGTGCACAAGTGTGATGTTGAAAACTGAAACCTCCAGTGCGCACACACACTGAGAAAGGACTTTTCAGTGAAATGACAGACATGTTGTGTCCAGAAGCTGAACTGCTGAATTGAAAAACATTTGCATATTCTTAGATTCAGGGGGTCTTGAAAAATATTCCATTACTCACATTAAAGACCCTATGTGCGTAGGCCTGCAAAGTTTATCTTTAAGACTCATAGCGGCAGTATATGAGCTGTCTTTAGCGACTCCCAAAATTAACCCATTGCATCTCATCTTCTTGTTATATTTCTGGCTACAAAACTGAGAAGCTGTGTGCAGCATAGAGACGGCTGCTCGTCCTAACACACTGTAGGCGTAAAAAAACACTAATACATGAAAAAATAATCCTTCAAAATGTTTTAATTTGAAAAGGAACCTTTAAAGTAGCTTCTATGCATGTTATCCAGAGCACTTTAGTTTACATGCACCCTACCTCTGCCCTCTTGCTTTCACTTATGTTAACTTCATTCAGTGCAGTAAAAGCGTTTCTACGGTGACATCAATCTGTATGTATGTATGCATACGTTTCTGACACTCCTGTTCCTGCTCCCAGCCCACCCAGGCAGCTACTAAACAAGGCCTGTGCACATACACACACACAGTCAGTAGAAAGGGAACATGAACATACACATACTCCCTCACACTCCTTACTCTTTCTCACTCCTCCTCCTGTCCTCACTATCTCCCTCTCCCTCCTTATTTCCCTCTGAAAGACAGAAGCCAGCTGAGAGGGAGCATTAGGGGAGATAAAGTAATGGACAGAAAGGCAGAGAAAGATGACAGTCTTAATTCTCTTTTTCAATCATAAATCTCCACACTACGACCACAAACTGAGCTATCATCTCATTGAAACAACATTCCAAGGAGCTAAATGGAAATAACTTGTAAGAAATGTACTTGTTCTGTGTCTTTGGGGCGACAAATGCACAATTTATAGCCCCAGGATCAGTGGCAGTACATCTATGAAAGCTGAGCTTGAAATTAAAATATCATTTATTTTAAATTTGAGATCATTCTCTGCTTCGGTATTCTTCAGTTTTGGCTCAGTGTATGACCACAGATACTGCACTACACAGCTTTACGGTGCTAATAATAAAAGGTAGGTGTCACTTTATTTGAATAAAGACAAACCACAGTAAAGAGACACGAACATACACACACGCATTGGCATTTGTACAACAGTTATATATGCTCATGTATTCAGTCTATAGAGGTTTGTCCAAATCAGTGAATCAAAAATCAGAAAAGATATTGTCAGTATGTTCTAAACAGTCCTTCGTTTGCCAAAATACAAATAGAAAAGGATGTTTTATTACAACTTAAAGTCTAAAAAACAACAAAAACAAAATTATTTACAACCTAAATCAGCATTCACGGAGATTTGCAGTGGGGAACTGAGTATGTATACATCTGCGCTGAATACTTTTCCTGATGCTTAAACAGAAGTGTAAACTTAGACTAGCTGACTAGCACGGACTTGCAGTGGGGAACTCAGTCTCTGGGTATGGCAGCAGTGCAAACTCTCTTTGCATAACCATTACAACAGATGTGGAAAGGGGCAACAAGAGGTGGAAATAAGGAAGGACACAAACGGGTTGTGTTGAAATGACAAGAAAAAGCTGAAGAAACTAACTAGGGATGTTCTTAACAAATAATTTTCCTGATGTTTCAATGTTAAGCGTAAACTCAGACTAATCGACTACTCTAGAAATAAGAAAACACTCAAAAACTAATTGGAAATTTAGCACAAACTTACCTATAAGTTTAAACACTGTTCAGAAAAAATATTGTGTATTAGAGCCATTTGAAATCATTAATCCTTTCTTTTTTTAATAACCAAGTCTTATCTTAAATGCAGCTGACATTATCCTACATAAAATAGTGATTACGGAGGGTAGCTGTGTTTTATTGACTAGTCCACTAATCTTGCACATCCCTGATGCTAAAAAACTGCAGCGACACAGGACGACTACAAAAGCAACTAGATCTTAAAATTAAAAAGTGAGAGACCAACAAATGGTCGAATTGTTTGTGTCTGACAATTAAATCTATAGTAAGTTGGATTTTAAATTGCATGCACAAAAACATAAAATCTTGAAATATTTCAAAAGTTTTTATGCTTAGGGGAGGTGGAGGTGTGTCTATTAGAGAGAAATGTGACTAAGTACAATGGAAATGGGCTCATCTTATAAATGATGATATAGCATCATGATGTACTGTCACTACACAGGCCACTGCCGGTTCTCTTTGTCGTCTCATGATGACTTTTAAAACACTCATGTATGCACACAGAGCTGTAGCAAGAAGTCCTCCAAGAGCAAAGAGCTGTAACAGTAGTTTGTCATGACTGTCATGACATTGTTTAGTACACTCTCTGTTATTATACATCCATAGTTTGACTGGCGCTCTTTCAACTACATAATCTTTTTGCGCCCTCTTCTTCTGACTGGAGAATTAATGCTATCTACTGCTTATCTCGATGAGTCAACTCCCTGCACTCAAACAACAGCAGTGGATGGAAAAGCGCATTTTCTTTTGTCAATTTTCTGAAAATTCCAATAAAATTTGACAGATACCTACAGCACAGGGTTTGACATTATAATAACAAAGTAATCTATACGAAGTTTACAGTCCAGTCAGTGAGAGACTGTGAGATCAAGCTTCAAAACAACACAAATCCAGCTGCCTCAAGACATGCTCCTTCTCAACTGCATCCAGTGAACGTTGGAGACATGGATTTGCATCCACGTCACAACCAAACCACATCTGCTGGACATTCCCAGTCATATCAACTGGGATGGGAGGCTAACATGCAAACAGCAGGAGCAAACAACCTTCCCCTCCTTCCCTTCTCATTAACTCTCCGTACATTCATTCATGCATTTATTACACACATACTTTCACCTACACACACAAAGTTAACTGCCTCTAGTCTCTGCTCTAGCCTCCTATATCCCACCCTCTACGGAGCCTCCATTTGCTCCCACCCAGTCATCTCATCCTTCTCTTTCCAGTCACAGTATCCACTCCTCCTCCGAGATTACACACTCAACTGCTGTCTGTGAGGCATGCTTCCTCTCTTTGCTTAGCTTACAGTAATGCTCATCATGTCCTGCGTCTCCCTCCAGCCCTTTTCCACGAAACTTCCTCCTTTGGCCATTTCTCCTGTGCTTCCATCTAATTATCCCTCCCTTTCCTTCCTCATCCTCTCTGCGCCTGACCTTCCTAAATCTCACACACTGCACTTCCTCCAAACATCAACTCTTATAACTGCCCAATCCAACCCATGACTTCTTTAAAAGCTGACTCTCATGTTGTCTCTATTTCCAGTCCAGTTTTTGCTCTTTCCCTGGCCTCCCTCTTGTCTACTCCGTATATTTACCTTACTTAAGGCTTTTAGTGACCTTTGGTATCCTCTCTCCCACTCCCTCTTAGAAGTACATCTTGTTTTCAAACCCAAGCAGAGCCCATCTATTGGGTTTAAGGCCAATTTTAGGTCACCGTCCTCTACCCCCAGGATCTCCTCTCGCTGGCCAAAGTGACTGCTTTTGTTGTTTATCTGGAGTGACGGAGTAGCAGGGAACCCCTGCTACTTGGTCGATCCAAGTGAAAGACTTTCTCTTCAAACCGGAGGGGGTTGCCTGGGCGACAAGACAAAGGAAAGTAAAAAAAGAAAAAAAAAGAGTGCATGTTTCCACTTCTGTTGCAGACAGAAGGATGGAGAGGATAGGAGTGGAGTGGAGGGGTAAAGGTAGAGTGGCAGGAGTGTCTGCCCCTCTGTTGCTTTGGGCAATCCATTAAAACGATCCCTCCATTAGACAAATGTGAGGGAGGAGGCCAGAGAAAATGGACCGGAGGGGTACAGAAAGGGTTGACTGATCTGGTGCGGGGTGGGGGGTGGAGGGGTAGTGTGACTAGCAGGGGACAGGCTGTGACAGAGTTGGGTCGGAATCAGGATTGGATATCAGCTGCTACAGAGGATGTTTTTATCCACTTGGACCAATTTGGCAGCAGTTTTAAGCATCTGGTGGGAACTTAAGATGAAGTACATTTTCTGTGCTTCTCTTTTGCACCTTGAGTCTAAATTTTGCAGACGTGGGCTCTCAAGGGTCTTTTTTACCTTGCAAGACATGTTAATTTCCTTAAAATGGTAAGCGGAGTGGTGTGAACGGTACATGAGATAGAATGTCAAAAAGGGGGTAGAAAAAAATGTGAGCACTACAAACTGTTTAAAACAAGCATGAAAGAGCGAGGCACAAAGGGGCCAAAAGATTTAGAATAGACTACGAGAGAGAGAGAGAGGGGAGGGATTGAAGAGTACAGGATATCATTAGCTTTCATGCCCAACGCAGGTGACTAGCACAGGAAGAATGGACTAAGTATCTCTCCTCTCCCACTCTCTCCCAACAAGCAGGACCCATTCTAGAAATGGAAAGAGGGTCTAATAAAAGGTGTGTAGTGCTGGGAGATGTCCGGCTAGCCAGCTGCTTCACTTGTAAAAGAGAATATTCAACTATAAATTAGCCTTAAGGCTTCCTCTGGCTAATTTGACAATGTTAATAGCACTCAAATGCTGTCTGTTTTTTATTTCAATATCAAGTAACTGCCTTACATTTGAAGCGCTCCATAGCTACTAGATGACGCATACCCTTTTTCATGTTTTTGCTCTTTTTCCACAGCCTTTATTATTTCCACTGAAAAAGACACACACCTATAATTTTTCCCATATTACTGTTCTTTTGTGTGCTGTGCATTTCAGGTCTAATTGAAATTAATTCAGATAATGAGTGAGCGTCTATAGAATTTTTAGCCAGTGCCTCCCCCTCTAGATCGAAATCCATTTGGTTAGAAATACAATACAGTCATTCTATCCATTGATTTGTGCTATCCTACATGTCATAGCCGAGCTACTATGACAGAGTACGGGTCGTAGGTCACAGCAGACCGATAAACTCAGCCGATGACTAGTTCACTGTCTGTGATGCAGTGTGACTTGGCACACTGATCTGTTTTTTTAATTCAGTCTTTTAAACCCTGTGTCTCAGTTCTTCCAGGTCTCTCTTTCTAACACAAACACAAAGCCAGCAAAGCCTCTACAAAGCTAGGCCTTGCCTGTAACACACAAGTTGCTGGATAACCAATAGGCTGGCAGTTGAGAAGGGGCCTTTGTTTATGTATGTTCAGCTGTTTTTTCTTACTCTCACTCTCCCAGACAGGTAATTCCAGTCCCCACACACAACTGCTCAGTCTCCCATGCGCACATGCAAACAGTTTTTGTTTAAAGGTGTCAGTCAACACACAGACTTTCGGAGCTGTAAATGTGAAATTTGGACTGGTAGAAAATAGTTTTGTGATTTTATATGCAAATGTAATAATTTCACTGTGTGGTTGGATTGTGGGCCTGAAAGAAAAAAAACACCTGTAGTGACTAATCTACATCGTGAGTTGCTCAATGAGAGGAATGACTGGGTTCTTAGTCAGTGCATGTTAAATTATCCCAACATGTAAAATCAGTATGAAGAGTGAGTCTGCTCAGGACAGAGCAAAAGGTTTTGGGTAAGAACGTTCAAGAAATGTCTCTTAAACCCCTCCTTTCATTTAGCCCTTAAATTTTGATTCTTTATAAATCAAATTTATGCTTTATTTTTTCATGCCTGTAAGGAATTGTGCAAAAACAGTAAGTCACATCTTTCTTTTACCTTTTCCATTTGCTTCATTAAGAAATTACCACTTACCCCAAAGCACAGCAGGAGACAACTACCGACCAAGCATTTTCCTAACCTGAGAAGCCTGTTAGGTGTGATGAAAGAAAAGCTTTTCCATTGCCTCGCTGAATGCGAAACTCTAGCTGTGCTGTTTCTATGTTGTGTGGTTCACTGCACTGCATTCGCTGTGTCAGAGTGCCCTCACATGTATTCTACACCCAGCACCAGTCCATGCACACTCTCGCTAAGTTTTGTTTGGCAGTGAGGCACAGATATCAAAGCATGGCTCACTCAGATAGTTACCAGCAGAGAACCCCCTGTCTGAAACAGAATATACCCAGCTCTAGGATAAGGTATGTCTGTTATTATAGAAGCCATGGCTATCTGCTTTAATATAGCATCACACATCCTTTTTCGTCACTTAGCTGATTCTCTTGTCCAGAGCACTACATCGAGCAAAGATTTACAGTACTATGAATATGTGAATGTGAAGACAAACCTGCATCTGTAACAGCCATACAAGTCTGTTTATAAAATGAACTCAAGTGTCACCAGAATGATGCAATAAGGGTAGATTTCTGTCTTGTTTCTTGCCCACAAGTTAAATTAACAGCCCAGAAAGCCAACCCAGGGTTATCTAGCCATCATGTTGTACCTATGCCTAGTTTAGACAAAGATTAGCCTGTTCCCACTGTAAGCCTTGTTACCTAGCTACATCAATATTTGTGTAGTTGACTAAAAGTAGACATGCCACAGTGCCTTAAGAAACACAGTCTGGGTAACTAACTATGCACAGCAGTTCAATAAGCTTGAGGCTACCCCGGTCCACACCACAGACTGCTGTTGTTCATTTACCTACTGTATGTGCGAACTGTGTGCACCACATCCACACTGCAGCTCTGTGGCAAGCACATAAAACACCCTGTCTCATTAGAATAGAACAAATGTGTTCACACATGCACAGACACTTTTGTCATGCCAGCCCCTGGACAGTCCCCTCCTTCTCTTAATTTGCCTCTAAAAAAAACACCCCCATGTTGTTAAACACCTCGACCTCTATCCCTTTAACTTGGTGCTTGTGCATAGATAAAAGTCGAATAAAACGCGTGATTCATCTGCCTCTCCTGGTCGAGGATACACTACCACATACACAGTGTGTGACAATGACAAGTGGGGACATTTACCTGCCGCCGGGATGCGGTGCGCTCCGGGAACCGAAGGCAGCCTCTGAATGCCGGAAGAGGCGTTACTTCCTGGGGCTCGAGGCTGGTTCTCCGGGTGGTTGCTGTGAGCTCCAAGCGGTGCGCAACCGGCACCGTGCTGCTGCTGAGGATGTAGTTGCTGCTGCTGATGGTGGAGGTGGTGGTGGTGATGGTTAGATCCCATGACTGCGCTGCCAGTAATCCCATTCCCATTCCCACCACCGTACTGCTGGTAATATCCAGACCGAGAACGCGATCGAGTCCTTGGGGGCTCCATGGCCATTTGGTGGGGGTGGTGAAGTGGATGGAAGAGAAAAGAGGAGGACGCGGCTGGGGACTGTGGCGGAGAGCCGTTGGTGGATCCGGGCTGTACAAAGCCCCTAGCGCCGCTCTGGCTGTAACTATAGCCCCCGAGTCCTCTGCCCCCCTCTGCGCCCCCGTACTCTGTTCGCTCCGCCGACTCCGCCGCCCCCGCCTCGTCGAATAAATCAGCCCCTTTAGGGACAGGCTCCGGGGTGGAGGGCAGCCGGGGGCACACTCTAGGCTCCTGAGTCGTTGGCTGTCCAGCGGCTGCGATTGGCATTTCCTTTCGGGGGATTTCCTCTGTTTCTCTTTTTCTGCCTTTTTCCTCCGGTTTCCTCTCACAGAAGAAGCTCTTTAGCCACTGTGCGAAAACACAAAGTTGGAGAGAGGCTAACAGTCACACTGGGCTCTTTGGTACTGTTCACACAAACACTTCATGTTAACCGCCTCTGCTTATTTAGATAAGCGTGTGTGCTTTAACTTGGAGGTGTCTACTTCCCTCAAGTTTGTCGAAGTAACGTTACTAAACACAACGTGATTCCCCAAACTGGTTCAACAACTAACTTAACAACGTCGTCCATTCGAGAAAACATCGATACTCTCTCGTTTTTAACTGAACTCTTCTGTGACCAAGAGGCAGTAACTTGGGTTTAAAAACATCAGCTACTTCTACATGATAGTAGCGTTAAATATCATGGTTCACCGGCGACGTTTAGTTCACAACAACCGAGCACCGAGTACGGCCGCGGCTCGCTAGCTCACAGGAGGCTAACGCTGGGGGGACATGCTAACGTTAGTGCGCATAGCATACTGTGGTAAACGCGTTATAACGCCTATTCTAGCCGTATAACAACCGTGTTATCATACCCGATCGCTTTCTCACAACCGTATCATTCCCCAAGATGAGTTTAAGCCAACTTTACCCACTTTAACAACCATTTAAACTTGTTTAGCCAGTCTGCGTAATGTCGTTCACTAGCTTGGCAAGCCAAACCAACCCCTCCTCCTCCACCGACCAACACACAGAAAAATCCCGTAGCTAGCCACCCACGCCTCGAATCCCTTTAAATTGCTTGGTTAGTAGTAACAAAACAAAAAGGCTTTTTAAAAAACTTACTCGGGGCGATTTCACTGAGTTAGCGTGAACCGGTAATGTTTTCCCAGCTGGGAAGGGGCGAACAGCAAAGCGCACAGAGGAAGATAAAAAGTGGTCAACCTAAAATTACAAAGAAAGAACCACGGCTAAAATTAACACGATCTTAAGGAATGACCCCGCCTCTGAGTCTACCGCTGAAACCCGGTCTCATTTCCCTGCCCGGAGTAGTTTTTCACAACAACTTACCTTCAATGTGCTCTCCTCGACTGTACTCCTGACTCGGATCTGTCGATAATATGGTGAGCCCAGCGTGTGAGTGTATGCGAATGTGTGTGTATGCGCCCAGTGTTCGCTTGGTGTCAGCGTGAAATGTGACAGACCGTCAACGCTCAAGTCGGATTTCACCAGGCGTGTCCAATCGATACTGGAAAACAGAACGCGTTTGTAGTTGCTTTTACGCACACGCCTCTCCCATACAGCCACCGAGAGCAAAACAACACGAAACTACATCTAAAAGTGTCCATTGGTCCGTTTTCATCCACTTTACCTCGGAAACACTAGTTTACCGGCAGTATGAACCGGTGGATGCTCGGCGATCGATTATGCTTCCTGTTAAATCAGAAGCTGCGGATAGCAGAGAGGCAGGCTAAAAGGGGCTTTAAATTATTTATTTACAAATACCAAGCCTACCCATTGCAGCTGTTTCTTCTGGAGCCCGAAAGTTCGCCTTAAGAATAACTATTTCGCTGTGTTTGCAAAAGTTGCATGCCGTTTTACAGCGGCTAGAAAACAAGACGGAGACATAAAGAAAATAAATAGTGACAAACGGGGGGAAAAAGAGCACGTCTGAAATAAATTGGCCTAATTCAATTCTCACCATCAAGGCAAAGGGAGGCGAGTCTGTTTGTGTGACACGCTGCTTGTGAGCAAAATATCTCAACGGATAGAACAAGTTTGTGCATGTGTCTTCACCCCCACGCATACAATTTTTGCTCCTTCTTACATTAGTGAAATGTACAGAGATATAGGAAATTCTCACTAGCAATGAATGAAACCAGAGACAGTGTTTTTTGTGTCAAAGGTCAGGATATGGCCTGCACAGAAATGTATGTGTATGCAATATTGTTTTGATATTCTGTGCATCCTCTGTGCGAGTTTGTGAGGGGTGTGATGGATGACATGTGAAGGGAAACATGCATGTGATCTCTGTCTGCCTGTCCTCTCTGTTTCACACACACACACCTAAAACCCATCCCAGTCTTTCTCACCTCCCATACTATATTCCCTTGGTCTTGTTCTCTCATTTCACACACACTCAACCCCAACCCATCAACACCACTCCTAATACACACACACACCCAACACACACACACACATTCTCTCCTCATTACACTCCCTTTCCCTACTTTGATGATATGCAAATATCCCTCCCACCCTCCTTCCCTCACTCCTCCTTCCTCCCTCCCTTCCTCCCTCCCTCCCTCAAGCAGCAAGCCTGCACACACACATACACATCACACACACTCACACACAGGCTAATGCACTGTGGCAGCGTCCACAGACAGGCGGGGAGGATCAATTTTTCACCCAGTGTGCTACCGATATTCATAAGATAAGGCCACAGAAGAGAGAGGAGAGAGTGAGGAAAGGGAGGGAGGAGAGAGAGAGGTGGGGGAAGGAAGGGGAGCAGCAGAGATGGGGATAAGGAAAATGGCGAGTGGGTGTAATGAAGGAGAGTCTGAAGAAAGGGTGTCCAGGAAGAAGGGTGAAGCAGAGTGAGAGGAGAGGGGAAGGAGGCTAGGGAGGATGAACACGGGTGAGAAAGTAGAGAGGGCGGGGAAGTCTCGTGGGTGTGCAGGAGGGTGGAGGCAGGATGAGTAAGTGGGTTAGGGGTGGTAGGAAAGGGGGATGGGGTGGAGAGAGGGCTCTGGGGGATGGGGTTGGGAATGGATGGGGTGGTAAGGGAAAACGAGGGATGGTGTGTGTGTGTGTGTGTGTGTGTGTGTGTGTGTGTGTGTGTGGAGGGGGGGTTATTTTGCTGACGTGCTCTCTTATTGGCTTGTTCAAACGCTGGGGGAGGGGCAGCCACAAACCATACTCTCACCAGCTGTAGGGAAGAGCAGAGAAACAAAGAGAGAGAGTGAGAGAGAGGAGGGAGGGGGGCAGATATGTGTTTTAATGTTGATATTCTGGTCTAATTAGATTCCTGTCTAAGTGGCGGAATGAATGGTGCTGATCAGATAGAAATGGGCGTAGTAGAAGAGGGCGCAGGCTTTTGTTTGAGTTGGAGAATTCTGTTTTTGGTGAGCATAAGGGGTTCTTGATCTATAATTCAATTTCACTTGAGAGACAGAGAGAAGCAAATTGCCAGCACTGTCTCTCATGGACTCAAATTTGTTCGTATTGTGTAGAAAAAGACTGAATGTCTTCTGAGAAGCAGCTGAATTTTCGGTGACACGTCATTCCTTTCATACCTTCCAGCGTTACCTACTCATTACGCAATATGTTTTTGAATTTTATATGTGACAATAAGGCGTTTCAAATGATCCAAGTGGCTGAGATTTGACACAAAGTTCACTACAAAAAGAAAAGCATATGGCTGTACACTGTACAGCATCTACCTCGTCCATATGTATAAGTGTAAAAACATTGACCTGCCTTTAAACATGTCCATAAATTAAGAGAAAATTAAGTAGAACGCACGAACAGCATAGAAAACGAAATACCATTCCAGCACACACAAGAAGGCAGATTGAGAGCCATGTGTTTGTGGAGCCCAGCTGAACCCCGCCTGCTAAACCAGTCCGCTGGCTGTGACAGACTGACAGGCAGGGAAATAGAGAGGGTGGTGTGTGTGTGTGTGTGTGTGTGTGTGTGTGTGTGTGTGTGTGTGTGTGTGTGTGTGTGTGTGTGTGTCAGAAGGGAACACGAGAAAAACAGAAGAGAAATTGAGACAAAGAGGCAGATTGACCAACGCAGACGGACACCAAAAATGAAACAGAAAGGAGAAGAGACAAACAGGAGAGCCACAGCGACATAGACAAACATCCAAAGAGAAAGCGAGAGGGACGCACACTGTAGTCATACATGGAGAATGAGAGAGAGCGAGCAGAGAGTGGAGGAAGCCAAGCTTTCTGTGGCTTAGCCAGACTGGAGCGGTGGGACTTGGCTGGCTGTGGACCCTTGGCTTCACTATTAAAGCAAGGAAGAAAAAAAATCATAGTCAAAAAATGAAAAGGGCAAAGAGCTATGCCAAGAATGCACAGGCAAGAAGCAACACATTAGGTTCTTTCCTTCTGCCTGCCTCTCTGTTTCCCCAAGCAGATCTAAACAATAGGTGGGACCAGCCATGAGAACCCTACTGAGTGACTGAGGTCGACTCTCTAAGTTTGAAACTGTGTTTAATAAGCATATCATCCTCTTTATATACTGTTTTTCTTTTTCTGTTTTCTCCTAAGTAGCTTTAAGGCTGTTAAAATCACTTTATTCCAAACAGTTTGGCTGTGTTGTATACTGTATATTCTGTATCTGATTGTTCCAACTCTTCAGTGAAGCTTGACATTTACTTAAGGAGAAAGAAAGAAGTGTTTTTAAGGCTTCGTCATTCAGTCAACTGGAAACATTTTAGATATCTTGTTCATCATTTTATACACATTTTCACCAAACTCAGTCTCACATTTTGAGGGCCTCTGAAAATATTGCAGTCTCCATTAGTCCTATATATGGGGAGGCTGTGGCTCAGGAGGTAGTGCGGCTGTCTACCAATCGGAAGTGGTAGGATAAAGTATCTTTGAGTAAAATACTGAATCCCCTCCCGATGATATCTGATGAGCAGGTTGTACCTTGTGTGGTAGCCTTGTCTACAGTGCAGACATTTATGTGAATGGTGCCTTCATTGTTAGAATTTAATGTAAAGTTCTGTGGGTTTAATCAATGTTGGCTGCATGGCTTGAGTTTGTAACGACTGGCTAACTAGTCGGCCACACTGTGTGGTCTCTAGTGTCACTGAAAAAGTTCTAGATCATTTATTACACTCTGGAAATATCATTGTGTGTGTGTCATGTTAGAACAAGACAATTTTGCAGCCACAGGAGTGTGTTGTACCTTGCGAGCCCCCCAGAACAGCGCAAGGCTTTGACGGCAATTTGACATAGTGGCCAAACCGTGGAACTACAACGTCAAGGTCTGTCACAAGATGCCATTAGACCCAAAAGACTTTTACCCATGGACTTACATTGTGAAGGAGACATCTGTAAATCAGTGGATGCATTAATTTGAGCGGGACAACCCGTGCGTAATATCTTGCTTTACTGTTGTGATTTGAGCCATTCGATCTGATATCATTTATAAAGTCTAGAAGAGCCGCACAATTAAATCACAATATTCTCATTCAAGTTAGCAAACGGCTAAACTGGAAGGTCGCTGCTCAACCTTCAGAAGTCTCAAGCGCACTTGCTTTGTGTGATGAACAATGTTGAAGATTCGTGAAATTCTATACCCAGGAAGTTGAACTTTTTCGGCTTCATGCACCACTGAGCAACTTTCATAGGAATGAACTGGGCCCCACCTCCGAAGCTGTATCCAGTTCCCTTTATAAAGTATATCCATGCCACTTAGGCACTGCAATGGTTTGAGCTAAATGCTAACATCATGTTCTGCAAGTATGTTCTCGGCCGTGCTCACCATCTTAGTTTAGTGTTTTAGTATGCTAACATATAATCAGTAAAAATAAAATAGTATCGCTGAGGCTGATGGGAATGACATTAGTTTGCAGATATTTAGTCAGAAACCAAAGTAGGCCTATAGCACACAGATGTGACCTGGTCATGGAGTTAGAAGAAAATTCTGCTTCTCCACTTAGGCTATTGTAATTCATTCAGAGGGAGGCACAAATGTCTGTACCAAAATGATGCCAGTCCATCTGGTAGATAATGCAGTGTTTCACTGAGCAAGTCAAAATGGTGACCTGCTGGTAGTGCTCAGTGAAAAGTATCAGATTTCACAGCAATGTTGTATAGATGTTTTACTAAAGCTATGGCAGCTCGAGAGGAAATATCAGGGGGTGGCCATTATGAACATACATCCTGACATGTGGACAGAGAATTATTGTCACTATGTTATTGTTTCATTCCGGTCCACCATTAATTTAATTTCTTCATTGTCTCCTACGGTATCTCACTTGAGCTATGCTGCACTGCCTCCACGATCTTCTGTGGTACTTCTGTGGTAGTTTTCAGAAAACATGCACAAATACAGATGAAATGAATGCAGACAGAATGAGTACAGACAGATGGCTCTGTCCGTCTCCATCTCTAACGTTAAGCACAAACGAGCCCTTCATCCTCTGGGAACCATGAAAATTTGTACAAAATTCCCTGGCCTTCCATCCAGTACTTGTTTTTTTTCAGTCTGGACTAAAATGGCGAACAGGCCGATTGACTGAGCGACTTGCCAATAGCTGAGCTAAAAATGCATGAAATAATCTCAACTTGGCCTTTACTGTGTTTACTCTCTTTTGTTAAGTAGCTCTTGGAGTTAATAGTGTGGCAACAACAAATGGAGGGTAGAAGTTTAGTTCTCGGTATGTATGGCATGGTGTGTATTTTAATGTGTGTGTATGGTATTTCAAGTGTTGTGTTTTTTGGAGGGTTGGTAATGCATATCAGCCCTAAAGAGAATTGAAAGTCAGAGCGGCATCAACACCTGGGTAATTTATGCCACTGGCACACACACACACACACACACACACACACACACACACACACACACACACACACAAAGAGCATTCCTCCATTGGTTTCTGCACAGACCATACAAAACAACAAAATATCCCATAATGCAATCTGACTGACCCAGCTACTCACAGCTACTAATCATGTAATAGTTGCCATGCCATAATCATATCACCACATAGAGGCACGAGGGGACTTATAGGCTTTGCCAGATTAATAGTGAAAAACAAGGACTTATTTTCCTGACTTTTCCATCCGCTGATACCCTAAATAGAGGATTATAGCCTTTAGATCGTCTGCCTCCAGAAAGGCCATCACAGAGGGGATATTTGTGGAAAACATACCCCAGAAATGGCTTGCCACACCATGGTGCACCAAAATATCCAACCGGCTGTGCCAGATGAGCACCACAATGGCTTTGACACAGGGAAGGGTGAGAGATTTTCTTTGGCTTGGATAGAAAAGCTTAAGCTGTTTCCCTTTCTGCGGTTAATGGTCTGGTGATTCAAAAGAAGCAAGGAAAAGTCATTGTGAAAACTGATATTTTCACAAATGACAATATCAGAGGAAAGCAAAAAAGTTCCTCAAACAGGTACCACAAAGTAAATCGCCATGTGGCGCTTTGGTTATCTTCATCTATCAAATGTTTGAAATGCTGCATGATTTTGTTTGCCATATGTCTTGTGTTGTGAGCCTGATTGTGTGTATGCAGCTGAGATGCAACCCCAAAGCCATGTCATATTCTGGGCTTGGGGGAGAAAGGAGGATGCCAAGAAGTGAAACGTGATGACGAGTGGGTGTGTGTGAGTGAGTGGGGGGAAAGGAAGCCTTCCAAAGCCTCCTTTTTGCTCTGGTGTGTGTGTGTCTATGTGCGTGAGTGTACTTTCATGTGTATGCACATGTGATCAAGAGTGCATTTATGTGTGGGAAGAAGGAATCCTTCCAGCCGTTTTCTTTCCTGAGCCTCTTCCTGTGTCCCCCCCGCACACAATTCTCAAAGCCGGCGTCGGAGGGTTTGGCCTCGGCAAGATCCAACCCACCAGAGGAGACGGAGGAGAGGAGCCAGTGTTTCTCTCCCTCTCTCTATCTCTCTCCTCCGAGCTCTGTCTGTTTCCACCACTCACTGAATGTTACTATAAATCCTGTTCACACACACTCACACAAACATTCCCACATCCCTCCATCCAGTGTGTGTTGGTGTATCTCATATGACTTGGCAGAAGTGAACCATGCATATGTGCGTGCCAGTGCGGGAATGTGTGTGTTAAGAGTTTTGGCAGTTTTCTTAACGTAGCCTTACCAAAAGATCCACTGGGAAATGTGGTTTTAACGCCCCCTCTTCTTCTCTCCTCTTGTTTCCTTTCTCTCTCCATTTCACAATTACACTGCCTCTGTTTCTCCATGCTCTGCTCCCTCTTTCTCTTTAATTTCTCCTTTCTCTCTCAGTTCCTTTACATTCTACTCTAATTCAACCTGTGGAAATCCTCTCTGCTTCTCCTTCTAGCCATTCCCTTTCGCTCTAATGACTCCAATCTCTGCTTTTTTTCCTCCTCTCTTGCATATTCACTATCTGTTCTCTATTAAAATAATGACATCATCATTTGCATAAAAAACATTGTAAGCGGTGCATGCATATAGGTCTGCGATTCAGGATGTAACTCTCCTAGCGCTGTCCACACACAATGAATGCTGATGGAGAGACATGATAGGTTATCCTGTAGGGAAGGCTGGTCAGATGAAAATAGCTACTTGGTATTCCATCCCTCTGCAAAGCATGACACACAGGAGGCTGGCAAATATGCAAATGATGAAATACTTCATATATTTCATGGCCTTCTGAAGTTCATCAAGAACAGAAATTAGGTTTTTGTGATGCTTGAGGGCTGGGAAAATAAAACATCACAAGTGTTGTAATTTACATGGTTGTCGAGCATGCATGTATTTGAAAAGTAACTTAGTACATTTACTCGAGTACTGTACTTGAGTACTTGTATTTTATTTGATTACTCCCATTTAAGGCCACTTCATACTTGTACTCCACGTCATCTCAGAGGGAAATATTGTACTTTTTTACTCTACTATATTCATCTGGCAGCTGCTACGATTTGAGGGTGAAAAGTTTTACAAATATGAATGTTTATTAAATATGATCCATTATCAATTATAGTACCCAGCAGTGTATGAAGTCATTAAAATAAGTAATAAAAAAACTGACAAATGCTACTTGTTTGATGTAAAAAGTAACATCAGACAAACTCTTAAATCAAATCAAATCAAAATAAAAGAATGACGCACAAATATACAGCAATATAAAATGCACACAAAAATAAAATAGAATAAAACCGAAAAGAACAAGGGCATGCATAAAAAAGATTTTAAAATGCTAAAATATTAAAACCACTACACACGACCAAAGGCCATTGAAAACATGTATGTTTTAAGATTTGTCTTAAAAGTGTCAATGGAGGGGAAGCATTTGATTTTGATTCCTACCATACTAATGCCAACATCCCATTCTGTTCATTTCATATTTGTACATTCAATTTAAGTGTCAGTATTGAATTTTAAGTTCCTCACACTTCTCCAGAAATTCACCCTTTTTACAGGAATACAATGATTTATTTATTTGTATTTAATTGTATTTCTTATTTATTTATTTTTTAAATATTAGTCCTGAGCCTTTGTATTTTAAACATGACTATTGCAGTCAAATTGCATTGTAACTTTTGGATACTTTCAGCTAGCAATTAGTTTTTGGCCTAATGTGTACATTGTATTTGTATTTGCTTTATATGTTTACCCATTCTCTAACACTGTAAATATGTATGGAAAAAAAGGTAAACAAGAAGCTTGATTTAAGTCCTTCATTTTCTGCAATTCATGCAGACTCTGACATCTTTGCTTTGACACAATTTACATCTACTTTTTGGCATTATTCATTATCTATGATCACCACCAAAAATATTCTTTAAGTTTCAATATCACTTACCATAAGTTTGCTTTTTGTATTTGTTACAACCTAAGATGATGAATTTGGTCTTTCATAAAGTCAGTGTTGTTGTTTTTTAATAAACCAATTTAAAATTCTTACCACAACATTATAAAAGTGTATAGTCTGCAAAAAAAATAGAGTTGAAGAGAGTACTCGGCAGTTAAAATGAAAGACTAAAACTGATGTAGCACATTTTTCTTGTGTGCCAAAACATGAAGCCTACACTAACAATAAAACTTGACAGCCAACAGTTCAGTCAAAGATTCAGGTGTGTTAAAAGACTATTTCACCCACAAAAATGACCATTTATATATAATGATTACTCACCACTTGTTACCTTGAATTCTTGAAGAAAACATTGCTTTTCTGGCATGCCTCAACGATAGAAGAATCCAAAAAACCAAACATTCTTTTATGAATGGAAGTTATCAGCGACCACATTTAATGACAGCAAACCTATATCGATCATCTGTTCTGAAAGTATAAGTCTCATTTATCCAATCGTATGCTCTGTATTTCCCAAACACATATATTTACACTGAAATATTATGATATTAAACATTTCTGTCCATAAGCAAGGCACCCTGGGCGTGCCTGAGCATGCGCGTGCATGAGCTTCACTCAAGCAGAGTTCAAATGCACGCTTGTGCCCAGACACGCTACTCGTCAGTGCAGAGGCTGTTTGTACTGAAGTGTTTTAAATCATAAAATGCATATATTTGGAAAGAACTGAGCATAGCACTCGTGTTCTTTGAGGGCATTTTGCTGCTGATACTTACAAAGTTTTGCTAAAAATTTGCTATACCAGAGTTTTATTTGTAATGGAGTCATTCTACCTTGAAGTATTGATACTTTTACTCAAGTAAAAGATCTGAATACTTCTTCCACCACTGTATTTTCCTGCCTGCTATCATGCAGTTGTACGTCTCTTTGGGTAATTCATAAGCAAGAAACAAGTCCCATTGACAGTGATAGGGATCGAACCACACAGAAGTTTGCCTGTCCTCCACAGTGACTCCAGCGACCCCGTTCTGCTCTGCGAAGTTCATCAGAGTTCATCTTCTTTGTCCCTGCTGAGCTGAGGCCGGCTACTGTCTCCATCCTTGTCTCGCTCATCTCTCCTCACCCCTGTCCCTTCCCAGGTCTACTTCCATCACCTATCCCGAGGGGATAACTGCCTACACACACACACACACACACACACTTACACACACACCTCCCCCTCTCTCCCTCAAACCAACCCGACCTCACCCTGCCTCTCCCTCTGCTCTTTGGCTGAAGCCTCTTTATGTGATGTCATTGAGGAGAAGTACAGCCTTTTGGTGTGTGTGTGTATGGGGGAGTATAAAGGGGTGTATGGTGTGTGTCTGTGTGAGTCAGTGAGCGGGGGCGTGCATGTGTATGTGACAGGGAAAGAGAGAGAGAGAGAGAGGATCGACAGAAAGAAGGAAAGAAAGGCACAAGTGTCAGGTTTCTCTTCTCAATTCAGAGGCTCAACTTGTTTTTAATCTAGAAAAGAGGGTGAAAACAGCAGGAAAGGAGAGAAGATAGCTGGGAACTTGAGCTGGTGACAGCTGTTTTGTCCCTTCTCTCCTCACCCCTCTTTCATTCTCTCTCCCTCTTTCTGTCTCTTTCTACAGAGTCATGGCTGTGTACTCAAAGCGTTTGTATAAACATATATACAACCGTCCACAAAATGATGCCTATTTACGTGGCCTTAAATCTGTTATCATAATGAAAAGATGTGATTAGAGATGCTGCCTGTCCCCTTTTTTTTTCCTCCTCCGATAATATATGGCTTTTCAAATCACATCTTTCTCTTCCTGTGACGTCTCACTCACCACATCCTGGTTTTGACTTCACAAGACGCCGACATATCTGCAGTTTAACGGTTTTCCTGTCAAATTTCAGTTCACACACATATGCTCACATATGCTCTCGCGGCATATATTTTCTCACAACGCCAGCTCAAAGTGCAACCACACTGTACGTTAAATAATTATATACCATCATGGTAGGCTACTGTCCAATCTGTGGGAAGCCCGTCTACTTTGGTGAGTGTGACCTCTTTAATTTTTTACTCAATATGTCTGTCTTCCTCTGTCTGTCTGGCATTTTTTTCTCTGGCCTTGTTACCCTGATTTCTCTGTCTGTCTCTCAGTGTTTTACGTTTACTTGTTTCATTTGAACAGGAAAAAGTGTTAATGAGAATGTTCTGGTTGTAATGATAATACATATATTTTAAAGATCACAAAGGTAACAAGGTAAATGGGATAAAAATGAAGTAATAAATGTTAAAATGTCCTCATAATATTAATGATAAACCTTTCTCACAGTGGACATTTTAACCTGCCAAACACAGGTGCAGCTAATAATGTTAACGATGGCTGCATTCCATTTAGATGTATCAATATTAGGACCCTGTTATTATGCTGACTGGAACAGAGACATCGTTAACATTATTTGTTACACCTGTGCTTTTCCCTCTATGACAAGTTAATATGGGCCTATCTGCTTTGAAAAAGGGGCTTTGATATTTATTCAGATACGTGCTACGCAGGTTTTGGAGGTCTATTTGCTGATATGTCTGGCTCTATTCTCTGTTCGGAGGACAAAAAGAAGGCCTTTCTGTCTGGCTTTCTCATTCTCTTTTTAAGCACACGCACACACACACTACACATACACACACACACACACAAATGTACACAGACGTATCCATGATAACAACAGGATGTGGGTCTAGCCAAACGAGCTTGCACGCTGCTCTCTGGGTTTCCTCCTCACCTTCTGTCTCTTTTAGTTGAGTCTCCTCTCACACTCAGATCTCACTATTAAAAGCACAGCTCCTAAAGCAACTGTTTCTAGTCTATTGTTGTTGTTCTGGTTGCTCTTGTTTTATAGCTATTATAGTTATTTTTTTACTTTTTTATTCGCGTGCCAGCTAAGTTCAAATTCTCTGATGTGACCTGGCCTACTTAGCTCATTTCCTCCACCACTACACCCCCTGGTTCGGTGAACTGATGAGAGTAGCAGTCTATATTCTGAACCAGACACTTGAATCTCACTCCTTGTGAATTTACGTGTGCCAAGGCAAAATTCCTCTGACTTATTGTGAAATAGGCTATAATAGGCTGCATAAAATTATGGACATAGCTACAGCTGTCGTCAGCCATTGATTTGTGGGCTACCATTTTGAAGCCTCGAGTTCTGCATTTCAGCAGTTGCCATCTTGGATTTTTGGAGCCAGAAGTGACACCTTGCAATTAGCCTGTCGCGCAAGCTCTTAAATTACATAATTTTAAGCCTTTATATAATGTGAACAAGTGAGTTATATAAACATTTACCTACCGTACAGTTGTCCTGAACGCTGAAATCAGCATATTTAATTTTTGCTGTAAAGCCGAGCATTTTAACATGGGGGTCTATTGAGGCGTTTCGAGGGTCTGCCTCAAGTGGCCACTCAAGGAACTGCAGTTTGTGGCAGTTCAGCACTGGCTTCATTTTTTTAAGATATAGATTTTTTAGGCTATTTGCCTTTATTTGATAGGACAGATATAGTATGAAAGGGGGAGACATAAGGGGGATGACATGAAGCAAAGGGCCATGGGTTGGAATCAAGCCTGCGGCTGCTGTGGCAAGGACGCAGCCTTTGTACACGGAGCACCTGCTCTACCAGGTGAGCTAGTGGGTGACCTGTTGGCTTCATTTTCCAGGGCCAGGGGTTGCAGCTTGTGAAATATCCATAAACAAGTACAAGTTCACAATAGCTGTGACCACATATGCCACATGCATCCATGCATTGCCCTCCTTTGCCAGTTGGCACGAACAGTTGATCAGCTGTTCTTTGGCTCGTGACCAATCTTTCCACGAAATCTTGGACGTCTGTGGTTCCATATGGAAGTTCTGGGCCTTTATGACGTAGGCCACTCCCATTGCCTCCATCCTGTTTAGCCAATTGGCATGAGCACAAATATACACTTTCACACACACCCACACACACACTTGACCTCCATGCTAAATATCAACCTCCTGGTGGAAAAACTGTGGCCACCAAGGGTGGGGAAATTTTTGTAGACTGACCATACCACAATGGCGTGTGCTACAGAGCTGCTGGTGGCTGCTAAAAAAAACCCCATCCCACATATGTCCTCATTTTCTTTGCTGCAGGTGAGAAGAAGAGGTCCTTAGGGAGGGACTACCACCCTCTTTGTCTCAAGTGTCAAAAGTGCAACAGACAACTCACAGCTGGACAACATGCTGAGGTATATGAGGACAATGACTGAGGAAATATATAAGGGAAATAGCATAAGAGTGATTGAATGAATGTGTAGGAAGATGCAATAAACATCTCCTGCTCATTGTGTTTCAGTATGATGAGAAGCCATATTGCTCACACTGCTACCTGAAGATGTTTGGGCCAAGAGGTACTGCCTTCCCACTGTGAAATCATACATACACGAACATGCACACACACACACACACACACACACACACACACACATGAATACACACTGGCACCCACATGCAATCTCTGAATGTCTTTTCTCTGTGTGAATCTTTCTTGACAGGTAACAGGTGACTGGTGTCGCCATGGCACAGTGCAGCTCCTTCACAGAAGACACCAGACTGAGCCAACATGGACCAGCGCTGACATATAAAAGACACACAGGGCCTGTTTACTGGCTGAAGAATTAGTAAATTTATTAATAAATATGGATGATACAGAGATATTTAACAGTTTAGTCATTTACACTTCCACAAAATTAATTATTTGTAAATGTGTGATGACCACTTGATGCCACATGTGTGTGTGATTGTTCACTTTTATAATGTAATTGAATTTTGTATGTTGTAAGTCAGTATTAATAAATGCATTTTTTTAAACATTCCAACATCAAACCCTGTTGGATGTCTCTGTCTCTGTGGTGGACGGTGTAATCAGGAGCCCACATGCTCATATCTGGGCACGCAGGGTGGATGTATTTGCACGCAAACTAACAAATGCTCTAATCGCCGACAACACACATGCACGTAAAAAAAAATGAGTTGAGCTAGAGGGTTCTCCCTCTCTCCCTCATCGAGCAGCCAGGGGAAAGGAGAAGGAAGGAAGGAGGAATGGATGAGGGTGGTTGCTGTTGGCAGGGTAAACCAGATCTTATGCCAGCAGAATCTGCTGGAATGGGTGCTACAGTGAGGCGGATCTCAAGCACTCACACACGCACACACACGTATTCATGTACACTGCTGCCCCTGAAGCAGTGTGCCTTGACTGCTGCAGGGGCTTGTCACCCAGTGGTGGGTGAAGTACACTGACACACACACACACACACACATATACACACACACAGAAAGAGGTGTGCTGATGTGCTTCTCTGTAAAGTGTCATGTGTCACACGAGTGACATTTCAGGTATTTGTCCTTGGATGATGGAGGGATACAGAAGTATAGGGTATAAATGATAAAGGAGGCAGAGGTAGTATGGAGAAAGCTAATGGACAAAGAGACAGAGAGAGAGGGCTGATGGGATTATTTTAACATGTAGCAAAGAGCTAGCAGAGGGAAGCCTGTGTGTCTCACCAACGTGTCTTTGAACCTGTCCGTCTCGCTCTCATCCGCCCAGATCCCTCCTTCATCCTCCCTCCTCTTCTATCCCTGCACTCTCCTCCCTCCCTCCTCCCTCCATGTCTCCTTCACCCCCTAACCCCCTACCTTGATAGATCACATGACTGCTGTGATACCAGCTGGCTGACTGCTCATTTGCATGTGTTTCAGCTACATTCTCTTATTAGGGAGAGGGGTGGTGACGGAGGGGCCGAGTTATAGGTGGAGAGGGGCTGAGGGTTAAGGGAGAGCAGAGTGCTGTGGGGAGCGCTGGGTGATTGAGGGGCACTGTGAGAATTGAAAGAAAAGAGGGAGACACCATGAATTTATAGGGGAGACAGGAAGGGAGAGGGGAAAGTAGAGGAATAAAAATCACTGCATTAAGCCTGGTAAAGTTAAAGCAAGGGCTCTCCAACCTGCACTGGGTCCAAACTGAAGAGAGGAGCTTGAAAGAATTCGTCAATGTCTTTTCATTTGGTGGCTGCACCAGGCCTATTTGTGGTTACAATCAGAGAGATTCTGTAGGCAGCCTCAGAATCAGGCCTCTGGTGACACTTAATGAGGAACAGATATATTAAGGAGAATCATTTTACATCAAAGACAAAAAAGAATGAATGAAGTATGTTTCTATTGAGTCTTTTTGCATGTGGACTCAACAATTTGCCATAACCTTCATTTGTGTGTCGCTGTCGACATCTAGTGGCCATAAAAGTTACTGCTACTTCTCAAAAGAAGGAAAACAGTGACTTGAATGAAAAAACAGCGAAGGCATCACTGTAGGCCTACTTGCATTTTACAGAGTGTCTTGAACATTTTGAAGTGTGACGATGATTTAAATTTCAAAATATCAGAGTTGTTTGTGTGATATTAAAGTTTAACCCACATGAAGTGAAAAAAACTGCTCACTGCACCCCCCCATTTAAAAAACCCCCAAAATTTCCTGCATTCTTAAGTAGCAAAGGGCTTTTATTTTGACTTTTTATTTTTATTTTGATGAAAATAAAGACATTTCTACCACAAATTGATGCATAAAAGTTTACTAGAATGCAGTTGAAGTTGAATGTTAAATGCTCAAAATGTCCTAGGCAAAGACCCTCAAACCCCAACATTTCATACGCGTCCTCCCCAATTTTGAAACAAGACCTAGCATCATTGCCTATGGAACAGCTCCAAACTTTATATTTGGTGATATCACAAGCTTGAGACTTAGACTTCTGAGACTTACCTCTCTGGTTTCTGGCTTTGAGAGACAGTCAGTGTTAACAAATAATAATATGTCCCTTAGGCCACAGGAATACCATTGGAAATTGTAATTTTTGTGGTATTCCCGTTCAAATTTAGTCCACACCAAGTTAAAAAATATGTCTGCCCACTATTCTAAATCATTTCTCTCTGTGTTAAGATTTGTGAAATGAATGAAACATGAAAAGTTTAATTGGAACCTCTGAGCTGCTTAATTGTAGACTAACAGGTTGATTGAGTGTAATTAGATGACATTACTGTAGCTCTATAAATGAAGCTTTATTTGGGTCTTGCTCATTGTGTACAGTGTAACCTTCCCTTGCAAACAAGCAACAGAGGTAGAGAGAGAAAGAGCAAAGGAAAGAAAGTATTTCTGTGCAAAGCGTGCTTCAAATCAGGCCAACAGGTGAACCCAAAGTCTTTTGTTGATGTTAATGTACTTGCTCTGGAGTGTAAAGCTAATATTTGGCTAATACCTTCCATTTGCTATCATCTTACCATGTGACATTGGTGATTTCAATGGCAAATCAAATGTTTTGTCTAACTGTTATTATCGAGTGCAAATTTCACAAAGAAATTGCTAAGGTTTAAAACAGGGGTGGGCAACCTACGGCTCCGGAGCCGCATGTGGCTCATTAGCCCTTCTCCAATGGCTCCCTGTGGCTTTGACAAAAAAATGAAATGGTTGTGAATAACAATTACTGTTTAACATTTTAATTTTCATTATCATTGTTGTTGGTCTGAAGTGATTATGATACTCTCCAGCTGTAAAACTGTTCAGCCTATACACCAAAGAAAAGAAAATGTTTTAACATTTCAACAACTACGATGTCTACAGCCTGGTGCCAAACCTCAGTAGCTGAGTTCAGTCTTGAGTCTAGCTTAACTATACATTCCAAATCCAAAAAAAGGACAAAGTCTGGGATTAAAATACAGAATTAAATAGAAGGTGGATAGATTTGTTTGCTTTCACCACCAGCAATGCAAAGTTAGTACCAAATAATCATAAATAACATGGGGAATAATCATTTAGACCTCCTAATAATGTTGATTGGCTAATTTACACTAGATAGGATTTCTTACTCCCTTTATTATGAGGCTTAAAATGTTTGGTGGTCCAGAATTTATTTCATTTTATTTAAGTTATGTTATGTTATGTTATGTTATGTTATGTAATGTTGTTATTTAATTGTATTTGTTTTATTTGATTTTGTTTTATTTTGTTTTGTTTTGTCTATTTTATTTTATTTTATTTTGTTTTGTCTATTTCATTTTATTTCATTCCATTTAATTTCGTTTTGTTTTGTCTATTTCATTTTATTTTATTTTATTTTATTTTATTTTGTCTATTTCATTTTATTTCATTTCATTTTATTTTGTTTTGTTTTGTCTATTTCATTTTATTTTGTTTATTTTATTTTGTTTTGTCTATTTCATTTTATTTCATTTCATTTCATTTTGTTTTGTTTTGTCTATTTCATTTTATCTTATTTTATTTTGTTTTGTTTTGTCTTTTATTTTATTTTATTTTATTTTATTTCATTTTATTTCATTTTATTTCATTTTATTTCATTTTATTTCATTTTATTTTATTTTGTTTTGTCTATTTCATTTTATTTCATTTCATTTTATTTTGTTTTGTTTTGTCTATTTCATTTTATTTTGTTTATTTTATTTTGTTTTGTCTATTTCATTTTATTTCATTTCATTTCATTTTGTTTTGTTTTGTCTATTTCATTTTATCTTATTTTATTTTGTTTTGTTTTGTCTTTTATTTTATTTTATTTCATTTTATTTCATTTTATTTTATTTTATTTTATTTTGTTTTGTCTATTTCATTTTATTTCATTTCATTTTATTTTGTTTTGTTTTGTCTATTTCATTTTATTTTGTTTATTTTATTTTTGTTTTGTCTATTTCATTTCATTTTATTTCATTTCATTTTGTTTTGTCTGTTTCATTTTATTTTATTTTGTTTTGTTTTGTCTATTTCATTTTATTTCATTTCATTTTAGTTTGTTTTGTCTATTTCATTTTATTTTATTTTATTTTATTTTATTTTATTTTATTTTATTTTAGTTTAGTTTAGTTTAGTTTAGTTTTTTTCATTTTATTTTATTTTATTTGCAATGATTGGTGAGCCCGGTTTAAAATTTCCGGAGTTCGGACTTGACAACGAGCACTTGAAGGCAACTGTCCAACGGTGTTCTTTTTGTTGCGCATGCGCAGTGCCCCAACTAGGAAGCAGCGCAGACGAGCTTGACGGATTATGTGGACATATCGGTGAGCGAAAGCAGCTGCTTTCGAATAATTTATTAGGGCTTCATAGACTCGTGGAAACAATGGAGTCTGTTTAAAATGGACGGCTGACAGCTTACAGGGAAGTCGGTGTAATTTAATGTACATGTAATTGTATGTATTAAAAACTGAGCAACAATGATGTCAGAATGCGACCCGACGGAGACCAGCGAGCCCGCGCTGGACACCGGAGCAACAGCGGTTCCTGCTTCGGAGTGTAACTTTCACTCGTCAGACCGTCCAGCGGTATTATTTGATAGGAACAGGATAGGTTTGGGACTTGCGGTGAACCCCGGAGCCGCTGTTCGTATCTCGGACTCTTGTGAAAGCGTCTTAACGGAGCTGGAGACTGACGGCTCCGGCGAAGAGGCGCTGTTGTTACCGTGCTTAGCAGGAAGCTCGTCGTCTCCGCGGGGCGCACGCGAGAAGCGGAGCAGGCGGAACAGACACAGCTCGTCGTCGGATAAAGACACCTTGGCCTCCCCAGGTAATTGTTTTGGATCGATGTCATCGAGATCGGATGAAAGGAAGTACACACACAGGCAGCTGAGTTACACCAGGCAGCCCACACTCAATGAGGATATGTGCTGAGGAACATACTGTATGTTTCTGTCGCATTCGGTTCAGTGGGAAATGACACAGGCTGATTACTGGGAGCTATTTAAATACCACTGAATGCAACGTGGTTAAAGCTGTGATGTCATGCATGCCTTGTGGGGAGTGTGAACCGTTTCACTGAGTCTCTTCATGGTCCCCCCAAAGGCCCCTGCAGGCAACCACAACGTCGAATATTAATAAGATATATAGCAATAATTTGTAGTTGTTGCTCAGCAGAAAACTACTAAGTTCCCAAGCAAACAACTGCTGGGTTAATGTTAAGACTGTCCACACATTCATGTTGCATTGATTGCATTATAGGGTTGTATCTGCATAGAGATGTAGTCTGTACTTTATCTACCATCTGTGTATTTTCCAGTGAGCTGATGTAACAGTTGCATGTTATCATGTAGCTGATATGAGCTGGCACTTTCACCTGGTGACTTGAGCACTGCATAGAAGTCCAGCCACAAGTAGAGTAAACAGTAGCTACAAAATGCCCTCACCCTGAACACCCTTAAATCATATCATTATTAAGAGACGTGGTATTAGATTTAGGTAATCGTAACATCATAAGTGTTGTCTTTTCTAGGTTTTAAAGGCTGCATTACAGTCAGCTGTTTTATTATTCGCCTTTACTTCCTTAGTCATTACATCCACATTTCTGGTGATTGTCTATCAAAAATATCATTGTTTAAATATCTTGTGAAAGCCCAAATAGTCAACTCTTCATTATTAACAATGAGGTAGTTGGTCCAAAATATTGTGATTTTTATTTTTTTCTCCATTTCACCCAGTATTTATTTTTGTTTTTCTGTGTTCATGCCAGTTCAGATCAAGCAGATATGTTAAGGTTTCCAGGGAGCCTTACATATTCTCAGCAATAGATTTGTCTTGGACTATAAAAAGAAAAGGATGGTACAGTCAGTGGATAACAAAGAAAAGGTGATCTCGTCACCATGGAAGCGGCACATATTCTGACTTAACAACTAACTGGATTCAACACCACTCCCCCTCATACCGCCCACCATTTTTTCCCCTGCAACATAATTTTGGAGCATTCGCTTCCATTTATATTCACTTCCATTGGTCTCTATCTCTCTGCGGAGATCTATTGTTCGACCATGTTCTATCAGGGCCAGAAATCTAGGCCACAGGTAGCCACGCTGAGCCTGAAATCGCAGGTGTTAGTGTCCCATTTCCTCTGGCCTTTTACAATAATGGTGTTCAGATCTGGAATTACAACACCATTTTAATTCAGTGCATCACAAATTAGGATCACACATAGACCCAGTCCTGAGAGCCGTTGCACTGTGTTGCTTTGTGTGATGTAAAATGTCACACCAATCTCCATTGCAAATTCTTGCAGTTACATCCTGCCATGCATATCTCACAGAACAGGACCGTAAACCATGTGAGTCCTTCAAGCTGAAATTAACATTTATATTATCTGCCAAACTGCTGTTCCTACTGTCTCCTTTTTACCAGGGTCCATTGTCCAAGAGTGTAGGAAGAAATGGGAATGATCAGATTTAAAATGATGCAAAATACGTTAAATCTTGATTGGTACATTTGCATGCATGATGAAATATTTTATCATGTAACCATCTAAGAACAGGACAAAAGTGTTTGTAGTGACTTAGATATAAAGTTGGAGTTGGCCACACATCTTAGCAGTAACCTTTTTCAGAGTGCAGCAGTGTTGCGACGTGTGTGTGTGCACTGCAGGTCAGCAGGTCTCCAGAGCTCAGAGCGAGCTGCACTCCTGCTGTGAAAAAGCTCTGTTGGGCCCATTAACTGTCCGAGGGCTCCGAGAGACAGACATTAAATATGCATAAGGCCTTTGTGCAAGCAAACCCACAGACAGACATGCAAACACTCTGTAGCTCAGTACAGTGCATGATGTTGATGATAAAGAGGGAATTCGGGATAAAGGAAGTCTACACGTGTAGTTACTTTAGCTCGAGCTTTCTGTGGGGTGAAAATAATGGAGACAGAGAGAGACATTCCTGTCTGCTGCCTCCTGCAGTCACACTACAGAGTGATATTATCAGACTTTCATCAACAGTACAATCCAGTGCAAGTATACATCAATCATCGGGCAAGACAGCTCAATAAACACACTGCATCTATTGTTGGAAAATAAATGATGAAGACAAAATATTTTGTCAGCTCTGTCATACTCACAGACAAATAGTGTTGTAATTCAGAGCCACCCCACTTTCTCACAGTCTGTATTTAAGTCTGTGTTGACCATATTATTTCCATATTAAAGTCTTTTTAAAATAACAATCAGCTCCCTTGAGAGAACCAAAATGATACCTTCATGGCCACACTTCTTGTGGCATATTAGAAAGAAATTAGAACTTGCTAAATATTAATCAACCAGAAGACCTCCAGCTTCAGGGGGTTGCCGTGAGCTGCAAGGGAATGGCCAAATGGCAAAATGGTGTAACATATGCGCAAAACCAGAGGATCACATGTTGCGTGTCTTTCTAATATCAAGCATTTTCCATTTAGACCACAAGAATGCACAACAATGACATACACACAGCATTGTGTGCACTGATCCAGGTACGGTGCATGAAGGTTAATTCTTTTTTTGGAATACCGCTCATGTAAACTGAATGTGTTATATGTAAGCTAGGGCCGAATGCTACGGAGAAAAAATATTCACACAATGAGATTTTTGATAAATAATCACCAGTAACGTGGATATAATGACAAAGTGGGCAAAGCCAAATAAAAGAACAGCTAGAGGAGTTTGGAAAGTCCTGAAAATCACATCACTTTACTGTACTGCAGCCTTTAAAACCAGGAGAAGACAACACGTATGATATTACAGTATCCAAAACCTAAGATGATATATAGTGTCACATTAAGGTATTGATATTTTATTTATTCTTTATGTAGCCAGGAAGGTTCCACTGGGAAACAAGATCCCTGGCAGCACATTAGGGACGGGAATAGTAAGCCAGTTACAATTGAGAACCAGTTCCAAATTGTCCCATCCATTAGAAACATAGGTCTCCAAGCTTATCAGTTCCTTTTATCAATGCTGGCATGGTTTTCTAATGTTAAGCTCATACGTTTACTCTGCTGGAAGCTTGCAACAAGGAGAAGTTATGGCAGAGAGGGAGAAGTGGTCGAAAGCGTGGCTTCATTTCACAAGACAGATGACGTCAGTGCTGCTTGTAAATGATTATTTCCAACACCATGGGCTTAAATTCCAGGATTATCATGAATTTGACACTCATGTGCCAATACTGTGAGCAGCACATCTGTTACCTAGGATAAATATCCAGTTATCATAACTAGCTCCATGCAGCTACACTGTGTTCAGACTCAGAGACAAGAAAACCTGTGTAGGACTCCTTTTTTCCACACAAAATTGATCATGTGTCAATAAAATCGTATCAGTCCCCATCCCTGACAGTATACATTAGATGTATTGCGCAGCCTTACATATAAATTGGCCTCATCCAAAGGGCTGATTGTCAAGTCTTGAGGCAGTTTGCAAAAGGGTGATCAGACTTGCTGGTGATGTTTGCAGAAGTTAGACATGCTCTTAAAATCATCAAGTGCTCTACTTTCAGGCTCCCTCTCAGGGCATGGGTTTAATAATTTCGCAGTACGAATTAGGCTTACAAAGTGCCAAATGGAGCACAAAACAGGAGTGCAGTCTTGCTTAATACATCAGTTTTGGTACCCTAGCACTGCTTTTAGGTGCACCTCATGCACAGATGTTGAAAATATAAACGGCTTCAAGCAGTATGTGGCTTTTAGAGTGAGATCTCAGTGAAGAATGAGCTCATGAAGGAACAAATCACCCAAAATGGGAACAAAAACACTGTATGGACATCTTTTAGAGTCTCCTTGTGAAGTAAAAGAAATTGAATTTGACTCCAAACAGACAGATGATAGGACATTTTAATGTATTATTTGGTCAGTTCAAGGCGGGCCACATGGCGAGCAAAACCCTGACATGTATCTACTTTTTAGATAATCCAGGTCCCTGATGTAATTTTTGCATATCTCCATCCCTCTGTTCTCCCCTTCCTTCTTTTTAATTTGCTTCTCTCTCAGCCTCTCTTCAAGTGAATTAGCTTCAAAGCTATCTTTGTTTCTCCTTATCTCTCTGTGACAAACGGCGTGTTAACTGTCCTCCCGTTCCTTTGTCCATTCTTTCCTCCTCCCTGTGTCTCTCCCTTCATCCCTCCCTGCATCCCACTGTGACTTTAGTGTGACTGATACAGAGCATATGGAGCCTTTCTGTCAGCTGACTGTTCTTTGAGGAGGAGGCAGTAGAACGTGTCGTGTCATATGATTGGGCCATCATCAAGGAAATTATTAGCATCCAATCCCCATCAGCCAGCAGTCATAGCCAGAGAATAATTTCAGATCTGCAAGGCAAAAGAAAACGCCTTTTTCTGAGGAGTGGCAGAGTCACTCATTCAGCTCTGTCACCTCACAGTGAGGTTTAAATCCACTGACCAACTGGACCTGTGTGTGGATATTAGTGTGCCTGTGTGGGTTTCATCACACAGAAATGCAGGTTTGGAGAAATTATATTCTAAATTGCCCTTATGTGTTAATGTGTGTGTGATAGACTGGCCACCTGTCCTGACTGTACCCTGCCTCTCACTCAGTGTGTGCTGGAAACAGTTCCAGCCTCCCATGACCCTGAACAGGATAAGCGATTTAGAGAATGGATGGATGGCTCCGGTTGCCTCTCACATACTAATTGTCTGCATGATAGGACACAGGAGAATGGGTAATTAGAGGAGAAGAAAAATATTGACCTGTAGATAGGCTTACAGGCACAGGAATATAAATTATTTGGATGAAATTGTGAGAATTTTCTTTAAATTTTGTATAAATAAACACTTTTTATGGAGCACTATTATCTTTTTGCTTGAAATAGGTTTTGCAAAGATGGCATTTAAATATTTTGTCTTTAGTATTTATCTGAACTTTGTTCCCCACTCCAGGTACCAACAGTGGGGACTTCAACCATTTCCCTGATGATCCCGAGTTTGCAGATATCATCCAAAGGGCTGAACAAGCTATTGAGAATGGCGTCTTTCCAGAGAGGATTTCCCAGGGTTCCAGTGGGAGCTACTTTGTCAAAGACCCAAAAGGGGTGAGGACGGGTTAGAGGAATGACACTGATAAATGAGCAGTGAAGGAGAGGAAGGACAATGGAGTGTGCACTAAAAATAGCTTTAAAACATTTTGAAAGCCTCGTGCATTAGGCTGTTTTATATTCGTTCGGAGATTTAAGAAAGCATAATATCTTCACTTTCCCCATCCAGATTTATCTTGCTAGTGAAGAAATTCGAGCTGGTGATTAAACGTGCTGGCTTTTTGATTTAGCTCCCTATAAGGTGGTTCTACATTGCTTTCAAACAGCAGAGTCGAGCTGCTGAAAGGAGTGAACAGGAGGTGAGTTGGAAAGTTCACAGGAGGAATCCACTGTGGAGACTCGCTGAATAATGCAGCCAGCCGTGCTCACATCGATAACAGATAGCACAGTTAGCATCACATTAACAAGTTTAATGTACACCTCAGGGAAAAGATATTGATCTCCAACTTGTTAGCAGCATCTCTGTCACTTTACATTTGTTGCATTGTAACTTTACGTGTCTTGCATGCCGTTCTTTAATCTTTCTCTTTAAAGTTTCCTTTAAATTGAAAATTGCTCGTTATGTCCTTGTGTGTGCTGTGTTACCCATCGCCCGCCATGTGCAACACTTTTGTCCTTCTCTTTTCTTTCTGCAGAAAATTATTGGTGTTTTCAAACCAAAGTCAGAGGAACCTTACGGTCACCTGAACCCCAAATGGACCAAATATTTTCACAAGGTACGCTGTCATATGTTTTATCTGCATGTAAACAACTGTAGGAGTAAAAGTAGAAGGGCTGTACGATATAAGGAAAATATGCGATATGCTATACTGTTATTTCCTTTTAATAAATAAACAGATATTTAAGTGTACTCAGTTCTCTGCTGCTGCAGTATGCTGCTAAAATACAACAAATTGCTTATTGAATTAAAGAAAATGAAAGGAAATAATTTCCAGCATTCTATTAATGAACAAACTGATTAAATATTGAACAGAACACAAAGGTAGCAATTAACAAGAATGATAGTAGCATTTTAATGTGCAGTTTCCTAATGATATTATCCTCCAAATAACTCAGAAAATCCCTGCAGCCTTTTGCGATGTGTTTATCGCATTATTTTACATTGTGATGATGATTTTAAAAGGGATGTATTCCGCCGCAGCTTTCTCAAGCTTGCCTTTTCTCTTTTCCTTTCACACTAGCTGTGCTGTCCGTGTTGTTTTGGCCGAGGCTGCTTGTTGCCTAACCAGGGTTACCTCTCAGAGGCCGCTGCCTCACTGGTTGATACCAAGCTCGGCCTGGGAGTGGTGCCGAAAACGAAGGTGGGGCACTGACTGCATGCACGATATTGCACTGTAAAGTTCTTAAGTTGGCCACATGCTATTGGAGTTTAACTGAAATCTGTAAATGTACTGAAAAAGAATATTTAGTGATCACCTGAACTGATCTGGATGTAGATGTGATTGTGCTCTAGCTGTAGCAGAAGCTATCCAGCAGTGGCCACACGGTACAGCCAAACCAGTTGTAACTGAGCATCTTCCTTTTATAATCAGGTGGTGTATTTGGCCAGTGAGACGTTTCACTACAGCGCCATCGACAGAGCCAAATCCAGGGGGAAGAAGTATGCCTTAGAGAAAGTCCCCAAGGTGGGACGACGCTTCCACAGAGTGGGCCTGCCACCAAAGGTAAAAGAGAGTGGTAACACTACATAGTGTAATGTCACCGACTTTTAGCTGTTTTGTATGTAAAATACTGCGTTCTGAGAAGGGCTTTACAAGTGACATTAACCAGAACTAATAACAATTTAATACGAACATATTTACACAGTTTTTGTTAATGTTTTTATTTCACATACACGTGGTTCGCTGTCTCATCATGATGAATTGAAAGGTTTGTGTGGTCTCAGAGAGTGGAGGGCTCAGAATAGCTTCTGATGCAGTCCTGGCGGAGGACAGTGAAAGGAATCGTGTCACACTCTCTGTTCCCTGAAAAGACAGGTTTATTCAAATAAATAGGTCAGAGGAAGCATAAATGTCATCTCTGATTCACACTGTGTTCTTTTTTCAGGGTCCTTCAAACAGTGCTTGTGTATTCTTATCTCTTTTGTCGTGTGCTGTACTTACACCCAGCGCCAGTTTTAGCATTTCTTCAAAAACATGTACAGCAACGTTTTTCACCTCCCTGTTTCTCATCTCAGACAGCCTCAGTGACGATCTATAGCTGTGTAAATGTTAGACGCTGTGAAAAGATGGCTGAAAGAATGTGTTCAGGAAGTAGTATGAGGAAGTTGGCTTTGTGTTTCTACTGTCATGCACTGCTGACATTTCGGCCTGTTGACATCACAATTTTATATGTTACGTCATTGCACCCAACCGCTTTTATTGCCATCTCAACAGGCTGCCTCAAGTTTCACAACACGCTGTTTTTCATGTGTATGTGATGGCGGTGTGTTTGTTTCCAGGTGGGCTCGTTTCAGCTGTTTGTGGAGGGTTACCGCGAGGCAGATTACTGGCTGCGGCGCTTTGAAGCAGAGCCTCTGCCAGAGAACATCAGGAAGCAGCTGCAGTCACAGTTTGAGCGGCTGGTAGTGTTGGACTATGTCATCAGAAACACAGGTGAGGGGGTTTCTGTGTTGACATTTGAGCACAGTGTTTACTAAACTTCAACACAGCATTGCATAACAGTCCATCTCTCTAAATTTGTTACGTTCGTGTTCCTACAGTGTTGGCAGTTTTACCTGCATACACTGATTGTGGTGATATTGAACATGAACAAATTTCATTTCTCTGGTTCTGTGGAAAAGGAGGAGAAACTGGTGGAGTTGGAGAGTAAACAGTAGTCTGTGTTGAATTAGGCATGTATCGGATCCACACTCAGTACCACAGTAGCGCAACAACAGAGGCTGGTAGCGAGTGGAGGCAACAAAATCCTTTTTGTGGATATGCAAGGACTTGTTAACGTGTAATATTTCTTAAGGAGAGTTTGGCATATTTTCCACAAGGAGCAGGATGGGGAAATAATCTCAAAAGGAATCTACTTGTAATCTTACAAATAGTGACCCTGCAAGATCCCCAGTCTTTGCAAAATCTTACAGTGTGTGACTACAGAGGGTGTCAGTATTTAGTTTTTAAAAGTCCTTTCAAAGTTTTTTTATTAAGTCTGTTAATGTTTGTCAGGCATTACTTTACACTCCCCCCTCATTTTCTCTTTGTCGTCCTCCTCAGATCGAGGAAATGATAACTGGTTGATCAAGTATGAGAAGCCAGGAGAAGAAGGAGAAGAGGAGGGACAAAAGGTGAGTTTAAATCAACATGCACTGAGGGTGTGTTCAGACCAATTACAGAGTAAATTCCCACACTGCTTCATGGATCTGAACTGCTGGAATGCTGATACATTTTCACACAAAAACAGTTTGAACAAACGTGTGCACTTGATGCTCTTTCACTCATTGACACACAGGGGCCCACATAGACAGACAATAGCTCTGATATTGCAGGTCTGGAACAAACTGGTACCCCAGTGACTTTGTTGGTAACACTAACCTGAACACTGTCTGACTCCCCTTCATCAATCATTGTTTGCCATGCTTTGATAAAGGAGCAAAGGTTGTCATCTATCTGTCTAATTAATCAGGCCTTTGGATTGTGATCAGTGGTCATTTGCCATAAATCTCGACACTCACTCAGTTGTTGATGATGACGTCTCCGATCCTCTTTCCCCTCGCTGTAGGATGCAGAGTGGCCAGAGAATAGTTCCGACTCCTGCATGAAGATCGCAGCAATCGACAACGGCCTGGCCTTCCCCTTTAAACACCCGGACGAATGGAGAGCCTGTATGTTGGTCTCTTTCCTCCCTCACCTCTCTTCATACATGTTCTGTCATTGCTCCTCGCTGTTTGTGTCAACACCTTGTCCTTACTAATAATGGTGTAAACAGTTGTTGAATTTGACCCTGGATTAATTACTTTTTTGTCCGTTAGTCAATAAAATGCCAAAAAATGCACAGCACGATCACACTATATATTTAGTTAAAATACAATAGCACAAATAGTAATATTTTTTAATTATGTGAAACACAAGAAAACTTTTCAATTTTAGATTATTTTTGTTTGTTTTATTATTTTAAAGTTGTTCTCAGTCAGGCCTGTGAAAGTTATTATCAGTTAAAGGAATAGTTTGAAATGAGGCTGCAAAGACTAATCAAGTAGTCGTCAACTATTACGTTAATCGCAAATTAGTTTGATTAGCAGTAAATTGGATTGAGTCATTTAAGATAAATGTGAATATTTTCTGGTTTCTTTACACTTCTATGACAATAAACTGACTATCTTTTAGTTGTGGACAAAACTAGACATTTCAGGACATCAACTTGAGCTTTGGGAAACACTGATGATTTTATAGACCAAACAACTAATGGATTAATCAAGAGAATAATCACCAGATTAATCGACAGTAAAATTAATCTTTAGTTGCGGTCTAGTTTAAATTGTGTGGAAATTCACTTATTTGCTTTCGAGCCGAGATTAATGCCACCCATCTCTGCTCTACACGTTTAACTAGAACCAGCAGACAGCTGCTAGCTTAGCTTAGCATTAAGACTGGAAACAGGAGGAAACAGAAAGACTGACCCTACAGCATTTTTGTGTTTGTAAGGGTTAAATAAACAAGACTTAACATGTTGTTAGTGAGCTTTAGTTTTTGTGTATAGATACCAGCTGCATGCTGTAGCTTCATGTTTACTTTACAGACATCTGAGCTCTCGATAAGAATGTGAACAAGCTAAACTATTGTTTTAGTTTTCCGTCCATCAAATAGTAAAGTAGTTTTTTATTTTGATTCATTAGTTTTTGCCACACTAGTCTTGCTAGAACCATTTTTGAGAGTGTAGAAATTGAAGGACATGTTACAATATTTAAGAACCAACGCAGACACAGTGTCATATAGCTAGACAGTTCAGACTCTTCAGCTAGTTCTGCACTTGTGAAAAAGGGAGGCTTTGTCTGTAGTGGCAGGTAAAGGCTGTTTGATGTCATACAGTGTTTGGTGGTGACAAAGTGTACTGTTGCCTCCTTCTGTCAGACCCGTTCCACTGGGCATGGCTCCCCCAGGCTAAGGTGGCCTTTTCCCAGGAGACCAGAGACCTGGTGCTGTCCCGCCTCTCTGACATGAACTTTGTCCAGGACCTCTGTGAGGACCTCTATGAGATGTTCAAGGTACACACCACCATGCAGTTCTTCTCCTCTCCTGTTTTCTCTGCTCATACAGATTAAAATGAAATGACGCGGGCAGCTGTCTGTCAGCACAGCAACATGCATTGTAGTGACACCTGCTAACAGGAGTTGTTGTTTTTCTCTTCAGACAGATAAAGGCTTTGATAAAACCATGTTTGAGAGACAGATGTCTGTCATGAGGGGACAGGTGAGTTGCCTTTTTTAAAGTATTTTTGACTCTGTTTTTCCTATCAGCCTCTCTGCCTTTTTAGTCCATCTCCTTTGTGTCCTCTATTTTGTTCCATCCTTTTATATCCCACCTTGCTCACCTCTCTTTCTCTCCTGTGCCCTACTTTCAGTCACTTTTGTTATTTGCTCTGTAACATGCCACCACCCATCTTGACCTAATTCCTCACCCTCCACCCTCTAATGTCCTGCCTCTTTTTTCTTGTCTTTCTATTCTGTTCTGTTCCTCATCTCCAACCCTGCTTTTCCCTTTACCTCTTTGGATAAATGACCACTGAGTGTGACATGGCATAATGATTACAGTGGGTAAAGGAAGATAACAGCGGACAGTTACTTCAGTAAAACACATCTCTTTTTTGATGTATTAACTGTGCCTAGTGTTTCACTTAGGCTACATCAGGCTATTCATTTACAAATGTAATTGGGCTGGATTTTAAAACCAGATAATGTAGATGGTCAGACATTTTCAGCAGCCTATTCAAAACCTTTTTTAGCTCTTTTTAATGATGAATTTTAAACAAATGCAAATTAATGTAGTAGGGAAAAAAAGCTATGGTTATGATTTCACTTTTGAAATAAAAAAAATAAATATTTTTGGTCACCTATCTGACCCAGGCACATTACAAAGTGCAGACACCGATTAAGAAAGAGCCATCAATGCACAGAACCATGACAAGTGGCTACAACAGTAACCAATTACAAACTCAATCTCTTTCTACCAGTGTCTCCCTCCTCCCACACACACACTTCACCGCATGACGTTTTCCATCGAGGTCAAGGAAAGGTGTTCAGGAGAAGACGTAGGGTGTATTGTTTGACTTTTCAACCACAGCTCAAATGTTGTGAAAAGCTTCTAAGCTTGGTCAGAGCTGCATCACATGAGAAAACGATCTGTGAATATGATTGACAGTGTTGCTACCTGAACCGTACATCTTATCCGCTTCACACGGGGCTTGTGTAACTCAACAGAGATAAGATGGTTCAGTCATTAGCTACTTCCACAAACTATATGTAGTTTACATATTTTGTCATACTGATATATCATATTTATGTAAATTGGGCCAGCCGGAGGTTGCTTCTGGGCCTGATTTGGTCCGCAGGCCATCACTTTAATAGGCCTCAGCTACAAGATGCTGTCTTCTATTTCCATTTGAGTTGAAACAATAAATCAATTTGACAGGAAATTATCAAAGTTGTTTTTCACCAGAGTAGATTAGACTAGCATAATCCATGTTGCTTCAGATTTTGGAAGTGCTTAGAGTTGCCCTCTATTAAAGTTAAGCCTACCCCAGTTCAGACAGCAGAGTTTCCAGTTTTCCTCATCTGAGTCTGGGTCTGACTGAGGCTCAAACATGTGTGGCTGAATCTCTCTGATCTTCCCTCTAATGCTAACGCTAGCCATCTTTAATGCGCACCGCTCCTTCAGTGGTCAATGGAGAGAGAGGATCTGCTTCCAGCCCCTTTTATATGAGGTTTTTTTTTGTTTGTTTGTTTTTATGTCGGAAAACCATGTTAAACAAAATATTAGTCATGCCAGAGTATTTTCACATACTTTAATATGTGTCTGGAGGGGGACTTGAACCTCACAGACACTCAAATAAAATACGAGTACACCAGAAAAATGGTTTTTGTTTGTCACACATTATGAAACCTGTTCATCATCAGGTGCTGAACCTAACCCAAGCGCTGAAGGATGGTAAGAGCCCCATCCAGCTGGTGCAGATGCCCCGGGTGGTAGTGGAGCGCAGTCGCTCAGGCGGCCAGGGTCGCGTGGTCACGCTTGGCAACGCCTTCACACAAACCTTCCACTGCAAGCGCCCATTTTTCTCCTCTTGGTAGTCAGAGACGAGCGAGGAGGTCAGCTGAGGAGAGGCTTCTGCTACAGCCCTTTTTTTGTCCTGAAGTCAGGAAGCAAGGGAGAGGATGTGAATATCACACTGGAGACTGCTCATAATTTCTTTGGCAAGAGAAGAAATGAAGACAGAGATGATAGAAAGTAAGATGAAGAAACTTGGCTGCGGCCCATTCCTCGTTTTGTGAAGGGAGCTCAGAGAAGCATGGGAGCTGGAGAGATTGGCATGCCAGTGTCTCCTAGAGACCTTGGGGCTGTTTGTGGTTACCATGGCGACTTGATTGGATAATCGGCTTTTCCACAGAGGTGGGCTTTGTTTATTGTTAGGAGGCAGAAAGGATTTTTTTTTCTACCCACCCAAAGTACCTACTGAAGTCTCTTGCAGGGTCTCTTGGTGGGGCTAATGGCCAAAGAAGAAGTACTTAGAAACCACAAACAGATCTGTGGTCCAGTATGTTTGGGAATCTTAAGGACTGGTTTCACAGATCTCTCCAGAAAGTGATTTTTAAAAATCTCTGGGGCAGGTCTGGGATAAAGTCCCAAACTATTTGCTTTGCCTTGTAGGATTACTTGTTAAAATATAGATGTGCACTCGCACCGCTGGAAGTGTTTGACTGGTTCTGCAGAACTGGGTCAGACCGCTCTTTTAGCCAGTGTTAGTTTTCAAAACCACAAACCCAGTGTCTTCAACTCTCACTACTGCCAAAATCTGTTTGTGGAAGGAATATTTAGGCTCAAGAAAATGAGTATTGTTGAAACTTGAATATGAAATTTGGGGAAGGAGGACTAGTAATAAACATATTGCTTGAATGTAATCTGTTTACGGTTTCTATACAGATTCTTGCTCCGAAACATTTCAATACGAGTGAATGCTGTCAAAATTACTTTTGTTTTTTTCGTAACAATGAATGTATTTGTTGTTTGACATGTATTTAATTGCTGGCAAGCAGCTTTCTCTTGAACCTCGTGGCATGGCGGATGGCACCTCGTCCCTGCCCTTTATAATACGTTATATGAAGAGGAAAAAGAAAACAGAGGACAATATTTCACACTTGCTCGATGCCGTTGTGTTTTCTTATGTATGCATCTTGAAATTTTTATTCCAACTCAATGATTGTATGAGAAAAGTTGTATATTTAACAAATGAAAAATAAAATTTGGGAAATTTGAATCTTTGTTTTGTTTCACAGAAAAATCATCATTGATGGTGTAAGGGTCCAGATAAAGATGAAAGGGCACCAGCCTGCTTTTAGGCTAACTGCTAAGAGAAACAACATGATATAGAGAATATTGTGGCAACTGTGAACATTTACTGTCTCGAAACACTGTTGACATAGGTGTGTTCAGCAGAGCCAGGGTGAGACAGTTCCCACACACCTGTGACAGGACCAATAAACCTTTGGACTTAATGATTAACTTATGACGGGAACAGAAACAGCTGAAGTCAGAGTGAGCTATTAATAACTGTTTAATCCAAATGCAGACTAACCAGCCTGTTTCTTCTTTTCTATTATACTGTCTTTGTTTAAAAACAAAACTATTTGAATTCTTTACTAAGCTCATTTATGTGGCATTTGAATTTACAGTGTATATCCATAAAACTGAGAGAAGAGAGAACACACTTCACATGAGGTAATTATAATGAGCTATCATTCTGCAGTGCACTATGGGTCTTTTCTCTTAGTTGTACTGTGAGGATCAGTGTATTTAAGCCTTAACTTGCTGTTCATCCAAGGCTGAAACTAACAGCTGTTTTCAGACTTATCCGTCTCATATTTTTGATCCATTTAGAAAAATTGATTTCTCCTCAGTCAATAGTCCAAGGTCCACACAGTGTAATACATTCGGCATCATACTTGGGTTTTACCATGTCATCAAGCTAGTTTGCTGTCTCTGTCAAGTAGCTGTCCGTTAGTCACTCACTCTACTGCAGGTAATGGTATTTAAAAATAAAACATCTGCGCTCAAAATCCATTGCATAAAAAAAATGAAGAGAGTTTTTTTATAAACTTGATTTGTCTGCAGGTCACTTGCAGTCCATTCAGAAAGGACCCATGATCCGCTTTTGGATCACAACCCATCAGTTGGGAACCACTAGTCTATTATGTCAGAAAATACTAAAAAAAAATGCCCATCACTATTTCTCAGACCCCACTTTGCTTTTTTATGGACATAAAACTCATCTTTTTTTCCAACTTTATTGAACAAAGATAAATATTACAGAATCAGACATCATAGATACTGCATATTGTTAAAAAGACAAAAGACAGACTGGGATTCAACAATAAGGACAAAAACACGGCTTTTAAAAAGCCCTCAGTAGACAAATTACCAGCTGGTTATAATGATGTATGGCAGATACACTTATTATTATTCACATGTTGCAGAGACTGCAGTAGACTGGAAAAATCTATCAAAAAAACTCTTAAACAGCAGTTCGCATGGCACATTTAGATTTGTGTATATGATATTTACCAAGCAGGATCTCAAGGTCTATCAAAAAAACCCCAAAGAATTAACATTGCTTTCAAAATAAACAATAACATCTCTGAGATTGATTTTTTTTACAGAGTGACCAGTATTCCTTAAAATATATATTTCTAAGTTTGTCTAAAAAAGCAAATGTGTCAATGTTTCAGGTTCATTACTGCAAAATGTGCATTTTTCATTCAAGTCAGCCAATCTTAACACTATATTAACTATATTAGCAGGGCTGGGAATCACTTGAGCATCCATGACACAATATTATCATGATACTTGAGTCACAACACAATATTATTGTGATTTAAAGTATGCTGTGATATGCCGAGTATCACGATACAATATATTGCAATTTATTACCCTTATTCAGCTATGTCCCCAAAGGAAGACAGCAGCAAAATGTATATAGTGGACTGAAAAAGCAATTGATTATATTATTCTAGCAGGCTATCGAAAGTTTAATTTGTCATGTTAATAATTTATTAAATCAAAAGAACAATACATGACACTGTGTGATGCCACACAAAAATATTGGGATGTTATGCTGTATCGATAATATTCCCATGTACTGAAAGCCAGCTGATAGAATTCTGATAATTAAAGAGGTAGTTTGGTGATACTGTAATTGACTCATAGATATTTAAATTACAACAATATAAAACTGAGTAAAGCAACAGTGCCTCACATTTTAGATGCTCAAACTACTGAATGTTTAGCAATTTGTCTTGAAAATTTAGGTCAACACTGATCAACAAATTGATAAACTGTATAATTGTTCCAGGATTCAGGGGACATTAACCTACCTACACTGCACCGTTTAGCATAGTTTATATACATGGTTATGGAAACATCCTGGTAATCAATAACTTTAGAGAAAGTATTGATACAAAAACCTTGAACAGACACCATCACTGCATAGCTGTTTCTTACATGCAATGGAAGGATGCTCAGTCTCACAGTTCATGCTGCAGGTTAGACCGATGATATTTTAATGCTTGCATTTGAATGCATTGATGAGCAGATGTTGTCATGTGGACACAAACATGTGCATAATTTAACTGCCCTCATTAAAACATCTCTACATGCATGTGCAAACGAAACACGTGCACCAACAGGCGCCCACACACTCCCTCCACGGTACGCCCCCCTCAACCATGTCACTGGTAGAAGTGTCACCACACGTTCATCCGTTTAGATAAAGGTGACACCCACACACACTGACTGAGGCGCAGCACACATCTGGAGAGGAAATATAATATGAAAACGTGTTGCAATACCATCAGTGTGCATGTGTCAGCTGTAGCAAGATGTAGGGGGACACAAAGCTTAACACTGCCACCATGTGGAAAATATCCCTTGTACTAAACTTGAAGACACTGTTTGTGATCTCTTGATGTTCAAAATGCATTTTTTGGGAGCATGCTATCACTTTCAGATTGTCTGCCAGGTCTTCTAAAAACATTGACTAAAGTTATGTGATGCTTTAAATTGCTTGATACACCAGTCATATTTTGAGTAAAACTGGCTTGTATTTTGAATTATGGTTGCAGTATTGTGTTGTTTAATTTCGGCACTGACAACACAATCTGCTTTTATCCCTGCATTTTGACTCATCATAAAAACACACGGGTTTACTAACAACATGAATTATTGTATTCAGGTGCTCCAGCGTGTACAATACCAGGACACTCAAAACGGAAGCACCTAATGAGATTCAGCCATTATAAACTGGATTATTTTCACCTTGACTTTTCCTACTTTCTGTAACATACGTATACTGTAACACACACAAAAGCACCAGATATATAAAATGCAGCTATAGCGCATATTGCCTGCAGGCTGTAAGACTGGATGCTTATTTTTCTTGTCAACCCAATAACCAGAATAAATGTTGGCATTACCTTTCTGCAACCCACAGATATGTTACTTTTGTAAGTTATTATGTAGCAGATATGTTGTAATTTTATGTTTCTTTGCGTTTTAACCATGCTGAGGTTAATGTGTGGTTAAGTTTAGGCACAAAAACACTTTGTTATGGTTAGGAGAAGATCATGTTTTGGCTTAAAATACAAATAGCATACTTTTTCTTTTTACTTTTAGTATGCGCTGCAGCTGCCTTTAAAAAGTACGTACTCTTGCATGCAGTATGCACACAATTGGGACATACGACTTCCTCATAATGTTACACCCTGAACTCTGACCCTCTTACTCATATATACATCGCCATGGAGATGAAACAAAACGCTGTTATTTTGCAGTGTTATAACTGCATACATTGTAGATTCTAACATATTGTATTCACTATAGTAAAATTACAAAGGCTGTACATTTCTCTGTCGTCATTTAAAAGGTATGCCCTTTTGTTGCTGGTTATATTTATGATTATTTTAATTAAGCAATTAACACTCCTTTTATCACCAATTGACTGGTCATCAGTCACCTTAATGTGCTCTCATCTGTCATTGTGATTTCTGACAGCTGTCAATCAGTGGTCAAACAGCTGTCAACGAGCTGTCAAGCTGTCATCTGCGGCTCATTTTAATGTGATGTATTGTGCGCTGCGCAGAGGGATGTGGGACATAATAGCCAGAAAAGCATGCTGGCTTGCATACTGCATTATCAAACCGGATGTAGTGGAACATCTTGGTATTTTTGATTCACTGCGTTTGACATACTTTCTATCAGGACATACTAAATCTGGTATACTAGTATGGTAGTGTGGGGAGTGGAACGCACACTGTGTCTTTAAAACTTGCCCGTACTGAAAGGCTGCACTAAAACCGTGTAGTGTGTTTTGTCCCACTAGATGGTGCGCATGATCAGTTTCATATCTTGAGTGGCTCCCGGCTCCAGCGCGCCTCAGCCTTTTGTATCACTTGCTCACAGAACTAAGTGATGAACACTCACCAGGCTGTCAAAATATGCAGGCACTGATGACTCGGCAATGTCTGGAGTTCAATCTACAGAGAGCTGAGAACACAAGCGTCATAGGCCCAGTCATTTTTCAAACAGCGCCATACTCTGTGGAGTAAAGTGGAGAGTGTATATAGGCTACTTTTATTCATCTATTGTTCGGACACAGAAAAAACATTTTTAGAGACATTTAATATGACGATATAAAGAATCACTCAAACCCATCCGAGCTCTGGCGC